>JAWWES010000168.1:44774510-44835758 GCA_035583135.1 Lophotriccus pileatus | reverse complement strand
CCAGGTAATCCCCTTCATCCTCCTTTTCTGATTGTCTCCTCCAATATTCGTAGGCTCGACCTGGTCCACCGCCCACATAAAACCAGTTAATGGACTATTCAAGAAGACTGTATGAAACATGAAAAAAAAAAAATTTTTCTTTTATCAGAACTCCTTGGACAAACAGATCCCATATTAAAATATCCTCCGCTGGCTATATCAGCTGTTATTTAGTGTTCTATGCAATAAGCATCCAGAAACAGGCAGAAATCCTAAGAAACTAACGAAACAAAAACTTCTGTTTTCTGATGAAATATTAGAAATGCAGAGGTATTTGCATAGTAGCAGACCTCAGGGTCTTGAGTTTTGGTTTTTTTGTTTTTTTTTTTTTTGACATTATCAGAAATACAACAAGTCACTTTACAGATTTTCGCTGATTTTTATGTGTCTAGAATGTATTTTTGGTAGAATACAGAATAGGACTGATAAACCTAGATTCAATAATAGTCTGGCATTCCAGCTACTGAAGTACCTTTATTAATTATCTTTGGAAATCTTGTCCATGACATTTTCATTAGTTACAGATCTCACAACTGCTGTGTTTGTTATCTCAAGACATCAAAAATATCTCAAAATACTGTAAGTTTTCATGCATCTTTCATTTCTATATTTCAATACTATAGAAATACAGCAGCTAGTCCACAGTACATATGCTCATATTTTATTTTAACTCTTTTTTGCCAGAAAAAGTACTCTGTGGTACTGTACCTTTTGCCTTTTCATTTCCCAGTAAAACTGAACAGAAGGCATGTAAATATTTGAGTACATGCCTTGAAATCCACCCATCTCAGACACTGCAACAGTAAAGGTTGTTTTAATTTTGTATCATCCTTTAATGTTCCCTTTGGATCCTTTAGTAAAATAGAAAGTGACTCTACCCATGGCAGGGCGTTGGAATTAGATGATCTTTAAGGTTACTTTCAACTCAACCCATTCTATGATTCTATGAAAAGTCTATTATAAAATGGAAACAATAATTTTCCATGTATATATTAACTTTCCCTCTAACTAGAAATGACTTCTCTTCTGTGCCACTTCTCACACTGCATAAGATAAAATGCTAAATGTACTAATTACAGCTAAATACTTGCTGGGTGCCAACTTTAATAAAGTTTCTATGACTCAGACACTATGTAGCTGAGCAAAAATCAAGTACATCAGCAGAGGTATAACCTGTTAAGGTGGAAATTTCACGTGAGTTACCAGAGAACTGTTACAGAGAGAATACTGGATGTAACTAAAACCTCGCTGTCTGGTAAAGGCATTGAATCTATTATATTGAAGCTACAGTACATTTGCAAGAACAGTAAAATACTGTATACAATTAGGAGAAAGGACCCCAGGTAAACTTTTAAGCTCTAATATAAGCTTCAAGAAGTGCAAAGAAACATGAAAAATCCATCTGCATTTCCAGAGATTCCCTGATACCTCTTATTGCGCCAAATGCTTTATCAGGTTCAATTTTCAGGTTCTATCTCTAATAACATGTGGTCAACATATGTTTGGTTTCCTTTTTGTCTGTATTACTTGCTGTGTAGTGGGAAGATTGTATTGAAATGTCTAAGCAACAGAAGAAATGGAAGATTTCCAGATTTCCTCTCAATCAACTCTTCTTTTTTTTTTAATTACCATCATTTTTTAAACATTGTTTCCTAATAGATGATGGCAGCTGAACTAAATGGAAATACAATACAGAGAAACAAGGCAGCAACAAACTTCACTTAAAGGAAAATTGTAAAGGTAATTTATCTAAACAGCAAATATCATGGCTCAATGCACTCCTTGCAATGGTAGTGCAACTCTATGGTTCATTAAATATAGAATATATTTGTGTCTATTTTTCAGGCCTCATTCCTTTTGAGAACTTCTGTAACAGTACTCTCACACTGTGACTAACCCTTTCTCCTACTTGTGCCCTTTCCTGCATTCTAAATAATCCATGGAAAGATAATCAGTGTCTTGATTAAATCATAAGATAAGCAAATATGTGTATAACAGTGGAACTGATGTCAGTTACAGTTAAGCAAACCATAAATTGCCATCTCATTTAAAATTTCTCAATTATATTTGTTATCTGAAAATTACTCTCTTCAAATAGTCTTTAAATATTGCAGAATGACATAACAGTCAGGATTGGAAGGGACCTCTGGTGATTATCTATTCCAGCCCCTCTGCTAAAGCAGGTTACCTTGAGTAGGTGGCAGAGGATCATGCCCAAGCAGATTTTTAATATCTGCAGAGAAAAGCTAGTTTCCATAGTTACTTCTAAAACCTGACCCAAGAGAATTCACTGCATATATGTATATACACACACATACATATATATATATACACACATATGTAATACTTGTGAAATTTAATGTTAACTTCTTCAACATTTTGAAGTCTGCATTTCAGTCCTTCATAGGAGCATTTTATTACTGTTTATTCAGAATCAGACAGAGATGAAGGCTCAACTGACAGTTGTGTTACTGTAGCAATAGGTTAGTCCACCTCTGCTGAAATAATTTCTAGCAACAGAGGAAAAACAAAAGAAAACCTTAGAGTCAAAGAATATTCTATAAAAATAATTATTTAATATTTCCTTCTCAAAAGGGAATTGTTTTCTTTTTAAATATACATTTTTTTTAACTTCCTTTATTTTTTTTTTTGTTTTCTTGTTTGTTGTTTTGTTTTTTAGTTTGGTTTTGGGGTAGGTTTTTCATTTGTCTAGATTCTCCTCTACCGGGGACTATGTTTTCTAAATATAAATAAGAATTTTAGCCCTTACCAACCTTCTCTCTTAAAGAAAGAATTGTTTCATAAAAGGAAAACAGACAAAACTCTTGTTAAAGTTCACAAACACACACAGAGTGTGGTGCACTGCCCCTGTAATTTACTGATATTTACTTGTAATTTTTTTCTTCTGTTAGAAAGATAAAGAATTAATTTAATAACACTTACCATGAGATTTTCATAATGATTTAACTTAATTTTGAGAAATAGTACAAATGTTACATCTCATATTTAAATACTCTTCATATCTTCCCCAAATTATTTTCTTATGAACTTAAATAGTACATTACAGAAAAAAATAAAGGATTCCACATATCTCTATAAAAAGGACTATACAAATATCCTGCTAAGTGGAAGAAGTGGGAGCAACAATGAAATGTTATGAAAATATGGAAATAAAAGAAGGTCAAAGGAACTGTTTTAGTCTTACGTGGAGCAAAAATGAATAATAGCATTGTTTCTGTAGTTAGGCTCTATTTTATCTTAGAACACTGCACTTGGCACATTTTAATGGTAAAACATTGTCTCAGATGGCCCAGTAATACAAATATTAGAATTAACTTCTATGTGATAAAGAGTCATCAATGACATTTTATAAATACACACATTTTGAAGATTGGTCAAAAGTTTCACCACTAGGGATGTCTTTTTCCCAGTAGGATTTCAGTAATATTAATAGAGCAAGAGGAATACTTCAGTGTTCTATAACATGGTGAAACTATTCAGGCTGCCAAACCAATGCTGAATACGTGGCGAATGTGTGTTTTTAAAAGCAGTACAAAAAAGTAATCAAGAACAAAGATTGCTTTTAGTTAGAAGCAGTTGGGGAGTGCACTCAAAATAGCATGAACATTCTGGAAGAAGGAGAAGTCTCTTATTTTACTACTTATACTATGTCATTGGCTGGACAGACTGTGCTCCAGACTGTCAGATTGCATAGAACATTACAGCTTCAAAGCTCATCAGAAGGATACTTCACCTTCACAAATTATTAAAGGAGCTCCTTCATCAGCAGATGGATTCTTTGATGATCAGAAAAATGGATCCCCCATAGCACAACTTTCAGGGCTTAGCATGACTGGCAAAGGGAAGAAGTGATGAAAGAGCGGAGATAAGTCTGATTACTTATTTTTAACAGTCAACAGAAGGAATTCTTGTTTGTAGGACATATTCTAGCTTAGAAAAAAGAATTTTTATAAACAATTTTTTCTGTTAAAATATATATTGAAGGTCTTGTTCTTATAAAAGAAAGAAAGATACCAAAAATGCTTTTCAAAAGATTTGTCTGCAATATGCTTGAAGTTAAGATAATAGCTGCTTTGCAGGGCCAGCTAAAACAAATATTGCATTTTTTGTTAAGTATATTCCCTATGTATATTTAAATATACACATGTAGAAACTAAACATTTTGTACATCAGAAATGTTGCAGTTGGAAATAGTGCAGTTTGGAATCAATAGTTCATTTAGATCCCATGGGTCAATTCATTAATTAAGTTCAGAAGAGAATTATATCATTTTAATTCCTAGAAGAAAATATTTATATTTCATATAGCAAAATCCAACCATTATGAAAATGCTGTAAAAAATCAAATGTATCTTATCAGATATACAGACATGAAAATTATACTTATTCAATATTATGAATAAAAATGTGACTATACAGATCCAGTTGTCACCTTTTATACAGCTAAACACCATCATAATAAAACCTATTACCCTATGCTTGACATTGATATAATATCATTGTAGTGTACAGAATAGAAGTTTTTAAGAAAGAACTGAAAAGTGATTAAAAATAATGACCCAAAATTAAAGCCTATTTACTGTGGACACTTTCAACGTTAACAAGTGCGTATATTCTTTCGTGAACCAATTATTAGAAGATCACTTTATCATGAAAGAATATGTTTCTGTATTTATCTGATAAATGTATACTCGATATAAAATGAAGTTCACAACAAAATAAGGTGTAAGTACTCTTGCAACAGACAGGCATTTGAACATTTTACCTCCCTGCTGGGCTTTAAAATTTTTTAAGTTTGGGATTTTGTCTGGTAGTATCAATATCTCCACCAAAAGGCTAAACAAGATATAAATAAAAAGTCTTATGGAAAGGAGAAGAAGGAATGAGAGGGTGGACATGACACCAGCTGTTTTGAGCAACGTGATAACTAGAAAACCTGTCTTCATACTCTTCTGTTAAAGGTGAGAAAATGATTGCCATTATATTAGGAGGACAGATTAATCAATAAGTAGGTCAGATTTTCACTGATCCTCCTTAAATTTTTAAGGCAACTGCATGTGAGCAGCTATCCCTATATGCAAACTGGCAGATTTGTGTTATAGAAGTGATTTCATGAACCACAGGAGTGCATGTCTAATAAACCTGATCATATTTTTTTCAGGTGTAATTGCTCAGCCAACAGTCACTTCCTTAAAACATCACACCTCTTTATTTTGCCATCTTCACTGTCACAAGTACGTTTTTCTGAGGTAACTATCATAAATACATACATACATACATATATATACATATGTATATATATATGTGTGTGTGTGTGTGTTTATGTGTAACCATAGAATATTTTAGGAAGCTAAAAATACTTAATATTTATGTCAGTCTTTTAAATTATTGCTTTCATAACAGTAGGAAGAGCCAAAATCAGAAACATCTGACCAATTTTGTAAAAAATTTAGTTGCCTGCAAGGTTTCAGTGTTTTCAGTTTGCAGTGATCAGTAATAGTTTCTGTCTTATTTAACACATATAAAAATAGTTTAGAAAGAGAAATTCAAAGTTAGCAGTTACATTCAAAAATGATAATAACTCGGCAGAATTTTTGAATACCAGTGAAAATGCAGCAATACATCGAATAAACCCAAATAGATGATGATCATTGTCTAAAACGTTATAAAGTGAGGCTGAGCCTAGAAAAAACTCAGCTCATGCAAAATCTGGTGTATAATGATCTGAATAAGAGATAATATCTAATGATACAATTACCTGGGAAACAGTAATGCTGGAACAGAGCATGATTTAAATGTAAAGTAAATTGTACATAAGTTTATAATGAGATGTAGTTGTAGTGAGAAAAAAAAAAAAAAACCAGAAAAAACCCCAACAAACAGTAAGAATGTTTCATACAGAATAAGCTATTAAGTGAAGACAGTGCACAAGCTAAAAAGTAATAAATTGTTGTACTAATAAGTCTTGATTAAAATCAACCAATACCAAGGAAAATATAACTTCTGATTTGTGCCATCCAGGCTTATATACACAATTGAAGAATATATAATTTTGAGAAACAACAATAAAAGAAAAATAATTTGTCAAATATATCTTTCTGGATAGTGTTCATGTTACAGAATATAGAAGATACGCAGTAAAAGTTCTCCTTGAACATTAAAAATTGATGGTAAACAAAAAAGGGAAAGAAAATAATTCAAAAATATATTCTTTAGTGTTTGATGGAGATTTTAGCCTGCTAAAATATTCCCTAACTTTGTGAATATCAGAACGTTTTCTTTGGCAATGAAAGCACTCTCTCTGAGTTTAAATGACACAACTGCATTGCTTCTGCATTAGACCCAGAAGCTTCAGAGCTTACATTTTAGAATCCATTAAAAATGTTGAAATATTTCACCCTGAAAGTGTCTGTATTAACTCTCTTTCTCCCCTCCCCCTTCCAAAATGCATTAAAAATGCAAGAAGTTTGAAAGCAGTATTCTTGTGGCCGTGCAAAGCTTTTATTGGCAGCTTTTGCATTTTGTCTTAAGCAAATGGATTTTTTAAATCTTAATGAACTCTGGATTTGCAGCCCACCCCATTATTTCTGCTAAAGAAAAAAACCATCTGGACAACACTTATGTGGGGTGATTTGTATTTATGTAAATTAACAGTAGCTTATGTAATTTTTTACCGTAACCAAGTCTTTCCATTCAGGTGAATTCTCCAAAGCCTTTAAACTTTATTGCTTGAAGTACTAAAGCTATAGTGAGCACATTGAAACAATTACACTGAAGTAAAGATGATCATAAAACCAAGACTCTGTGCCCCTCAAAACCATGTGAAAAGCACTCATGGAAAGAGAAAGAGAAGACAGACTAAGGCTGAGGGGAACCAAAGTCTACTACCATATGCAATTGAGGAGAATAAATTTTGGGAATACTTTGACTACTTTTCATTTAGAATGAGGTACTCACATAGAATTAAGAATTGGTAAGATAGTCCTGTGGGTACTTCTGTACTTTCTTTAATCTTCAGTTATGCCACATTCTGAAAGTTTTCCATAAATGAAGCACAGGGATTTAGTAACCCTTATCATGTGTCAGATTATTAACATAGACCAAGCACAGTAACTGAATGACCATATGGATGTGACCTCAGTTATTGAGTTGCTACTTTAAGATAATGAATTTTTTTTTTTCAAATCTTCTCTTCTTGGTTTCTTCTTTTAATCTTTTTGCTTTACGTTCTCTACCTATTTAAAGAAAATCATAAAAAATAGCCTTGTATTCAATTATTGGAGGAAATGTTCTTCTGCTGCATATAATACTGTACTCTATCAGCCATGATGTCAAAACTCACAGACATTTTTCCATTACGCTACTCTGTGATTTCAGGACTTTCATCTCCATGTGTACTAGAAACAGTTTTCTCTCATGTCTCCTATGCATTCACACATACACACAAAGGCTTTTTAATTACACTGCATTAATTAAGAAGAAATAAGCTAGAAATGGACATAAGCTATAAGGCTTTGTTGAAAGGTGTGAGCACATACTTGCGAAATTTTTGGATGATAAACTCCAGTGCAGCCCTGCCAAAGCCATGTACAAAACCTGCAACTTTAACGCATCATGAAAACAGAAATTTATACTGAATGAAAATTGTTGTAATATGGTTTTTTTCCTCACTGTCCATAATGAGACTTTTACATATACTTTATATATTTATTTTATGTGAAGAATGTACATCATCCATCCAAGATGACACTTGAAAGGGAAGAGAGTTTGTTAGCTCTATTCTATTTTCTTCCAGAAGGTATTGGTGTGCTCTGGGTACTTGGATGGCTAAAATGGTAGTATTACACAAGGGTTGCCCTAATTTCCCTTGCTGCTCTATTAACTGCTTTTCTGCCATGATAACATGGAGAACTGGAAGAGGAGTAGAGCTAGCCACAGGTGGGAAATCCACTAACTTTCTTTAGGGGCAACTTTCTTTTGGTTTTCTTGCCTAATAGTGGAGATTGTTTTGAAGTTCTACATCTGTAATCAGAGAGATGACCAGTTAGGAAGACTGAATTTCAAATGCAGAGAATAAACTCAAATAAGCAAACAGTATTGTGGCAAATATCCTAGGAAAGGGAGGACATGTATCCTAAAATGATTGGATTTTTTTTCAAATTTTACATAAAAAAAAAAATCCCAACTAACCTTCTTTATTGTAAATTCTTCTCCTACTGTCCTCAATGAAGAATCATAAATAAGATACAAAAATTCCATGATTTTTTTGTTCCATTTTGTTTTAGTCCTCTTTTAGGAGAATAATCTACTACCTGTATGGGAATATTCTTAAAAGGGAGTAAGGAAGTATGACATCTACCAATTTAACAACACGATAGGATTAAGCTCCACTCTGGTGTAGATGAGCAGCAGCCAAATGAACACAGTGGGATTATTTCACAAATGCAAAGTCTAAGTTTGGCTCCAAGATACTGGTTTGTTTAGACAGGCTACAGAAAATCCAAATTACTAAAGGAAGAATATCACTCTCACAATCTTCATATTGATCTACTCCAAGCCTCTGAACATTGAGAAGTTCACCTATCACTCATAAGTCACATTTCCAAAATAGTCAGAATTCAAATGTTGATCTGTTTTCACAACTCAAATAATTTCCTAGGTGTCTGATGCATTTTTTTTTGGCTCAATTTTACCATCAATGGCCATTACAGGAAACAAGTTCCCTTACATTGCAGAGACAATAAGTTTTTTTAAAAAATTAATAATTAGATACTGAGATTCTTGAGTTTGTAAAGAAAAGGCTTAATTTAACAGATTGGCCTCTATTTTCAGTTCAGCATTTTGCTGGTTATTTGACAGCTTAACAGCTGTTGATGAAAATGTCCCTAAGTCTGTGTTTTGAAAAAGGAAGATGAAAATACTCTACTTTCCTCTTCAATTCCAACAACAACAAGACCATTCACAACCATTTTCGATCTACAGGAGGTGAAGTAAATCACAGAAAAAGAATAATTAGGTGCTTTCAACCATCTGTCTCCCATCTTTCAGTGTCTTTCTCTGAAGTTTCCACCCAATAAGTGGGTGTGATCCTTCTACAATTTTTGCTAGAAATGTGGTACATTAGAAAGACCAGTTCAGGTCTATACATTCCAGGCGCAGGAAAGGTGCTTTCTTTGAGCTTGGAGTGAGACACCTCATCTCACTGAAATTCCAGTGTACATTCACTGCTGACTACGTTGGTTTCTTTAGAGGCATCTGCTAACCAGGTGACATGTAAGAAGGCTATTTTGATTTTCTACTCCCGCTGCTCAGATCTCCCTTGTAGCACAAGTTAAAGCTATGAATTTCATATTATATACAAATGCCTAGAGCCTTGCAAGCAAATTTTTAATTTTTCTCCTTTTTCCTCTGTAGCCCTATTTTATATTCAATAAATAAAAATGAAGATTTTTAGCAGAAGTATTTTATTGCTTTGATAACGAAAACAATAGCAATTTCTTCAGATTTACAAAATACATGTGATGCATTTATACAAATGGATGAAAACTCCATATGTATAAAACTAACATTTCTTGTGACCCCTAGTGTAGTCACTACTTCATGCTTCAAATTAACAACCTTTCACATAGTTACTGCCAATATGCTCAAGAGTTTAAAATTCAATGATTTTTTAAAAAAATGCTAAACCCTGGGGTAACAAAAGTTTAAAATAAAGTACCATTTTTTGTAGGTTTAATTAGTTGACTTGACTTCAATTGATCTTGTCCTTGCACTGCCAATTTACTAATGTAATATAATATGATATAATATAGATAAATAAATCTTGATGGCTGGACTTCTTTTTGCTAACTACATCATACTCTGCATTCCCATAGGCTTTTCACTTAAGACTTTAGGTCTTGGCCATAAATCCATGATCTGTTTTTCCGCCATAAAAATATGTATTCTAATGATGGGAAGATTTCCTATCCCACATGAATTCACATTATAAGCCTTCCTCCAGGGAAGTTGAGATGCTGAGTGATCTGCAAGCTGAAATGAATGAACTGCAAATGCTGGGGAACGCATGCCAATCTTTGAAGACTACAGACAGACTTGAAAGGAGCAGAATAAGACTTATCTAAAAAAAGGAGTCTCAGACTTTGTGAAGGCTTCTCTCTAAAGGAAGACTCTAAATGCCCAGACTTAGTAAATGTAAGCAAGTATGTATAGGAAAGAAAGAAAAAACTTGATATACTCAAATTAAGTTGCTTATCCTTAAAAATCCCTGAATTGTCCCCGCTGCTCAAATATATGCCTTAAAATTCTGATTCTTGTTGAGCACACCTTAAAACTTCTACAGTACTTCTGACAATTGAAACAGTATCAAAAGTAGAAGAATTAATTTGTGTATTATTTGTAAATCAAGAATTATTCTGCTGTATGTTTTCTCTGACTTGAGCAAGGATGAGGAAGCACACTGGAGCTGTGGCTTCAGGTACCTTGCTGCAGTAAACTTATTGTATGACTTCAGAAATAAACACCAGAGTATTATTTGGATCTCACCAAATTTTGACAGAGGGGCAGAACATACAGAGTTCTGCTTTCCTTGTTGCTCAGGAGGGGACCTTCACAGGACATGTCCTATTCCTGACATCATCCCTTTGCCCCACCCCTGGCAGTATCCAAGGCCAGGTTGGACAGGACACTGAGCAACCTGATCTAATGAGAGGTGTCCCTAACTGTGGCAGGGGGTTGGAACTGGATGATCTTTAATGTTCCTTCCAACACAAAGCATTCTGTGGTTCTATGATTCTATGACTCAAGTCTCTGCAGGCATTTTGTGGTTTCTACCTGGGATTCTGAACTTATGAGCTTTCAGAAGAGAGTGGTTTTTTTTTTTTCTTTTATTATTTCAAAGTATATAGGGGTTGCATTGGTTATAAAACAGGATCAGAACAAACTAAGAATGATGTATGCTATACATTTTACTTCATGATAAAATAGGTCACATCATAAAAAGCCTATTTTCAGTGAAAGAAAGGAAAGAAACCTTAAGATGATCAGTACAGATTCAGAAACCATCACTGCTTCCTGGCTAAAATGATTGGATTTCTCCTGAAGTAGGTTGATAATAAAGTTTCAAAAGAATGAAGACTCTTGGTTTCTCTTTCTTATCGTTATTCTCTGATAAAATCTGCTGATTAAGAGTTTGACCTAACCTTTCTTACCCGTGTGTGAGAAATGAGTATTTCAAGGTAAACACTCACTTAGTGGAAGATGCCACAATTTGTTTGGGTCGCTAGGGCCTTGTACCAAATGCAATCACATACACTCATGGAGATAGACCTTAAAAGCTTGCATATCCCAAGCATTATAACCTCTTGGTACAATGCTGAGGCTGTCAGCAAGCTATGGCCCAACACATCCTCTCAAGTGTCTGTGTCATGTTCCTTCTTCATTGCTGACTTCCATCAGCTAAAACATTAAGTGCTTGCCCAAAATATTTCTACAGTTATGTAAAGCTTTCCAGGAAACATCACTTCACACAGATGCTTAACCTCCAAGCCCTGAAGGGATAGCTCTGCCAGTTGCCAGGCTTGTCAATTAATTTTGCATTGACAATCATTCTAATGTAGTTTGACACAGAGAACTTTTGCAGTCAGCCAGATGCATTAGATAAACAAGGTAGATGAGTGCAGTTCACTGCAAAATTCATCTGAGCACATAGCACATCACGGCATATGTCTCATAAGTAGCACTGCTCAATTTCATATCAACTACCATCCCAGATGATCATCAGTACTAGTAAAAATAACTTTTTTTGCTCACCTAGGAACTCTTTCTCCCCCGTCCTTCTGTGGTCATATGTTACCACAAATGTGTGGAGAAAATACGAATATGAAATATACCTGAATACTTGGCTTAAAATATAAACTGCCAAGTAAGATACGTACTGCTGAGATGTCCCTGAGATAAGTTGTTTCAACTCGAGTCATCTCATCCAGATTATGTGAGCAAACTGGAAGAACCTTAGAGAAAACAAGAAATACTTAGAGGTTGGAAGGAATGATTTACAGGAATCCTTTAAACAGGCTGGAACACTAATGATAAAGGTGTGATGAGGATGTGACAATTGCATAGAATTACCTAACAAATAAAAGCAAGCACAACAGTAGTTGCAACATGAGAGAATGAAATTAGATATTAAGTTAAAATAAAGGAAAGTGTCAGCTACAACAGATTCAAAGACAAATTCAGCTACAACAGATTCAAACACCAAAGTGTGGACTTGTTGACAGAAGATAAATAAATTGACATCAGCTAGAGCATTTAGACTAAGACTGAATACAGCTGCAATCTGGAATCAGACATATATAACCTTTAAAGTTTTATACCCTTGTCTCCAATTTCAAATTATGTGCCTTATAATTGAGAATTATTATTTTTAGGTTTGAAAGTGATTGAAAATTGTATGGTCAAGAGAACTGTTGGGTGTTTCTGGTTTTCTGTTTTCTCCTCCCTCTTTCCTTTCAACACTGAATTAATTCTAACCAAAAGTCTCACTTTTTAAAATTATTTGGCCATGCATAAAGAATTAATTTCCCCTAAGATGTTAAATAACTATGAGAATAGGGAAATAAGAAACATTTTCTTTTCATTAGACTGCAGAAAAAAGAAATCTGAAATTCTAAAATTGAATATTGTGATGAATATAAATCAGCCTAGTGTAAGAATTATGAATTCAAATATTAGTCCTTCATGCTTCCCATAAACAGTATATCTTTTATGAGTTTGACTGTGAGCTTGATTGTGTTGGTTTTTCATGGTCATGTAGTGTACCTGAGGGTGTAAACTACTATACATGTACATACTCATTATTAAGAAAAAAAAAATGCAAGGAACAGCATAAAACCTCGGAAAATTGTATGTTGTGTATACAAGGAAAAGTTCATTTTTTCTACATGGACAGACTGTTGTAATCCTTAATCATGGGGAAAATCACTCCATGAGTGTCTAGAAACATCTGTCTTTCATGCTGAAAGACTTTTTTAAAATCATTTTCTGACAGGATCATAATATGAGCAAGCTGCCTTTTAGCCAGAGTGGTTAACAACTGAGGATGCAGTACCTGATGCACATCCACGATAAGGGCAACAAGGAACAGGCAGTTACTTCCATAAAGAAGATACTGTAAACTAAACCATAAATGTTTCTATTGAAAATACTTTCCTGTTTATATGTGCAAGTATATTGTTTTTGCTTCATCTTATCTTATAGACTCTCAAGACTGAGACTGTGTTTTTGTTCTGTTCCTATACATCATTTAGCCCAGGGGGCAAGGCCTTTGGTAGCCTGTCATCAACAATGTTGAGCAACTGAAGAACGGCAGAAATATTTACTGCCTTCATTGGTCTCAGTTGCAATAATGGCTGCCCCAACTTTTAGTTTTCAATAACACACGGTAACGAATGATGTCAAAGCCCCCATCTACAATATATTCATGCACTGTGGGTTGGGGCTGTTTATTTATCACGATGCAGCTCTGGTCTTTGTCTTAGTCTTGATAATAATAATAGAAATAATAATGGAAATAATAATAGAAATAATGATAACAACAATAGCAACAACTAATTTAAACTAAACATTCCTTTTTGTTATCCTATTTTAGAAGAGCAATTATCTTAGTAAAACTGTTATGCAGATTTCACTGACTGGGAAGCTGGACAATCTCTCAGAACTTTCAAGGCAGCTATCAGAAAAATTAGAGGCGGAGCTGAAAGTATTCACAAGCTTTCTTTGAAGTCCTAGTTCATTCATTAGTAACTGTTTAAACATTTATTTAAACAAATTATTCTTTGTCTGAGAATTGTTTGTAAAACATTCTGTAAAAATACTATGGACTTTTATTATGTGCTAGGCAATACTGAAGATAAGGGAGCAAAATTAGATGAATTCACAAAAAAAAAATTAAAAGTTTTGTCCCAGGAAAAGAAATCATGAAATTTTGTGAAGAAGTAACAATGATGTTTGGAGAAAATCTATAGCTTAGCCATTTTTTAAATGTAGAATTGGAGGGACAGCTGTGATTGTATTGCAGACTTAAGAGACATAGATATCCCTGTTGCACAAGGGCACCAGAAGGAGAAGTTTACCGATCAGCAGTGATGAATGGATATGGAGAAGACATAAAGTACTATTGTTTTGTGACAAAGCATTTAGGTAGGAGAATAGAGAAATTAAACTTTTCTGGAAAAGAACAGAGCAGAGGGGAGGCTGGAGGTGAGGAAGGTGAAATAGGTCAGATATTACAATCCTGGAAGAGAAAGCAGAATAGTTAGTTGCTATTGCATATAATCAATTTGTTTATTGATCAGTTATATAATAATAGATTCTGTAACTATACACTTTCTGCTCACTGAATTTTTTGCTTATATTCTTATACATTCAGGGAGAATGGCCTATGATTTACATGTTCAAAGAGCAAAGTAAACTATAAAGGCAGAATCTGCATTTTTGTTGATTAGTTGAGAAAAGTCCAAGCCTTTGTGGTGGAATGCATTATTCAAGAATATTTTTCCTGGTAGAATGTCTTTGCCAGTATAGTTTTGTAATGTGAACACATAAAAAGTTATATCCAGTCAATTAAAGTAAATACGTTTGGAATATAAATGCACCATTGGGTGCTACTTTCTCATCAAGGCTCTCCCAGCTGTCCATTTGTTAGTCCATAATAACATTCAGTCTTCTCTTTTGGCTCTGCAAAAAAAAAGCAAAATATTCATAGTTCAAATCCTCAGACAACACTTAGGGTTTCCATGTACTAACTGGTAGTGAGCTCTGACAAGCTTTCAAGAATTCTCTGTCCCTTGTAAATAAAGGCAGAATTTGTTGCAAACTTGTGCTATCTTTGTTAGAGAACCTAGGAATGAATTGATGAGAAGGAAGTAATAAAAGTGAAATGTTTGTTAAGGAAGCTAGGTTCTCCTTTTGAGCTTTTGTTTTTAGGAGCAAGCTTTCTACCGCATCTTAGAAACCAAACATTAGAATTCAAAACTTTCCCTCCTGGGGTCACTTCCTTACTCTTTTTTATTCTTCTCCTTGTACTGGCAATGAATTTGCAAACCTCTGCCAGACCGATCTTTAAAACTCTCATCATTCTTAAAAAGAAATCCAGTGTTGGCAAGTTCTGACACTGGACAAACATGTCAATAAACACTGAGAGAGTGCTGCCTCCAGGCAGCAGAGCACACTAGAGCTCTGTTTATTCAAGCTTGTTGCTACTAGGCTTCATTAAGAGTGATGACATTTTTAAACACCATCTCTATATTACTGTGTGATACAAATCAAACCTAGCAGCCACACAAAGTCCTTTGTCGCTGCTCAAGACTTGTACCAACTTCTGTGGCTAAAGATATGACCACATTTTCTGGCTAAAGGAAAAATACTGGAAGGAACTGATCCTAAGCTGAACAAAGTGCATAGAAAAGTTCTCTTTTGATACTTGTGTATCTAGATCTAAGCACTGTACACCTCTTCTCCCTGCCTACACAAGGAAAAATCTGAAGTTGATATACAGAAGTCACAGAGAGACACTATTTAATTCTAAACTATGGATGTAACCACTAAAATTATTAAATTGCTCCTACTATTAACCACAAGATTACTTTCTGAACTTAAGCTTGACTTTGCAAAACAGAGAAACCCACCTTTGTCCTGTAAAACCATCTTCCATGTTCTTTTTCAGCACAAGCACAGCGTCATGTGTTTGTCCTGTCAAGTTATTGGGAGAAATTATTGTGTATGAAAGTAGAGATGAAGGTCTTGATTATTTCTATTCTGCTGTAGGCACAAAAATGCTCAGTATTATGTCACCAAAATGTCTAATGTGTGCATATATTTTGAGCTGCAAGCTGCTAGACTCTTCCACTCAAAGCGCACTCAAAGAGACACTTTCAAAGAGAGAACTACACTGTAAGAGCATGGAAATGACTCACTTTTTCTCTGAAGAAGGGTATTAGAATTTGAGCTAATGTCAGGACCAAGGTGAAATTCATGCAATTCTACAAAGAATAGACTAGACTAGACTAGACTAGACTAGAACAGAATAGATATGTCTGTTGTCAGGGACCTATAACTATCATCAGTTCAACTGCTGACCAGTTCAGCACTGACCAAAAGTTAAGGCATTTTTATTAAGGGCCTTGGCCTTGACCTCTTAAACACTGATGGGTTTGAGGCATTGATCACCTCCATAGGAAGCTTGTTGCAGAGTTTGACCACCCTCTAGGTAAAGAAAAATCCAGTCCAAATGTTCCCTGGTACAGCTTTGAACCATTCCCACACATCCTATCACTGAATCCAAGAGATAAGAGGTCAATATCTTCCTCTCCGCTTCCCTCCTCATGAAGATGTAGAGAGCAATGAGGTCTCCCCTCAGCGTCCTTTTTTCTAAACTAGACAAACCCAAAGTCCTTAGCTGTTAATTAGAAGACATTCCTTCCAGCCCCATCACCAAGTTTTTGTCCTTCTCTAGATACAATCAAGGATCTTCACATCCTTTTAAATCGTGGGGCCCAGAACTACACACAGTACTCAAGATGAGGCTGCACCAACTCTGAGTACAGTAGGATGAATTATCTCTTTTGACCAGTTGTTTGTGCTGTGTTTGATGTACCCCAGGTTGTGGTTCACCCTTCTGTCTGCCTGGGAACACGAGTGACGCACACTGAGCTGCTGCTGACCAACACCTCCAGACCCCTTTCTGCAGGGCTGTTTTATAGCCGCTTCTTTCCCAATTCATACTTGTGCGCAGAGTAATATAATAAATAATATAGTATTTAACAGTGTATAATATATAATATATAAAATATTAAATATCTATAAGGTGCAATATATAAAACACACCATTAATTTGGATGTATACCTCCCTATGTGTGCAGTTATACCTGTTACTAATTTATCTCCGAGAAAACAATATGCAGGCTTCCATTTACTAGGCTTTGCGGGTAGAACCTTTAAAAAATAGAGGAGCCTTTTTTCTGAGTAGTGTTATTATTAGCAGCTCAAAAAATCTTTTCAAGTGAGAGATTTAAAATAGCTAGAAAAGCTGGAAAGGCATTTTTTAAAAAAAAGTCAACTACAGAATTTATTACAGGCCCAGAGAAAACAAGTACATTTACAATGTGAAAATTACATAGCCTGGTGTTTTCACACATATGTGTCTCTGGATAACAGTCTTAATTCCTATTTAGGCACCAAACCAGAACAAGCATGTTTTCAACAGAAGCAAATATCTGCAAGGCAATTATATCAGAAAACACACCAAGATAAAAATTTCTCCAGCAAGCATATATTACATAAAAATAAAAATATCAAACAAAGACATCTGGGTTGGTATGCACTGATTCCCTTTGAAAATGTAAAGAAACATCTAAATCCTTAACTTTAGAATTCAGGTATGATTCTGCCAGATGCCTTTAAGTTGAAGCATATATTTAACTAGATCTTTATTCATACAAGCATAAATTTGCATGCTTTTTATTTTCAGGTGGATATTAGTACAGTTTATACACTATATATCTTATGTTACTGACTGATGTACAAAATCCTTAAGCTAAGGTACTTATGATGGAAAATCTAGTACCAGTGCATCATGACATAAAAGAGCAATTTTTGTACTGAAATATTTCTTCCTAAAGTATGCAGGTTGCTTACTAACAGCTAGGAAAGAATTTCAAGACCTTTTCTAATTTTTGTAAACCATTTGGTTGTGCACGGATTTTAGTGGGGTCAATGTTTGCATGTTGATGTTATATGAAACATCAGTTTATCAATGTTGGCAATTTTTGCAATACTGGTATTGCAAAACTTTATCCACTATTTGACAATTATTCCCTTACTTTGTAAAGGTCCTTTGGTGTTTTTTTTTTTTTTGTTTTTTTGGTTTTTTTTGTTTGTTTGTTTGGTTTGGTTTGGTTTGGTTTTTTTTGTTTTGTTTTGTTTTGTTTTGGGGTTTTTTTGTGTTGTTTTTTTTTTTAACAAAGTAAACTGCTTTGTAAGATTTTCATTCGTTTATGGGATTTACTCCAGTTCCACTTTGGCAGTTGCTTTCATTGTTCCTTGGTTTTTCTATACAAAATTGACAGTAGCTAAAATGTACCAGTTTCTAAAAATGCACTGGAAAGAAACTGCAGAGGAAGGAAAGAAAATCTCCAAGTATTTAGGGACAGAATAAAACTACCAGCAACAATGAAAACTTTATAGAGCTGCACTTTATTAACTCTGTCCATTTCAAGCTACTAATAATTAGCTCAGCACAAAACAATTATTTAGCATTCAGCAGAGAAGGTAGCATTTCTCCAGAAGGGACTTTGTTATTGGAGACTGTTTTTATAAATGCATAGTTTCCTTAATTCCAGTATAATGATCTTTCCTGACTTAGTTATTGTTGTTTTAAGTGGCTAAAATAAGCACTCTTGTTCATGTACTTTCAAATGAAAACATGAGTGTTCATGGCTTTATATTACTGAAGCTTTCCCTTATTGCCCGTACATACACTCCTGTTTTTTTCAAACTACTGTCTCTAGGCACTTCGATAGTTTATACTTTCTTCTCGTAGTGAGGTGTTGCAGTAAAAAAGTTCCTTTGGCAGCTACCAAAATATGTCACACTGACTATAACCTTTGCAAAAAGAAATGCTCCATGGAGCATTTATGTATGTAAACATCATATTCTGTCCTGAAAATGGGGACATTGTAAAAGAAGAAATTATATGAAGAAATGTATAGTTTTTTTAGTCTGTTTTGATATTTGGAGATCACTCTTTAAGACTACTGTGCTGTACACTCATATTGCTAAGACAAATTGTTACTTTTTCCGTATGTAATGTTAGTGTGAGCAGATGTGTAAGAAACATGGGTTATTGCTTTGAACTCATTCATTTCCTGTGTTGGCCAAAGTCACAGCAGAACAGCTACTCTACAGAGGCTGCAGGGGAACAAAGGTCCGAAACAGTGCAAACACACCATTGTCATTGGATGAGGACAAGGGAATCTGAACAGCAGTGAGTGAGGCACGCATCAAGTAGATTTTATTTAGTTTAGCCCCAGGCATTGGGGGGGGTGTTGGAGCACTGCTTCAGGAGCTGCTGCCACTCTGTTCCCCTGCCCTTGGGCTCCTTCCTCGCAGGATACCAGGGCAGCAGGGAAGAAGTCCAGCAGAGATCTCCCAGCTCGCAAGCCAGCAGCACTCCCTGGGGCTGGTAATTACTGTGCTCTGCTTTTAACAATTACCCTCAGCTTTTCCCACTTGTCTATCTTCCTTCTTTGTCCTGGCTCTTTTGTGTTACAAAAGAAAGTTGAATTCTCATTTTGGGATCCAACAGCTGGCCTCCTTTGGGCCTTAATTTCACTTATGGGAATGTTTTAGAATCTACTTCCCATCGGCATCTGAGTGGATTGGAACAACACACACACACACTCACACACACAGTGCCCAGAAGGTGGCTCTGACCCAATAAGAACTGCTCTGGTGTCTAAGACACAGCCACCCCTCTAGGCACCACCCTCATCCCTGATTCCAGCATGTCTCTTGGATCTGCACTGGCAGTCAGGGGGCAGAGGCTGGGAGAGGAGCTCTGTTCTCAGGGGATATGCAGTGCCAGCTGTGCTTGCAGTCTCCTAAGCTACCCCAGCGTGGCTTTGCCCCACAGGCTGACGAGTGCCACTTGCTCTGCCCCCCTCCAAAGTGCAAGGGGACTGAAAGGGCCACAGAGAGCCAGAGGCAGGCTTTTGTGCCTCCTTCCCTGAGAACTCTTTGGGAAGCACTTTCCTTGGGAAGCAAGCCCCTTGCCTCCCCAGGGATGACTCAAATCTTGGGTTTTCTTGGGGAACCCCAGCATACCCTTCAGCAAGATCTTCAAGTGCACAATGTTGTGCAAGTGGCCCTTCAGGACAGGCCCTTTTGCCGCCTGAAGTGCCCGTGTCCTTCTGGGTGTGTGCCCACAGCACAAGGGGCAACAGAGAGGCAGGAGGGGGCCTGTGAGCTGCAGGGATGAGAGTTTGTGCCTTTTCAGTTGCACCAAGATACAGATAAGTGAGAGAAAGCAAATGTTTATTAATGTCAGGGCAAGGGGAGGGATGAAGTGGGGTCAGGAGAAGGAAGGGAATGAGGGAGCTGTCCATGGGGCTGCAGAGGCAGGAGCTGCCTGGCCTTGCTGGTTGGCTCAGCTGGGTCCAGCATCAGCTGGAGCTGAAGCTGCACTGAGAAGTGGTCCCTGGGCTGTCATCGGGTGTGGCTGCAGGGACATTGGTCTTCTCAGCAGAGCGTTCTGACTGCACATCTGTAGGTGGCCATGAGCACAGTTCTCATGTTGGAGGTGGAGGGGCAGTCGTCCTTGCTCATGGCTGCAAGGGCTGGAAGAGAGAGGAAGGGAGCTGGGGTCAGAGCCTGGCTATGCGGGGACCCGAGGAGCCCCTCCTGTCATGGCCATGGCAGCCAGCTCTAGGCACGGCCAGGAGAAAGCAGGGGCCAAGAGGAGGAGCAGGAAGGTGCTGGGCACCAACGGCCACGGTGCCCCTGCAATGTCTGTGTGCTCTGGGCATGCCGTGCAGGGAGCAGAGTCCTGGGCAGGCAAGGCGGGGATTGCAGCTCCCTGCCCAGGGTCTGTGCTCCTGCCCTGCAGCCCCCAGGGAGGCCCCGCTGCCCTCTCTCACCTTTGAGGATGGGACACAGGTCTTCCTGCTGCTCCCTCATGTGCCAGCCGGCGACCCCTGGGAACACAGAGGCTGTCAGGGCCCCAGTGGGACAGCTCCCCCCCAGCGGCGCTGCCAGCCCGGCCACACAGCCCCTGCCCCGGCAGGGCTGAGTCCGGGGCCTCCCCGCAGCGGGAGCCCCCAGGGCTGGGCTGGGACAGAGCGGCAGCACCGCCGGGGCACTTGGGGCTCCCCAGCACAGCCCTGGCCGCATCCTGCTGCCTCTGCAGCAGCTGGGGCTGGGGCCGAGCTGCAGCGGGGCGGGAAGGACCTCTGCCTTGGGGCTCATGCATGAACCTGACGGCCGCCTCTCGCAGGGGCTCCTGTGGGCTCTGCAGGAAGGGCAGGGCCTGGCGCAGGTGCTCGCCCCTTCTGCTCATGTCCTTTTCCATCTGCAGAGAGCAGGAGGCAGCTGTGGGAGAGATGCCTCGGAAAAAAAAACCCTGGTGGCCAAGTGTCACTCAGTGGCCTCAGGGGCTCCTGCCACAGGGACTGCTGATGGCTTGGAAAAGTCCCTGGTGGCAAAGTGTCAAAAAATGGCCTCAAGGGCCACTGCCACAGGCACTGGTGACTCCTTGGCAAAGCTCCGGGTCACCAAGGCCTGTGGCCTGGCCTCGAGGGCCACTCCCACAGGGAGTGGGGATGCCTCAGAAACGCTCCAAGTCACCAACTCCTGTGGTCTGGCCTCGAGGGATCTTCCTTCAAAAAAGAACTCTCGGAAATGCTCCTGGTCGGCAAAGACTGAGTTGGCTGCTAGGAGACTCCTCACAGCACCGCTCTGTCTCGTCCTGCCCAGACGCGCGCTCCGAGTGCTGTGGCGTGGTCACGTTGAAGCCAACACCTTTATCACCACGTGTCACAAAGGGCCCTGTGACACACTGCCACGGGCCCTGGGGCCTCCCCCAGCCCAGCCTGGGCACCTCCTGCCAGAGGGTGGCCAAAGCAAACTGGCATCAATGTCTGCGCTCCTGCAGGGACTGTTGGCAGGAGCAGCTGCAGCCACTGGGGGCAAGGTTTGGCATCCATGCAAAGGCAAAAGCTGTGGCTCCTTCCTGCCGTGATTTCTTCATGGAACTCATGACCTGCAGCACAAAAACACCTTGGCTGGGAAGGCCCGGAAGCATCTGGCATTTAATCCTCCTAAATTCAGGAAAGCATGACTTCCCAGTCCTCAACACAAGGAGCTGAAGGAAGTCAAAAACTTCCCAATGTCACTGAATTGGGAGGACCCAAGAACGTCAATTATTTGGACGTTTGCTTCTCATCTCAAACCTGCAACTCCTTTGCCTGCACATGGTCCATTGAGAGTGAACTTCAAAACATGAACTGAGGCAAAAAATCTGAGCATTGTTTGGTGTGCAAATGGTTTTGTATTGAGGGATAATAATATGAATGTTCAAACCAGGGAAAAATAAAACTTACCCACAATGATGATGGCTGAGGCTAAAATGCATTTCAGAAGGAACATCAACACCCCCACCCCACTGATCCCCCTCAACACCTTCCCAGTCAGGAATTTCCTCCCAGTCTCAAGGAGTAGAGGAAGTGAGGGCTTTGCTTGGCAGTGATAGGATTCCACAGAACTAACACAGGACCTGAGCTGGGGAGAAAAGGGGACTCAAATACCGCTTGACAGGAGCAATACTCCAGCAGCCGTCAGCAGTGCACATCAGGAATTGTCAGGGATGGACTTGGGGCTGCCTGGGCTTGCAATGAGTTCAGGACTTTCCGGACAAATCTGTCCCTCCCAGGCAGCCAATTTTTATTAATATTCATTGTTTACTAAAATTTTAGTTACGTCTATGAAAAACACTGGGAACATAACTAAGAGATTACCATGTTGGGAAAATCCTTCCCGGCAAAGTTATAACCCAAGTTTTGGTACTAATGCTTCAGCTTAAATCTTGAGATACTGATCTTGGATCAAATTTGCATGAGGAAGCATTTTGTTTAATTAAAGAGTGGTTTAATTTAGGAAAGTATTGCTTTCTTTTTGTGAAGAAGACTCTGCATTATCTCTGAGTATCCAAAGACACCACAAGGTGGGAGGATGCAATATACATTTGCAAAATGCAGATAGTGCTTGGTTCTTCCAGATCATCTTTTATTTAGGAGAGACTTCCCTATCCAGCAGCATATTCTAAGATTACTGCTGGAGCCTGGGCAATTCAAGATTCTTTCAGGCTAATTCATTTCAAGTACATTGTGAACGGGTGCAGCTTAATGTTCCATCAACAACCCTGTAGAAAAATATGGGCTTGTGGAGTAATAGTTTGTCTGTAGTGGACTGTAGTTATCAGTTAATACATTTTCCCTTCCTTCCTTCCTTCACTTTTTCATATTACCACCATGAAGAGCTTTTTGTGGAAGCCTTATTTAATCTGCTACTTGTGAGTGGATAATTACAGTTATATGGGATGCTATGTCATCTATCTTAAAATTCTGAAGATTCATCCTTAAGAATCAAGACTTTTTTAGCATTTTGAAAAGATCTTATTGATATTAAAACTAGACAACAGTGGATAAAGGGCCTATACCTATGCATATCTAAATCCACTATTACAATACTAAGCTTTTCTCCCCTATATTGTCCAGAGTAGTATTTTAGAATTACTTGAGAGCTGGATCATGGAAGTGACACATAAATACATTAATATGCTTTGATAAAAAAAGCTACTTTTTAAAAATGTTTCCATTTAAAACTAGAATAAATAGTTTTGAATTAAAAATATTTTCAGAATTTACTTTTCTGTGAAAATACTTCTGAAAAGTGACAAATATTTTTTTGCTGTTTTCACAATCCTTGTTAAAACACCACTGACAATTGCCATTCCATTTTTATTAATGTCATAAAAATATAGCTTTCTATTAATATATGTGCTTTGTCACAAAAGTTTTGACCAGACTTATTTTCAGTGCAGCTTCTTTCTCAACCAATTAGGATCATGATGGGTCATGTAGGCACTACAGATGACAACAAGAACATATAAAGCACTTTATGCCTAAAGTGTAAAATTAAAATACCTTCAACGAATCAGTTGAACAGGTAAATTGCCATTAAGATGATGTTTAGTTGTCTCTCAAAATTAGTTTGATCAAAGCTTTTTTCTTATAATGTCTGACAAGTAGTTCATGATCACTGACTATTAGATGCACACAATTCCCAAAGAATTAACACTTCTACTATTCTTAAAATATCTGAAAGATATTATTTCCAGCTAAACAACAATAAACAGAACAAACAGTAGTACAAAATGCTAACACAAAGAATCAATTCACTATCAATATTTAATTAATCTCTACTCTTACTGAGTATAACATACTCAGATGTTCGGAAAGCTTTCTTGAATATGAGAACTTTCCTCAGAGGTCTATATTAAAGAAGACTACCATGGGAAAATAGAACATTATTTGTGCATTAAATATTAGTTGAAAGTAAACAAATTGTAGCACTAAATAATAATGTTTTTCTATCAAAGAAAATTAGCAATAGAATTGCAGAACAGTTCAGTCCTCAGAGAGTTCAAAACTGGCCCATATTAAAAGGTTAACAGGTAATTGAAAGAAACATGATATAGTTGAAAGTTCATCCTGCATTTCAAAATAATAAAGAAAAGAGTGTAGTCTGAGAAATATTTATATAGCAGCTTAAAATCATATTTAAGAGAAAACAGTTTCCCCTCACACCTGAATCAAATATATAATACTTAAAAATCATTTGATCTTGAGAAAACTAGGAAGGTTTTAGGGATTGGGTGGATAGTCTTGATGCTTTGTCTTTCTCCCCTAGTAGTACCTGGCAGAATCTTTTAGATACATCAGTTGTAGGGAAATCTTCAACATCTGCCATAATTTACCAAATCTCTGTTATTTTTTGTATTGGGAAAAATCACACTTTTAACAAATTTAGTTACAACTAAGTGGGAAATTTGTACCGATTCTCCTTTTTCTATATGTGAAATAGGACTTAGATGTGCCAGACTGTTCACTGTGTTTAAGTTCTTGAAGAGATAAAAATGTGTCTTTAACAAGATCTTTAACTGTCTCACATTTCAGGAAAAAAATAGAATAAATAACCGAAAAGGTGGAACAAAAAATTCTAAGACAATCTATTCTCATAAAAACTGTGAATAAGCTTGTGGAGCTTAGAGTTTTATTAGTGATTTTATGCATTTTCTTAAATAGTATTATTACACTTCCTAAAATACCAAGGCCTCAATGTTTCTCTTATCTAGCATTGCCTTAACAGGATTGAGGACCTATATCCACAACTGTTAAAAATTATTAAGACCTGCACATTTTAGACTAAAATGGAAACATATCCCCCCCCCCCCCCCCAACTGCTTTCATTCTGTGAAGATAAACAAGTTTATATCATCTGTGAATTTAGAGAAAAGTTCAGATTTCACCCTGTACAAATGATTTTGAGTCAGCTCAGATTGAACCATGATAATGTATGTGTAATATAAGTAGACCTTCATCACCTTGGAAGAAGCAGTTTATCTACTAGGAAAAAAAAAAAGTGGCAATCTCAGACAGTCTTCTTGTTTCTGACTGAATATTACTTCTGAATATTATAATGGCCATTATGAACCATGGGCCACACAGTAGCTGGACTGTTATCTACACTCAGAGTCGGAAAAGAGGGACTGTACAGATTTTGCACATCTGGTGCTTGCAAAGGCAGATGAAAGCTGCATGTTCAATACTGCCTTCAGGCTATTATTAAGAGATTCTAGATAACTATGTTATACAGAAATAGATGCAAGTGGAGCACATCAGAAACAAAAAATTTAACTTTCCTACTGCTTTATTCTGTGGCAGAGTAAGTGAATAAAAATCGCAACATAAATGTTCTTCCTACGGGCTCTTCTCATGTCAGTCTTCCAGAAGTATCTTTAATAGACTATATGTGAAATAACTGTAAATTCTTTGTAAAGAAAATAAACTGGAAAATGCGTTACATGTAACATATAGCATTTCATAATGAAAGCGAGTCAACACATAAACTTACTTTTTTTCTTGACTGTAAAAAAATTATCCAAAATACATTGGGATTTAAACTGTGTTCTGTTATTCCAACTTTTATTTAAACTGGAAGATACCTGAGACACTACTCTTGCAGTGATACAGCCTTTGATCTCCTCATGTAAGAAAATGTAAGCAAAAAAATTCATGTCTGACAAACTTTTGAGATTTTTGAGGGACTTGGATGTTTCTTTCACACAAAATAAAATTTTCTATTCCCAGCACTCACTGCATGCAACTGTTAGAATATAAACATGTCTGAGAGATGGAAGAAAATCTGGCCTTCTTCTCTCTTGAGTTTTTTTGTTTGTTTGTTTGTTTTTCCCTGCCTTATTCCTCTTGGTCTAGCTATTTATTTATAAGCTTTTATTTCCCCAGGTATGTAAAATATCTTTTAAACCTACAATATCTTTTTTCATTTCATCCTTTCTCTTTAATAGGAGTTGTCCTATATTTGAACAACATCTTAAGCCACTTAATTATTCAAAAGTCAGTGATAAGTCAATGCGAAATGTTCTGTAAAGCCTTTAAAAATCTAGTATCTTCAGATACTGGAAATTTTATCTTCTTTTCATGAAATTTACAATTTTATAAGAAGATTAATATCCCAGAAACTTTCTTCCTCTGTCAGTTTGGCCATAAACATTTCCTCCACTACTTGACAAACACTGAAAGAAGAGGAAGGTGAGCACTGTTTAGAGAAGCATAAGTAGTGTTAAAATGAGCAAATCAGTCCTATAATTAGTAAGTGACTTCCCAGAACAACCATTTCTAAATTAACAGTCTTACAGGAATGAACCAGTGGAACAACTGAGCATATTGGCAAATGAATTCAAAAATCATGAAAGCACAGCAAAATAAGGAGGTAATTTAAATTGGAAGTGTCCCCTGAAGATCATCTATACCAAACCTCCACTCAAAACAGAACCAACCTCAAAATTACATTAAGATGGTCAGATCTTTATCTAGTTGGGTTTCTACACGGATATTCTATGATTCCTCTTAGAAACCTTTCCCAATGACCATTCTCATGGTCATTGATTTTTTTCCCCTTATATCCATAAAACCTATATCTTCATTCTGAGTTTGAGAACGTTTAGGTTAAAGTGGTACAAAATGCTGAGTGATGGGGAAAATGAAGGAAAAAGAAGACTTAACCTGCTGAAACAAAAGCCCATTAACATTACATTGAAATATATATTTTTTTTATTTTTAAACTAAATTATGTAAATAATTTGACTTTTGCATCTTCAAATTTATTTTCAGTTGAACTGGAAAATATATACAAAATATTGATGATTAGAACTATTACCACTTAACTAGAAAGCAAATGAAACACAAAGAAATTGCATAATTTGTGTTAAGGAATCTTTCCTGGCTGACCATCCAGGAGACACTCTGGCAAGTCATAAGTGCACCACCTGAGCCAGGACAGAAGCTCCTTCACAACAGGCGTCTCCAGCAAGTCGATGGCTACCCCACTTGACTCCCTGCACATCCCACACTCATACAGTCAGACAAGGTTTCCTTACCAGCTGGACTGCAGGTTTACCAGAGCAGAGTCTCAGACTTCTCAATCCTTCAAATAATTTAATCTTGGTGCAAAAATTAATAAAATAACAGCTTGTATTTGGTGCCTTTGAGGAAGGACTCCAAGCAAAGGAAAACCTGGGGTTTCATACCCTCACAATCTTTAAATGTGATAGTGTGGGGTTATTGACTCCTGCTGTGTCTCTGAGTGTCTGGTCCCCTAGCTGGTGCCACAGGGCCCCCTGCCCTTTGCTGTGCAAACTGTAGGCAGTTTATGGCCTCTTGCCTGAAGCTCCTGTCACCCAGAGCTCAATCTGCCGCTCACACTGCGTTGCACACCGAGCCACCTACACTGAATGTATTCCTCAAAATTTGGTCAATGTCATATAGAAGCTATAGTAGAACCTATATTTTTAAATGAACCATTCTGACATTATGAGTTAAGTCTGTTCTGAAGTTTTAAAAAGAGCAACCAAAACTATACCATTCAATAATGAATCAGGTGAAAGAGGGGATATGTGTTAGTCATGACAAATTCAGTTTGGTGGAAAACAATTGAAAATGATTGGAAGTGAGAGGGAAAAACATCCATCCTGGAAAGTAGTTTTAAATGCTTTAATTTCAAAAGAGTAGAGATGGGGGGAAAGGAGCAATCAATAGATATTTTCCCATCATGTATGATACCTTTTTTTTTCCTCCAAAATGGTACACTGACAGTTCACAGTGTCAGTAGTATATTACTGTCTTTATTTTTTTAAATTATTTTTATTTTTTATTGATATGTATATATTTGCTTGTAATGCAAAGAAGCAGAATCAGAGTATTTTCTGGGAAAAACAAAGGTCAGGTTTGACCAGATGGTCCAGAAATCTTAATCCAACATATTGCTAGACCTAACTATTCCACTTTGAATATGAGGTTGATTTTAAAGTGGATCATCTCAAAATCTGAGTTTGTATTGGATTTCATTTTGAAATTTGGAGCTCTCTCCACAGCTTTCAATCCCATAAACCACTGGACTAAGCTCCACTTATTACTAATACATTCTGATCCTGCAGCCTCAACTTTTTGTTCTGTAATATATACAGTAAATCAACTACTATTTAACCCACTTCAAGCATGTTAATTTCCCTCTCATCTCCTTTGTTGTCTTCAGAACTCACAACCATTCACTATTTACTAAACATTATTTACAGTTCCAGACCTTCTCTACCATTATTATCAATTTTTTATCACTGGATCAAGCTGAAACCAGGGGAGGAAGTTATATGTAACTGAAACAGATATTAGCTCTGCATTTTCAAAGAACAATGTTACACAAATTAAAGTTCTGCCCTGCAAATAATGACTAAAAAAAACCCTACCCAAACCACCAAAAAAAACAACCCAAAAACTAACACTCGTACAGGAAAAGTCTTTACAATTCAGAAGGGATCTGAATTGTAAAGAAACCAGTCCTACAGGTGAGGTTTCCTGGTGGGGGGGGGCAGGGAGGGGGCGCTACAGGTCACTGCAAGGATGAAAGTTTACTTGTTCATTAATGAAAAAGACCTCAATGCAAATGGGATCTATTACTGCAGTCCTAATAAGTGTCTCAGAGCTGATCTGGGCCAGGGAGCATCTTCTGCAGCCTCACTGCAAAGAAATTTGAAATGATCAGCCTCTCAAGGAGCTCATAATCCCCAAAGAGCCCTGAGGAACCAAGATACTGAAAATAGACCTCTGGAGAAAGTTACCAAAATCAAAGAGTTTGCAGGTGGCCTGGCTTGGTGGTCCAGGAGGAAGAGGGCCAGGTTGGATGGGGCTCTAAGTTCCCAGGTCTAATGGGAGGTGGCTCTTCCCATGGCACTGGGGTTGGAATGAGACGATCTTTGAGGTTCTTTCCAACACAAACCCCTCTATGATTTGATGAAAAAGAGAAGCTTTTTTCCCCTGCTCTAAATGTGGAGGCTGAAGTGGTGCAATAGCATATTAGTTGTTTGCCTTCCAATGAGTACAAAGCGCAAATGTTTTTTTTAGAACTCCAGCACCTTTCTGTTCATCTTTGGGAAACATATTTATTCTCCCTCTGGAACAGGGCACATGGCTTTCTTCTCTGGTTCATGAACACCTAAATTCCATCCTGCTACTCTGTCCTTAGTAATGACCTTCACTTCCTCTCTTTCTCTTCCATAATTTCCTTGGTCTTTTTTACTGGAGGTCCGAGGGACGTTTGGGAGATTTCTTTTGTTTGTGGAGATCTGTGTGTCTGGTGGATCCCTCTGAACCAAGCCTGAGGCAACAGTGCTCAGGGGCAACTGCCCATGGATGGAGATCACCCACTTCTGACTGTACTGACATTGATGCTCCTCACATTTTACTACCTTAACTATCCCTCAATAAACTCTCCAGTGTTCATCAAACCCTCTCATCACCCATGGCCTGTGCCAAAGCTTTCTCCTGAACCAGTCCTGAAATACTGCATGTAGTAAACCTGTGTGCAGCATAACATTAGCAGCATGTTTTGCTAATCAACACAGTGTGGTTGATTTCAGAATGTAGGAATTTCACATAGAATTTCACTTCTTTACGTTTATTCTGAATACTATCAGTGACTCTAAGATATATTCACCTGAATAAGATATGCACGTGCATAATATATGATTGCATTTTCTTTATATTGCTTAAAAGGTTTCCGAAAGGCCAGGTAAACGAGTACATATATTTTGAAAATCATATACAAAAAGTGACCAACAATAACCACTGGTTCCCTCACTTCTATTAACTGAGTTCTTGAAACAGTTTTCATATGTTAATTAATTAATACTGGTGCGTAGTCTATGAGAATAGGCAGTGTTATTAGTTCTGTTTTATATCAAGGAACTGACACTCAAGGAAAAGGAAGGATAATAAAAGTAATTTTTTAGTAACAAACTCTACATTAAAACACGGAATTACCTGAACTGACCATACCGTTTCCTTTTGATTTTGACTTTATAATAGGCAACCAACCCATTCTACATAATTTGTTAAGTTCTACATTAATAGTTCCTTAAGAAAGAAAAGAAATACAGCCCTGAACTGCTGGAATCAGAGTAAGGAGAAAGAGGGAATGGCTGTGACCTGTGACTATCATCTATGACCAAAAAATAGAACATATTTACTACTAGTGAAGTAGGAGACGAAAAGAATTCAGACCACATCTTCCTCATACTTTGTAAATCCATCCTGGCTGGAGCAGATTGTGAGACCAAAGGGCTGGAAAAGAACTATTTGCAGGATTTCATTACTATTCAATATGTTTCACTTTCCAAAGCAGGAAGAACATGGAACACATAGAGATTTTAAAAAGTTCTTGAGTTTTAGGAACTTAATATACTTTTTTGATATTTCTAGCCCAAGTGTAGTGACAACTCTCAGAATAATCTTTTTTTTTTTTTTTATTTCTACTTTTCTCAAAACTTTTTATAGGTTCAAGAGAGGTTGTGCCTCTTTCTCAGAAACATTTAATGTGTAATTAAACTCTTGAAAAAAAGTGAGGGGAGTTAGCAGAACTGACACCTTGGGCCTGTTTTGGGACCTTGTTGAGAGAGTCCCTTGGGAGGCAGTCCTAGTGGGCACAGGAGTCCAAGAAGGCTTTAAGAAGGAAATCATACAGGTACAGAAACAGGCCATACCCAGAAGTCAAAAGATGAGCCGGTGGGGAGAAGACTGGCCTGACTGAACAGGGAGCTTTGACTGGAACTTAGGGGCAAAAGAGACTTTATAACATTACAAAGAAGGGACAGGCAACTCAAGAGAACTACAAGGATGTCATAAGGTTATGCAGGGCCAAAATTAGAAAGGCCAAACCCAGCTAGAATTCCATCTGGCTATTTGACATAAAAGTCAATAAACATGTTTCTATAAATACAAAAGGAGGGCTAAAGAGAATCTCCATCCTTTATTGGATGTAGTGGAGAAACATGACAAATGATGAGGAAAAGGCCGAGGTACGTAACGCTTTCTTTGCCTCAGTCTTTAATAACAAGAATAGTTCTCTGAGTGCCCTGTCCCCTGAGCAGGAAGACAGAGAGACAGGGTGGAGTGAAGCTCCCATAATCCAAGACGAAATGGTCCTGCTACACTTCTAAGACTTGCACAGCTCAATGGGGTGTCATGAATCCACCCAAGGCTACTCAGGAAGCAGGCAGAAGTGCTCACCAAGACACTCTCCACCATCTATCAGTATTCCTGACTAACCAGGATGGTCCCAGTTGACTGGAGTTTGGCAAATCTGATGCCCATTTAGAAGAAGGGCTGGAAGGAGGATCTGGGAACTACAGGCCTGTCAATTTGACCTGTTGTCAGTAAAGTTAAGGAGCAGATCATTTTGTGTGACATCACGTGGCACTTGCAGGACAACCAGGAGATCTGGCCCAGCCAACAAGGGTTTATGAAAGCCGGGTCCTGCTCGACTAACCTGATTTCCTTCTATGAGAAGTCCATCTGCCTAGTAGAGGAGGGAAAGGCTGTTGTTTACCTGGAATTCAGTAAAGCCTTTGATACCATTTCCCTCAGTGTTCTCCTGGAGCAACCGGATGTTCCTTGTTTGGATGGGCTTACTCTTTACTGAGTAGAAAACTGGATGTGTGGATGCAGAGGGGGGTGGTGAATGAAGTTGCATCCATCTGGTGGACAGTCCCATCTGAACATGAGCCAGCAATGTGCCCAGGTGGCCAAGAAGGCCAGTGGCATCCTGGCCTGTTATCAGCAATAGTGTGGCCAGAAGGACCAGGGCCCCCTGTACGCAGCACTGGTGAGACCGCACACCTATAATGCTGTGTTCAGCTCTGGACCTCTCACCACAAGAAAGACATGAGGTGCTGGAGTTTGTCCAGAGAAGGACAATGACGGTGGTGAAGGATCTGGAGCACAAATCTTATGAGGAGCAGCTGAAGAAGCCAGTATTGTTTAGCCTGGCAAAAGGAGGCTCAAGGGGACATTATTATCTCTCTACAGCTACCTGAAAGTAGGCTGTAGTCAGGTGGTGTTCAGTCTCTTCTCCCAGGCAACCAGCAATAGGATGAGAGAAAATGGCCTTAACCTGCACTAGGGGAAGTTTAGTTTGGATATTAGGAAAAATTTCTTCACTGAAGGGGTGGTCAGGCATTGGAACAGGCTTCTCAGGGAAGTGGTTTAATCACTATCACTATTTAGAAGACAAGTAGATGCAACACTTAGGGACATGTTTTAGTGGTACTCTAAATCATGAGTAAGATTAATGTTTGGACTTGGTGATCTTACAGGTCTTTTCCAACCTGAACAATTCTATGATTCTGTGAGTATCAGTGCAGGGTTTTCAAAAAGTATCACCAAAATGCAGAATGGAAGCTGGATTATATCGTTCAGCTTTGCAGTCTGCTTCTCAGAAATAATTTTTAAACACACTGAAGAACCTTAGAAACTGAAATTGCACCAAAACTTGCACTGGTTTTTAAGCTGTCTAAATTTTTTAGAAACTTCTTTCAAAACTGCTAAATATCCTTTGAATACTCTGATTAGAAAAATTAATCTAAAAATTTACTGCTGCTGTAGAGTTTTAGTAACATGCTATTTATTTATTACCCTGGAAACTCCATCTAATGCCCGAAAATATAGATATACTTTTTGTTGCTTTTCAGATGTAAGAGCAAGCAGTTTTTAAAATGTATTTCTTTGTTCTGAGACTCCTAGAACATTTTTTTAGACTTCAGCAGTTCCAGTTCAGGAAATATGGGATTAAGAGTTTCTGGGGTTCTCCTGTTCCCTAATTTCTATGCTTCCTTCCCTCTGCAATCCTGTCTGCGGCTAATCTATAATAAAGGTTAATTTTGAAAAGCGAGCTCCATAGTATTTACACAATGAAGTCAAATGCTGAATGAAACACACTTGTAAAAACAACAGCAGCCTTTTCCTTGTGCAATATAGGATGTGGTCAATCATTTGGCAATTCAGCTTTGGCACATCATGAACTATTTATTTGTTAAGGCAAGTTCTTGAGACTGCAAAAACTCTGGGAGGTTCTTTCCTCTCTTTTTTTTTTTTTTTTCCTTTCTTTTCTATTTCCTTCACTGGAAACTATTAAATTTGCAGAGCCTGATGTTTATTTCACACTGTAACATGCACTATTGTATCGATAAATATTTAATGGTGTTGGAGTTCAGTGGATATAGCCTCATATGTTTCTTTTAAAAGGTGTTTTATTGCCTGGTGAATGCACTGTGGTCAACTGAGGAAGAAAAAACAAACTCAAACCCCAAACTTTCCACTAAAAGATGACACAGGGTTCAGTTTCAGTTTGAAGAGGGTATGGAGGAAACAAGTAACCATATATTTTTCTGAGTCTCAGTTCTGGCACTACACAGATAATTCCATTTGGGATAAACATCAGGGGCATTACATAGATCATAAAAGCATTTGAGCTGAGAAAGACAAGTGCTAGAAAAGATAAAGTTCTAAAAAGGAGCTTTCTTGAACAGACCTCAAAAAAAAGGAAGGTAAATTCATTCTTCCTTGAACCTCTGCACCTTCCGTGATAGATTTGCTGTGACACATGCATGCTCAGACTGTAAGACTGGTTTATGTACTCATGCAAAGTGTTTTCAAATATTTCTGGACAAACATTTGTTGAAATTAAATTTTAAATATGATGTTACATTATTTAAACATATCTGCCAAACTGTTAGTGTGCGCTTCACCTAATGCTGCACTTGAAACTACTTGGAATTACTTTGACAGGAGATGAACAAACTATAGCAAAGCAGAAAAACCTCAGTGATAGATAATAACAAAAATTACAATATTTATGTTCTCTTCCTTTTATTTAATTCATATTCTTAACATCTACAGTTCCACTAAGTCTCTTAACAGGCTTGGAAACTAAATTTTACTTTATCCAATTTTAAGTAGTAACTTAAAACATCCAAGTAGAATATAATTTGAAGCAGAAACTTTGAAGATTTATTAACTGATTTTTTTAAACTGATTTTCCATTAATTAGTCTTCAAGTCATACTCAGGTGTAATTTAATAAATCTGAAAAGCTGTTAATTTTTTTTAAGAAATCTCTTACTGATAAGAAAGCAAACACCATCTTTATATCGAATTAGCATAAAATTCACAAAAAACTTGTAATTCAGAAATGTCTATCAAGCCTGATGAGTAAGATCAGTTCATGGTATCTTGCAATAGTATTTTCTTATTTATTATTAAAATTCAGCAGCTATTAAGCTTACTAAATAACTTAGTTTTAAATTAAATGTTTTAAGATTAATTGAGGAATCTTTAAGGATGTTACCTCAGTCTCAGTGGATTTGTTCAGAAAAAAAAGGTATACTGCTGTGCCTGAAAGATACTTGGTTCAACTTATGTGGAAAGAATAAAAATAGCAAGAGGTCAAACAACCTTCTCACCTGATGGGAAATGATACAGCTGAAAAATTAAGGCTAGATTAAAATAATGAAGAAGGGGTTTAAAACCATGATGCCAGAATAAAAGGAAAACCAGTTTGCTTGTGATGAATCTTCTCAGCTCTTGTCTTCTTTACTTCAAATGTAGGACAATAAAAATTGCCTGAACTCAAGTTTCTACTACCCAATAAAAGACCATATTTACGTATCAGTAATCACAGATCACAAATATAAATTAAAAAAAATACGCACATTTACAGTTAGGACCAGTGTTCTCTCAATAACTATTATAACTCAAGAAAACTGTGTTGAATATAGTGGAAACGTGAATCACAGGCATGCAGTGAATTAATCAGTCTGGCATATCCGAGTTCCCATGTCTTTTTAGATTTTAGGTAAACACTTTATATAATTTAGGTGTTAAAAGCTGTAGATTGCTTTAAAATGCATTGAACTGAATACAAGCTACAAACAGACCTTGGACATTAAATTAAACTTCTTCTGGGCACTAGAAATATTGTCCAGAAAATGACCTCTTAATAAAAGAAGCGGTTTCCCTTTGCCCATGTCCATATTTTACTCAAATCCTCAATTCATCACTAGAAACAAAGATATGTCTTTTTCTCCCAGCACTATTGAAGTGCAGACTTGAACTTAGAAACCAAGTGATGTGGATTAATTTGCAGTGATGAATAGTGTTGTTTGGGGGGAAAAAAAAGATGAAAAAAAGGAAAAAATTATGCATACCTGAACTTTTTCTTTTATCTGTCATATCAGGGTCTTCCTTATCATATTTCTGAATAACTGTGCTATTTATTCAATTTTATTATAGAAATCTGCTTTGTTATCACCAGGAAATAGTAACTGGGTGCTGAATAATCACAGATGATCTTCCTAAAAAGAAACTTGAATATTGCTTTGTCTCACTTTTACTTTGGTTCCAAGAATGGAGACAGAAACCACTTTGATTGTACAAAATTATACTGAAGAAGCACAAACCACGTTGTTAAATATCAGTCAACATCTCACTATGCTCTAAAGAAACAAAGCTAAAGATTGAGTTCTCATTAGTATATGTAGAGTGAAATCATTGAATTAAAATCCACAGGTGCTGTGCATTCTACTGCCGTGAAAATTACTTATATACAATATTCATACATGAAAAGAACTACTTTCAAGAAGGCTGAGAAGCGGGGCTCATGTGAGAAAAGACCATTTTTTCCCAGAATGAGTTTTATCACAGAAAATTATACCATTTCAGTTTCAGTTCAAAACCATGGTTTTTGGTAACTTGACACAAAGAAGACTTTGCCTGGATGAAACCAACTACTTTCTTTAATTTGCAATGTTTGCGAATCAGACAAAATTACTTAAAGTTCTCTGGTTCCCACTGACTACACTGAGGGAATACTATATCTCACAGGAAGCCATCAGAGCCAGTACCTCACACAACTGAACTCTGTGACTTTTATGGCTTTCACAGAGAGATTTATCCAGTTTTACTGGCTTTGCTTTTAGCTGAAAGTAAATGCTGCTATCTTCATTGTATTTCTGAACAGAATGAAAATGTTAAATACTGTAAATTGTTCAAGGCAACATTTACCCACAAGATTGCTGGAAATTTCAAACCAGAAACTTGGGTTTATTTTGGTAAGCATCTGCACTGAACCTCTGAACTTTCAAAGATTAACCTGTTGAAAGGAAGGATGTGTGTGTTTTTACATGACAGCAAGAGAAAGAAAAAGAGATTCTCTTAAATGTCTGCCTCACTGAGCACATTAAGTATCTATAACTTCCTTCTGAGAAGGATACCCTGTAGACCAAGAGTTAAAAGAATAAAACTTTGAAGCTCAGTGAGTAGACCAGTTTCAGTTCTGTGTCTGTGTAATTTTAAAGATATTTCTGGTGTCTACATTAATTTTATCTTTTGAATGTATCACAGTACTTTGTTATTGTAATTAATTTTAGCCATGACTGTAATTACACATTTTTAATTAGTAGGTGCCTTAAAGTGTAGCTGATAAGCACAGAGGTAGGAAGATCATCTACAGTGGTGGTGGTAGGATATCTTGACATGGACTGGTGGCATTGAAGACAGGTAAATGTGAAGTGAAGAACTGCCACTTGGACTTTTTACAATGCAATAGAAGTATGAAATGAGAAGGAAACAACAGTGCTGAGACCTCAACATATTATGTCTGCAATATATATTGAGACAGAGAGGAGAACTCATCAAAACATGCCTGAGCATCATGTTTCACTCCTATCTCACATAACAATGTGGGATACAGCAATCCACGTTGGCAAGCGATCTGCTTTCCATTCCGATGAGTAGGCCATGTCAGTGTTTTTCTTTACTCTCTGATTACATGAAACTTTGGTTAGTAAATTTGTATTTTTACTCTCAATGAGATCTCTACAAACCCTTTTCTCGAGCTAGCTCTCTCCTCCAGCTCTCTCACAATCACTGAAAGTACAGCATACAGCTGCTACATTTTTCTGTCTCCCTCTTCCCCTGGTGAATAAATCATCTTTAATTCTTGACATTAAATTATGTCATACTTGCTTTTCAAAACTTGAATTTGAACTTGAAGCCTTTTCCACAGATTTTGCCCTTGGATACATCTTGATATAATTACCATGGTTATTTTTTGTTCCTATTTGTTTAGCTGTCATTTCCATAGAGTAAGAAGTTTAGATTAAGAGATACATAAATCTCATAGAAAATGACAATAATATAATTTACCAGATAATACCATTGTCAAAACTGTCTCTGGGATATCCAAACTATTAATCTGAGGGGTTCTGCCAACAATTTTGTCTTTTGCCAAAATTGATTTTAAATCAATGGAGACACAAGAGATAAGAAGACGGCATTTAAAGTCATGTCATGATACAACAAGAGCAGGATTTCTTCAGTGCTTACAGTTCCAGCCCAAACCAGATACTGAGCATGAATAAGGAAAACAACATATCAGGAGGGTGAGGAGAAAGAAACAACTGGAAGAAATAAGCATTTCCAAAGATATATGAGTAATTTGGACAAGGTATTATTTTAGTTGCAATTAGAAGAAATCTCTCAGTCTCACTTTTAATAGACAGCACCAGTCAGTTCTGGACTTTAGCAGTGGAGGATATCTCTTCTTTAGTTTTTTGTAAGAGTATTTTTCAAGGAAAAACAAACATTGAAAAGGATCAGACATAAGGAAAAAGTAATTTTGTATACAGTATACAGACATTAATTTAGAAAGTTTCTTGTCTCAGTTTGAAATTGTTCTCCCTTTCTTGTTCTCGGAGTCAGAGTTATTTTGAGGGTTTTTTTGATAACGCGGAATTTGGCTTAAGTCAGTTGTACCTGTATTCACTCTAACTTTGATCCAGCAGCTGACACAATGCAAATTAGCCACTATATCTGCTGGCAATCATTACAGGGATGAATAATTTTTAGTCAAATGAGATTTTAAAAAAATTTTGTGTCAAAGAAGCTTATTAAAATACATTGCATGAGCTGATTGCACTTCACAGAAACAAACCATCTTAGATAGCCTGATTATTCCCAAAGGTTTTGTCTTTCATATTACTACTAGTTCTATTTATTCTTTTATAGGAATATTAACATTTGTGAAAATGTAACTTAGAGGTGAACAGCAGCTTGGTTCTTTTCGGTGGTAGATATGGTTGATCCCTTCATGCCTGTGAAATTCTCTGGGATTTGGAGCATGCGGTAGATCTTACATTACTTTGATGATGATAACAATGATGATCCCTAGCATCTGGAATCTCAGAACTTTCCCTGTGTTCTGGAAGTACAGCACCTTGGAAACAAAGGTTTTCAGATCTTGTGCTGCATCACTGCATGATAGATGCTGCCATTACTATATTGCTTGGGGTTTTTTTGGGGTAGGAAGGGGAGAGGGCAGGGGAAGGGTTAAAATGAATGAAAAATGGGCCTGTTCCTTTGGGTAGCTGAATAAATCTCAAATAGGCCATGGAGCTGCCTGTGTCTTCTTGATCTTATTAGAAAGAATGTGTGTGGGCAGGAAGAGATGAGACTGGGATTTCTTGCTACAGTGCTCTCTGGAGGATCACAAATCTGGTCATTTAAAACTGATTTATTTGGGTTTATTGCACTAGTATTCTACAATTCCAATTTGTCTTTGCTCCTTTCATATTATTCTTGACCCCCTGGTGAAACACACGCATAAGTCCAGATAGTTCTCTTTAACAATTCAAGTAAGCCTTCTTTATTCATTTAACAATTGTGTTGTTCTTTCTATTTTTCTTTTTTTTTTTTGAATGTTTATTTTCCTAGAACTTTTTCTCATACCCTTTCCCTTTCAGCTATTGATTTATAATTTCTCCAGAGACATCAATAATAATGGAAGAAATTACACTGTCATTTTGGAGAGGAATATTTTCTTTTTGATGAGGATCTCAAAGCACTTTCCTAACAAATAGCCTAAGCATTATAGTTCCCCTATGCATGCAGAAAATATTACTATCTTCATTGTAACACAGATAAAGCAGAGATAGAAAGTGACCTATCCAGGGTAAAACTACAAGCCAGAGAAAACACTTTGAATATTAGAAAAAAAATCCAGACCATGGGTCTCATAAGCTAGCCAGGAGACCATACTCTTTTAATTTAAATTGCCATATCACTGTGGCAAAACACTGTAACAGAAAACAGTCATTTATTGCTTTTCTTAGGAAGGAAAAGAAAAGGAAAGAAGGGAAGCAGATAGACACAGCAAAAATTTAAAGTAGTAAGAAATCTCACCATTTCATTTGCAGCCAAAAGAGGGATTGGGAGCAAATGCTCAGGTTATTTAATGCTTACTTTGGAATCTTTGGTTTATGTTTTCTCAGTGTCAGTAAGAAAGGTGGTGGTTTATCATTGTCTAAAGTAGGCATAAAAATTGCACCTACAAATTGTTCATACATGCGGAAAAGCCATTTTTGAGGACGTAGATTTACAATTGCAACAACAGGGTTTAGCTCTTCCCTCCTGCTGGCATCAGCAGGTGCAGCATTGCTGTTGTGCTGTCACAGATGCTTGACGTCGGCTCAGCCATCTTATTTCCTCTGACCACCTCTCATTTGTATGAATGGTGAATCAGTGAGGTACCACAAGCTTAAGGGACATAGACAAATTGACTGAAAATTATACAATAGTTAAGATTATTGCTTTATGTTAATCAAATTTCTTAAAACTTACTATCAAAATCTTCCTGTGGAGATCCTTCAGCAGGCACTCCATTGCTCTGCAGGATCCAATTCTGCTAAAGGTACAAAGGTGACAAGGAGAGATGGAAAAACTTGTGTTGTTGAGTAACAAGCCTAAGAACTAGAAAGAAAAATGACACAACTGTGTGAAGGAAGAGGCCAGTCCAACATGAAGACAGATATATATAAATATGTTCAACCCACCACTTTCCTGGCCAGAAGAAGAGGTTGTCTTGTCCTTTGATGCTAAAAGTTAATGCTTGCATTTGATTTAGAGTCAGAACTCTCTATCCATTTTAGGTAGGCATCAGTTGCCAAAGGATTCCCACTCTGTATATTTTAATTCTGGCTCAGAAATGCCTTTTATTAGTCCATAAATTAGGCTTATGAAAGATCTTCAAATTTCAAATTCATTGGGGATGGAAGGAAGGGTAGAAATTTTGAGCTGGATCACAAAACTTATTTCTACTATGATTCAGAATGCTGCTGACACTTGTAAGGAGTAAAGAATAGGAAAAGCTCTATTTTTTCATACAATTTTACTAGCACAGCTGCATTTTGTAAAAAGCAACAGTCTTTAGAAATACAAATAGAGATTTGAGAGCTTGAAGATCTGCTATATTTTCTACTCTTTCCCTAAGATAACAAAATTATTTAAGCTTTAAAAGCTGATTTTTAATTAAATAAATTCTTGTGTTTTTTCCTTTTTTCTCTGTGTGTGTGTGTGTGATTTTTTTTTTTTAAATCAGTTTTTCATTTAATTCCCTTTAAAATATCTCTTTGAAAGCTTTACTTCACAGAAGTTTGAGCTTGGAAACAGGTCACTTTCAAAACTAAGGGGTTAACTGCTGTTAAATAAAGCTGATAATTTTACAGAAAAGCATGTGTCCACATGCAAATAGCGTGACAAATATTGCACAGACAACCTGAGATAGTTTGAGTATAAGCCCTCAGACAGTCACCTAAAAAAAAACATGGGTGCAAATCAGCTCACTGAGCTTTAGTTGTACAAGCTTTGTGCATGTCTAGGCTGCACATATCAAACACGTAATTATGTTAGATCAACATGGTTTGTCATGCTGTTGTTTCAAATGCTTTCATTACAAGCTTTTGTGAATCATTTTCCATTTTGCCTTTAGGTACTACAGTATCCCACTGGAATTTAGATGCAGGGCCATTTGCAGCATGACAATTCCCCCTGCCGCTGCTGAGCTGTTGAGCCAGACCCACGGAAACAGGCAGCATTAAATCTCTGCCATCTAGTGGCAAACACTCTGCGTCCTCTGACTCCAGCTTCCAAGGGCTATTTTTGCAGTTTCCATCTGACTTCTGTGAAACCTATCATTGCTCTTTGCTAACAGAGAAAAACAACCTAGGTAATTAAGTTGAGTTAGAACTGTGGTCTGACTCATTCCAGCTGACTTCCTTTACTAAATTACATTTTGACTACATTTCTGTAGGGTGTGTAATGTTGGTTCAAGTGGTTCCTGAAACCATTTCCAATATAGTTTATGAAACAGATAAAAAACAAACCAGGAAGCAGTCATCAGTGGTAAAAGCAAAGCTTTAGAATTCAGTGACTTTGGTTCTCTTTGTGCTTTGATAAATGGTATGACCTTGGGAAATCACACAAATATTTTGATCCTAGTTATCCCTTTCTAAAACTAGGTACAGTTTACTTATGAGTTTCGGACAGTTTTCTGAGGTTTAATTAAAAAATGCCATGTTAAGCCCTTTTAAAACCTAAAAATTAAAGAAGCTAGAGAAATGTGGAATATTGCTATGTATATCATTATTTGTTTTCTGGTGTGGTGCATTTCCCATTTTATTGATGGACTGTAATTGCACACCTCCCTCAGATAAGATCCAGAATAAATCTTTCCAACATGCAGGGAAGAACTTGGCATGTTTATGTTTTCCAGTCCTGAAACTTCTCCCATTGCAGTAAGGCCAGGATATTCATTTCTCAGTGCTCCCAGGTCCTGGGGGAAGTTTATGCTGTTAGTTCATTTTACTTCTCTGTCAGAGACTTCTCTTCCCATGACTGTGAAACATTTGAGCAGGTTTTTTTTTGTTTGTTTGTTTTTGGTTTTGTTTTTTTTTCTTTTAGTTTTTCTCAGGCCAAAGAGCTTAAAACTACATAGATTTATTTATGATGTTGAATCCAAAAGTCCAAATCAAATATCTGTAATCTTCACTTGGTATTTGAGTTGGTAAAATTTAGATGCCTCGAAATGGCAGTGCAGAAAGCCTACAAAGATCATACAATCTAATAACAAGCATTAAAAATACAGAAATGTGTTGATAACACCCTTTGCCAGAGCCTGGGTAGAATTTCTGTGTGAAAGAGCTCTATAAAGAGCTGAGAAAGTACAAGAATTTTCTGGAGAACAGGTATTTGCACATACAGATCCAAGTGACAAAATCAGGTTGCCTTTTTTCCTTTCCCCTTATCACTACGAATTTCTAAACTGACACAGTCTTAAAGGAGAGAGAAGATTGCAGAGAAGTTTTCCTATAAGCTAACATTATCTGTATTTTACTGAAAAATAAGTCTCATTTCCTCAAGCCAGCAAGACCAATGGGTATTCCATCCAAGAACAATGCAAGACCACCACCAGTTTTAAAGGAGATAGATCCAAATCCATGTGCAACATGTGACTCTTGTCAATCAAGAATTTAAAAGAATGTTCTAAACTGTGCCTCAAAGAAGTTGGTAGAATTTTCCATAGCTTAGCCCTCTAGAGAGCAGTAACCTCTAAAGTAACTGCTCTAAAGCAGTTGCCTCTAAAGGGAAAGTATTTCCTTAAGCAGGCTCTTCCAGTCTTTGAAAGACGGAAAATTACTGAGTCCTACATTTCAGTAAGCTGTTACATCACATGTTTTTTTTTCCATTCTTTGAGGCATCCCCCTAAAACACTACCCACCAAGGCCCTGTGATTGCAAAGTACAAATGAGCTGATGGTGTTTAGATTTTGTGATTAACCTACTCAGTATCAACAAGGTACCTGTAAATTTAGACTATGCTACTATCTTTTCCTGAGCTTCTGATTTTTTTTTTTAAAGCTGACTATTTTCACATTCCCCCACACATGCAAAAAAATAAATAATTCTGATTTTTCTCATGGTCTAAATCAGAGCAGCAGTGTTAAATGAGGGCAAATAAGATAGGAATCAACATTTTTTATGAATAGGACATTTAGAAGGAGTTCAGAATTAATCAGAGAAAATGACTAAACACTTAGACCTTTGGGCTATTCCTAATAGCCCAAATCCCTTTTAAGAGAAATTAGAATCTCTCACAATTTGTTTAAAAAATATACATAATCTTCCCAAGGTAAGAGGACTCATTCAATCCTCAAGGGCAAGATTTAAAGCCAACATTTGTCTCTGTGATCGTCCGCTGGCTCTGTTCCTTACTGGCAGCACAGCTTCTCTTGAGCAGAGCTGCCAGTGTGACTATTCCGTATTGTTTGATTTGAGTCAGATTAATTTCTGGCTGGAGTTTTGAGTGGAAATCCAAAATTCCTGGAAGGCTTGGAGGCCAGCAGCAATAGTAAGCATCACCTGCTGTGTATGCCAGATCCAAATCCCACTGCAAGCAGTTAGTTTCTAAGAATGCCAGTGAGTATAATGAGCAATTGGTGGAAAGTATTTGTTTTTCACCTATAATAGCAAATCAAATTTCTCTTTAAATGAACTGACATTATCTCAAAACACAATCAGAAATCAGACATTTTAAATGCCTAGAGATCTGCCTATTCTGTTTTATTTATCCTTTTTGTGGGCTGGCTGAGAGTAAAAAATCCTCCTGAGCATGCCACTGCATTGTAGATTCTGTTGCTTAGATTTTCTCATCACAGCTTTCCATCCCTCTCAGACATGTCACAACCTTGAGGAATTATGGTCATTTAATCAGCATTGAGCATTTCCATGTTCAGCCTTCAAGCAATGATACCAAAGCTCCTATTCACAAGTGACAGCCAAATTCACTTACTCAATTTCCTTCTGTATAGTATTACTTTACAAATCAGCTAAAGTTCACCTTTCTCAATAAAGCTGAGTTTATCAGCAAAATGACCTTCTAGAGGCCCTTGGTTTTAATGTCAGTTTATAATAAATTATTAAATGTCAGTGTAAAGCTGAAGATACTGAGAGAAAAACAAAGGATTCAACAGGTAGATGAGATACAGTTCGCAGAAAAATATTTGCCTCTAGAATGCTTGAAGTAGACAATCTGTGATCAGCCTGCAGATATTCTGCACAACTGCAGCTAGTTATCTGGCTAGTAGCAGAATAAGACATTTACAAGGAAAGCTTCTGTCACATTATGACCCTAACTATGCTGGGAAATAGCAAGGAAGGAGCTAAAATGTAAGTTTCAGTTCCTCTGTGCTACATTCCATGGTGACTTTTCTCCTCTCCAAATGTCTTCATGGCTTAGTTTAACACATTTTGAAAATGCACTAGAAAAGTGCTCCTATTATGAAATAAAGGCACACATCCACACTGCCATGAAAAAACAACCTTTCAGACAGGGCTGGATAACTATGTACCTTACACACAGTGAAACATGACTCTGGTCACTGCAGAAAGATCTATGTGGTAGATCTACAAGGAGGTTTTTTGGGTTTTTTTTCAGATGCTACTGTGCTTACACAATATTCCAAACCTTCTTCACAGCAGGGGCTTTTTATGTAAGATGACCACCTGCACCTCCTTCTTCCCTTTGGAAATACTACATGATCAACAGAGGCTCTGACATTACCAGACTGAGTCTAACTCTTTAAGTTTCCAACTGAAACTTAAATTCCACCTGGGTTTGGTCTACCTGCATGCCTAGATATTTATAAATCTGAATCTCTTGAGTTTCCCTTTATTTAAAGGCATTGCATATTTCCAAAGTTTTCATAAAGATGTATCCAGGCAGTGTTCAAGTGTGTGAGGCAAGAATAAAGAAGGGTATCCACTTCCAGTAGCTGTGCTGCAAAAAGCCTTCCTCTTCTGTTCATGAAGAAAAATCATAAAATCAGCTGTTAAACTAAGGCCCACAATAGGCTGAAATGTTCCTGGAGAAATTAAAAAAGGTGATGGCTGAGTTTGCAGAGCATAGATTTGATTTGATTTTAATCAATGAGTCTTAGGAGAAATGTCATATTTAGCCAATGGAAGTTAAAAAGAAATCTACTGGAGCATATCATGAACTTCACCTTGAATGGTTCAGAGGAAACAGTTTGTGCAAGGAAATGTTTCATTATAAATTCTACAAATATGAAAGAAGTGTAAAGCTATGCTTCAAGTGAGATTTTTGGGTGGGGTAAGAAACGTCTTGGTTTTTGTTTTATGCTTTTTGTCACTCTGGGGAAAAAAAAATAATTGTGATCATAGAACAAAGCCAAACAGAGAAGCTGCTAGTTGAAAATGAGGACTTTTTGTTTTCTTTTGATTTATTCCTGTCCTAGTGTCTTGTTTTATGTTATATCTGAAAAAGATCAGGGAAGATGAAGAAAAAAACCCAAGAGCACTTTTGCATAAGTTTTGCCATCAGTACTTGGGGAAGGGGAGGAGATTTACATTAATATCTCCTTATTGATATTAATGGGAGCTTTGTGTGTAAATGTTAATATCAAAAGGGGAGATTATAACTCTGTGCATCATAAAACTTTCAGTAGAAATTATATAGGGAGCATGCGTACACACACTGACTATAAGTTTAATAAGATATATTAAATTTAAATTAATTTACCAATGCACAGTTAGTTTGTTTTACAAAAGCATGGGTAATACTGAAAATTTAAAAAAAAGAATTAGTGTGATTATAATTAAGATATTTGTCTAGGCTTCAGGTGAATTGAAGTCAGTCCACTCTGTCTAAAAGGGGCCAATCACATTTCATGTATACTCTTGGTGCCTCAACCATGTACCAACAGATGTAATAACCTTTCCTTTCACTCACACTTCATCTTTCTTGACATTTGAGATTCTCAGCTCTTCGGGATTTGGATATGTTTTAGCACATGCAAAAGCCAATACACTCGCAGTCAAATGTAAAGTAATCTAAATTAGATATAATGCATCTGTGCAATTTAGGAATTTCAAGTGTCGAATGAACATTGAGATTACTTCTGTGTACTAAGACTTCTTTTTTAACATCTGTATTATGAAATTTAATATTCCTAGACTTTTTACTAGAATTTTAATTTACATAGGCAGCATTTCTCTCACTTAACTGAAGGAGTGGCTCATCATGTCTCTCATATGGTCTTCAGAAATGGATTTTCTAAAACGATTGCCCACCTGAATTTCACAGGAAAGGAATATGACACATTCATAGGATAATTCAGGCTAAAAAGGACCTCATGAGGTCCTTAGTCCAATCCCTTTCTCAAATCAAACTCAGCTATGTGGCCAGATGAAGGCTCAGGCCTTTATCCAGTTAGGCCTTGAAAAAAAAGTCAAGGCTGGAGACTGCACAGCCAGTGAACAGGCTGCCCCACTGCCTGACTGTCCCCACAGTGGCAGAGGTTCTTCTTACAACTGGTCTTAGCCTCTGTTGTCTCAGTTTATGTTGTCTCTAATCCTCCAACCCTGCAATGATATGAAAAGTAACTCTGTTTTCTTTATAATCCTGACATTACTTTTCAATTCTTGTCCATATTGGGGTGCTGCTACTTGGCCCACCACAGTTGTCTCTCCTCCTGGCTGAACAAACCCTGATTCCTTGACCTAACAGGTCAATTGCTCCATCTCCCAACCGTCTTGTGGTCTCTGCTGAATGTGCTCTGATTCACCAAGGTCAACCTTTTTAAAATTTTTTATTTTGAGAACTTTTTTTTGAGGGAAAGAAAAAAAAAAAAAGAAAAAAAAAAGGAAAGAGAGATTCTACCACATTCTCAGTTTACAGAATTAGGTGCCAGTCTGGTGGAACTCAGCAGAGACATTTTCTTACGGATTCAGAAGCAGCTACAACACTTAATGAGAGAAAAAATTATGTTCTAAAAATAAGGTTACAGAAGATTTATTTTTTTAAGAATTAAAAAGAAAATATTGTCTCTTATTTAAAGTTTTATGGCTATGATTGGATTTATAAACACTAGGTAATCCATGGCCACATTATAATGACATTACATTGACTTTAAATCTTAAAACTAAGTTACATGATTAAGCTTACATAACATACCTTGAAATGTGTTAAATCTATGTGAAACAGACTGATATCAAGAACACTAACAAAAACCTGAAATATTAAGGATTTCCTTGAAATTCTGAATTCCAAGAAACTTCATGTGTACTTGATCAGGGTATGTATCTGCATAGCTATGATCAACTTTAGCTAAAATTGACCACTATAACAATTGGGTAACTATAGGCAGGCTTCTATGTTGCTCTGTCAGACAGAGAATGGCATGAAAACTTACACATGCACAAGGTCATCAGTTTTTGCCCGGATTACTGTTTCTATTTTAATTTTAGTACCAAATCTGCCTATCCTAGGGTCAGGATCAATGCTGCTAGTTTGCAGTAATATAAATTTAGTATAAGCTATTGTTTGCACCAGAGCTTGTGACCTAGATCAACACACAATGGCACTGAAGAATCTGAGGGCTTCTGTAAATATCATGTATTGAAAAAGTAATGATACAAAACTCCCAAATCAAAAAAATCTTTTAAAAACCTCCATGCTTTTGTTCCAAATAATACTTCATAGATTCTTCTCAGTCAGTACAGTAGTTACAGGGCAATCAAATTGCTTTTAGCTTTTCTCCACATTTGCATGTGTTAATTTATGTACAGAAACATTTTATATATATATTTGAGTAACTCCAGAATTTAGTTAAAAATCCCACATGATTCTCAAAATGAAACCATGAGTTACTCCACCAAATGTTACCTGCCTTGTTAGCATTCTCAGGCACTATTATTTGCTCAAAGAATTGCTCCTTTATGGGAGGAAAAAAGAGAAAATCCCAAACCAACCAACAAATAAACCAGATCACATTAGTTACTAGGTTATGTAGATTTTTGCCCAAATTTGCAAGGTTTTATCAACATTTGTGAGGGAAACACAAAACATTTTTCTTTAGCAATGAATCACTGTTTCCCTTTTCTCCTCTCTTTGTCATCCATGTTTTTCTTCCTAACCTTTCCCTAGCTTAAACAATCATTTCCACTATTATTTGTAGTCTCTTTGGGTTTCAATTAAATTTCTATGGCCTTGAAGCCATTCGCTGATTTCAGTAGTATTTTTCAAAGAAACTTTTCCCTAATTGCTGACTATTTTCTTGAAAAAAAATTACGTTATGAGGCAGGTCACTGAGGGAACTGATAGAGTGAACAGCTTTGTGAAATTATATTGTTTCTTTTGGGTGTCTAATAAATTAATTTGTGAACTTTTCAATATTAAATAGTTAAAATTGTTGGGATATAAAGGGCCTGTTTAGTTCTTTCAGTGCCTTGTTTCATGCAAGTTCTTCTCCTTAGTGTTTTTAGTTTCAGGTACAAGATTCTGGAATTCAGTAACTGTCACTTTCTGGAAGCAGCTAGGGTTGTCATTTGAAAAAAACTTAAGCTAACTTTCTTAACAGGATTTTATATGTATATTTTAACGTTAACTGAGTAATTTTGTGTATGCCTTTCAAGGAATCTAGACACACTTAATGATTTAGTCCATATTGATTCTTCATTTACATTAATCCTCGTTTTAGTCTATGTAGTACTGAGAAACGTCAGGCTGTTCCAAGGCATCTCTCCAAATATCTTTGTCATTCCGAAATCTATACTGAAATGTTGTAGAGATTCAAATCTACATGAACCTGATAATCAGTTTCACAAAATAGCAAATAAAATTTTTTGTAGGATGAAATTTTAGCATCCTTCAATATAACTCTGACTATCTTTCTAGCATTTTACAAAATTAACTTTTGACATCTGGTCAATACTGGTAATCAGCTGACTCTTTGTCCAACCCAAACATGAATCCCTTTTTAATAAGTGATATGATTTGAATGTTTCATTGATATGTTCTGAATTATTTATTTGTGCATGCTAATGAACAGAACAAGATATCTTGATTTTTTGTGCCCATGGAAATATTTCTCCAGGCACAAGCTTGCAGAAAAGTAGTATGCTGTCCACTAGAGGACAGACTAAGAAGAGTGACTAGAATGATGGCTTGATGAGATAGCCATTCATTTATGAATTACAAAATTGCCATCTAAAGCTAGAGGATCAAAGAACTTCTAATGGAAAGTAACATTCTGGTTACTCAAATGAAATCTAGGGAAGGGTAACCTTTGACATTTTTTGCATTCCATATGTGCAAGACATAGATAGTGTAGCTTTCCACAGATATATAACAGTACAGAGTTTTTGACACACATTTAGCTGTAGGAAACCTATTCAAGATTTGGTATCAGATTGCTTTTTGATATTGTGTGTGTTGTTTTAACACAGAAGGTAAAGTTTGAGGTAATGAAAAGCTGCCCCCTTGGTGTAATATTTGGTGAGGAATTTCTGACGACACATCAAACATATTATAGGTTAAAAAAAAAGTTCCTTTGACTCCACTAGAATACTTTGCATGCTTCCTGAAAGTGAAGGTTGTAAATTATTTATAATAATTTAACAATTGTATGAAGTTACAATACTCTGAAATAAATTTAGGAGTACAGATGAGTCTATCTTTTTATATACTACAGTCTATCCCTAATCTGCTCACAACTTTTTTCTTTTAGTCCTTTAAATATGTGTATATTAAATATTGCAAACAGTTGTTGAGGTTATAAGATAGTTAAAACAATTTATTGATTCAGCACAACACTGTTGTCTTGCTTGATCCCGTATGTATGCTCTCTTTGATGAATAATATTACATGAGCAATAATTCTTCAGGATACATTAAAAGATTGTTCCTTAAGGTCATTTGACTATGTGAAATGCTTTCAAATGACAATTTGCTTAATTCTATGGAATTAAGTACATTATTTTTCGATAAATCTTTTGGAAGCCCAAAGAAATAACACTGACAAAAATGACTGATATACCTGAGCTTTCTTATTTCATACTTAACTGGTTTTCAGAAGAGCAATCCTATAATAACATCTTATGTACAATACACAATTCAACACAACATTTCAGGGTTCTTTATAAAAAGGTTAGGCCACTTAGATAAAAGGAAAAAAAAAAGAGAGGCAAAAAAAGACGAAAACTTTCAAAGCCTCAGTTTAGGACACTTGGGCTATAGACTAAAGTCTGAAACAGAATGTTTATTCTGCCATTCTTCCTGTTAATATTGGCACACTCCTTAACAAACTTCTGGTTGATAGGAAAACTTTTATGTTCAGTCAATAATAGAATAACAGATGCTGTACATAAAAAATTGAATCTTGTGGCCCTTTGTGTTGGACATGCACCACTTCCCTTATCTGTACTGCAGCTGAACTTACCAGATGTCTACTGCCCCTACTGCCTCTTCATCTTAAAGATAGATGCCTTCCATAATGTTCTTTTTATTTTATGACTTACCTGTGTGGATGTAGCACAAGCTAACCTTTCACATCATTTTGGAATGTCTGATGCTTTCTGTTTTTCACTGTGGCATAAGACATAAAGCAAAAGGTACTATATGTGTTAAACAGTTGTAAAAGGACCTAGCTGAGGGCTAGGTTAGTACCAATGAGTCATTTAGGTTAATGTAGTGCACAGAAGTTCATAAGCTTAATTTTAGAGGTTTTGGCTACGTCAAACACGTTAGAACTGCTGAATTTGTGTATCTGAACTAATCTCATATAACAAATGAATCTGTATATCAGTGTTTCTACTACTGACTGCAACAGTCAGTCATGCAGACTATGCCTGCTGTAGATAGAAAAAGTTATTGATCTTTGTTTCCATCCTCCTTTTCCTTTCTTTCTTTTTTTTTTAATTCATCATGACAATGTTGTTCAGAGACGAAATTTCAATTTTTTTTTAATTTGAAATGGCCTTTTACATTAAGCAATATTAAAATAATCTGTTTCAGAGACAGAACACATGGACAAGAAGAACAGTAAACCAAGAATTTCTTCATATAGCTGGATAGAGTTCTATAGCAAAATCGACAAAATAACACTTTCTCAGCTGTGTGTGTCAGCCCTTGGGGTCTTGGTTGTACAACGAGCAAAATTTAACCTCAGGGAGCAGAACTATATTGTACACATATGTAATGCACTAGAAGTGAAACAGCAGAGCAACAGCTCTAATACATGCTGCAGGGCAACATCCCACAATGTGAATGGAATTGCTCTGTGTCTGGAATTTCAGGGAAATCAAATAACTTACTGTTGTGTGGCTGTGAAAATCTCATCATTTCTGTTGTTTTCCACTCTATCCCTTATAACATATTTTATTAAAAATGATTCAAGTTCATCCTTGAGTAGCCACAAGCCATTTAGGCTCTAGACCCAGACAGCAAGCTATAGATAGTTCAACACAGCGATCTTAAAATGTAAAGAGGGCAAGAATATGGTGCCATGACATTGCCATGCATTCTTAGCATTGTTCTTCCTTCTGTTTCTTCTTGCTTTCCTATATATCCTATACCTTCATTTAAATGTTATTCTACTCCTGCAAGGGGGCTGCATAGGAGAAAAATATTCTACATAAAAGACAATTAACTTTCATGCAAGACTAATACTTAGGCAATATTAATTAGAATCCAGGTAACACTCAGTTGACTGGGATTTGGAAGGGATATTCTAAATATAATTTAAGGTTTCCCCTTTGAGAATTTTTTTGAAACTTTGTGATTAAACAAAACCACATAAAAACATATTCTGTAAAACACATAAAGAAAAAATTTCCTTTCAAAGCATTCATGTTGGATAGCCACCATGCACTTTTTTCATTCTCACAGCTTTTTGTCATATCTGTGTATGATATTTTCTGCTCAAACAGGATAATATCCTATATATAAGATGAAAGAAAATAGGGAGATATCTAAGAGACATAGAACAGGTTGTTATGGAACGAACTTATAAAAATAATCTAGTCCAAACGCCCTGCAATGAGCAGGGACATCAACTAGATTAGTTTGTTCAGAGCCCCATCCAATCTGACCTTGACTGTTTCCAGGGATGGGATATCTACCACTTCTCTGGGCAGCCTGTGCCTGTGTTTCACCACTCTCATGGTAAAAAATTTCTAACTTATATCTAGCCTGAATCTACTCTCTTTTAGTTTAAAAATGCTACCCCTTGTCCAAAGGGTGAGGGAAAGTGTGTATAGCAATATAGCAAAGTTCATTCCAAGTGTTATTTTACTTAAGCCATTTCATACTGTTACATTTAGTGTGAGTGGAGAGTGAGTCCTGCCTGTCAACTTTACTGCATAAGAAATCAGAACCAAATATGTAACTTGCTCTGAAAATTTTCAGCAGCAAGATGATGAATTGTTCTGTTTTTCCTTTACCTACCTTCATAATAAATATCAAACATGACAGCTGAAAAAGCCTCACAAACAAACAAAAACATGCTTCTCTGTCTTAACACATGGCATGCAGCAGGGGAGGACTGTTCTGGGATTCTGACATCCTGGAAAACATAAACTCAAAGTTCCAAACTTATTTTCAGAGACCCCACATTATTAATAGACTGCTAATGGATTCCTGAATAAAATAAAATTTCACTCTTTGATGCTCATTTGGAATATGATTACTTGATTCAATGTCAAACTATATGGCTGGTAATCTCTATGGATTAAATTCAACATAGCATATGTAGGTCAACCGACAAATCCTCTAATGAAATCAATAGTAGAAATAAATTACTCTAGTATAGCATGTCAGTCTGCATTTGATTTGCTGATACATGATTACACTGAACTGTTAGCTTCATTTACTTTTATTGATTGTTACTGAGAAATGCTTGCTAATTGCACATCAGATTTTAAAAGGTGCTTAATTGCATACTTTACACTAGCGTTAAATTCCACACATTGACTATTTGTGAACTATGTTCTGGGTAGTTACATCTCTATGCCATACATGTTTTCTGTAGTATTATGGGCTATATGATCAGCTCAGTGAAAGGTAACTCTAGAATTGCAGTTGGAAAGATGAACGAGAAGAGAAACTAGCTTCATTTTCAAGGTTTGAATGCTACAGGCAAGATCAAAACGCTCTTTAAAAAATGTGTCATCCAGATCTAGACTTTGAACATTATGTAGTCTAAGCAGTTTGTATCTCAGGTCTGAGTTTCCACTAAGATTTTCCACTAAGTCCAACACCTCAGTAGTTAAGCTGTATTTAAGTGCTCAAGTCTTAGAGCAGAAACAAAAACTCAGCCAGAGCCCTTAGATCCTAACCTGAGTTAGAACTCATTCTCCATATCTACCTTCTTATGGGAAGTGGAAGATATCTGCTCTTAGGAGACTCAGAGAGGAAAACCTCCCTGTTAAGGCTGTGGTTATAAAAGTAGTCTATAACAGTCAGATGCTGTCATCAACATTCAGTGGCAAAAGATGGGAGGCTCCAAACTCAGTGACTGAAACACGAGTTGGGCTTGCTCATACAATGAAGAAATTTAGGTGTGACCACATCTGTCATCCAGAGCCCAGTCAGGTCTAAAAAAAGAGTTGTCTCTTTAGGGTGAAACTCCACAGAACTCCAGGAATTAATTATATTTTGAAGTGGGTAGTGTGCAGGTTCTTTATTCTGTATTCTTAATGGCTATTTATATATATATTGCATTTTGATTCCCTTTTTAGTACCCAAATTTCTCTCTTGACGTTGCTACTTGTGCTTCAAATTAGACCATCATTTACAAAGATGAGCAAAATGTGCAGAGAGATTTAGTGTCTGGGCCCAGCATATTTATGGATGATCTCTTTGAAAACATGTTTTAACTTCAAGTCAGTCTGTATTGTCTTTTTTCAAGCAATATTCTGCTGAAATGGAAGAAGGTCAGTGAGAGGTATGAGCATGAATAAAATGACAATAAGAAAGAACCATTAAAATTACTGGAACTTTAGCTAACCAATTTCAGATCTGAAAACCAGACTTGAACTAAGAGCTAGTTCTTATTTTATTCAAGTCACTCTGGTACTGCCTATAAAAATATAAATCATACATTTTACTAATGTGCTGTATCTGGAGACGGTTAAATCATTGTACAATAATATTGTCCTGGGTAACTTTGTGAGCAATGTGGGTTTAAAAGGGTCTGATGGTCAAGACTATCTGAAATGTGTCCAATAACCACAGAAATAAGACATAATTGAAGCAAACATTGGAGTAATGTGTTAGATCTGCCAGGCTTCACATTATAACACCAGATAAAAAATATCCCTTGGGCATCACCTGGCATAAGAGCTCTCAGGTCTGAGGGAAAGTAAAATATCCAAATGTTCAACATTTTTTGAGTCACAAAAATATACAGAAAAATCAGTCACTGTTCTGTGTGCTTCTGCAAATCTGAAACAAGAGATTATTTTTTTGAAAATAATATTTAGGTAGTAAGTAGTCCTAGCCAACTCAATTTCTGGTTTTGTTGAGGGCTTTGAGTTAAAAAGTTAGATCAGAAGGGATGCGGAAAATCTGATATTTCAGTTCAGACTTATTAAATATTTGAGGGTGCACGCTATCTGTTTAACATCACATAACAAACCTTACTGACAGCTTTTGTTTGCCATCTGGTTCTCTTGTTACTTGGAGCAGAAATAATTCAGGAAGAGGAGTGATCTTACAGCCCTGAAGTCACTTGTCTGCTGTGTGCTTCAGGGGTAGCTAACCAGTTCTGTGACCTCTTCTTGCTCTCCAGGGTGGAAACAGTGTGTCGGTTGGTCTGATCCTCTGCCCAGTTCTTCAGGTGTAAAGTGGCAGTGTCCTCTCATGCCTCTCAACTGTGCCAAACACCACAACGGGGTGGAAAACAACCCTTGTGGTCTGAGGGTTGCTGCTTTTAAAACCTTTAAATGCTTCTTGGGCGATGTTGCTACAGAGATGACTAATGACACAATTGACTCTTGGGAAAGTGCAGGGGACAGTATATTGCAGCTACTGTAACAAGAAAAAGTATAAAGCACAAACTACAAATCATTCTCGTGATTTGCAACCAGGTAAATATTTTTCTGCCAGATTCCCAGACAGTTGTAAAAGAGTAGGAGGGCCAGGTGAAAAGCTCCTCAGTCAACAGTAATCTAGATTGAAAGCAGAAAAAATATAGTTAACTTTTTTTTTTTTTTTTTTTTTTTTTTTTTTTTTTTTCCCCTCTTGAAAATGGAGAAATAATTGTCTGCCTTTTGCCACTAATGTGGAACTATGAACATTTGGCTCCAAATTAGTTCTGGAAAGAATATTGCAGAAAGAACATTTTCTCATATGGCATTTCTCTGACATGGGCAGAAAGAGAAAATGCTGTAAATTTTATGAGGAAAAATATTATGTGGTTAGTCATACCCCAAATTTGAAGTCCTATGCATTGATGACAGCCTTCAGGTACTTATCCACTGTATGAGAAGTGGGGGCTTAATTCCCAGCCACCTTTTGAATAAGTTGTGAGAAAGTTGCCAAAGTGGGAATGCACCAACAATACTCACCACCTGCCACAACAAGAGGTTGTGACTCTGAGCATATCTAAGACTTCTCTAATTTATGTACACAGGCAAATCAGTGCTTCATAATGTGGGAAATGGAGGAACGTACTTCTATCCATGATGAAAAAAAAGGATCAGTTCCCCAAATCTCTGAATTTTTACAAGTTTGCTTATTTTTGTACAAATGTTGTGCACCAGATGATGAACTTCACTTAGTTAGAGGGAAGTATTACTAATATTAAGTACATTGTTATGATTTTCTTTGAAGTATTTCTGGTTGCCTGTGCTCAAACAAACTCATTTTGGAATTACCAGGGAAAAAGGTAGTGAAATTTATGAAAGCAGAACAAAAGCACTCAGCAGAGGCTAAAGGATGGGAAATTTATGTTTATAACTGCATGGTGGGAATCAGAGAACACCAGTGATTTACAAAACCTGTTGAAGTACAGGAAGAAAAGGATATAAAATATCCACGAAAACATTTATGGGAGATATCAGAATTGTCAGGGAGATTTGGCTATGAAAGTCACCACACAGAAGTGGGAGGAAGAATGCCAATGGCTTTTAAGCAAAGAAAAGCCCTATATTTATGGCTTTTTTTTTTTTTTTAATAAAAACATATGGGAATATAAAAGAACTGAAGAATCTTTCATTACTTCAGTAAGATATTAATTGAAAGTGGGAACTGATCTCCTCTTCACATGACAGTGACAAGTACTATCTTCTAGAGGTGAAGTGACAAAAAATACTCTAAATTCCTAAGCAAGACTGCCCTTCAGTGGAAGTTATAAGGATGACGTAGATATGGTAAGTTTTGAAATACAATAGTGGGCAGCTTTGGGCCACTAGAAGCAACAGAGAAAATGAGATGCCCAGACAAGACTGGTGCAGGATGGGCAGCCATTGCCTCTTCATGTCAGCCCTGTGCTACCTTCAAGGGCTCTGCTGGTTTCCACTGCAGCCATGCAAAGGTGAGAGCTCTTGAACTGAGGATGGTCCCTCACTATTCAATCTGCTGGAAGTCAGCACAGATTGCATATACTGAAAAACATACTCTGCACTATTTTTACCTTCCAAAAGGTATCCAAGGCAGTGCTCTGAGCACCATTCAAGGCAGCTGACTAATCTTGAACACCCAGCAGGGATGTGTGAAGTAAACAGCTTCAAATGGAGCTGCTTGAAAATTCTCAAATACCTTTTTATGTAGATGTACGTGCTACACAACATCGAATACATTCACAATAAGCTACTGCTTTTCCTCCTTTTCTTTTTTTATTTCCTTTTTTTATTCACTGATTCCTGCCCACAAAAAGAAAAACAGAGAAAAGAAAGGATGCCTGGCAAAAATAAAGGTAAAATAAACAAAAAAGACTAAATCAAAACAATGAAAATGTTTTCAAAATCAGAGTAGATTAAGACAAATATTCAAGAAAAATTCATGAGAGAACATTGATAGCATTAACAAAAAAATCTTTGTTAGACTATGTGTGGTTTTATATGTTTTAAGGAAAGTCTAAACCAAAAAAAAACAGAAACAAAAAAGGAAAAAAAAAAGCAGAAAAGGGGCTTTAGTTGCTAAATTATAAGTACCTGTAGAAAGGTCTAGAATATTTCAGATGTTAGGCAAATCAAGTATTATTTTCCCAAGTAAGGTTATTAGAGTCTTTAAGAAATGCATCTCATTCCCTCATAGGACAAATCCAAGCTAAAGAGGAAACTCAGTGATGAAATAAATGCAGGTGATCTGAGTGCAAATAAAAATTTCTTAAACAGTGGGGCTATTGTATTTCATAGGTTGAGTAGTAACTCTTTTTTTCCTCTTTTTTCTTTTTTTTTTTTTTAATGTGAACTTTTCTGTATAGACCTCTTATTTTGTGTTCTATGAATTCCTTTTATAAACACTTAGTGAACCAAACTATTCTACATTTTTTCTGTTCCTTCCCTCTCACAATTCTTCCATTCTTTTTCAGTCAAAAGGACGGGGTCATTTGTTAGTAAAGACAGAATTTGGGGCTTGCTTTGTACTTCTAAACACATCTCATTTCCTTGAGAGCATCTCTAATGTACTCCCACGTTGAATTTAGAATTGAGCCATGGAAACTCAGCAACTCATTTGAGTTGTCATCTCACAGTTGCAAGACTAAGCTCTTATGAACCCACACCAGCCTGGAGTGGATGATAGATCTTAGATCATCTTGGTAAAAAAAATGGTATGACAAATATTTTTTTTATTTTCATTAATGTGTGTTAAATAAATATAATTGGTTTAGTAACTAAAGTATTAAATTATAATCATCTTTCAGAATTCATCAGTGTACTTTCAGGTGAATCTTCATAATCTTGGAAATCTGTAAAGCTGAAAATGTCTAAGAAATCTCCTTTTACTTTACATTTATAAAAATGATCTCTTGCCCTACACATCTATAACATTTAAAATTAGTGCAATTTGTATACTTAAAAAAAAATTAAAAAGTTAAAATTGAGTGAAATGTACCATGGTTTTCAATTGCTTTCAATTACCATTAAACCTTTTTGAGAGCAATTTGCATAATGTTTCATAAACATGTAGGCAGATTAACCTTTTTAGTTAATTTATTCATTAGCAGTAAAAATTCAAAGCACCTCTTATGAGAAAATAATGTCTTGCTGTTAAATTACATGGAAACAAAGCAATTGGGACACAGTTGCCTTAGTTCTCCCTGTGTCAAAGCACAAAATAGTGGAGAGAATAAAGCTTTGCCTGTTAGCAGAGTGTTGATTAAATTGCCTGTTTGTGAACAATTAGCAGTATTACAAGAAGATTAGGTGCAGTATTAATTAGAGATGGGTTAGAAGTGTCCTGCTTGGAGCAGGTACCTGCAAATATGGGGTATGGAAGAATGAAAAAGTGTGAGAAAAGGCAGAGGGTTTGACTTTTTCCTGCCTTAAATTTCTTATAACATCATACATTCTGTCAGTGGAAAGTGTGATAATTTAACACTGTTTTTCTTCACTTTGTGATCCCTTTAAAAGTCTGTAACTGGCTGCTTGAGAGAGAAAAGAGGGGTCACATTCCTTTCACCCCATTGTGGTCTCCATCCTTCATTTTGTCTCTGAATGAATTCTTCAAAATTTACATTATCCATATATGGGAATGTAAAAACTGGTTGAAATTTTACACTTTTGTAGTATTTTATTAGCCAGGTTCTTAAGGCATTTTATACAACAGGAGATGAAACCCTTCTCATGAGCTGGAATCAAATCATTTGTACATTGATTTTAAGTCATTGGCAGGTCTATCACTTTGGGTAAATTATACAACAATGGGTGACACAGGCCACAGTAGCATGTAGAGGGCAGATACTTAGCTGATGGAGACAGTCAGAGCTTGAATGAGTAGTTTGACAGTTTACGCCAGTTTTGGACCTATCCTTACACATCTTCATTAAGAAATAAAATAAAACCTTTCTATACATGTGAAACTGCAGGCTGATCTCAGTTCACACATGCTCTGTCATACTTCATAACCCTATCCACTGCCTTTAGAGCATATCCAAAACAAATATAAAATTGCAATATTGTATTGACCCTATCTTTATCCTATTTACTCATTTATATGTATGAATATTTAGATTGACACATCTGCTATATAACCCTATTAAGTCTATAATAACTTCCAACTTTAAATGTCAGAACAATCAAGCTGATATATTTTCACTTTCTCATATCTTTTTATGGTTTTACATCTGGAAGAGATATAGTGATCAAGATTTCAAAGTTAAGGAAATTCCACATGCCCTTCTGGTGACTCGAAATAGGCAGATTATACAGGTAGCATGAGAATGTTGAAATCAGTAAGTGTACAAGTATGCAGAAGCACTAAATTACCTAATATTAATTATTATTCATGGTCCTCTTGCATTGTTGTCATATGCTGCTAATGGAATGTGGTTGACTTAACTGCTGTAAGTCACCCACAAAAGTTGCAACAATCTCAAACCAGCCTCTGGAAAGAGATAATAAAAATAAATAGATTCACTACAGAAATTTAAAACAGATTACATGTTTAAGGATGATTTCTTAGTTTTTAAAATGTTTACCAATTGTCTAGCTGAATTATCTATTGAAAAGCTCTACTCTCTTTCAACAAATAAACACAAACAAAACAAAAAATCAGAAAATGAAAAAATGTATTCAAAAATTGAGGGCTCTAAAAGTCTAGTTGTGGTTTTTCTTACAAAGATCTCATGTGAACTTAGTGCTCTATTTGCTGTGAGTTTTTTTTTAACATACCTTACAAACCACTGAAAGCAGCTTTGAAATAAATAAAATTTTTAGCAGAAAACAAACAAGATTCATGGACTTTGTCTATATTTATGATCAAATGAGTGTCTCACAGTAAAAAAACCCCTCTTGTCACAGTTACTGGAGTGCAGATTCAAATCACAGATGAATCTCAACTTAAAACCTCTCTAGTGTTTTGTTTTCTCAGTTCAGTTTGGTCCTCATTCAAGCTGCTTTCTGAACTCTTATTAATAACCATCCAAAGGAGGAAAGACATTTTTCCAAAACTGTCTTCACTAGTTTTGTGTTCCACCAAAAGTGCAAGTTGTTATACTGCATTTCATACGTGGAGATGAGACTCTATCCTCACCTTATGTCCATGGCTGGATTGCAGAGTAATGTGCAGAGCTAGTTCTTAGATAATAACTGGGAACTGTGGAATGGCCTGCAGAGTGAACTGAAGTAGACACCTGCCTATTCTCCTGTGAGTAACGTGTAGTTAACAGGTTGCCCAGAGAGGTTGTGTAGTCTCCATCCATGGTAATTTTCAAGATGTTACCAAAATAGTCTTCAAAGAAGGGCAAGAAACACCTGTGGCCAGCAAAACAAATCAGGCACTTGCACCACACAGAAGAAGCAGGGCTGTCTCACTGGGTTTAAGCCCTTGATCTAGCATCATTGAATATGATTTGGCTGATGTATGTGAGAGCTGCACATCTGGTTTAAAACAAAGAAACAAACAAAACTCTTTTCATTCCATACTCACTCATGTTTGAATTTTTCCTATCATTTTTACTTAATATAAGAACAATCACGTTGTTTGTGTTGACTATATATCATGCGCAACAATCCAACTAGGTTGTAATAAGAGGACATTTTTTCCTTTTTCTTATTTGCACTTCAGAGGCTTCTTCACCTTCTTGTCTTTGATAGCGATGTACAAGGCACTGAACTCATGGACAGGCAGCTGGATGGGGTTTAGTTAATAAAATACTACTCATCACACCAAGCAATAGAATCATAGAATACAATCATAGAATCAACCAGGTTGGAAAAGACCTCCAAGACCATCAAGTCCAACCCTTGATCCAACACCACTGTTGTAACTAGACCATGGCACTGAGTGCCACATGCAGTCTCATCTTAAAAACCTCCAGGGATGAATCCACAACCTCCCTGCCAGCCCATTCCAATATCTGATTACTCTCTCTGTAAAAAAATTTATTCTTAATATCCAACTTAAACTTCCCTTGGCAGAGCTTAAGACCCTGCCCTTTTGTCCTACTGGTTGCCTGGGAGAAGAGACCAACCCCTACCTGGCTAAAACTTCCTTTCAGGTAGTTATAGAGAGTGATGAGGTCTCCTCTGAGCCTTCTCTTCTCCAGTCTAAACAACCCCAGCTCCCTCAGCCTCTCCTCATAGGACTTGTG
>JAWWES010000168.1:44739818-44774410 GCA_035583135.1 Lophotriccus pileatus | reverse complement strand
CAGCCACTCTGTCCCCAGCCTGTAGTGCTGCAGGGGGTTGTTGTGGCCAAAGTGCAGGACCTGGCACTTGGCCTTGTTGAACTTCCTCCAGTTGGAATCAGCCCAGCTCTCCAGTCTGTCCAGGTCCCTCTGCAGAGCCCATAGTGATACCTATGCTCCCTGTACACATTGACAAAGCTTGCCCTGTAATAATGATGAAGGACCAAACAATGCTAGAGAAGCATGCAAGTTCAGGGGTTGACACAGTTAAATAGAAACCCATCAGAAAAACAGGGGGGTGTACCTTTGATAGATAACAACTTCTAGACATGACTATCAGAGACTTGCTTCATGATTAAGAATTAATCAATGAGCAAACAATGAGCCTAGAAATAGGAATAGTCTGCCACATACAAAACCCACTATAATTACGATTCTACAAGAATGGTAATGTGGGATTGGCTTACTAAGAAAGCGTCAAGCACTTCACTTTTCCCCTACAAAGGCTGTAAAACACCCTGTTCAGGCTAAATGGATATTTCACTGGAAGTTTCCACCATGTCATAGATCTGTGTTCTTTCTGTATCTGTATTAGCCACATCATTCCCTACAAAATGCCTGAAGTAGCTGAAGCAATCACCTTAAACATGATAATAAATATCAGTGATATGAACCCCGAATATTGAATGTAGAAATACTTTTGTATGAAGTCTACTTCAAGAACACTTTACTTTGACTTTCATCAAGAAATCAGTTTGTAAGATCATAAAATGTTGAAGTCAACACCAGATAGTGTCATAGTCTTCCTGACAGAATCCTAAATGCAATTGCATTGTCAAATGCTCACCCTAAGGAGCAAAACCCTGTAAGGAGCAATTAGTATTATAACTGTGGCAGTTTGGGGTTTTTTTGGTAAGGGGATTGGAGCCAAATGGAAGACAAAGCTCACTCTTGTTAATAAAAGGGTTAAATATTAAGTCAAATGGCAGAGAACTGGCTTAAAACTCTGGGGATAAAAACAGAAATCTATTTTAATTGTGAAGCGCCTGTCCTGAACAATTGCATATCCCCCTTGACAGGAAAAGCTTCTCTTAATGTCTCCTCTTGGAGTAGTTTCCATTATTCTCCATCCGTTAAGTATAAATCGTAGGAAATTAGACATATTTTAGGGGTCGTAAGCTCATTTCCCTCTTACAACAAGTATGGTATAAAGTGTTTAAATGCAATGTAAACTAGTGTCTCTTTAATCCAATAGTGATTTATAATCATTGTAATGTATCTGTTTATTTCAATGGCCAATTCAAAATGCATACTCCTCCTGTGTCCCAAGGAAAACAGAAACTCGAATGTATGTTTAGGAAGGAAATATCAGTGTTCAACCAAAGAGATCTTAACAGAAAATACTGAACAAACGTGATGGAAACACAAATAGAGAGATGATTCTTCTATCATAGATGAAATGAGATAAGATGGCCAGCTATTTTCTAAATCAACTTTATTTTGTCAGACATATTGACTTACTAAATGTCAGTAAATATAACAGTTTTGGACGAAATAGGATGATTGCATTTTATGTGACACAGTTTCGTGGTCTCTTCAGTAACAGGGCACATGGAAGATTAAGATTCAGTCACTTTACTGCCTAAATAAACCTATAACCTGGGCAGGAATCTCTTCTTGACCTCCAAACTGCTCTAACTCCTCAGTTATTCTGGATTGCCATTGTATCCATTGGAGCTGCTCCATGAAATATAAATAGATATTCATGATAAAATATTGATAAGGAAAAATAATTAAAACTGTCCTCTATATCTTTGATGAGCTTTCTGGTCACTGGACCATAGAGCAGTTATTAATCATGCTGTTCTATGAGTTATATTCAACAAGAAATATGCAGAGAGCCTCATTTTTGCTGTAGCCTGGTGGTATACGATGCTTGTGGTTCATGCCAGTGAAAGCTCAAACAAGCACAGGTAGGATTTCAGCCTAGACCTTCACTGAATCATTGAATCACAGAATCAACCAGGTTGGAAAAGACCTCTCAGATTATTAAGTTCAACCCGTGACCCAATACCAGGCCGTGGCACTAAGTGCCACATCCAGTCGCTTCTTAAATACCTCCAGGGACAGTGACTCCACCACCTCCCTGGGCAGTTCATTGGTAACTACTACTTGAACTGAAGTACCAGTTTTTCTGTACCCAAAGAAAGGGCTGATGCAGGTGAGTGCAGAGCTGGGGTGCACTTACCTCTGTTTGAGGGGAGTGGTAGAAACTCTTGCCTGTACACCACTTTCATGAAATGACAGGACTTCATTTCGAGGTACCTAATGCTCCTCATAGGAAAAGCACAGACGTGTTGCTACTTTAGAATCACAAAGACTATCAGATAAATTGGCTTTTTGACAATGTCCACTCCCCTAATACAGCTCTTTAACTAGGGCTTTTAGGTCCCTAACTGTCTGCAGGCTTGGTGGTGAAATAAGAGAGCTCAACTGCAGCAGCTAGAATGAGGGTTTTGTTCTCAGTCTTCTTTGTCATGGGCGGCAGGGTGAGGGGAAGTGGATAGCAGCACCAGAAATGGCAGAGTAGCCAAACCTGGAATGCAATGTTTACATAAAGCATATTTAACACACCTAGCATAGGGATCTTACAGGCTACAGGGCAGGGAGCATGCAGGTAACTACTTGGCACATAGTTATACACTTTTTCAAAACTTATTCACTCTGTTCAAACTCTTTTACACTATCATATGGCACTCTGGCATTGCTACCTATAAGTCCATATTTTTTCTGTAAGTAAGGCAGGGGTTAAAAGTCCTTTTCTCTCAGTTTTAACCCGAGCTGCAGGTGCCCACTGCATGATGTCCTTCCACAGAAGTTTAGCAGCTTCTTCTCTCGCTTTCACTGAGTGTCCAAGGCCGTTTGCTGGATTCCATCCTTATTTCTGAGGCCTCTTGCTGAGCAACTGCACCTGCTTTGCCAGGCCTGATGTCTGCCTGGTTCCCAACAGCTTCTTGCCTTGACATGACTAATTCACTGACTAGCAATTACCTTAGATTTTGTGGTTGTTTCTGCTTTATTCTGTTGATTAGTTAGCTTTTGAATATCAATGTAAATATAAAAGCTTAGAGTTTCCTGAATGTTTAGTAGACACAATTATTCCCTTTGAAAATATGTTCTATAATGTGCCCTTTATTCTTTATTAATTTTTTTACCTGTCACAGAAAGTTCTTATTTTATATATTTTATACTTAGAAGCATAAACATGCCATTCACATGCCCATAGAGATGAGGCTTATGGTTGTTTGTTAATGGCACATGGAGCTATAGGTTAATGACAGGACAATCTAATGGTCTTCATCATGTCCTTTCAGATTATTTTTTAATAATCTGCATTTTGGTCTACTAAGACTGGAAAAAGAATCAGGAGCAAATATAAATTCATAAATAACTTTCCACTTGGAAATATAAGGTGATGAGCTTGACATGAAGGGTCACGTGGCATATTCAGGGATCCTCTGACTTTTAATCAGAGTACTACAGTCTCCTTCCTGTCTCTCCTCTCCTTCCTTTTTTCCTTTCTCTTGTTCTTTCCTCTTTTCTCACTTCTTTCTCTCCCTCCCTCACATTCTTCTGTCCTTCCGTGTCCCCTAAACCACTTAACAACACAATATCTGACCTTGAGATTTTCAGTATGAGATTGGAAAAAAATGGAAACCATTTACATTAAAGGTTTCAAAAGGTGTGGAGGACACTGTATACCTAGCAGTAGACAGCTGAGAAGGTTAGAGCTTCAGACAGTTTCAGGTTTTGGTCTTGATAGAATTTCGATAGGCCTCTTTGTTTGAATTTTCTTGCAAAAATAGAGAGAGAGAGGGTATATTTTGATCATGGACAACTATGTTCTTATTATAAGTTAATCACTGTTTCTTATTGACAGAGTTTAATTTTACCATGTCTTCTCTGTGGGTAATTCTTGGGTTATTAACAAATGCTGTAAAATTGTGTGTGTGTGTCTGCATATGAGCATGTGTGTATTTGACTCTGGTTTATAAGAGCTCTGAGTGAGTTCACCCCTAAGGATTTCTAAAGTGATTTAACATTCCACTTCCTATAATAACAGCATATTTCAACATGAACACTTAATTATTTTAAAGGTTTATTTGACTTCATACTCTCTTTATCTGTCATGGAGCTATTTTATGCTTCTTCCGCTTATATGAGTTTACATTCTGTTTGTTTTAAGTTTATATAAACACAATCCAGAAATATTGCAAATAGCCATTAGCTTAGAGTGTTACATCAATGTAAAACCTGATTCAGATATTTCCATAAATGAAATAAATGGAATTCAACACTAGCTGATGTAGAAGAGTCTGGACATAGCAAAGTCACTGAATGTTAAAAATCAAACAGCTCAAGAATACAAGGTACAAATACAAAATTAGGACTGCTGAACAATCTGATGGAAATGAGAAGGGGCTAATGTTTTATTCTTCCTTTACTGGGTGAACATTTACATTACTATTAATAGGCCAAATCAAGAAGTATAGGAAAAAAAAAATCACACTTTCTGTAATAGGAGTAAAAAGGAATAAGGAGAAAAAATGTAACAACACAAGGTTTCAGTTCTAAATGATGAAAGCATATTCTGATGACAATAAAGTTTTTCAGCTATGTATGGAGTTTGAGCTATGTAGCTGAGTTTGAGACTGGGGCCATTTTAACTGTGAGTTCATTATTGTTAAGGACTTCAAGACCCAGATTTTGATTGAAACAGAAAAAAACAAGTGCAAAATACACAATAAACAATAATTATAATATCTGTACTAAAGATGAACAGGAGGTAAACTCATTTTCCTTACACTATGCAACTATGGTTTCTCCTATGCAGCCCTCAGCAAATGAGCTTGTATAAATTGGTTGTATTGGCTTCATTCATAATTATTCTGGTTTTTTTTCAATGCTTGAAAAATTTCTCTGAAATACCTATTTTTTTAATCTACGTAGGGATGTGTATTAATAGTGGTTTCTTGTGGCAGGACAAATAGTATGGATATTTTTACTAAACAGGGATACTCAGAATTCAAGGCATGATTCTGGCCTGCAAGTGTCTAATATTTATTTTCTTAATTTAAAGTAGTAATCTGAGGACCTCCTAAGTGTTGTAAACACAGTAGACTAGAGACCTGAACTCCTGGATTCACATCAACATGTAACAGAAAAAATAATCAGAAGTTGCTTTCCACCACAAAAATCCCAAAATAAGCACAACAGAGGCAACCATGATGACATCTGTAACACATGATTGAATATTAGCTACAGCTTGCAAACCACTTTTTACATTGAGGCATTTTTTTATGAGTCACTCCATCAAAAGTAGGAGGAATACTTGTAAAGCAAATACTATATTTAAGTAGCTGAACTGGTTCCCAGCTTTGTAACATTTGAAAACCTTTCTTGTAAACCAGGTCACCACGACTGCAGCAATTCATATACTATTTGGCACTTCTCTTTTGAGTTACAGAAACACTTCTTTGCATTAAGTGTTTTGATAGTTTAGGCAGGAGCAAGGTTGGTTTATATAATGAATATGCCTGTGTTTCAGGTGGAAGTCTTTTATCAAGGACAAAGATTTGGCAGTACTCCCTAAATGTAATGAAACACCAGCTTTGTTCTGTGTTCTTTGGAAATTTATTTCACAATCAGTTCCACCAAGATGTACATTATTAGCATGTCTCAGTGCTACATGCAGTCTATAAGTAAATTAAGTCCCTCTTACACATCCACAGTACTGGAACATAAAACTGTGGTGCTGTCCAAAGGGGCAATGTGAGACACAGGATTCGAACCTCATGGAGGATTATTTAAGTATTTAATCATCTATTTTTCTCTTATTTCCCTTACTTACATTCTCTTATTCTCTTTCTTTACTTCTGTTTCTTCTCTTACTCTCTTTCTTTACTGATTTCTTAGTATTTTGGGTAACTTAAAACTAGTGGGTTGGATTTTTCACTAGATTTTATGAGTTAGCATGTGCCATGTCATAGCTTTGTGGAAGGCTTTGTTTTGATAGTATGTTACCTTTTTGAAACTTTTGCCAAGATCCTTATTTTCTCCCATATTTCATCAGTAAAAATATCTCCTGAGAGAACGTGTGCAGTGTTCTCTCTTTACACCACTCAAGGTATTGAAGAACCAAAAGCTCTTCAAAAGTTTGGTGTGCAAGCTTTTGGAGGCTTATGTATATTTTGTTTTTTAAAGTAAAATTCCTGGTCAAGCTTGTGACTTCTTGGCTTGGGTCCTACAGACAAGTGTCTTCTCCATCCTATCCTTGCATATTTCTCAGTTCTTTCCTCCTGTCAGCAAGGGCTTTCATGTAGGTTCTTGTTCCCAGAAAAGAATCCAGGAACTGGTATGGCTAAAAATTAATCTCCGAATCCTCACTTCACCCCCCTGCCTGCGGGCCCCTTTAATCAGTTTAGTTTCTAACCATTTCAGATGTGGACTTCTGAAGTATGTGTGGGAGGAGGCACAGTCTGTCTGTATATATCCATGGAGATTTATGCAGAATTCAGTTGACCATATAACCACAGCTTGAATTTTTTCTCTGAGCTCCTGCTGCAGTCAAGGGAGAAAACATGGCTGCTGTTGTGATTTGCCATCCGTAACGGATTAACACAGGATCTGTGAACTGCCTTCTGAACCTAAGCTCGGATGCTAAAAGGGAATAGTCCCCTAAGTGTCAATACTCACTTTATTTTCATCTCTCACATGTTTTAGCCAATTCTTTAGGGGTAGTCTTGTGTAAAGGTAGTAGAATCTGGTCCAGAGTTATTATGAACTCATGCTGGCAGATTGTAAAGGATGTAACCTGATTCTGACATTTCCTATTCTGCATTAGAGGATATACACCTGTATTCTTCAGATATTCAGAAACATCTAAAGGTTCACCCTTCAGAATGTAAAAGGCCCATAAATACTAATACAATGACTGCACAACATCAATGAAAATATTCACACCACAGTAAAGAACCAAATGGGAAAAGCATGTAATGAATACTGCTGTGCACTGTAGCTGAAAGTGCCTTATAGAATGGCAAAAACAGTAGTTTTTCACAATCACCACCATTCACTGAAAATGTATTTTATTGTCTATTTTTTTTTTTTTAATTCTGTATGTGGGGGAAGAAAGTGGCATATTCCTGGCCCTGTAGATCACTTTTTGCACTTCTATGTTGTCTGTCTTAGGCTATGTGCGAATTGTGAGATCTCTGAGAATTTCTGGGCTCCTGCATCCCGACTCTCACATAGGGTGAGGTTTGGACTTGTGCTATTTGCCTCATCCTATGTACCCTGGTTTCTGCAGAAATGAAACCCAGGTGGGAGACTGACAGAACCTACAAAATGCTTATCATCCAGACCCTCAGCCCAGACTGTTATTTCAGCATGTGCTAAACATGCACTCTCAGGCCATATTAAAACACAGTCTCTGCATAATCAATGATGTGTTTTTTTCAACAGGTTCTTTGATTTGAGCAAGACAGATGTTCACATTGAATATGCCATTTTCTACCATTACATTTCAACTACCAATACTGAACATAAAAGCTCATAGGATAATCTTGTTTTACCATATACTACTTACTCTTTTGCAATTCAGTTAAGTTGGGCCTCAATACAAGTGGGTTTGTTTCTATCAGCTGCAAAAACCACAGCCTTATTAAAGTTGTTTAGCATTTAATTCTTTACTTCTAACATTATAAATCACATAAATGCACTATGTCTGGGATACTTCTGGTAAGCTGCTATAGTGTGCTGGCTCTAAAGTATGGACAAATTGCACAGTGAAATTTGCCCCTTTCTCCTCATCCTCACTCAGACAACCAGCTTTATACCAGCAACAATGATATCTCCAACTTCAGAAGTTAGACTTTTCCCTATTTGTACACTCCTTATACAAAATGAACTGTAGATGTGGAAAGGCCTTCTCATCAGGCCCGTGCAGAAGGCATGGGAAGTTAGAGTTTCATGAGTCTAAGAGATGCTTTGAAGTAGCATAGGCATTTTCCAGAGGATATTGTGTTGGCTATATTCCTGTTATCAAGGAATTGTACAGGATGCATATTCAAAAAGTTTCCTGAAGGGAAAAGCAGAATAAGTTAGGCTGTCTGGGCAGATTTGAGTCATTTACCTGGGGTCAGGGCAACATCTCAGCTTTTATGAAAGAAAGACATGGAAAGTTACATTTGACCTCCCGGGGGATAAAGGAAAGTTTGGCTAAAAGTTAAGACTAAATTCCAGCAGCTTTGATTGTCATGTTAACTGACAGAAAATAAGAGAAACTTATTTTAGAGAGGGAATGAGAAAAGAGCAGGGGGGAAAAAGTAAAATGTTTTAAAAGGTAAAATGCTCTGGCAGCCAGGAGGGCCAGTGGTGTACTGAGGGACATTAAGCCCAGAATTGCCAGCTGGTCAAAGGAGGTGATTTTCCCACTCTGCACTGGTGCAGCTTCACCTTGAGTACTGTGTGCAGGTTTTGGCACCACAATATAAAAAAGACATTAAGCTATAAGAGAGCATCCAAAGAAGGGCCATGAGGATGGTGAAGGGTCTGTAGGGGAAGCCTTATAACAAGCCACTGGGGTCATTTGCTTTTTCACTCTGGAGGAGACTGAGGGGAGACCTCATCACAGTCTACAACTTCCCCATGAGGGGAAAAGGAGGGGGAGGTATTGACCTCTTCACTCTTGTGAGTACTGACAGGACTCAAGGAAATAGCATAAAACTACGCTGGGGGAGGTTTAGGTTAGATTTCAGAAAATAGTTTCTCACCTAGAGAGTGAGCACTGGAACAGGCCCCCCAGAGAAGTGGTGACAGCACTGAGCCTGTTTGAATTCAAGAAGTGTTTGGACAATGCTCTCAGGCACATGATGTGATTCTTGCGGCGTCCTGTGCAAGGCCAGGAAATGAAGTTTGTGATCCTGATGGGTCCCTTCGAGCTCACCATATTCTATGATTCTATAATTCTTTGGTTCTGAGGACACATGTCCCTAATGAACTTTAATTTGGATGACATTGTAGAAATACATCCATTTAAAAAAAATAAGGAAGAAAACTGAGCTGATGAATGTGGCAGCCTTATTTTGACTAAATAAAGAAAAATGTTTATGGATTTTTATATAATGACTGACACAACAGAAACTATTGCTCAAATGAGAGACCAGTGTGACAGGGCCAGAGAAAGACTTGAAGTATGTGGACTGGGGAGTTTTCCAGGGCTTAAAATTCATATTTATTTTATTGTGTGGCCATATGTTTCCATTAATGAAAAAAAACAGAGAAGGCTGCTGAAAGCCAAGGAGATAACATGAAAAATGTTGCTAAGGTATCTTTGAGGGAAAATTAAAATAAAACTTTTTGGAGCAGAAGGATACTTAGAGAAACCAATATGTCCTCTAATATATATCCTCAAACATTTTCACTGGAAAATTACCAACCACTTCTATTAGAGTCTGGCATTGTAAGAATTTTGAAACTGTTGGTTCTGCTGAATTTCAGACCCTCTCTGACAGTGAAATACTTTACTGAGAATGGAAAATTTAGTGGGAAACAGAAGTAGCAAATTCAGACCTGTTTTATGGAGGGAAAAAAAAAAAAAGAAACCATTTTCATGGAATAATTCCTTCGTACAAATACACTGGAAGAGAAAAAAATAGTGTCAAGATATATGAGTATAGTTACCACTAAATTGTATATTAATCAACGTTTCTGTCAATAAACATTCCAAAATTAATGCATTTTAAAATTAATGCAAAATTAAAGAATCTGAAAACTCATTTCTGTATGGTCTAATAGACAAGAGAGAAACCCGTAACAGCTCAGCTTCTGTCATGAGACACACTGATGATTCTGCCTATTCAGTTCACAGACTCAGCAATAGCCTAAGGTTTGGAGATAATAATAAAACACTAGGTAACTGTAAATGTGTAATTAGTGCAAATCTGTATCTAATTAAGACTATCAAGTGATGCCAGATTCAAATGCAGACAATAAAATCCAGGTTTGATGGCTCATAGGTCTGATGAGTTTCTCATTATTTATGCTCTGGTATGGTGTGCTATGCTGTTGCTTTCCCAGACTTGGGGGGACAGGGTGGCAGCAGCAAATGAGATTGTGGCTTATTCTGCCCTCTTGGCTTCAGGCAGATCGTGAGAAACCTTCTGTGGAGAGGACAAATTTGGGCCTTTTCTGGGCATGAAGACTGTGGGTATGGAACTGCCATTTGAATTCAGGGAAACATGAGGAAAGAAGTAAGCTTGCAGCAGATGTGCAGGCTGAAAGAGATATATTCCTTACCTCTGGTTTTAGGCATCTGGTATACATACAGATTCTTACGAGCTCGGCACCTTCTTCTTTCTTTAAAATAAACAGAGAGAAACAGACACTCTGTACAGGGATGGTATATTATTCTAACTAGATATAGATGAATCACAGCTATAAGGACATGAATCACACTGTTAAAACACTTCTGTGTCTCCACTATAAAAAAGACAGCTGAAGGGGAGGTGGGTGTTTAGATGTGGATGGATCAGTTCCAGCTTGACAGGGTCTTTCTTACTTGCAGCAACAAATAAATGTAACACCAATTCTCAAATGTGATGAAAAGCAAAATGCTTTTTTAGTGACCTAGATAGTACTGTGAGGCTTGCGTAAGACAGAACTAAACACGACCAACTGCAAAGTGGGTGAAATAGGAGGACTCATCTTTTGGGGATAAGGAAGGGAAGACTTGTTTTCAGAACTTTATTTCATCTGGATCATTGAACAGCTGTGGGTTTATGATGACTAAAGTGTTGCTTTCCTGTTCTCATATATATGGTTGTAACTTCCAAAATATACATTCCATTAAACTGAAGGCTTTTGATACCAGTGTCTATACTTTACAAAAAATAAAATAAAATAAAATGTGGAGGGTAGATTCACACAAGGTTTTTGATGACTTAGGATCTGGTCACACCAAATTAACTCCTTCCCCAACCTGGCTCTAAGAAAAGTTCTTTCTGTGTATGGAGAGCTTAGTGAGCCCAAGCTACTGTAAAGATATCTTCGGTGTATCAAGCCTGATGCAAGGAAGCTTTTATAAAGACAGAATGGGATCCAGAAAAACTTTGGTTTGCCCTTTTCATCTGTTGTGAATGATTCTTGTAGGGGAATATGTAATGGAATGGGTTTATGGAATCTTGGAACAGTTGAGGCAACTTTGGAGAGTGCCCAGTCCCACTCTTCTGCTCAAAACAGGTTACTCAGCACCATATCTATCCAGATTTTGAATATCTCTAAGGAGACAGACTACACAACCTCTGTGGGCAAGCCTTAAAAGAAGAAATTATTTTTTTATGTTCAAATTTAGTATCCAATACTTTAATTTATACCCATTTTCTCTTGTACTACCACTGGACATCAATGAGAAAAGCTTGGTTCAGTCTCTACAGACTTGAATCAGATATTTACACACATTTATAAGATCCCCTTAAGACTTCTATTTGTTTACTTAAACATGACAGCAATTATTACAACTAAAATTTTCTGTGAGCACAAGTTATTATTTTAAAAGATACCTTATTTGCAGATAATTAAAATAACTTTAACCATTAGTAATTCTTCTCAATATCTTATGTGTAAATTTTAAAAATTATATATAAAGAAATTTTAATAAAAAATTTTTTCAACATTCAAAATACTTTTCTAAAACTTTTTTTTTCAAATCTCTTCTGATTTTTAGAATTTTTTTCTATCAATTCAAATAAGCTTTCCTTTGATTAATAAGGGAGTTACCAAAAAGTTTCCAATATAAGACATCAAATGGTGTTTTGATTCATCTAAATCTCCACTAATTATTTGACCAATTCTTAGATCACGATCCATAGTAGAAATTTATATTTATATTTATCTGTTTTGGAGATGAACTACAAGACAGATCTGCACTTCTCATGGTCCACGTAATCTGCCGGTAGACACTTTCAAGAGGTTGCACTCATTATATGTTGTCAGTTCTTTCTTCTTTTCAACAGTTTTTATAATATCTTTAATAAGGTACCAAGTAAGGAAATATCAAATTTAGCTTCAGTGGTTTAGATGCTTCATTAGCTGCATTTGTAGATGCATTTGTACCAATTATAAAGGAATGCAAATTTTGGCTTTATTTCCAGTTCTGTTTCTGTGCAATTGTTAGTCACAATGGAAGTAAAATCATAGAAAACTCTAAGTTTAGTTTTGACATATTATACCATGTTTGCAGAGGGTTGAATAAATCTATTAAAATGCATACATCATATTTGAAATCAAATAGTACTAAAACTTTTAATCTCATTTTTTAACTCACAGAATGCCTATAAAATATTTCATTTTTAACCATGTTCATTGTAATTCAAAATAAAAAGAATATTGGAATTCACCCTCTACATTCTGACATTAATTTATGAAGTATTTGACAGTTATAATTCAAACTGCAGTGAATAGTTCTGATTGTTTAATAAAGCACTTTATTAATTCTAGCTTGAGTATAAGCTAATAAACAGGCTCATACTATGCATTCTTTGGAAACGTAATTTTAAAGTTTATCTTAGGAAAACTAAAATAATTAATCCTATATATTCAATCAACTTCCTGGGATTGTTTAAGATTGTAAAATTTGAGTTAATGACTTTTCAGACAGAAAAGCTTCCCTTAATAATCTAAATTATCCTTTTTGGCACTATCTTTTCAGGATTAATTTATATGATATTTTGAAATGTGGACATTTCTGAGATGGAAATGAGTTGTTATCGGACAATACCCACAAGTAATATACAACAGCGTCAACCAAGAAATGAATGTGTTTCTGCATAAAATTTAGTATGAATGTAGATCTGCAGAATAAACTCTACTGTGAAAAGAAATAATATACAGATTACAACGAAGCTATTCTGACTTATTGCCTAACACCTACCCCCACCTCAGAAAACAGTAGGGAAGTTGTTTTGTGGGTTTTTTAATGCTAGTGGTGCTGAAGACTGGATTTAAGAAGAATCAAGATGATAAAGATCTTAGTTTACAGAATGTAAGGTTAGCAACCATGTTAGTGCTCATATACAGGTTTGTACATGCACATATCCAGATCTCCTGACATGATTGTTCTCAAGGAACAGTGCTAACATTTGCTTTCAGTCAGTTTTAGAAGAAATCAAACAGTTCCCTATTAGCCCCACAGATTTCCTTCACTATTGTTTTACACTATAGCCCAGCTCTTCCTTCATATTATGTCACCATGTTGACTAAGTTCCTTGCCTTAGAAAATCACTCGTGGTAACCATCAGAAAAGAAATTTAGCAAAAGAGAAATTACAGTTCTGAAAGTAATTGGAAATGTAGTAATTGAATAATCTTCTTTTCTATTGGTATTATTCTATTTAGAGGTATAACGGTCCCTACTAAAAGAATAAATCAGAGGTGAACTAAATCACTAGAAGTTTATCTGCTCAGCCTTCAGGCCAGGTGAACAACAGGACTGCATATTTCTTGTGCATGTAAACAGAAAATGTTAAATAATGACAATGAGGTAAAATCCATAACTTAACTGTATATACCTATAAGACATTGTCAATACCCTTGCTTCTGTAAAATACTCCCATAATACTCTAAAAAACAGTGAATGAGATAGACCTATTATTGTTTAATCACCAAACTAAATTAGTAACTTAAAAAAGAGAAGTCAAGTCAGTAGATGCATCCCTTTCAAAATGAGACTTTTCAACACAAACATACAACTGAAATAGCTCATATTAGATACTTAAGGGGATTAATCTCATTCCTTCTAAGTTTCCTCACAAGATAAGAGAGGAAAAGTGGCATTTTTATTTCTTGCAATGGTCAAGCATTCAGCAGGTTCCAACATGATTAAAATGACAGTCACTGAGCTGTTTTCATTCTGTTTCACAATGGTAGGCATAAAGAAAGAGGCAGGATAAAAACAAAAAATTATTTTGACTTCTGCACTCCAGCCATTATCATCGATGCTCTGTCTCTCATTTTAGGCCAGAACTTTCTCCCCCTCCTCCACCCAACTAACAAAAAACCCCAAACAAGTCTCAAAGTTTTTCTTGTGAAATTATAGAAGGAATAAAAAAAAGGTTTCTGAGAAAAACATGCACACTTCAGGGTACCAATATTTTTCACTGGAAAAAAAAATATCATCAAAAACTAAGTCCAGCTTGTAACTTTACTGCATGCTCTGGGGATGTATGTGCTCCTCAGTCTCATTCTAGTTGTAGATTGTGTAGATGTATTTAGCCTTAAATTGGCCCTAAATAAGCTAAATTTTTCATTAAAAGAAAAAAAATTCCAACATGTGAAGTGCAGAGCTCCAGCAGGATTGTCTGCTTTCCAAGGTACATGGTCTGGAGGTTTGGCTTGGATGCAGGCCAGTGACCAGGGTCAGGGAGTGAACTACACTAAAATTTTAAACACTAACAAAATTCAACAGCTTGGCTCAGCAAAGCTTCTAGCTTAATAATGAAATATTTCTGTATTGTATGAGGTTAGGAGCAAATACTAGGAGCATTGTTTGCCTTAGGATTTTGATTTGGGGTTTCCTTTGGTGGATTTTTGTGGAGTAGTGAGATAAGGGTACCTTTGTAAAGAGGCATTTAAGATCTTTGGAGGTTTCCTCCTATTCTAGGTCATGTATTCTCTTTGGAAAAAGGAGCAGCTGGGAAACAGAGACAGACTCAACAGCCATATAAAATTCCAGAGCACTTCAATTTGTTCCTCTCCAATGCCTGAAAATCGCATGTCGACCATATACATGTATGAGCCTCAGATTTTGAAAGGGCTATCTTTCATGTACCTCTGTCATGAATATCTCAAAGCTACATGCCAGTATGTTCATTCAAGCAAACAAATCACAAATGTTATCCCACTATGTCACAAGCTGTACCTACGAGGTGTTTTAAAATACTTGACTGTTGAAAATGGTCAGTCTGCCAACACCCATATGCATGGTGTAGTCTCATAAACTAGCAATCATTTGCGTCCAAAGGTTTTCTGTGTTAATTCCACTGTGAAGGATCTAAACCAATATCTTTTTTTTTAATAGGGTGCCTTTTCATATTACTTTTCAAGTCTATGACTTTTTTGGTTACGTTAAGTTAACCAACAGTATTTCTGGTTTGAAGAAAAAAATCTTATCATTCTTAAAAGAAAGAGAATTGCTAGCTGCAGTTTGTAATTTTTGACTGCCAAAACCCAATCCAAAACCAACTGTGTGATTCATGAAGACAACCTTGCTCTGGTTCCCTTTGAGGCTTACCCGTTACTGTCTGAACAAGAATCTCTAAAATACTGAAACATTTGAAATAACCTCTTTATTCCAACTTGTTTTATAAAAACACTTTTATTCTACAGTTTCAAAGACTAAACATTTCTAAATTTAATTTGTACAAATAATAGATTTGTTTAGTTTATGCTGGAGTTGGCTGACTGTTAAAGCAGAACTACTATCCAGTTATGGCCAGCCTTGAATGACTATTCTTTTAATAGGAGCCATAAAGACAAAGTGCTAAACATTAGCTGCATTTTTTTAAAGAAGAGAACATATTTGCTATGATTTATTAATTTATAATTCTCTTTTGCATGCCCAGAAGTGAAACCGTTAACACAACAGATCATTCTTTCAGTTAATAAATGCTGTATTTGATGTACTTCACTCTGATGTGTAACTGGTCATACGATTAAGAAGCACAGACATAGACATGATGGTGGAAAACCATCTCTTTCTGACCCTAAAAATGACCTCTTGATCAATTGATGAGGAAGTCACATTGAAGTCCTTGTTAAAGGGACACTGTAGAAACTGCAAGAAAAACATTAAGCTGTCATGAGTGTATCTGAACAAGTTGTCGTTCACTTTTGAGAATTTTGGTTTGCACCTTTCATCATCTTATTATTACAAATTGTTTGCTTTATTTTAAAGCATGGTCTCACTCATTATGAAAATCCCAGACACTGTTCTTAGGGTTTTTTTTAATTTTAATGTTGTGTTATGACTTCATTTGCTATTTTTCCTTTTACCACCTATTGATAGAAACTGATTAAATTCCTACAAATACCCTGGGAAACATATTGTTTAGAGTCCAAAATTCTTGATGAAGATGGAACCAGCCAAATGGACCCTACTGTCAAAGCACAGTTTTTCTAGTGTACTGCAGTAGTCACATTTCAGCCTACTCTCAACTTGGAAATACTGTGATATATCTGTTCTATCAGTAGAGCTGTACTGATACATATTTTCCTAAAATTTTTTCCAGAACTATCTAACTGAAGTCACATTTCATAATAATGTCTTCCTTCTTTTAGACCTGTGGAATATAAGTATTACTTTACTTAAAACTGTTTCAGCATTGTCACATGAAAGAGGAATGTTCAGATTTTGTCACCCTTTCACGTTGTTCTCTGTATACCAAGTTGCAGAGTAAAACATTTTCAGTTTACAATGAGAAGAAATACCTTTCTGCAGAAAAACAAACATACATAAAGTATTTTCCAAATTTATCTGTTCTTGACTGTGCTACAGAATTCCCCCTGGGCAAGTAATTTAATATTTCTTTGCCTCAGCTTTCTACCTGAAAAATGATAATAGCAGTATTTTCCAAACTCTTTCTATCAATCTTGTATGACTAAAATATTGGCTTGACTGTGCAGCAACAGGAACTACATTTTATTTCATAACCATTTCCCAAACTCAGTCAGCATTCTCATAGAAATAAGCCAAATAGAAAACTTCTGGCCAAATGCATAGCTTTTCTTATTTTTGAAGCTTTAAGGGAAATAGTGTAGTAGGATTCAGTTCACTTTTTGAATTCTTTTTCTGAAGATAATTAATGCACAATTATAATCAGAAACCAGGATACATGTATGGGATTCACAGAAGAATAGACAGTGAAAACTGTCTGATGGCCTCTGGACCCATCTGTGCAAAATAGTAAGGCACAGGTATCTTTCTCTTCACTTTTTTGATTAGCTAAATTCTCTCCCAGACAAAGAACAGTGAAGCAATAAATCTATGTCTGTTCTTTATGCATAGACAGAAACAGGTCAGAATATGTGGGAATGAGATGTTAACTTGAACATTAAGCTGTCATGTTAATGGATCTATTGCTTTCCCTACCAGAGAAGGCCATGCTTCAATATTCTACCCTGACCAGATTTTCTTCATTAACTCTTAACGGTGCAGCATTTAAGGGTACCATTGCAATTGCTTTACATAGCCAAGTAAAAAGATGTTTGTTCTTTCTGCTATTTCTCTGTCCATCTGATGTGTTGTGGTACATCAATCAGTCAATAAGATTAAATAATGTTATTTTCACACAATCTTGGATTCTTTAATATTAATTTTCTGAGATTTTTTTTGAACTATCTGTGTTTCACTGCAGTTTTTTCCTCTATAGCCACCATGCAGAATTTAGTTATGTTCAGAAATCCCCTCAGTTCTCTCCACAGTCAGAATCACTGTCCATAACACACTGACCATTGTCAGTCAGTAAGATCCAACTACAATAAGCAGGCAGTATTTTGAGCCATCTTTCACAAATAATTTTCAATATTAGAAATTTCACTCTGATTTTCTTATAAATATACCACAGAATAGTTTAGGAGGGACCTCTTGAGGTTATTTGTTCCAACTATATGCTTAAAGGACAAGAATCTAAAAATTTCAAGAACACATAATGAATATATTATTACATAGAAAGACCAAAATATTAAAAATATATTCACTATGTGTGACTAAGAAAAATGTGATATTACTAAAGAATCATATGATTGAGAATACAATGAACTCTTTCTGGTGAAGATATGGCAGACCTGTACCCAAACGACTGTTGATTTACATAATTGGCCAGACCTAACAACCTAACATTTTGTGAAAAAGTCTCCCCAACAAATCTGTTACATTGTTACAAATTTGCCTAATTTTTCCTATTTTTGCTAAATTTTGCATGAAGTTGTGATGCCGTAGGAGAGATTTGGATTTGCATTCAAATTCTTGAGCCAAGTTTATAGTAGATTGACTCAACATAATCTGGTTCGTGGGAACATTCCCTCATATGTCACTGAAGTGCATTCTAGAGTCAAATTTGTCAGCTATTTTAACAGCAGACAGCAAAGCTACACATCAATTTAAAACAATAAGTCAGGAGAAATGTCATGTGAGTGGTGTGAGGATTTACTTTGGAAAAAACTTTGTAATTTGAAAGGGAGTAGAAAATTCTAATAAGTAGAATTTGTAAGAAGTAATCAAGCTAGAAAGTAAAAAAAATACCTTGTGGATTAGACCAATTGCTAAAAATAAAAGCAGAAAATGTATTTTAATCTAATTAATGAATAATTTTAAATTATAGAGTTAAAATACAATAGTACATTAAAATTACTCCTTCCTATATTTTGGATTTTCAGTAACCTCTGAAGGAAACCTTGTAGCTCAAGTTGGTTTTTTTTTCCCCAAAAAAAACCAAACCAAAACAAAATTATAAAAAATCTTGAAATGACATAGATGTCAATTAGAGGAATGGCTTCTTTCAAGCGAGAAGGATTTATGCTTCTCAGGATACTGTGACATGAAAACTTACACTGCAAAAGCTAACCTTCTTATCTTTCATAGGACACTGCCGTCCCACTCTAATGCAAAGCAGCCTTAGTATTATGTTGAAAGTTGGGACACTGAGGAGAGTTCATGAGTACAGCACTGGGATGTAGATATATTTAAATTTATTAAAGGTTGACAAAGCATTGATGCTATTTTCCAAGTCAATATATCACATCACATAACAAGGAATTGTTAGGTTAAAAGTGAAAAATTAGATCTCTGAAGTGTTTATTTTAAATAATAAATTAGTTGAGATATGAAGTATCCCAAGAGTAGATTCTTAGTCTCTATCCATTGATAAAGAAATCTGTGGAGATTTGATTGGGGATAAAAAAACCCAGTGTAGTGTTCTCTTTTTGCATGAGAAGCTAAGCCAACACACCAAATTGAGGACTATCTGGAAACGAAATATAAATGAAGAAAGCCAATGAAAACATAATTACAACAATTGGCCTAGAAATAACAACAGAATTTATGAAGAACAGGATAAGCAGTGTGGGCCAGGAAGAATTCAAACTCCCATTTCACCTTCTGCCTAAGTGTGGGAATTAGAGAGAAAATTTCCTCACATGGAGTCTCATTTCAAGAAGCCAGAAAAATTAAATGGAATTCATGTGCATCCCAAGAGTAATGGACCACAGGGTGTTTGAAATTGCACTGATATGTTGGTATCAAAAAAATAACACAGTGAGAAAAACAGATTCTGTACAGGAAAGTGTTCAGGTGCCTTCCAAGAGTCAAAGTATTTACTGAAAAAAAATTAAATTGAAGTAGTTAAATGTGAAAGGAAAATAATGAACAGTGGCACTCATGTTGAGAGGGAAGAAATACAAAATACAAAAAATAGAGCAGTTTATTTAAGTTTTCTCCCCCTCTCTACCTTATGCAATGAGATACTACAGCAAAGAGAAAGAAAAATTCCTGGAAAAGTTGATTTCATAATACAACACAATTTGTTTATTGAAATTACGAGATACTGTACTTCAAACTGCATGTAATAACAAAATAGTGCCATTTCTTCTGAACAGTATCATGAAAAAGGGCTACAATAAAGTATGTTACAAATGAATCAGCATTTGGAGTTGCATGCTCGAAAGTTTCTGGGGATGACTTAAGGATGTTCATCTTCTGGCACTCTGTAGCACAAAAAAATCTTTGAGCATAAAGTCAGCTGCAGTGAAATTAATCCTCAGCATTTCTGACCTTGATATATTAAAAAAAAAAGTAAAAAAAAAAGAATTATGAGACTTTTTGAGATGCCTGTAAACCAAGAAGCTGGTTCTTTTTTACTTAGTGTGAAAACTAAATGTCCTGAAGTCTCTGGCTGAAATTCACAGGGAACCAATCGTCTTTCTCAAAAAAGAGAGTGTCCTTAGCAAGCAGGACAGCACAGTGTGACATAAGAAGCCAGTGAGGGGGAGATCTGATTTGAAACACACGGGTTTCTGTGGAAGATCTGATGAAACTGACAGTTTCTCATAAATTTTTCAGTTTTAATGAATATAAACATTTTCAAATAAAGAAAACATTTCTGAGAAAACTAGGTAAATAATTTGGGGTCTAGCTTTTAAGAGGTATTCACTAACATTCAGCCTCTAGGGTGCCTACAGATAAACATTGAAAATATAATTATAAAACTGTCAGCTCAGATATTGGAGACTCACTCTCTGCACTGGTACCAAACTTTACACTTCTACATTTTTTTTGCTGCACAGTGAGACAGTTATCTACTTTTTTTTTTTTTTTTTTTTTTTTTTTTTTTTTTTTTATTAGCTTGGTTATGGATGTTCCACAGTATATTTGAAAAAAGTGGAGAGACTACCTTTCAGGATTTTTCTTACTTTACCAATTCTGTCTTCTCTGCTTTGTCTGAGGAATTGCTAAAATAAATTTGATCTTAATATGAATGTGAAGAAAGTTTGAGATAAGATTTACATAATATAGTCATAAAAATCTGCTTTATTTGTCTGATGTCTATGTATTCTAGTAAGTATATATTAAAAATAATCAGAAAGTGTTGAGTTGCAAATCGAATAGGAGGGAACAGTATATGATAAACAAAAAAATGGGCCAAGTTTAATTTGGATGTAATTTCTTTTAATTTAGTGTCATTACATCAGGAATTTATTTGACCAACTCTACTCAGAGCGCCAACAGAAGTGTATTGGATTTTTGTGAGAAGCTGCCAGAAGCTTCTCCTGTGTCTGCTGGAGCCAATGCCAGCTGGCTCCAGGACGGACCCACCACTGGCCAAGGCACAGTCAATCAGGAATGACAGTACCACATCTGAGATAACACATTTAAGAAGGAAAAAAAAAAGGTTTGGACAGATGAAAATTGCAGCCAGAGGTGCGAACAACTCTGCAGACAACAAGGTCAATGGAAAAGGAGGTGGAGGAGGTGCTCCAGGTGCCAGACCTTAGGTTCCCCTGTGACCCATAGTGCAGCCCATGGTGAGGCAGCTGTGCCCCTGTAGCCGATGGAGGACCATGGGACTGCTGAGACTCACCTGCAGCCCAGAAAGGAGCCCACAGTGGAGCAGGTTTTCCTGGTAGGACCCTGTGGGGGACCCATGCTGGAGCAGCCCATGCCTGAAGGACTGCACTCCATAGAAAAGTGACCTATGCTGTAGCAGTTTGTAAAAGACTGTTGCCTGTGGGATAGACTCACACTGGAGAAGTATATGAAGGACTGCTTCCCATGAGAAGGACTCATGGGGAGCAGGGGAAGGACTCCTCTCTCTGAGCAGTGGCTGAAATGACCTGTGATGAACTGACCATAGACCCCATTCCCTGTCTCCCTGTGCTGCTGGGGGGAGGAGGTAGAAATTGGAAGGGTTAGAAGTGGGGTGGGGAGGAGGAGGAAGGTGTTTTTGAAAGATTTATTTTTCTTCTCATTCTCCTGCTCTGTTAGTAATAAATTTAATTAATATCCCCAGTCTGTTTTATCCGTGATTGTGATCAGCGAGTGATCTCTCCTGGTTCTTATCTCAACTCATGAATCCTTCATTATATTTTCTCTCCTCTGTCCAGCTGCAGAGGGGAGTGAGAAAGTAACTTTAGTGGGTACCTTTCATCAAGCCAGGGTCAACTCATTACAAGAAGTTAAAGCCACACCAGGTTTTAGAAGGTATGCAGGTGCAAATCACCCAGGAAAAGGGCTTTACAGCTGCCAGAATAAAGTTTTGTGGATTCACAGTAAATCAAACACTCCCATAGATGCAGTATCTCTGAGAAAGTAGCATTTTTCTGTCAAACACTGCCACATTAAAAGGTTTTGTGAGGATAATTTCTCCATTTTTAGTGTTATTATTTTAGTGTTATTATTACATTTTCCAAGCAACATGAGGACCTCTTTTTGCTCACTGCACAGACTCAGCCAAAGAGAGTATCTGCCTAAGTGATTTTATAAATTTGACACAGTCATACAAATTATAGAAGGGGGAACAGGACACAAGGAAAGAAGAGTGTCTTGGTTTAAAGTCAATATATACGGAAAACAGGAACTCCAATAAAATGAAACCCCTGCCCTTTTATTCACCTTCTCCAATACAGAAAAAGACAAAAATGCTAGAAGGTATAAGTGAAAAAATAACTATTTACAAAAAGAAAGTAGTAATAATTACAAAAAAAAAAAGAAAAACAGGGAGAAAAAATTTTACCCACAAAACAAAGATTCACCAAGAAAACAAGTGGTGCCCCCACCCCTTGGGAGCAAAAAAGGGAAAATAAAAATGGCAGAGGGTCTTTCCCTCCAAACTACCCCATCATCCCAAACAAACAAAAGCAAAAATGGCAGAAATGAGTAAAACTGTGAAAACTGTGCTGGGAGAAAACTGGGAAAACTCACAAGGGAGCCACACTAACAAACTGGCCGCTCCAAGCCTCCCATTTAGATTCAGGTCTTAACTGCACTGGTGTCACCATTTTGTAGTCTCTTTGTTCTCTGCCACATGTTGTCGCATTTGGCTTGGTTGGACTGTGGGCAGTTTGTTTTGCTGTTGCTGTCTCTGACCAAAGCGATGGGGGCTGCGGCCACTGCAGCGGCAGATGGGCAGCTGGCAAAGCAGTGCCGCGCTCCAGCAGCAGAATCACAGGCAGTGATTCCAGAGAGGGGTCTTTTTTATTCCTGCTGTACCTTGGGCAGCGCAGGCAGGGCTGCCCCTCTTCAGTTGACATAATATTATGATTATTCATAGCTAGAGTGTCCTCTCCAATTTTGTAACTGTAACAGTGAGCAATGTTGCATGAGAGGTTATAGAAATATCATAAGCAGTAGCTGAAAGAAATCCAACAGCTGTTTGCCAAAACTACTAACTGCTTTATTAATCTGAATCAGAAAAATGAAATTCAGGTATAATTAACCTTATTCTGGGATTTAGAGTTAAATGGTTTGTTGAAGTTGCTTCTCTGTGTGGGTTAAGTTAAGGTTTAATTCTCATAGCTAACACACTGAGAAACTTAAGACAATCAAAAGGTTAATTCACCTACTACTGTAATGGAAATGGATAGGAAAGCAGAAGGTTGATTTTCTCTCTTTGAAAAAAAAAGTAGTTAAAGAATCTCTTAAAACCTCTGAAACACCCTTAACCATTAAAAGCCAAGAAGAGCATCACTTCCAGTTCATGTTAAGGATTGTCATGTGCAGGAGTCTTTTCCTAATGTGTTGATGACTTGTGTCCATCATCAAAGCATTGGCTGGCCAAATACGTACCACTTTTGCATTATTTCACAGATATATTGAAGCATTGCATTGGCTGCAAGAGGACAAAGTCTTGAAACTTATCAGATCTTCTGAGCTGAACCTTTATCAGGACTTCAGCTACACATATCCCTCTTATAAGTACTAGCAAAAAGGCACATTGGAGTTTTTCCAAAATACATACTGTGTTGAGCCCACAGGCAAAAATTTCTATCAAACTGTGAAAGGAAAGGTTGGAAAATGGCCTACCCTCCTGCTCCAAACTTTGACAGAGACAATTTTTCCTCTTGCAGGTTCCCAGAGCTTCCCTTCTTCCTCTTTAACCTCCCAACAAAAATTTTCATGAAGTCCTGTGATTACAGAAATCAGGAGTAATTAGTTCATATTTTACCTGTACCCGTCTCAGTTTTCTGTGAAGCATGTACGTGACAATTTAATTGTGGCTATCCATTTGAAAAAAGCCCACAGTTCATTTTGAGGAGACATACACCCTATGACGGCTTGTACATTTTAAGCGTCAGGCTTTCAAGCAAGAGGTAAAGAACTAGAAAATCTATTATATTGCTTCTCTGGTCACAAATGGCAAAAAGACAAGAGAGGGCTGAGGGCTGGACAGAAAGTGAAAGAACCAATAAATATGCATATAAATATATATATATACACTGGTGTGATTCTCTGAGCAGGACTACTGTAAAAATGTTATAATATAGATTTTAAATTAATAACTTTTTACATCCAAATATTTATATAATTTTCTTCAAGGATGTATTTTGCTTAATCATCTTATCAGGAGATGGTAACAGTATTCTGGGAATTTAAGTGACCCATGGCAATAAAGAGACCACCAAAAGTAGCCAGTTGGAAAAAGCCAACTGTTAAAAAATGCCTCTGTGGTATCCTTACTATAACTTTGAGAGCTATAGATGGCTTTTTTTTTTTTTTTTTTTTTTGGTGATCACTAGTGATCCTAGTTACTATACTCTTCAGGCATAGAAACAAACAATTCATTTAACAGAATAGATTTGTGTCTGATTTTCATAGAAAGGGAAAAAAAATGGAAAGATGACCCAGTATCTTAGAAAGGCACAGAAACAAAAAGTCAAATGAAATTAATAATAATAAAAAGGTATATATTTTATTCCAAAATATCACCATTTTAGTGATATCTTATGATTCCCGGCTTCTGATTTCTTACTGCTTTATGTAATTTATGTTACTTTTTAAGAAAACCGTAACAGCTTGGCTAATCATTAAGTAAGCTGCAAAACATATGAACTTATAATGAATGTGGCAACATATTTTCAAAATCAATAACATCTCTTTATTATAATAAATGTTTAGGTGAAAATATGAAACCACTGTAAGCATATTGTGATATTCCCCACAATGTGACTTCCCAGATTCTGGTAATGAGAAAAAAAAATAATTAAAATGTATTTCAGAGAAAACATTTGGAACAAACAACTGAGAAAAGAGCTTTTAGGGAATCATATGAGTTAAAAACAAAACAAAACAAAACAAACAAAAAACCACAGTGATTCAAAATCAGAAGATATCATTATGTATATGAGGAAAGGTTCTTTTATCTCCTAAAATGTAATGCTGGATGAACTATGTGCTGAACATAAACATGTTGCTGATGTAAATGCTACAATCTCTCACAAAAGCCAAAAGACGAAACTTTCTCTGCAGCATTCAAAGTATCCTTTGTCAGGACTGTTTCTTGTGAAGGGAATTCAGCCTCCATGCTGTAGTTAATCCTTGACCTTCCTTCCACGCCTGCCAAGGTAAGTGACACTTAGTGTCAATTAGAGTGATATGTGTTGTGACTTGGATACAGCTCCACTGGGACCTGAATTGCAATCAGTAACAAATTACACGAAGGACTTTGAACGGGCCAGATCGTGTAGTCATGCCATTTTAGCAATTATACATGACTTAGCCAAATGTAACTAGCAACTGATAAGCTGGTAGCAATATATTACTGCTTCTGTTATTTTACTGACAATTAACTGATCCACCTAGATCATATGAATCTGTCTAGATTCATGTGTCTCAAAGACATGCACCAGGGTATTCCAGATTGTTTCTATAATATAGATGAAGTTTTTCAATCCACCGTAGTCAACATACATTTTGTTTACAAACCCAGATAAACTGATTATAGAATCAAAACCAATCAGAAAACAACATGATTTATAAGGGCTACGCATTTTACATGTATTACATAATATTTACACCATCCTACCATGTAGTATTTTATTTTAATTGCTTTTCTGCTGTAGTTCAACATAATAGCACTAGGACTATGTGTACTGTTTTAGTCTTCCCTATATATTTATCACTAACTTTAGCAAGACTTAACTAGAATTAGGCCTCAACTACTATATATGCCATCAGAAACTGTCTAGGCATTGTCAGTAGGCATAAAGTATCTTTCAGTTTAGTTCATGGTAATCCTGGATAACAAATGTTACTGATAAAATTTAAAAGAAATATGTATATTTATACATAAGATATTACTGGGCATACAGTACAAGAAAGAGTTAAAAACATAAAAAGCCATATGAGAAAAATTTGCCAGTATAGATTTAAAACAACACTGTGGCTTTCCAAAAAATCTGGAAAATCATTTGAGACAATAGGAAACATAGTAGGGTATTTTATATGAATAAGCCAGGAGGAGCAGTTCCAGAAATAACTTCTGCTTACCTGTAGGAAGACTGGATTAGGCATAAGGCTAAATAGATTTCCACTCCAGCTCTAAAGGTTGTTACTCCTGCAAAAAAATATACAATATAAAGTATGAAAACTAAAAATGTTTACATAAGTCTGAAATAAAAATGTTTATACTCTTTTATTTATAATAAGGACTTGAACTCAATTGTAATAACAGTAGAACTGGTCTTTTTAATATGCAGAAATATGTAAACTAGGCTTTATTAATTTTGAGGACAGCAGATTAGCAACTTCTCTTTGAGGGAATGAATGACTGGAGGGAAAACTTCCATATTATATGCCACTGTTTACCAGGGTTTTCTCTTTTCATGTAAAAGGGCCACAAATAAGATGATGGCTGTGAAGCTGTGACCACCATTAGGCACATTTTCACTGCAACACACAGCATTCATGTTTGTGCATGTAAGAGTCAGCAAATACAAGTTTTCAGCATTTTAGACCAGGAGAGAATCTGAGCTCTGTTGACTGTATTCCACAAAGGTGAAAGGACTTTGTGGGTGGCATCATTATTGACCTGGAGACTCAGGTGGGCACACTCTGAAAAATCCACTAAATTCTTTCCTGAACAGAGAGTAACAAGAATACTTCAAGACCAATCATGCCATAAATATTTGTGGGAACCAAACATTCTTCTACTTAATGAAATATGAAACTGAATGAATGAAGGGTCTTTTCAGTGATCACCCATTTTAGCTCCAGTTCAGAAGCTGATTACTTTAAATAAAATATTGACACTCTTTTAATGTAATGCTTATTTTATACCACTTAAAGTCCACTGAAATCTGTAGAATTATTCTTAATTTATCTTAGCATAAACAACTTTAAAAACAATCAAAATCTCAGAGTCTCCTCAGGTCTGGGCTTTTCAGATTATGTTTTTTTTTGGTGGGCTTATGCCTATTAACTGACTTAATGAATTTTAAACTTTGGTAAAAATATGCAGCTACTGAATATTCAATACAGAAATGCTCCACTCTCTCTAGAAAAGAAATTAAATCAGTCCTTACCTAAAAGAAGTTCTGGATGTCTTCAGCCAAGCAGAAGTATCAATTGGTAACTGTTTGAGAATTTTTTTTTTAAAAAGGAAAGGATAAAACAAATATAAGAGTTCTTTAATGGATATTTTCCTGGAAAGCTAGGCTAGTTTTAGTAATCTTCATAATTTTACATGTTTGATGACCTGAGGAGTATTAACGTTTTTACAACTATTGCTTTATCAGTTTCTTACATAGCTGTAGGAGGTAGGAAACCATACTGTCAGTGTTACTCTGTTGTCCTCTCCAAAAACCCTTCTAGTTAGTTTAAGAAAGCCTGACAATAAATAGCAAGGCATGAAAATTGAAACTCAACACTACCCTTGCTAAAGTAGGCAGAAGCACTTTCGATCTGTGTATCAGTGTAATAATATAAATGAAAATCAAAAGAGAGGCACTCACTGAGATCTTTTAGATTCTCAGATTATTTCTGGTGACTCTGGTGAGCTCAGGGATCAAGGGGCATTGTCTGCTTCAGATGAAAAAAAAGTCTGAAATCCTTCCTGTTGAGACTGCGGCATGGAATATACAAAGGCCTTTTTTGAGAACTGATCTCTAGGATTACTCCTTTCAAATGAGGTTGAAAAATTTTAATTCAAGGAGTAATCCACCCCTCTTTTGTAGGTTTGTTTTCTTTGGGGGCGTAGAGGAGGGGTTGAAAGTTGAATGATTTATTGCTGTAAGTCTATTGTCCATGGCCACAGCACCATGGAATGAATTTAGTTTATGCATTGCTTAATTAATACAAATTTATTCTGTAAAACTCAATGAAAGGTGATACTGAAGTTTATACCATGTTCTGCTTTGAAGCCTATGAAACAGACGTCATGTCTGAGACGTGAAGTTTTAATGATAGGGTACTTTAGAATTCATTATTCTCTTAGAGATCTGTGTGTTCTGTTATGCCTACAGAGAAATGCATACATGGGTACAGCAGACACTGTCAAATGAAAGAAAAATAAATTACTTTGTTGTCAGTGCAAAATCCCCAGCCCTTATCACTATGCTTTGCATGGCTAACAGAGTGCTGAATTATTATCTCTTCTGTAGACATAAAAGGCTAGATCCACACAGAATACATGGTGATAATAAAAAGTGGCAGTGTTTCTCTGGACCTACTGCATCCCAACTCCTTAGTGGGATTAGACACAGTAAAGTCAACTCCACATGAAGCACATAAAAGTGCTGCATGGACTATAGGAATGCTTAAAGGTTGCGAACTATTGATCCAGAGAATCTGTGCCAGGTTTCAGTACAATCAGTGTCTCTAAGTTTTTTCATAGCAAGTGTAATTGGAGATATGTGATCATTGTTTTGACATAGCAAATTCTTTGAAATGGCCTTTTTTTTTTTTTTTTTCTTTGCAAGAAATAAGAAATTGCTTTCAAATTGGTAGCTATTTGCAATAGTAAACAACAATTTCTAAAGTAGTCCTCCTTTCCGTAACTCAGATATGAATTTCTTTCCATTTCTTTCCCAAAAACCTCAAAAGCAGAAAATAATGAAAAAAAAAAAATTAAGAAGATTGTTATCAGGCCTAACTAGATGTGATTCATTTGTTTATTTTACATTTTACAATATCAATATGTTAGATATACACGACAAGCAAAAGTGTTTCTTGGGCTGGATGCATGTGGATATGGATATAGATGTGCATGTGGATATTCTTGCACACTGACAAATAGAACAGTGAATGCAAACACATCTTAGTGCAGAATGGCTGAAAAAACACAGAGATGCAGTTATCATTTAACCTATTCTTCTGCATTAGCACAGATTTCTTTATTAACAGAACATACACTAGAGTTCTTTTTAATGGGACATTATCAAATGTTTGTATGTAACTGCATATATCTGTATTTTGCTTTAGTTTTAAAAGGCTCTGAGGCACTTCTGTTCTGTCAGAATGGTTTCTCCTCATTGGGCAAATGGTTTTATTTCATTCTGAGCACAAGACAGCTTGACCTAATAAAAATAAAACTATCTTTGTTGCTTCAAACCAAACTCACAGTCACTTTAACAGTTGACACTCTGTGGGTCTGATTTAATCTGTCTTATGCACCTACGTGGGAAGGGAGAAAATAATGTATATTCAGCCAGCAGTAAAGGTCCCCTGGCATACAGAAAGCCCCATCAAAGAAACACCAAGGTTATTATCTGTGACATCTATGTGTAAGGTGTTATGTATCCCTGTAACACAGTATTCAGTGGAGGTGTACAGGTTCCCTCCAGGCTTCCCACAGACTGAGATACATTGCATCAGCTTTACAACTAGCTCAATGTGCTTCTTCATCTCAGCATTGGAATTTGCAGGGTAGGATATCTCTCTTTAATCAAAACTTGTTTGCTAATGGAGCAAGAGTGTCATGGAGGTCAGGTGGGGATGATAGCAAAAAGGAACGGTTTGGAGAAGGAGACAATTCTGTTTGAATACGTGGGGCTGGAATGCCAAACGCAGGTTGCTTGGACAATAGGTTTCTAAACTCAGTTTACCAATCGAGCACTGAGATTTCAGGGAGTCACTATCCAGCATGTAAATCAAGAATGAGAAGCTTTCTATTTACTGCCATTTAGGAAGGCAAAGGAAGGGTAAACATTTGATTATTTCTCTTCATCCATTCTGACTTGCCACATTTAGCTAGTTTAATTTATTTTTTTTTTTTTTTTTTTTTACTGATTAACATTGCTTAAGGGAGAACAGACAAAGGTGAATAATCTCAGAAACTATTAGGTAACACTGAATTTTTGTGCATGCTGCTGCCCATAATTTTTACTGGCATTAGGAAGGGAAATTCCAGAAGTAAAAAATAAAAAAGAAAGAAGTGTGCATCATTTTGCTGCAGTCACTATTAGTGATCTACAAGTTGCACAACAGCAGACAGCGGTGTGGTATTGTACCTCAGCTTATGTAAATTTTGACTATTATGCCATGTAGCAATAAAAAGAAGTTAATGCTGACCAATTTCATAATTGAATCAAACACCTTCCATTGTTTGTTGTTAGAATTCAATGTACTGTTCTGCTTAAAGTGAAACTTAAAAGTAACAGAGGTCTGATTATATTTACGTATTAACCAGTGATTTTTATGAGGCAATAAAATTGCCTGTAATTGTCTCAGGCTACACTGACTTTATCTAAATATTTTTTGAAACTTCTCTCTCCAGTTTTAAATTGTAGTCATTGGTGAGCAAGGAGATAATAAAATGTGGGGAAAAAGATGTAGTCAAACTGCTAAATTTTATGTAAAAACAGAAAGAAAAAGAGCTCATTTAATATTTTATTGCCTTTTTTGTTTGTTTGTTTGCGAAATGTTTCTCAAATGAGTTTTATTTTGTTTAAAGAGAATTGTTGTATTTTAGGAACTAGAGTATCTAGAATAATTGGTAAAAATATTTTATCAATATTCTTTCAATTCACAAATACACAGTCTTAATATACAAGCATATTAGCCTTCCTGAAGGTGTAATTGGAGTCAAATTATGTGGGCTTGAAGATCTTTTCTGTTATAGAAGGAGTCCATTCTTGGCCACACACAAAAGTGTTGTGATCTTAATTACAAAAAACAATTATAAAAGAGTCTTTTTTTTTGCTTGTTTTAATTATTTTACTTATTATTATTTCTGGACTAGGTCTCGTTGTTTCTTGTTTCACCTGGAAACTACTGCAGAGAAAGATAGATTTTAGTTAAATTAAGTACCAATTGTTCTTTAGAATCAGCAGGGTTTTTTTCCTGTTGTTGTGACACGAAAATTCTGTTGGAACTTATTTGTTGGGTAGTTAGCTTTTACTGAAGGACTGTATTAAACACCATTCCTTTAGCTATGGCAGTTATCCTGTCTCTGTGCTACAACATATTAAAAAGTGGCATGCAACATGACTTTGAAATCGACAAGTATTCACATTTATGTTGCAAACAAAAATTAATCTGTCAGCACCTATACAATTGTCAGTAGGAGTAGGCAGATACAGACTTCATCCTTGGCTTTCACCTGACTAGGTTGGCTAATCTGACTCCAAGACATAAGATACTTGTAAGATCACTATTAATAGCAGCTACAAAATGAAGAATGGTCTGAACCTTAGACTAAAATCTGCATCTGGCAAATCTGGAATATTTCAACCTGCATAGACCATTTCAATTGTCTGTTACTAAAAAGCATATTTAAATCTAGTAGATGTGGGACATTTTTGAAGATATTAAATCAAACCCATTTACCATGAAACCATGAAATCTTAATAACACACATTTGATTTCCTAAATATACATCCACAGAGATTTTGAGACAAAACTACTCTTTTCCATGAGAATATTTATTCACATAAATACACTCAAACGTGTAATATATCTTGAAAGTTTAAATAAATTTTCTAAAGTCTGGATAGAGAATTAACTAGTCAACCATTAATGGTTTTTAGCTATAAACAGAAAGTCACAGAGCTGAGCTTTCCAAAGACAGGCATTCTTCATGCTAAGAAGCAAGACAGCAAACTTATATCCTGTTTGTGACCTATAGGAAGGGGACTGCAAATCCTGTAATTTAGCTTTCAAACTCATCTCTTTTTGCTTCCTTATTCTTCTTCCCTTTGAGTATATAATTTGTGCAGGTACATTAATTTTTTTTTTTTTTTACAAATGCACAAACAACGCAGAGTGAGGTTACAACCCTTAAAAGCAACAGGACACAGGAGACTACCAGATGTAAGATACCAGCATTTCAAACAGCATTGGGGATGCTCGTAGGAAAATGCTATGTTTCTCACTGAATTAATTAATTGGATTTCTAAATATTATGGCTTCAGGGAAAACTTTATTAACAGAAACTCTAAGAAAAGGTTAATTTTTTTTGGTAAATGGCATATATTATCTTACTGTTCTCAAGCCAACTGGTACTGGAAAGGTGCAGGATTGTTGCAACTGGAATAATGAGGGGGAAAAAAATTAAAAATAAAATAAAATTTGAAAAAAACCCACAAAAAACCCAAAAAACAACAACAAAAAAGCAGCTTGGAGAGAGGTTTCTTTCTCCTGGGACTCTTTGACCTCTCTTTGGAATGGCAAGCACACTGTTTCTCAACAAGGTGACTAATGGTGTAATTTGGCATGTTCCATTACTTGGCTTCAGCTGACCTTTTTATTACTCAGTTCCTTCTAAAAGTTAAGCGCAAACTTAAGGCATTTTACTGAGTATGTGCATGTGTGACAGGATTAATAAACCCAAGAAGGTAGAATTTAAGGCTAATTTCAGAAACTTCATTCATTTAAGGCAGCTTTTCCCTATATTTAAATACAAAATTGTTGTATTTAAATTATTACATATATGTCTGCTTAAAAGTAATCATGGTTGAAAATGCAAAGATGAATTTGAAGTTCATTTGATATATTATCTCCAGACCCTTGAAACCTATTTTAATAAATCTGACATAATATTCAGGTTTCTGATAATAAGAAAATTGTAATCTTCTTCATACTTCCATATTGAGGGAGCGGAAGGGGAGGGGCATGTGTACATGGATGTATTGTAAAGGTATAATTTTCATGGTTTTACTGGTTATTCACTTGTCTTGAGGAAAATTCAAACTGATGCTACTGCTTGGCATGTTATCTATCTGCCAAATATTAATAAAGTATCTCCTTTGTAAAGACTGAGTACTGTACCATCTACTTCATCTGCATTAAATAATGATCTTGGATAAAGACCTGGGGAGGTTGGCAGATGTGAAGGTCAACATGACCTGGCAATGTGCACTTCCAAGCCGTCAAAATGCATCAAAGGAAGTGTGACCAACAGGTCGAGGGAGGTAATTCTCCCCCTCTACTCCCCACTAGTAAGATTCCAACTGGAGTGTTGCATCCTGCTCTGGGGCCCCCAGTATAGCAAGGACATGCACATGGAGTGAGTCCAGAGGAGGTCATGACAGTGATCAGAGAGCTGAAGCACCTACAAGGCTGGAGATGTACAAAAAGCCAGAGAGGGATTTTTTTCAAGGGCTTGCAGGGACAGGACAAGGTGAATGGCTTCAAATTGAAAGAGAGTAGGTTTAGATTAGATATTAAGAGAAAAGTCTCTCCTCTAAGGGTGGTGAGGCACTGCAATAGGTTACCTAGAGAAGTTGTGGGTGCCCTGGAAGTGTTCAAGGCCAGTTTGGATGAGGCTTTGAGCAACCTGGTCTAGTGGAAGGTGTCCCTATCCATGATAGGGGTGTTGTAGCTAGAGGATCTTTAAGGTCCCTTCCAATTCAGGCCATTCTATGATTCTATGATTCTATGATTATGATTCTATGACTACTATGTATTGGTATGATTGTGACAGGAGGGCTTATGATAGCCAAGGAAAACCTATGTAGTTTTTTTAATTTATTTATTGTATTATTACTGGGCCTCATTCTTAACTGGAAACAGAATGCATTAAATACTTGTAATGAGTTTCAAATCTGCTCAGCTGGTAATAGTGGCTCAGCTCAGAATTTTATGATGCTATGTTCTGGGTATTGCAATGGAGGTTTAAATACTTCTGTTGTAATTTCTTTATATTCTTCTGAAATTAAGTCAGTGTCTAACTTGATATATAAAGAATATTGTCTTACCTTTTGAAGGCATTTTTACATTTCTTCTTCCAAATCAAACTGTACTTCCTGAATAACTGAAACTGAAAATCATATCACCCTGTGAATGAGTGAGGGACTATAATCCATGATTCACCAGTTTAATCTTCTGTATACAAAAGCTTTTCGGTGTAGACAACCTGTGAAGCATGCCAAGCCTGCAAGACAGAATTCACATAACAGGCAAGTCAACAATAAATTGCTATAGTAAAGTTAACTGTACTTGTGTAGGAAAGCAAAATCATCACGTACTCTCTTTGCAAAGAGAAGCCATATGCTAACTCCCTTTGGTGCCACAGGTATGAGCGCTCTACAACATTAAAGGACATTTTTGAAGTAAAAGAATGACGTGGAAGATTCAGTCTCGCTGAGTCTTGGATGGATGTGGTAACACTGAGAAAGTACCTCTTTGCAGCTAAAACTGCATCAGTTATTTTATGGTTTAGATGTGGATACACAAACAAGTTACTGTGGGGCAGTCTAGCATGTGTATATGAACTTCTCTATGGTCTCTATGCACAACCAAATATCTACAACATAATAATTTCTTCAAGAAAATAGTAAATGCAAAGAAATACCTCTCTTTAATAGTGTGAAGACCTTCTTTTTTCCCGCTATAGTATTTTATACATTCAGTGAAATAGTGCAGAACTACTGTACAATAGATCAGGTTGCTTTTGAATTATGCCTACCTGACCTTTGTTCATGTGTTGACAGGCTGCTTCGACAGCAGGCATTCTGTGTTTTCTAGGAATACTACATTTGGTTTATACAGCACATCAGGCTTGCTGCCAAAGATGTAAACTGCAACCTCAAAACCAACACTGTAATAACAAGGATGTTTTACACTACATT
>JAWWES010000168.1:44721859-44739718 GCA_035583135.1 Lophotriccus pileatus | reverse complement strand
ATCAGGCTTGCTGCCAAAGATGTAAACTGCAACCTCAAAACCAACACTGTAATAACAAGGATGTTTTACACTACATTGCACTTAGCCTTAGCAATCAGCTTATTCCCTTTAATGGCAATTGTTAGTAACAAGACTGAGACAGCATGGAATGAGCTCATGGTAGGAGATCATTTAAACTGCTAGTTGAGAAAAAGTGCAGTTCAGTCAAGTATCAGGTTCTAGAGAAGTCTTGCAAAATGTAATGCCTCTGCTTCTCTCAACACCACCATGACCTGACTGCAAACCAAAATTTTTCACATAGCAGGTAGCTCCAAGAGCAGCTGGACTTAAGGATTGTTTTTTTCTGAGGCTTTCATTTATAATACCTTTCTTGCCTATGGATTCTCTGGTATCTTATGATAACATTGATTATCAGAACCTTCCCCTCAGTGATATAGGCAGTGTCTCTTTTTTTATATATTTGTCTACTTTCACTAAATGTATAAAGACTCAATCTCTGTGAATTATCTGTCAAGTGTCAGTAAGATATGAAACTGTTCATGAAGGACAAACAGGCAGAAAGATAGCACAACTGAGCAAGGTGCATTGTTTGGATAAACTGTTAAAATAACCTAAAACATCTCAAAAACGCTAACTAAATCAGCCAAACAATTTTAACAAAAACCATTTGGAAGGTGCTAGGGCCTCAGATAGAATAGCAAATCTCCTGTCCTTACCTGAGACCAAAGCTAGATTTGGTTTCCAGCAAGCCTGGGGAGCTCTTCAGTGACACATCCCTGCTTCTTGCACTGCAGGAGTGTGTGTGGCACCTGCAGTTCTCACCGCATCAGATGCTCAAAGCACCAACCACAACCATGCTGCAGGGCCTTGCAATGGTGTGGGCTACACAGCTGGTGATAGTGTGGTGAGTGAGAGCGATCACAGGACTGGATGATACTGTGATCAAGCATCAAGGCCTCTTTCTGTTTTACCAGCAATAAGAGCAAGTTAATGCAGTCACAGGGGGAAAAACCACAGCAAGAGTCCTTTGGGGACCATGACTCAGTCTGCCAGTCACAAAGTGGTATTCTTACCTCTCTTTGTAGGATATACAACCCTTTTTAAAGAATGCCAGAGACAGAATCCTTATGCTGTGTTCTTAATTTTTAACCTTCTCCTGCCCCCACCCAAAAAGCATTTTATTCCCTAGATTGTGCCTAGATCCTAAGCACTTTGTTTTCCAGTGTATACCTCTCTTTGACAATGTTCATGTTGCAGGCCTGGTAGAGATTAGGCACAAAACCCCTCAGGTACTTCACTACACTTACAGCCCAGACTGGACTGTTTTTTGCACAGCCCACTGTTAGTGACTCTCTTGGTGTCAATACGTGCAGCCTACTCCCCAAGGCACCAGCAGCACACAGATACCACCAGCTCACAGCTTAGCAAGCAGACAGGGCTTCACTCACTACCCACAAATGATTGCAGACTATGGATCACACCACAGAGTGTCTGTCTTGCTCTGGCTTTGTTGTTGCAGTTTCAAGTCTAATGTCAGTCAGAGTAATGTTTTGCTTTGGCTGATACTTTGAAGTGCTGAATATTTTCTGCTTTGGAGAAAATTAGCCACCGTGAGACAATCTATAGTATTTATGAGTCTCTCCCTACCTCAGCAAGCATATATTTTAATTCTAGAAATAGATTTCTAGAATTATGTGTCTAATTCTGGAAATACGTGCACTGAGAGATTCAGGTCTTTCTCTAAAATTTTTTCAATAATGAGCTCTGTTGAAGTAGTTTCTGCACCTTAATATCTCGTGTGCTGAAAATGATCTAATGCTCTACAATTAAGAGAGTGTGGCTCACAAAGAAATCTGTGTCAAAAAATATAGCTTTTCTGTTAAATCAGCTCTGTTTATCAAATAGTTATAATTCCAATTATAAAGGACTACGCTTCTTAAATAATGTCTGAACACAAGTTGTAACATGTGCCAAGTCTCTACATATGGTGAAACTTTAAACAAATGCTTAGTAGAATAATAACTCACAAGGGAGTTAAGTGTCCTGATTGTACGTTTTTTCCTTGCGCAAACTGTTAAAGTTCTGGGCACTTTTTTCTTCTCAAGGGCATGTCATTTTGCTAATGGATTTAACACCATCATTTGGTCCAATTTCCTCATGTCTGCTTCAATCAGCACACAAAACACTACACAGGAAGAAAAGCATAGAGATTCATCTCCTTTATTTCAGGGCCCTCAAGGAGGCAATCTGTTATTTCTTTTCCTTTGAAAAACTGTATTTAGTGATGGGTTAAGAGACTGAGGAATAGCATGCAGTGAGACCTTCCCTGGAGCAGAGCTGTTTCCAGAACAGTTGAGATAGGCGCTTTTTCTATACAAGTTGCCAAAAAATATATTGATTTTTTAATTTTCATCACTGTTTTCTCTTTATTGCTATTTACTTTCTTGTTTCCTTGAACTTAAATCATAAATTTAATTCTCACTCTCACAGTCTCCATTTGCCTTAATTGGGACTTAATTCTTGGAATTGCTTTTTTGAATGCAAGATATATATTGAGTTTTGTTTGTTAATTTTGTCTTTTTGTGCAGTCCTCCTCTCAGAGGGGATAAGTGAGCAATGTGATGTTCCATATAGCAAACCTGACTAGAACAAAGCAATCAAAGTTTATTACCTTTCAAGCCTCATCTTTTTATTATATATTGTCTCTGACATGATCAACTCAAGGCTTTATCACTATAAAAGGTGCTAGCATGCCAGAGAACTCTAACGGCCCATCTACTCTCTTAATTATAATACCTGAAACTTAAAAGTTGATTTGTACTGCTTTTGTGGTGCCCTGCTTTATTATGCACTATGGAGAAAAAAAACCAAACCAAAATTCCACTGTAACATGATTAAAGTAAGTAATTATGAAGGAAAATCAACCAAGAACTGAAGTTGCTTGGAACAACATATTTCACTGTCAGAAAGCAGTGATTAGTCAAAGACAGGTTTCTTTGCAGGAGATGCAATGAAAGCTCTGAAAGTTATGGATGGATTTTTTGGTCTAGCATTAACAGAAAATCATAATCCAGTCCAGACAGAAAACTTGGTTAGTAGCCTGGAAAGGGATAACATTTTTTAAATTTTTGCTTTGTCTGACTCAGCAAGGATTTAATTTCAGTCTGCCATACCTGAGATGGATTTATAATATTCTTCCAGAGAGGAACTCTTTTTGTCTCTCTTGACAATTGTCTGCATAGTAATAAGGGAAGATAAGGGAAGAAAAATGAAAAAAAATCACATTATAAGTGATTATTTTTCCATCATGATGATGAACTACATCAATACATCTTTTTTTTTTTTTCTCTCAAAGATTGTTTTCAGAAATCAAGAATTTCTGGAATCGTGGAAATCTGATTTCTTACAAAAATAGGTAGTATAAGTCTTATGTGACTTCTACTATTAGAAGAGGTGTGTTAAATTTTTACTCTTCTGCTCTCTCCTGCTTTGCTCCATTAACACTAAAGGTGACAAGCACCTACATGGCCTACACTATTCATTATTTTTATATAGTCTGTACTACTTAGAAGGGGGTTTAATGCGGTTTTCTTAATGATACTAGCACCCTTTGGACATGGATTTTCTACTGAATTTGAATTTTACTGGATGTAATACTTCTGGAAGGCAGCTTCCAGATCCCTGTCTGTGAGTAATTGCAGAAACAAAGTAGTGGCAGTAACGCTGCTTTTGTATGTATCCACCCACAGAATAGAAACAAGACCATATGACTGCTCTGGCCAATCTCAATCTTGACACTGGCTACAAAAATTATGATAAGAAAAAGCATTCTTTTCAGTTATCAGAATATTCAAAAATGGATGACTAGGAAAAATTATCTTTTCACAAATAAGAGGTAAAGACACTAAAATAGTGAACTATTATTTTAATATCTTTCACTTACATTAATGCTCATTTAATATGATGAAAATCATTCATGTTTTTTGGAACTTCTGATTTTATTTTCAATTTTATATAACATATTTTTTTATATCACCCACACACTATTTGAAATGAAGAGAAAAAGAAGCTCAACATTATATCAATTTTTGTATATTAACTTCAGAGAACTTTTTTGATTTATGAGCTTTAAATAGATGCAAATTTTCTATAAAAATTCATTCAAAATAATATTCACTGTCTTGATTATAGGACATTATTGAGATTGTATTAATAAAAAAAAAATACAGAAAACCAGCACCTGATTTCCTATAATTTTCAATTAACTGTCTGGGCATTCAAACTAATTTTAATAACATTAGGAAGAATATATCTGATAGCAATCATGTATTTGCAAGAATGGTATCAGGATGGTATTTCATTAGTATTGTACAGTGCAAGTGAGTCTTACGTTGACCAGACAATTAGAGAATCTAATCTGGGGGAAAATCAACTCGTGTAGAAGCCACAGAGTCTGACTTAGGGCAGTGGCAGAATGAACTAATTTTTCTTAAATAAAGACTGTGAGCAATACTTAATGCTTACATACAACATGCTTTGCCCAAAGTACTGTCCTGCCAAATTTGTCTATGAAATGCAGTTTTCCATGAACACTCAGTAGCTGAGATGCAACTATATGATATCCATATGATGGACGGGGAAATTATCTGTGAATTTCATTGTTAATCCTACCTTCTAACTTCTCTTGGTTCTTCAGGTTGTTATGTACCAATGAAAATAATAGTCAGAACTATTTCCTAGATTTGAAAAAAAATACATGGGTGTGACCTGTGGCAAAGAAGGTCTCAAAGGGATGGTGAGTAGACTGTTAACACATCATTTCTGTGTCAAGACAATCTTTGATGGGTAACATTACTCACTTGAGGCTGTTGCATGGTCAATTTAAGGTGATTGATGACCCCATTTCTGTTCATTCTAAGTGGCTTGGACATCACAAAAGTACTTTAGCATCCTTAGGAAAGGTCAGGAGTATAACAAACTGTACTGTTGTACTACTTTATCTCTGGTGAGATGACAGGACCCAGATTTATCAAGACAGCTAAGGGGACACTAACCACACTAACCTCCTATGCCACAGTCCATTTATGGTGTATACAATCTCAATCATGTGACACAAACAGTGCATTTGGGATAATCACCCCACCCATGTTGGTCTCTGCCGAGCTATTTACCTAAGAGAGGGTAATAAATATTTGTTGCAATGTTTTCTCTTGAAGTAGATTTAGATACAAGACAGATTTCTTTCCACAAAAACATTTAAAGGCACTTAGTATATTTTTTTCTAGTACAATAGAGGGAAGAGTGCATATTATTGGTCCCATAGGAAAGAACTCTAGCAGCCAATGTTAGAAAGTGAAAAATTGGAAAATACTGGCTATTAATACATTTAGGCTGAAAACCAGCAAATTTTTAACTGCCTCTGTTGTGAGGTTCTGATAGACTTGGTTCATGTAAGATCTTGCAAGTGTCCTGAATGTATTATCCTGTGTGATCCTAACTCTGTGTATCCTTTGAATGGGAGATTGGGAGTCAGGAATTGAAATTGTCATCTAGTATTACATTTTACTGCTGTAATCACTGTTGTTTTTTCCTTTCCCTAATCACAGGCATAATTTTACAGCAGCTTGGATGATCTTTATCTACTTTGATCAGAGTGAGTTACTTCATTGTTTATAAATTTATGTCAAAACTTTATGAAAATAAATTTCAACTTCTGTTTGGTTCATGAATGATTTAAATATTGCTCATGGTAACTTACTGTTTGAACAGAGAATTGTGTCACCCTAGTGATATGCTTTTGTTCCATGACTAGATGACCTCCAAAGGAAAGAAATCTATTTTATGTAGAAAATATTTCTGAAATTAACATTTCTGTAAATATTTTACACATGAAAGAGAATAAATGTTTTCAAGTAGATGAAAGTTTTATTCAAGGTAATACTTGTGAAAAATTTTAATACTTCCTAAAATCTAGGCTTTAGCTACATGATAGCTTTTTGTGCAGTTGTTGATTAACCTCCTGCAATCTAATTCAGGTCTTTATTAAAAATGTTGGGTTTGGGGTTTTTATTGGTTGGCTTTCCTTTGCAATTAGATGTAAGGATTGAAATATCTTTTATGTTATACCAGACCTTTATTTTAATTAGCATTGGGAACTAGTTGGGACTGTCACAAAATTTCAAGCAGGAAGAAAAGCATGAGAGGAAAAAAAAAATTAAATATCAATATCTCCATGGACCAAAGCAAAGCAGTATTTTTCAACAGATGAGTATCTTTCCATATGCTTAAATAAGCAACAATTTAGATTAGAAATGAAATGGGGGCAATATCTGCATATTCATGTTTTACATACAGATAGCGAACCCTCTGAAAGAGGTGTTCCCTTTCCTGCTGCTTGGTCTCATCTTTAAGAGGTTATATCACTTGCTTAAACGGACTCTTCCTCTGCTTGTAGGTAGGTCAAATGTCACAGGACACTGGTCAGAGAAGGTGGCAAAAATAGACTGATATTTATGCCATCGAGAATGGGTGACAATTCAATTTTTTAGAAGTCACAATTGTCTATTCACTTTATTTTTAATACATCCTTGTGTATCATTGTTTTTCCTCTGCTAATGTTGCAGACAAACTAATCTGTCTTGTTGCTTCAAGTATCTTGAAAAATCTAAATCATAACGACCACACAAAAAATAAAATTAGAAGTCTTAAAAACAATATTTGAACATACAGCCTTGCCTTTTTAGGGATGAAATTTCTATCTCTAAAGTTCACCACCCATAAGGAGCAAAAGAAATTAAAGACTGGCCTGGAATCAGATGATTTGGAGATGTTCTGCAACCAACAATTGCTACTCTGGAATTTGCAGCTGGTGTGCAAAACCCCCCTTGATAAATTAAAGGCTAGATTTTAGCACATATTTTCATAAGTAGAACCTATGGAATTGGTTGATTGGTTTTCTATTCATTGTCTTTCTGTAGGAGGAGAAAAGTTTACTTTGTTGTGATGGCTGGTAGAAAAGCCCATAGAGCTGCCATGGAAGCATATGAGGTGCAGAGACTCTTGCTAGCAGCCCATTGGGGAGGTTAGTGTTAGTCTCCCAGGAATTTAATAAATATCTGGATTGGTTTTCAGGTAAGGAATTCCTTTAACAGTTGATAGCATATTTTATAACTACCTAGAAACATAAACCCACCTAATTTCTAACGCACAATGGATAAGTAAATAAATTTGTGTGAAGTAAGTAAAATGTATCTAAGGGAAACTTAACACTGCAGTGCTAAATACTTTTACTTCAGAATCCTTTGAATCAAATCTTAACCGGCAGGAAAGAAGGCTGATGTCACCTAATGGTGCTTGGTAGAAAATGAGCTGCAGTTCCCTGAATTCAAAATCAACAGCTGTCTAGACCTTCACATCCAGAGCTTCAAGTAGCGCTATTCATACACAGGCAGGGGAATATCACATGAGATGAAAAAGATGTTATGACTAAAGGCATTGAATTTCTGTTTCAATTTTATAGAAATTTTTTTTTAAAATCTGGAAGAAAAGTGTATAGAAAATTTGCCCTGTCATTTTGTATGTTATTCAGGAACGAAAGGTGTTCAGTCTTCCTAAATAAAAATCTTTCTTTAAAACTTGAGCTGTCTAAAATTTTGATATCTTTTCCAAACAAATAAGTTTTCCGTTCCTGTTCTAAATATTGTTGACAGTTATATATCCAAAGGGCAATTCATCTACTTTTATAAACAAGTAACAATTAACTGAGATGAGCTGCTCTTTAATGACTTTCTTTTCTGTTTCTATTCCCTAATTAGAATATCTAAACTTCTAGAATAGAAAAGAAAGAAAACTTGTGCGTTGACAAATTGAAAAACCAATATGGGGCTGTACAGTCCGTATTTTTTGACTGAAATTTAATTTCAACTTCCTTTCCCTCCAAAATCTCCTTCGTTTTACTTGTGTTTTTGTGGAAATATAAATACTGCTTTCAAAAAAAGTGTAGTTACTTTCTTAAAATTAACAAAAGTAGAGCAAGGGTTTATATATCCACAAAAAAAATCCCACCAAGACTGAGCTGCACAATCAGTCAGTCTTCTTCTAGTGGGAGTTGTATACATGGACCTGTCTAGCTAATCTAGACCTCTATCTTCTTCACATTGCAGGCTCAAGCAAAATGAGAAAGATAAATAGTCCAGAGCAAATGGGGCTTTAACTCTCCATAATAAGCTGTGTGTAATTTAAATCCTTGTTTCCTTCAGTAATTATAGCAATAAGAACAAAAATCAGAGCTTGTACTGAAATATATGTTACCAAGTTGGTAATCTGCCATCCTTCACATTCTCCTGTAAAAAATAAAGTTGTGAGTCAACAGAAACAGAAGATATCATCCCCGAATAACTATTTGGAGGTGGACCAACTATTATCTCATCAGAAGTTAATGCAACTATATTTAAAATTAAAAGCCAGAAAAAACAACAGACGGAAGGAATGCAGTCAGCAGCAAAAAAAGCATTGCTGTTTAACTGTAATTTTGATCCTGAACCTTTCCCCAGGGTCCTCTTCCATCTTACACTACATCAGCCAGTTGGCTCACATACTGCTCTGCACACGATGAAGATAAGCTGCACATGCTGCTGTGTGTGTTTGACACACAGTGGGCCACACTGCACGGCTCTTTGGAGAGCTTGGAGTTAGTCTGTGAACTTTGTATCTCTCCCTCACTGTTTTAGGTTTCCCTGGCCATGCTTTCCACACCCTTCATGCTGTTTGGTTTCAAACAGAATCTCTCCTGAATGTAGAAAGCTGAGAGTAATTTTCTTAGAGTAGTTTTCTTAATTATTATAAAAGGAACATTAATATAATTATTTAGTCCTCGCAAATTTTACTCATATTAAATGGAAGGGGAAATGGTTGTTGTTCCATTGCTTTCTAAAGAGAAAAAGATTTTTAGGAAAATGGTAATACCATTTAGTAGACCACCTCATAAGTGAAGGAAAAAGCTGACATTTGTACATATAGATCTCATTTTCCTCAAAGAAAAAACAGAACAACAATCAATTCTATGTTTTCCAAAATTGGAGCATTACATGGTGGTGAAGGGAAGCAGATAAGCAGGGGTTTTTTTCTGTTTTTGCAGAAAAAAACAAAGTTGAAATACATTCAGTGGTATATAGGTCGAGATACAGATGCACTGGGGGGGTGGAGAGTGATTCTGGTGGTCATTTAAAAAAAAAAAAACAAAACGAAAAAACTTCAGACCCAAACAAAACTCTTTTTAGATTTCTAAATAGTTTTGGAAACCAATTCTAAAGATGTAACACACCTTGAGAGCTTTGGGATTTTTTTTTTCATGTCTTTTCCAACACAAAGGATTAAAGATCAGAACTATCTGAAATTTGTCTAATTTAGGATAATGCCCAGGATTTGGACTGTGGAACCTGTGTGAAAGCAAATAAGCTCACAAAATTTCTTCCTCTTTTGAATTAGAAAATTAAAAGAAGAGTTTATGAAATGAGCTTATGAAAGAGCTTATGAATGTCTTTGACATTCATCTCACTTCCTGGCTTACTTCTGACTGACATTTGATTTGGAATGACACTTCCTTATCCCATTTATTCATAATTAATCACCTCTTATGGGGAAAAAAAAGAAAGAAAATGGTGATTACATTAAAAGATAAGGAGAAAATGTGTTCACTTATAACACAAGAAAAGCTACAATTAATTGTAGATTTTATATTTCATTGTTGTTTATTAGAGACATTCAGAAAGAATTAGTACTATTTTCTTTTGATACCCCAAGAAAATAAACTATTGACCTTGATAATAAAGACAAAAAGATCCAAGAAACTAACAGGTAGAAATCTATTGCCCACTGAGAAAAAGACAGACCGACAAATGCACAATGGAAGATAAAACAAAATTTATTAAAAGGTGAAAAGATGATAAAAAAATAATGATTATGCAGGAATTATGCTAACATGAAGTTGGCAGAAAAGAGGTTATTCCACAGCGTGAAACTGTATTGCAGGTGGGGAGGACTAAAACCCCAGTGTAGTTTTCTGTCAAGTTCTGGCTCTTGGTTACTCTTCTTGCCCATGGAGTTTAGTCCATGGAGTAATTAGGGCTATGAGCAAGTGCAGATGAGGAAAAAGACCTTTTTAGATTTAATGGTAACATTTTTAAAAGTCTCTCTAAAGCATGTAAATAAAGATTTTAGATCCAAAAAAGAAGATAATCTGAGTTTGAAGATGCTGAGTTGGAGGTTTAATAAAAGATTAATGTCAATATTAAAAAATGAATAAACAACTAAAAAACTTAATGATGCATTTTTTCACCTGCCTTTTTCAGGATTTGAGCTGTGTACATACTAAATTTGGAATGCAGAAACTGGAACACATAGGCACAAACATACTTTTAATAACAAGATATGTTAAATTGCTGCACTGCATAAAGCCGGCACAGCCAACTCAAACCCCATTAGCAAAAACATGTATTTAATTAACGTGGGAAAAAGGATTGTCAAACTTTTTTCTACCCCAGTACAAACCAACACCAAATTAAAACCATGCATGAATCCTAAAAGGAAATTACCTGTTATAGTCAGTACGTAGTATTAGCAAATGTTTTTTGTCTTTGTTCTTTTTTTTACAAGGATCACTTAAAATCTGTAATGTGTGTTTCTCTACATTTGGCATAGATCTAAGCTTGGTAATGATGAATTTTCCTGGAAGACAAATACTTGGTTAGATCAGATATTGGAAATAATATCTTTTGGACTGAGGTTTGCATGGAATTGTACTGGTATGTGTGCATTGACCCCTGGTTGAAAGAATGTTTTATTTCAACAATTTTAATGGAAACTGATAGTTTCTGTTGTTTTCAGAAGACTTTTTTATTTTAATCTTTTTTTTTTTTTTGCTTTAAAGGAGCTCAAGACACATCACAATACTTTTGTCTGAGAGAAAATCAAGAAGAGGTGAAAAGTACAAGTTCTGTTTTAGCTTATATAATATTTAACAGGATTAAATAAAAGTGCTAGTGATGCAGGGAGTTTTACCCTGGTCTCTTCCAACACTAAGATTGCTTGACTTCACATGTCAAAGCAATTCACAGGAAAAAATAACTGTGAAGGTGCAAAACATAGTGTTTTCTTAAGGCACGCACAACCTTGGCAAGAATAACTATATTGCCACTTCAGGTCTCTCAAAGGAAATATATCAGCAAATAGAAACATTTACACTGTAAAGTGATGCAGACTGAAGGTTTTGGTAGAGGATTAGGATGTGAGGTTGGTCAGTTCCAAGATAAGTGGAATTATTTTATGAACTGTCTTGAATTCAGTATGAACCCTTTAGTCTTCCCACTGCTTCATTTTTGCTTGTAGAGATGCTGTACAAAAGAAATTTGTAAATCTCACGCTAACATTACCAACTAGGTGACCTAATGTAAAAAATAAAGTAAATCAATTTATGTAGTATCTTTCCATTTACTTTTCAAACTAGTAAAAGCTTCAGAATTCATGTGTATTTTAGTGGGAGGTGGGGGGTGGATGTCTTAAAAATGATGCCAGAACTTTGGAATAGATTTGATTTTTGTGTGCACATATCTAATGAAAGCTTCAGACTTATACAACACAATAAAAGTGAACAGTTTATCCATTATTAAGGTGCTACTAAACAAGAGACTTTTCAGTGTTTGTAGATGTTACCTTATAAATACTTTAGGACTTTCTCTTGCATGCCACTTTTCTCACTCATGCCCATATAGGTGAGCTTGTGGATAACCAAACTGAATCCTCACTGCATGCTATGGCATAGGTGCATGAGTATGGAAGAATGCTATATGTCCAAGCCTCAGTTAAAAACAAACAAACAAACAAGCAAACCATAAAATACAACCTAACAAACAAAGAAACAAACAAAACACAAAACCAACCAAAGTTACAAACACTTGTAGAAATTTCTTTTGTAACTGGTATATTTTTTAATTTGTTGCATGCTGCAGATCTTGCTGTCTATCCTCAAATTTATACAGGTATGCAGGTATATTTGGCTTGCACGGCAAGGTTTTGGCAGGCTTCTATAAGAAACTGCTAGAAGCTTCCCATATGTCCAGAAGAGCCAAATCCATCCAGCTCCAGGATAGACCCACTGCTGGCCAAGGCAGAGACAATTAGTGACAATGGTAGCACCTCTGGGATGGCATATTCAAGAAAGGTAAAAAGGCTTGCACAATTTCAGTGGTAGACAGAACCGAGCATCTGTGAGAGAAACAACTCTGCAGACACTCTGAAGAATGAGGGTGAAGAAGTCCTACAGGTGCCAGAGCAGAGGTTCTGCTGCAGCCCATGTTGAAGGCCATGGTGAGGTATCTGTCCCCTGCAGCCCATGGAGGTCCATGCTGGAGCGGAGGCTCACTTACAGTCTGTGGAGAATACCACACTGGAGCAGGTGGATAGGTCTGAAGGAGTCTGTGACCCTATGGCAAACCTGTGTGGGAACAGGGTCCTGGCAGGACCTATAGCCCTGTGGAAAGAGGAGTTCGTGCTGGAGCAGGTTTTCTGGCAGGATTTGTGGTCCATGGGGGACACACTAGAGCAGCCTGCTCCTGAAGGACCCTGTGGAAAGAACCCTTGCCTGAGCAATGTACGAATGGCAGCCCATGGGAATGCCTCACATGGAGAATTTCATGGAGGACTGTCTTTTGTGGGCTGGACCACATGCTGGAGCAAGAGTGTGAGGAGTCCTCCTCCTGAGGAGGAAAGGGTGGCAGAAATAATGTGTGATGAATTGACCGCAAGCCCCCTTCCCCATCCCCTTGCACTATTTCAGGGCAACACTGTAGAGAATCAGGAGTGAAGTTGAGCCTGGAAATGAGGGAGAGGTGGTGTGAAGGTGTTTTTAAGATTTGTGTTTACTTCTCATTATTCTATCCAGATATGAATGGTAATAAATCCAACTAATATCCTGAAGACTTTTTGGCCTGTGATGGTAATTGGCGAGTGATTTCTCCCTGTACCTATCTTGATTCAGATGCCTTTGATAATATTTTCTCTCCCCCTGTTCAGCTAAGAAGAGATTCAATAGAGTGGCTTGGTGGGCAACTGGTGTCCAGTCAGGGGCAACCCACCACTTCAGGTGTGCTAAAAAATGTTGCATCAAATATATAAATGTAACATCCTGTGCAGAAACAAGGATTATAGGTAGCAACTTTTTCACTGAACCTAATATTACTCTGGATCTAGCAAAGAAGAAAGAAATTCAGATAAAACAAAAAGTATCTTAATAATGAAAATAATTATTAAATTTAATATTTTCTGTTTGCAAATGAAAATTGGTTTATTTACTGCTGTTTGCTCTGTAATATTTGTCATACAGCTTTCTATATGAAGAACTTTTTCTTTTCTTATGCAGTGCTGGCTAGATGTGAACTTTCTTTTCTGTTTTTAGAATAAGTCTCTACCTCCTTACATTCTAAAGTTATGACCCATATTCTGAGTATCTTATCATAATGATAACACTTACAGCAGTACAAGTAATACCATCCTCTTGCACTGCTCTAGGGGATGGACCTTCTGTGAGTCTGAGGCAGAATACCACTGACAAGGGAAAACTGCAAAAGACAGCAACACTGGCTTCTACCTAAATGAGGTCAGCTCACACACTTGGTTCTTTTAGACAGAGGAAATCTAATTTCATAAGGAACTATGAGCTAAATTAACTGAAGAGCAAGTTAATTTTATTTCTAGAAGTAGTGATAGTTTTTGCCTTTTTATATGGACATATAGAAGTGCCTTGTATACGAGGATAATACCATTTCTTGGTGTCTGTATAAGTTCTATGAAATTATTTTTCACAGAAATAATATCCATAATGCTAATTTTAGATAAATTTTTCACTAGTTTTACTTACTTGAATAGATTTATGATAAGGGATAACCGTCTGAGGGAAAAGGCTTATTGTTCTTCATAAAATTTCACGAGTTTTAGGTGACTGAGGAAGGGAGGTTAGGAAAATGAAAACTGAAGTGTGACACTTCTGCATGATAGCATGTTTGTGGCATAATTAACAATCCCGAAAATGCCTTTTTTTGCAATAGAAATGAGATGCACAAATTCCTAGCCAGGAGACTGCTGTAGTGTTGCTTGTTGTTTTGAGCTTGATGTGAGTCTAATGTTTTTCTTAAAGATTCTCTTTTGAATCCTGCAACACAATGCATTTCTCATTTCTTTTTATATTCCTTGGGATAGAAATGAAAGCTAAAAATTGGGATTTCTGAATGTCCAGAATGCCAGAAAGAGTACAAAAGGGGGAAAAAAATAAACAGAAGAGTACAAAAGGGAAAAAAAAAAAAAAACCCAAAAGCTACTATGAGTTAAAATGTGGAGATTTTAAGTTTGTCTCATGACCTTCTGAGGTATAATCCTTGTATTTTCAGTCCTTCATGTTGGCAATATTTTCCTCTGCCAGAATAATTAATAGCAAACATTATAATCAAAACTCAATTATTTTCCTCAGAAACAACACAAGCTATGTTATTTCCCTTCATAAAATGTCAGAATATTTCATCACATTACTGAAAAGAGTTACTAGGAGTTCTGTCACCTCATCTAACATTATGGACAATTCTTTTTACAATAAACAAATTGAGTAAAATCAGATGCCCACTAAAGCATTAATAATGGTATAAAATGTTATTTAATTTGGACTTTTTCCAGCTCTGTATAATGAGATTTGTTGCTTGTGGATTAACAGGATGGGCAATTAGTCTACTCTTTAGTGTAATTAATCCTTCCTATCCATCTGCCCCAAATCATAAAAATTCCTTATGATCTATTTCATTTCATCAGATTGTTGTTTTACCTCATTTAAAGGCGTGCTTTCAAGACTAATTTTGTTCTGTTTGCTCTCTCTCTGCTGTCCTCCTTGCATCTCTGGGGAAGTAGGAGAGCAAAGTGTAGGAGTAACTATGATTCTCTCAAGGTCTTAGCTGCTGTCTTAGTTGTCACTTTGAGGCTGTCACACCATGTATCTGTTGAATATCCTTTCCTGAGGAACCCAAAAGTAACTATCTTAGTTATGGTGCCATGTATGTAGTTCATGTGCTGTGCTTTCACAGTACAGTCACAGTTGCTTCTGACCCTGACACCCAGTTTTCACCAGACTGTCAGTGAAAATCACTCATGGCAGTAGTTCTTCTAGAAATTATCCAAATTGTCTGCCCAGCAGAAAATAAAGCAATTGTGATAGTGTGACCAGAGAACTGGTCTCCCACGTGAGGTATCACAACTCCCAGAAACTTGCTGGTTACATGGCAATTATTGTGAGTGGGATACTCCTATCAACAGCTGCAGACAATGGACCTAAGAATTTTTTTTGCAAGGGAGACACACTGCTGGATTCCTACTAAAGTTACCCTTATCATAATGGCAAACAGCCTTGCAGGTGCAGCCAGACCACAGGTGGAGCCATGGAGCTCTTCCACCCTACTGAGTATGTAAACTGTAGAAAAAGGGACAGAATTTTTATCTTGAACTTCACCATCAATAGACTGTTTTGAATTTTCTGATTTGCATGGGGAATATTTACTCTTCAAATAACACTTTCCTGGAGTCTATAATCATGAATAAGTACGAATTATGCCTCTAAGATAATCTTTGGAGAGCCTTACTGACCCAGCGTCACCCAACGAAGCATCATCTCCTGACACCACTGCCACAACAGCAACTGTAAGGCAGGTTGGGGTGCTTAGGGGTCCTAAATCTGCCTTAGGGGTCCTAAATCATAATTGACACATTTTAAAATACACATATTCTTTCTGGCTTCAAATTTATTTTCCCTATATGAGTTAGAAAAATTGATGAGTGGTTGTTCAGGAAGTTTCATCTATGACTCATTTAAGAAAACCTCCAGACCCTTGCAAATGTGAAACTTCTTTAAGTCATCAAAATCTAAATAAATAAATGATTTAGACTCGCAGTCCTAGTGTATGAGAAGCTCTACAGACAATTTGACAAAATTAATTATTTAAAATCTCATAACAGGTAGATAACTTTGAGATAACTTTGTATGCTGCATTTTCAATACTCAGCTCAAAAAGGAACACTTGGAGACAGACCTACAGGCTACAAGTTCGTGATAAGATCCTTTATCTTACTAACTGTTCAACTATAACATCTTATTTTAAAACTGATCTTTATAGTGCATAAGTAAACAAAAAATATGTACCATTGTTTTTCAATCAAAATATATATAATTTTGAGTGCTTCTAATGCTATAAAACGACTCTATAAATTTTATGTGCAAAGGATATATTAAGTTATATTTAAAGAGGATGCAGAAGCAGCTGGTATTGAAAGGCAAAGCAGGAGACAAACCAAAAATTTTAAAGCTGGCTAGAATTGTGCTCTTTTATGGAACAACTAGATTGGTTTGCACTCTGTGGAACATATTCCTCTTACATGATATTTTTGTGACCAAAATAAAACTGGTATTAACAGAAACATCTCCGTGTCAAGAAATTTCATTAAAAACTCCCACAAACAACCCAAAAGTTCAAAAGAGAACAGTGGAAATACAGAGATCTGAAATATTATTAGTATAGTATGTTTTTGCTTTTCATTTCTAATAAAATCACTTTTTATTTCGACTTTATTTTAGAAAATGCACAACAGAATAAAGACACTACAAAAAAAAAAGAAGAAGAGAAATTTGACATATCAGATGCTTAACACAGACTGTCCACTGTCCCAGTTTGGGTACAGGGAAGCATAGAGTCCGTGGGGAAACCCCTGGTGCTCGGCAGGGAGCAGGCCTTGCTCCGTGTGAGAGCAGGGGCCACAGTCCAGGCTAGCAGAATAACAGAGATCACACAGGGTTGTTGGAAAATGGCAAACTTTTATTAGACAAAGGAACACAGTTTTATAGGGGTCTGTGTGGAAAGGGGTAGAAGTAGGGTGGTACAGGGATGGACTATGTAAAATTTAGGGTTGGGATAGGACAGTATGTAGGGATGAGGGGTAAGTCTACAGATAACTAAGGGAATTACAATTGGATAAGGGAAGCAATAATTCACTTAAGCTATCTTGTCTCTGAGTTGCTGTTATCCACAGTAGCTTTAAAGGACTTATCTGGGCCCTGAATATATCTTGGTTTCCTGGTCTGGGAAGTTATCTTTCCATTGGTCAAACTCTGCTTCAGGTTTTAATCCAACCCCAACAGTCCACCGCTATGTTTATGATTAAATTGATACCTGAAATATTATGGGATTAAAAAAAAAAGGGTAAATTTCCTGGACTGTTTTGAGGCTAGTATTATTCAATATCTTTATTAATAGAGTAAAATACAACTAATATTTGCATTCTAAGATTCAGGGACTGGAATCCAAAGGAAAAAAAAAAAAAAAAGGTAAATGAAACTAAAACACAGAAAAGGAAAAGAAACAATCAAACTTTGTTATAAAAAAGGATATGTGACAAATTATATATGCTAATGGGCACATGTTGCTAAGAATTAGCAAAAAGTAAAAGGGAAATTAAGAACAACACGTCAATATAATGATGCTTTTGTAAAATTAAATAAACAAACTGAAAATGTTATTTTGTGTCAGAGGAGTGAAAGTGTAGTAAGTCAGTCATCTAAGATATATAACTATCTTTCCCTATTCAAAAAAAGAGAGGCCTCATTACAACATTGTTTCCAATATCATATATATATATATGATATTGGAAACAATGTTTATTATTATTGTATATTATATACATAATATATACATATATATTATAAGTAAGTAAGTAATGGCCCGTCTTCGCGAACGAAGAGCCGGGGAAGGTCCTTACCCGCATATGCAGACAAGGCCT
>JAWWES010000168.1:44680307-44721759 GCA_035583135.1 Lophotriccus pileatus | reverse complement strand
TTAGATGGATTGCCTTAAGGGCTAACGAGCTCCATCTGCCCGGGGAGGTCCCTGACCAGGAATCGAACCTGGGCCTCGGCGGTAACAGCGCTGGATCCTTAACCACTAGACCACCGAGGGCTCCCATATATATTATATATATATGTATATAATATTGTTGCATTGGGCTCTTCACCTGAAGCAAAAACACAGAAGAATAAAAAACCCCGAAGAGCAGTTTAAGAATTTAGAATATATGATCTCTTAGGAAAGAAAAAATAAAAATAAAACCAAAATTACCAGGCATGTATTAGCTTAGTCGAGAAAGAAACACACTGAGGTATGCTTGAAACAGTAATACATTGTAAAAAAAGACAGTAGTCAGTCATTATCCAGATCTGTCACAGCAGGTCAAAACCAAAATTAATAACTTGTATTAAGAAAGCCAGACCATATATGAAGAGAGCTCTCACTTTCACCATAGCTAAACACTAACAGAGGACAATCAAATCTTGACACTGGGGTCTTTAAGAACAGAAAAGATAAAATAGTGGCCAAAGGTATTGTAGAAATAACTGATCCTACCTCAGATAAGGGGAGTGGAGTTTCTGATATCACAGGATCCTTTCATTTTAATATTTTTATGATGCTAAAGATAAAATTTAATATTATTATTACATTACATCTAATCTTGAGCACTGGAACGGAGTCTTGTGATTTTATCAAGCAAAGAATTTTGAATAAGGTTCTTGGCAGACATATGTATGCAGGAAAAAATTTCATTTATTTTTTTCTATTTTAGGAAGAAAAGAAGAAATCACAGAATTATTAATTAGGAAGCAATATATTTTCTGGTATTCTAATGTGGAGCATAGAAAGCTCTACAAGACATCATTTTATTTTGAAAGTCGAAGGGAAACAAAAAGAACTCTCAGGAAAAAAACAAAACAAAACAAAACCAAAAATCAGATGTATCCTTCTGAAAAATCCACTAACCTTCCTTCCCAGAATGTTACTTTAGAATGTTAAAGAAAACTTCTATTTCATGTTTCTGTCTGGTTGATATGGGACTTTCTATCCCATATCTCACATCTGCCAAGATTAACTTTTAGGAATTTGCAGCATAGAGCATTTTGTAAAAATGTGGACTCCACATGTACAGTGGAGAAGCACAAGCAGGGATTTTGCTTCCCTGACTCTTCCACATCAAGAATCTCTGGTATACTTCCAGCTATCTGTCCTCCTTCATACATCATGTCACTTTTGATACTGAAGGAGCTGAAAAAAGACAGCTGCTGCTGATAGTTGAGGTACCCTTAATGCTTCATTCACTGTTACCACCAGTAGAGTTTAAGGAATTACTTTTCCAGTGATAAATTTTTTCCTGACCCTGCATTGTTGGTATGGTGGAAAAATACATTCTAAGAGTACTCACATTTCATCTCTCCACTTTCAGTATCCCTTACCAATATTCTGATGATGAAATTTGCTTTGGCTACTCTATGTTGTGGTTACTCTTGAGCTGGCAGCTGGATGGAATTCCTCCTGGTGAGGTGTCCATCTCGTCACTGCTGCACTCCAGACTTCCAGTGAGCTGTGTGATGTGTTATGAAATGACACATTAGAGTTCCCCAAACACTTGTAGTTGTAAACCTCCAGGCTATGTGTAAATGAATTGTGTTACTCAGACTAGTGATGCTAATGCATTAATATCACATATGAAATGTGTGACAGGAATTGGAAAAACTTAAGTAGAACAACTGTTCAGCTCCTTCAGCATGTATAATGATAATAACTGTGATATGGAGACAGCATTAATCTACCTCATGATTAGAACAGGGGAATAGTGATGTGTTGTTTTTTTTTTTTTTTAATTTTGCTTGTCACTTATTTATTTGAAATGTGTCTTGAACACTTTGCTGAACTTGTTTTCAGATTCCTTCTGCTGATATGAGAAACTGACTTGGTTGTAAAGATAGGTTTCTTTTACTAAACTCTAACCAATAGGAAACTTTTGAATCTAAACTTTTGGTTTATCTTAATTTTTTCTAAAACAAAGGGCAATTACAAAATTTACAAAGGGCAATTACAAAATTTACAAAGGACAATTACAAAAGTTCCAAAAAATTAGAGATCTTTGTGTCTTTGGATTTGATTTAGGTCAATTTATAATTTTACCTATTATCAAAGTGTCCAGAAATATAATCTCTAACATACTGAACACTTACAATACAATTTTATAATTTTTATCATGTTAAGGTATCTCCTTTCCTTTTTCTATTATTTCTGTAACTTGCAGTTTCTCTGGAGGGGAAGCCCTTGACTGTATTATGCAGAGATTCAAAATATACCTACCAAATATTTAAACATCTGGGAACAACAGAAATTATGCATGCATATAGTTTTCAGAAGGATCAGTGAGCGATATCCACACACAAATATCTCATGTATGCTGAGATTTATTCACATCTAAATCCAGTAAATACAAGTGATGAAAGACAGTGGAACCAAACAGTACCCTGAAAAATAATTCACACAAGTTCAAAATAGGATCACCAATTTTTGGTGTGTTGTGAAGCTAACTGTCTTAACCTTATGCCAGATGAACATAACTCTACTGCTTTCAAGCCAGAGCTGCCCTACATGAGGTCAGTAATAAGCACTACCAGACACTGGGCTACACTAAAATAGCTAAAATCTGCATCTGATATCAAAGGAGTTTTAATTTAAGTATATATATCTATTTTAATGACTCTTGATGAACGTGTCCTGCATCAAGTGACAGGATAGGGAATCGGCATTCCATATAAAATGATATGTGACACAATTTAAAAAAACAATATTTGGAAGTGGAGACAAAAACCTTATGGGTAAGGTGGAATTTTCAAAAGCATGAGATGCAGGTCTCTGCCCTGAAATCAATAATTAAACACCCAGTGATTCTATCAGGATCAGGAGCAGATCAAGTATTGTGCTGTTCACATTTTAAACTCCTACTCATATGTAATTTTTATATATCTGAGAATATAGAAACATTATATGGTAATGAATATTAATTTACTTCAGAATTTTCTTAGCTTTCAATTTGAAAAGTATATGAGTACATTTCACTACAAAAATGTGTGCATCTAGCCTGTTTGCCTGTGCTTCATAGCACCAGTCTCTAATTGAACTGGTGGCCAAATAGATAACCAAAGTTTTTGAAATTGTTGAGGTACTTTTGAATATATTTCTGTTCCACTTGAATAATACATTTTTAATAAAATGTTTCTAGTTTAAAAATGTTTTAAAAGCTTTTAGGAGTAAATACTGTTGAATTACACTGTCATTTTCTAATGCAGACAGGCAGACGGATATGCTTACATATCCTCCCTGACAAAACTATAATGAACTTTCAAGTGCAAAAGAAATCACTCAAAGCAGCAATTATAAAAGAGCTGCCATAAAATACATAATCAAACATTACAGATGAGGCCATGTAGATCTGCATATTTTCAGCTGCATCACCTGCCACACAGACAAGTTTCTAAAGGATGCTCATTGACATCCTGGCAGGTCAGCATTAATAATAATACCTTCTACGGCTTTATTGTTCAAAATGTGTTACTTATACATGATATGAATGTGAGACATACCCCCTAAGAATTTAGCTTTCATTATGGTGTATGGTAATTTGAGATTTAACAGCACAAAATAAGACAATATCTAGTTTAGATTTGATGTGAGGTGATGGGGAAGGACCACCAGAAGAATCAGTTCGCTTTTCAGGAAGAGAAGGGAATGATGCAGGTGATGCCTTCTGCATTCACGCAACAGAACTGATGCAAAAATATATTGCACATACTAGCCAAGATGCCTGTGTTATAAATTTACATCATATCAAGTCAATTAATCATTTGTGAGAATAATTTATTTTATCATTCGAAAGACAGAAATAAATTAGCAAGAGGACAAACCATTGTAACACTGGTTTACGCCTGTGGAATATGGGTCACAAACCCAATCACATTGTGGGCAGAGAAAATTACAATCATAAATAATAGTCTGTTCAATGCTCCTCACTCAGGAAATATGAAAGTCTCAGAGAACGTCAATAGACTAATTGAGTTTGAACAAAACAGGGTGAAATTTCAACAGAAAACTGCAGTCAGAATTAGACAGGATCTAATTATAAGGCTTTAATGCGAATATGAATCTGATTAACTACAGTGTAACAAATATTAAACACAAAGTATCCACTATAATTGCCTTTTGAAACTTTTTTTCTGATTGGGAAGTTGGAGAGGAAACAAGGAGAAATTTAGTAAAAAGAATAAAAGAATTACAGAAATCAAAATAGAACAAAAGAATTATTGGTATAGACTAACCTCACATCTGTCCTGTCCCTAAAGAATGGATAGGCTAACTTTTTTTTCTTGTATCCAATTTTGGTGTGCAGAAGACCAATACCACACAGAAAAGGAGGACATTAAAAGTTGATGAGAAAGTGCATAGGCAAAGCTTTAGGACTAGTTAGGCATGCAGTTTGGTCAACACTCTGTAAAGTAATCAGCTTCCACTGCAGAAGTATCTAGAACTGCATCATCCGTAGGAGTCTCTTACAAGGTATCTGCAAAGAGGCTGCTGTACTCTAATATCAAAGGATGTTTGGGTCTGTTGTCTAGCTCTGTGTCATGACACAGGAATACACTCCTCTTGACAGAACAATTGACATTACTTTTTAATCTCAGTCCTACTTTTGAATTAAATAATAAAGTCAGTTAGATGAATATTTTTAATATCTTTGCACATTCTCATAAAGGATTTTTTCTCTACATAGTGGCACACTAAAAAGAGTTTCCACTTGTATAAATACACTACAACTTTATCAAAAGCACGGATTTTATTTTACGGTTACATATAATACATATAAATTTTAAAAACTCCACCAGATATAAACTCCCATTCAGTACATTTAATTGAACTTAATCACATCAATATAAAATTTGACATATAATCATACCAACTTACCCTTCTATTTTCACAGATTTCTTTAACTAAGGAAACTTCATATCCATAAAATATTGAAAATAAGAAGACCAAGAACATCTATGTTCAACTGGAACGACATCAAATGATTTGATATTTAGTGGTTTAGTTTTATACTAACAGTGGGCTAAGTATTTTAGTACTGTACTCTCTTGTTACTGTGGTGTAATGATAAGGCAAGAAAACTTTCACTCCATGTATTACTTTTATAAAATTAGGCAACACTTTTAAAAATAAAATCAGCTAGTATTAGGAGTAGTTATGGTTTTATATATGTTTTTCCACACATTTCATATTGAATCATAATCACACTTTTGTATCAGACTACTTTTAAAAAGTCTTGTTCAAAATTTTTGTAGAGTTGTCTACCATTGTATGGCTGTTGTGTTTTATTGATAGATGAGGTAATTCCTGTTCATCAATTTGGTAAGCATTTTGAGGAAAGGAGTGTTGATAAAGATACTATTGATATATTTAGTTTGAAAGGCCATGTAATGCTGCTTCATAAAGTTATATAAATCTGAGTTGAATAGCTATTAGGTCATCTGGTTTAGCTGAGCCACAAATAACTCAAATGAGTTTTGCATTATTTGTATTGGGCCCTCTGGGAAATTTTTCTGCAGACATAAATTTCAATTATAGAAATTGTATCCTGATACTCAAACTAAATTTTCCTTCACTCAATTTCGCTTCACTCTCCCCCTCATGTTTTCAGGTCTAACCAAGGTTGCTAATGTGCTTTTATAAAATAATAAACCCTTAATTATTTTTTTCTTTTTATTACAGAAAGACAAAGGTAAGACCTGAGCCCTTTTTAATAAGGATGAAAAATGAAAAGAAAGGGATATAAGCAATGTCCAAAGACCTCAGAAACTGTTTTGAAAAGAGTCAATAACCTACCATGAAACACTGAGTAAACAGGCTGCAGTTAGGCAACATTAAAAGCAAGTTAAATTTTGTTGAGTCAGTGTCAGCAATCTGAAGGGCAAATATGCTTCCACCTAACTGTCCTTCATCAACATATCATTGACTACTAGACCTGGATCTGTATTTCCAGAAGCCAGCTATGAAGAAATTAAAATACAAGGAAAAAGAAATTATCATTTTTTTTTTCTATTCTCTTATAGTTGTTTAACAAGTCTACTTTCAGCTAAAGATGTTTTCCATGCATCTTAGGTAAATTATTGTGATCTTCTAACTTAACTTTCCCTTAATTTCTTGCTTAACTTAATTCAGTTACGTAGTGCCCTTGAGGTCAGTGGTCATATTTTAAAAAGAGCTCAGGTCTCATAGGCATCAATATTAATTCTCTAGATTTTTTAAAGTACTCATAGAGACAAAGTTGGAACTCAAAGTTTTTGGTAGCCATGTCTTAAACACAGTTTTAAATTACTTTGTTCTATACTCTAACCATTCAGAGAATTTTCTGTTGTTTAAGTTTTGAGTTTGTATATATATGTGCAACATCACAAAATTAGTCTTGAACTCTGTGTTTTATTTCCTTTTTCAATTACCATATTAGTGTACTGAACAAAGTCTGACTCTAAATTGAGTTTTTGGTCTTTCTTAACTTTAAGCACTACTACATACTCTTTATTTTCGGTTATAATGTGGTTCATATTCAATCCAAGGCTAAAACAAGTCTATCTAGTTGGCTGAAAGCCCTTTTTAACTTCAATGAGTCTAAACTATTACAGTTTTCTAAATATCCTTTTTTCCATAATGCTAAGCAGGTCTAAAATCACTATTTATAACAGTCACCCAAAAGGAAGCATCAAGACCTAGAAAAGAAAAAATACATCCCAGGATGCATCTGCTCCTAATGATGTTATTTTATATCAAATAAAGGAATTTGATAAGACTGGATCCAGATCCTGACATATTTAATTTGTTTCACATGATTATTTGCAAAATGTTTCTTTTTAAAAATCAGTTGTGGCTAAGTATAATTTAGGAAACAGAGGCAGTTGCCTTTAGGTTTAAAGAAATTAAGCACTTGGCTGTTAAATTTCAGTGTCTGCTCAGTATGAACTTTGTGCTGACCTGTCAATATATTATTCTATAGGCTTTTCCTTAAGCCAAGTGATTTTAGGAAACATAGCAACAAAAAGCTAAACAACCCTTATCAAGTTTGGCTAATGAAAGGCCTTGAATTCAGATAGTTCAACTTCAGTAAATCCAAAGATTTACTGTGATATTACACTGCAACAAACCACAGCAACTTCATGACTTAAATGTCACCAAATATTTATAAGGAATCTTGGTTTCATTCCTAAACCTCAAATCAAAATGTTCAGGGGTCCCACAAAGCACTTGGTATTTGTTGTCTACCAAATCCTGTCTGCAACACAGAGGTCAAAACAGGGTTGTTCTGGGGAACATGTCAGGAAAAAAACTGTGTTTACAGATCCAGATTCTTCAGAATTGTATTTGCCCAGGACAGATTCTCCAAGTCTCCGTAATTGGAGGAGGAAATTCAGTGTAATTTCTTATGGTTCATCTGCTTAATTCAAAGTCTTTTCACTTCTATAATGATAAAAATAATTATCCTAGCATCTTGTGTAACATGGTGGCACAGTACTTATCAAGTTGTAGTGCAGCTCAGATGACTTAGGTTATCAGCTTACAATCTTCCTGTTGAAAAATCCTTGTTTGCTTGAGTCTAGGCCTTGATCCATGCCTGTATTATAACCTATGTCCAGATTGCTTACCTACAAGTAGATTTTGTGTTATTTGAGCTAAGAAACCACAGATGGCGAGAAAACGAAGAAAGCCAAATCATTCCCTTGAACACTTTCGTAAAACATAGGGTGCTGTATGGCTTTCTAAACACTGACCACATATGTTTTTGCAGAGAGTACCTTCAAAAGACTGAAAGTGTATCCGTTGTCACATTATAATAACACCCTGTAAACTACTTAAATCTTGTAAACTAGTTAAATAACATTTGTCATTTATTTTTTTTTAGCTCAGGAAACTGAGATAGTAATAAGGAGCTTATAGGTTCATGGTTTTGTTTAAAAAACTCACAGAGACCAAATTGCAGAGAATGTGGACATTGTGCTCATGTTCTGTTTACTAGATAGGAGATAGGTTTAAAATCACCATGAAAGTAACATTTTTCCCATCATTGACAGATTTTCCCTAGCTTGGTGCACACGAATCCAAACAAGGTCTCAAAATCAGAATCAAAGTGTGTATGAGAAGGAAGAATCATCTGACAAATGAATTCTACTGTGTATTTATTTGACCTTGGTAATATCTCTGGCCACTTAAGTGACTAAAACTTTAGGGCAAAAGTAATACGCCTTGACTGGTTATAGCTACGGATGTATAAAGGGTTAACTTAGAAATGTAGCAAATTGTATCAGTCTTTCATTGTAATGTTAAATAATACAGCCGAATAGAATCAATACATATCAAGATATTATAATACACTTTTATAGTGAAATAATTTATTTTTCTTCTAACAGGGACAATTTCATTTTGGTAAGACAGTCAAGAATCTGCAGAAGAATATATCAAGAGGAAAACCAGTTGAGGCAATGATGCTTTATTATTTTCCTCCTTCACCTAACTTAGTGTATCTACATGCAAGATTTGTCTGCATCATTTAGCATTGCTCACATCCCTGGAAATTGTGTGTGGTGACTTTGAACAGATACCCTCTAGTGGTTACATTTTCAATACAAAATGGATATCGTTTGCTCCTCAGAATGGAGTATTTATTTAAGAACTAAAGAGATGAAAAGAGCACTCCCTCTTTTCGTTTGTCGCTGTATCAGCAAAGGGAAATAACCTTGGGTTTCTCTAATCTCTGACAAGTTAATTGCATTCCCTCTCTTATCAATTCAAGTACAACACTGGGAAGCTTCATGGTCTCTTGGCCCTGTTTTGGACAGATATGACAAATTTCATCTCCTGAAATAGACGTACAATCACCTTTTGGCCTATTTTCAGTAAAAATACTTTTGTCTTCATTTCCTTCAATGTCAATGCAAAATGGATTGAATATAAATTATTGCAGAAATATTTCCTATAGTTGGAGCAAAGGGCTTACATCCAGGGCACTGGATTTTGCTCCCAAGTTTGACACTGAGCTTCACCTTTGACTAGACAGTTGCACATTGCATGCCTCAGTTTGAAATATGTATTATAATGATTGCATCAGTTAAGCATTTAGCTAGGCATTAATTATGTATTTGTTAAATCTGTTAAATTGAGCAGAGAGAAGTACGGATAAATCCACACTTCTGCCTGTAGTGCCTGTTCAGAAATGAGGCTTTATGAAGAAATGAGGTCAAGGACCTTTTTCAAGATACACATATTCCTGAAATTCTCAGATGATCTTATCTATCTCTGCTACATACATAGGCAACTTAGTCCTTTTTCATCCTGGTTGACAGAAACTATTTCATCATTCAGCAGTACGTAAGAGACAAAAAAAGAAGAAATCTTCTATCTTCAACTAACATATTAAAAAATTTATCACGTGTGAACAAATATCCACAGGGCACTGGAATCACCAGTGAACTCCAATCCTCAATGTCCTGCAGGTACTGAAAGTTAGTTTGATTAAAAAAATTTTTCACTTATTTCAGTGGGCTACACATACTATACAGATATTCACTTAAAGAAGTCTACATGTAACAATTGGTTACCTTGGGTATCTTGTCTGCATGTTAAAATAATGTGCAAACTCCAAATTTACAATTTTGGAGAATCCAGAGATATTGTTAGGCAGAGATCAGTTATTTTTAAGTTCTTAAATTTGGGGGAGAAGAAATAAAGTTATGAGGCAAAGTAAGGAACGAAATGTTGTGATTGGAATGGAACTAAAAGTGTGAGCCAGGCCTCTTTGTACCGAAAAAATAACAAAAATGTACTGACTCAGCCTCTTGCCTGAAAAGTAACCTAGAGGAGGTTATAGGTTAGGCACAGGCTAAGTAATAGCAAAACCAAAACAAATGAAACAAGCCCAAGAAACTATGCTTTTTTTAAAAGTGCAATAACAATTGTTGGAATAATTATTTCTGAATTTTAGTATTGGTCATCCTATCGATAAGTACTTATGTTTATTTGACCTGTAACTTCACACATTCTGCTTAAGCTATATGTGCCTGTTTATTGTCAAGTTAAGTTTAGTTACATAACAAACTGAGACCTGAGAAATCAAAAGGAGTTATTATTAATAAGATGTTTAGTGATTCTTTGTTATGTGTTATTATGAGTAAAAACACCCATAGTCATTAAACAGATAAGCTCAATTCCACTTTGAAATATCCTCTGTTCTTCTGCACCAAAATAGTTCATAGATGCAAGATTTCAGGAAAAATAGTAGAAGGCTGTGGTGATGCTATGTGTATGTGTACACATATATATAAAGTATAAAGAAATTACACTATGACAGATAAGTTTGCTCTAGCAAACAAGAGAGACCAAGTATAATGAGCTTTGCATCTGTACATTACAAAACTATCTTTCCCACAATTCTGATGTTAATATCCCACAACCTGATGTTAATATCACGTACAAAAAAGCAAGTGGCCATAGTTTAAGACTGGCCCATTTGGGTAAACTGTCTGTACTTTTTCTTCATCCATAGGAGCTACAAAACTGTGGTAAGTACAAAATCAGATATATTTTCTGTCAAGGAGTGACCTCCATGAGAGATCTAAGTGTGGTCCAAGTTTTAGCCACCATAGATAAATTTGTCAGCAATTAAATTATCCTGGATGGTAGAAAGTACTCTTCGCTGTTTTACAATTGCCTGAAGGATATTCTGCAAATTCTGTGTTCTCTATATCTTTAGCTTATTACAGTCTTTCATTTCATTCTTCATGTCCATCATGTTCCTGAAGAACATCAATCAGCATGAAAACTATTTCCATTATAGCAGACCTGCCCTAGGTAAAATACTCCATTACAAAAGCTACTTCACATTAATTGTGCAATAAAGTGAGATTATTCTTCAAGTTTTTATGAAATGTTGGAGTTGGTCTCTGCCTTATGAGGTAGTGAAGAAGATATGTATAGAAGGATCAGAGAAAGTCATCATATGTCAACTTTACAAGCATTAAGCCAGCTGCCATAAGCCATTATCAGTCCAGAAGCCATTTGATATGAGTATGTTGGTAAGCCTACATAAGACCTACAGAGAGGCTATAGACATGGCATGCAGCATATACTCTTTCCACATATGAATTGAGACTTTCTTACAGAGGCTTAAAGGCATCCAAACAGGCAAGACTGACACACATAAGCCCTCACTTTGACAAACCTCTTCTCAGCTCCATTCTATCCATGGGTCTCAATCCCCCTCCTAATCCAACCCTAATGTTTTTGTGTGTTAAAATGTTGGCTCGGCCTCCAATTAGGTTTAGGTTTAGGATTAGAACTTGGGTTGAGAGACAGAAAGCGAATACCTCCAACTGGAGTGGTGTCAGAGGACAAAAAGGGCTTTCAAAGGACATTTCCTTTTCTACTCAATCCAAACCTCTGTCATTCACTTTCCAACTCTGATCCAGCTGGAGTTCTAGACTTTCTGTTGTTCTCAACTGTAACTCTATCTCTAACCTAAACTTTAAATCTAGAGCTAAAGGTATAGCCATTTTTATTGGCTATTCCAGGTTTTTCCCACTTTGAACTGGAGGGGAGAGGGTGAATGTAGAGAACAGGTCTCACAGTGATTTGGTGACAGTTGTCTGTCCCTATGCCCCACAAGGGAAGCCAAGGTCCATCATGCAGAATTTGGGATCCTTTCTCAGGGGCTTAGTCCTGAACTGTGAATTCACTCTCTAATGAGACTGCAAGATTCATTTCAGATAAGTCACCTGAATTACCTTCTTGCAACCACTGCTGGCATCCCTCACACTGAAAACCATGGCTGAGATCCAGAAGTGTGGCTTTAGAAAAGAAATATTCCCAGTTTCATCATGTACTCCGAGGTACCCACTTACTAACAAGTCCTTTTGTATAGTTAGTCCTTAACTCCATCAGCTATCGTTTTAAGCTACATTTCTTCCTTTTTTAATATAAAGGAACATTTTAATCATAATTATGACAAAATTATTCCTCGCAAAAAGTTAGTATATCCTTATACAAGTCTTTTAAATATGATTCATTTAATAATTGTGAAATAAAAACTCTGACTGGGTAATTTAGTGTTTCTGTTGTATGCGAAACATATTCTATTACTTAGACATGCCTGGAAAAAAATTATAAAAAAATAATTAATTACACACCATAAAGGTCAGCATTATTAAAAATCAATATGTACATTATTAAGCCCACAGAGAAAATAATTAGTGACACTTTCAGGTATCATTAAAATTAAACATACTAAAATGCATGAATAATGAATTTTATCTGAAAGATACACCAGATTCCTTGAACCTTATGACAGAAGAAAGGCCTTCAGAACTTAATGTGGCTACTTTACAAGTTGAATTATGAGGTGATAAAGAAAAGTTACTTCGTAAATTGTAGTCACTGTAGTTGCTCACCATGAGTCCTTCAATATTACATGAAAATAATATTTTTTTCCAGGGCTATTATGAAGTTTCTATTATTTCCATAAAGAATTATGAGTTTTGGGAAACTTTGCTATTCTTTCCATTGATCTTTTTTCCAGCTTGTCATCATGAAAATGTCGCCAGAAGACATTAATGTGGTAATAGTATGGGAAATGGCATACGCATCTTCAGTACCTAACTTGTCTTTTAAAGAACTCAGAATTGCTAATTATTACCTTTGTTAAAATTAATCTCCTTCTTTTCTTACTGTCTTGGAAATTTCAGGTCTACTTACCCAATTTTTCACCATTTCTTTTACTCTGTAATAGAAATGAGCTGTTGGCTGTATATAGATGACTTCACTTACTGTTGATTCAGAGTAAGAATCTCATACACTTAATCTATGAGTAGTCCCAGAACTCAAAATATGATGACTGTAGGTATAGAAAAGATTTCCAAAGAAACATTATCCTGAAATACATTGGCATTGATTCTTATTTACATAAAGGCCCCTTTACACCTTCTGGCAGCAGAAAGGAACCCTAAAGTGTATTTAAATAAAATTTATGCCCATTCTAAGATTTTTTATGCTGCCAGAACTGTGTAAAAGAAAATCAGGTCCATTACATCTAGATGATTTTTTTTCTTTCAACTGTTGCACTGTTTATATGAAAAGACAATTTTTTGTATTGTTGTAACTTCTATATTGCTCTGTCCAAAGACATTGGTCAATGCCAATGACACAAATTTAGGTTTAAAAAGGAAACTAATTTGTGGAGTTAAACAAGAAAGGAAAGTTAGGATTATTCTGTTTAAATATAGTAAAAAATAGGTGCATTTTATGAAAAGTAATCAATTAAAATTTCTTTCTCATTTTTTCTCTTGGTATTCTGAGAAGCTGTGATGGGGTACGCTAAATATCAGAAAGGTTGATTTTGGATGGGTTTGCAAAATGGATCAACTGAAAGACAGCTTGTAGGAAACAAAATCTGTGACCACTCTTCACCATAGAGCAGTTACAGCTCTTTCACAATGGTAAAATGAAAATCAGAAAGAATCCTGTTAATTACCTTGTGAAGGATGACTGCTCATTTCCCTTGAAGAAAATGTGTTATGGAGGCAAACTTTCAAGAACTCTTTTAGATTTGCTGTGAAAGGACATGCTTGAAACTATGCTGAAGGGAGACATCCAGTGAATTGCTTTCAAACTCTGGCTTTTAGAGTTAATTTCAGACAAATGATGACATTTCTGTTTGATTATAGACCAGTTACTGGGCAAGTTGCACATAACCCAAGTTCAAGCATTTGTATTGTCTCCTTGAACGTCCTTTCTCTAGACCTCTTACCTGCAGTTCTAGCCTTGGCCTTACTCCATCTTAAATTTGTTTTCCCTTACTTTTATGCCAAGATTCCAATGGATTACAGACTTTCCCTCTGCAGTAAAACCCTCTTGTTTTCATTCCCAGTGGAACCTGAAGCCATAGAAAACACAAGAAAGATTACATCTTTAAGGAGAAATATTTTTTTTCTTCTGAATTAATTTGTCACTAAATGCATTAGGTTCCAAGTCCATATTGTCCTGAAATTTCCCTGTTATTGTTTGAAATCTATAGGAACAGCAAGTTTTCAGTACTCCTTGGCAGCATTCTCACACTTTGGGATTACTTCAGTCAACTCCACAAACGTTGGCAATAAAACAGCGGGTTCTGTTGGTAACCTTGACTTGAAACCTTGAACCTTGAACCCCTCTTGAAAAGAAACCAAAAGCCTGACTCTGCCCTCTCTCCCTTTTTATCCACTCTTCCTGTCTTAACTTTTGCTTTCCCCTTATCACTCATTATTCCTAAGACCCCATTAATGCACTGCATAACCAACAGACAGCCTGTTCTGGCAAAAATTCTTTTGGGACAACTAATTGCCCATAAACATCAGTCATATTTGGGCAAAAACTAAAGTTTTCTCCAATCACTGAAGGGGACAACATACTTTCCTGGATTCAGGTATATTGAAAGCAAGTATCTGGGTTTTTTAGCCCATTGGTGTTCATCTATTTGATCAATCAGGGATGCAATAAAATTTTGATCCTTAAATCCATTTTCCTACTTGGATTTTCTTCTGACATTATTAGAGTGAAAAATAGGACCTGCCAATTATCATGAAAAGAACATGAAAACTTTGCCTCTTTATCTAAATGATTTTTATTTTCACAGGCGCAGACTTAGTGAGAAAAAATGCTGAAATGTCTTGGAAAAAAGCCAAATGGGCATGTGAGGCGGAATAAAATGATTAATAGTCAGATCAAGAGCAAAATATTCAGATATAGTTGTAAAAAGGAGGTAGATTTAGATGAAAATCTAAACTAGAAATACCTAAAATATAGAGTCCTCTTCCTCTGTCACATAAGATTTTCCTATGTTTTACTTAATATGAGTCTATTTTTTTTTCTGCTCCCCTTGATCATTTGTACAAAATATTTTTTTACTCTCCTGGACCTGTATGTATTTATCTAGTTTCCTTGGACTGTGTTCCATTTTAATTTCCAAGTTGATAATAAAAAAACATTCAACATGTAATACATTTGTCACAAATGAGGGAATAGTTCTCAGGTGTTGTCTAGAAGTTCACAAGCCATATCCACCATTGCAATTCTCCCATTATTTGACACAATTGGATAAGGACCTACGATGCAATGGCTGAGGTCCCTGGCTTCCTATGCTGTTTAAATGTGGTTTGCAAAGTCTCTGAAACTTAGTGAAATGTTTTAGGTAAGCTGGTACTGCTTTTATATTTTTTTTTGTTTTTAGAAATACAATGTCCTGAAAAACTTCCTAACACTTTGGGTTTATTTTATTTGAAGTAATTCAGTAAAACATGTCTAGTTTATTAAATACTACATAAATAGGGTCTGTGTAAATAAAATTATGACTGATGGGTGGAAATAGGTTTTTTACCACTGATCAGATGAAAAATTATCCCTAGAATACATAACCCTTCTTTCGTTGCACTTCAGAACGTTTTTTTGAATAATCTCATATTATTCTCACTTTGGCATGGGCAAAACTGAAGCACATATTAGTATAATTCATTGGTCTCTCTGTACCTTCAGATCTTGAGAGATCTGCTCATTGGCACACTATTGGGCTAAACACACCTCTGAGCAGAATTGAGACAGACAGCCACAGAGACCACCAATAGATTCAGTCAAAGAAGCACGAAGAAATTGTGAGACTATTGATTAACATGGTGGGTGGTTTTCACTGATAGCATCAGCAAGAGTTTTAAAGGTTCTTGTAGGTGTCACTGTGCAAAATAGTTTCAAGGGTGCTATAAGTGGGAGCATACTGAAGACATTTTTTGAATCTTTATAGAGAATACTTTTTAAATATGAAGAAAGGATGAAAGAAACTGAATGAAATGAGAAAAGAGAACACTGAACGTGGACACAAGGTCACCTGAGGGATAATTGCAAACCCAGAGAGGGTCTGGTCTGCAGATTCTCTCAGTGCTTCAAAACATTGCAGTACTCTCCCTTGACATTCACACAAGAAAACAGAAATAACCAACAGACCTGCCAGAGCAATGTTTAGATGATTAAGTATTTCTTCTGTTTTGTTGACATAATAGATGTCACAGCTAACAGAGAATGAGCTATGGAAGTCTGAAAATATCAGCAGAGTGAGAATCAGCAGTGAAAACTGAATATGAACCTAAAGCAGACTGCTTATCTTCATAATTACTTATAATTAGTGATTCTGCCCCTGTACTCAATGCTGGTGAGGCCTCACCTGGAGTGCTGTGTCCAGTTCTGGGCCCCTCAGTTCAGGAAAGATGTTGAGGTGCTGGAGTAGGTGCAGAGAAGAGCAACCAGGCTGGTGAGGGGACTTGAGCACAAGTCCTGTGAGGAGAGGCTGAGGGAGCTGGTGTTGTTTAGCCTGGAGAAGAGAATGCTCAAGGGAGACCTCATCACTCTCTACAACTACCTGAGAGGAGGTTGTAGCCAGGTAGGAGTTGATCTCTTCTCCCAGGCAATCAGCAGTAGGACAAGAGGGCATGGCCTTAAGCTGTGCCAGGGGAGGTTTAGGTTAGATATTAGAAAGGAATTCTTTACAGAGAGAGTAATCAGCCATTGGAATGGGCTGCCCAGGGAAGTGGTAGATTCTCCATCCCTGGAGGTTTTTAAGATGAGGCTGGACGTGGCACTCAGTGCCATGGTCTAGCAACTGTGGTGGTAGTGGATCAGGGGTTGGACTTGATGATCTCAGAGGTCCTTTCTAACCCGTCTGATTCTATGATTCTATGATTTGACAGATATTGAAAAATAGAGATAAATCTTATTGTATTGCATCCACTGCATAACCTCAGGACTGCAAGCACTATCTAAAGCAGGCAAACAAACACAGCAAACCCACACAAAATCTTCAAAGGCACAGAGGTAAGTGGTGTAACAGTTTCACCTTACTTAGAATGATAGGTGAACTCAGCCAAAATCATAACACAGTTTTGTCAGGCTACCTTATTAGAGTACGTTTGTTCTTATACTAAACTTAAACTGTCATCACTTTAAGGCAACAGTTAATATTCCTTTAAGTGTGCATAGGGGACGGTAAGGTAAAATTTCTTCCTTGCCATTAGAGGACAATAAAGAGAGTATGAAAATACTTGAGCACACAAGACTTCACTTGTAAAGATAAAATAATAAGGATGTTACCTGAACTAAACAGAATCAGAAGAGAGATGACATAGAAGTTTAGGCCCTAAGTCCACTATTCTTTTGGCAACTACATCTGGCTAGGTTTCTGCATTCCAGTCGTGCTTATGTAGGTAGCAGCTGCAGAGGGGACGGCTTGAGAATTCATGCAAACAGGAGATGGATGAGGAGGGGTCTTCTGCATGGAGGATCAAGGATGATAACCTGGCTCGCTGTCCAAACTGCTGAAACTCTGACAGCTTCAGAGGCCCTTTCAAGCACGCTTTCAGAGACCTGAATGCTCATTACCTCCTACTATAAATTTTACTGGGGCAAAGATCTTTTGTGATGTTGAGCAGAACCAGAAATCAGATTCCTTATGACAATGTTTATATATTTCCTACAAGGCTCATTTCCCCTTGTAAAACGTATATATCATTTTCCCTGACGTATGACATCACAGACCTTCATAAACATCTTTTTTTACTACAGTCCAGGTGTAGTCATTCACCTGAGTCAATATATCTAACACAATTAATTGAAATAAATCTATAAATCTTGAACAGCTGCAGCTTTTGGAGAAAGAAAAAATGCTTTATGGACACAGATCTATTGTCACCCCCTGCACAGTCACATTTTCGCCTGCACACATAAACACACAGACACTCATCATATACGACTCTGTACCCATTCTCAATAGCATTCATTCCACTTTAAACCACCTGTCAAAACAGCCATTTAATTAGGTTAAGCTGTCTGGCTTTGTGAAAAGGTTTTACTGTACTCTGTTGTACTTGCTATAAAATTAATAGTTTGACCAACTTCTGAGGGGACAGGTTTTTGCACTTGTGAACATCAAATTAAAGCCACCTTTTGCCAAACATAATAATAATAATAATAATAATAATAATAATAATAATAAAATTTGGTGTCTGAAACTTTGAAAGCAACACTTCATTTATAATCTTTTTCTAGTGCCAAAGTACAAATTACATAAAGAAGTGCAACTGCAGCTGCAAAGAAGCCAAGACTGTAACATGGAGCACACACCAACCTTGCAGTTTTTGGGGCAGTTGCAAGACAATGAAGCTTATCAAAGGACTCTGGCTGTACTCTGAACAAACTATTTGCTGTCCAGTTCACTGAGCAAGAGGGACAGTCTTCTCACTTTACTGGGATCTCTCTTACACTGAAGTAAGTCTTGTTCCTGTGACTATCAAGGTAACTTTGTGCTGGCCTTGTGAATAACAGGCTCCCTGAATACCAGCATATCTTAGAGCTGAAAATACTCTGGTGAAACTGTTTTGTCAGAATAATCTTTTTTGTCAAGTGACAACACTCAAACAAAGTGAATGTCTAAGAAAAAGGGAGAGTTGTCAGGTTGTGGCTACATCGTGGTAGGCTGATTTCAATAGGAGTAAAAATGTCCAGATTTCCATATCATTGATTCTATCTTGATCTCCCTGTTTTTTTCAGGCTTGTCAAGCTCTAAAATATAATTGGAGAAAAGCTTCCATTTATTATGGTAGTTAATACTGGTGTCACTTGCTAAAACAACTGACAATCCTATTTTACCTGTTGGTTTGGTTTTCCTACTCACAGAAGTGTGGACCACTCAGGATAAGATTAATTAACTAGGTTTTATCAATAACAAATTTCAAAAATACACTGGTCTCAAATGCTCAAGTCTGCACAGCAACTATCCTAAGGTGCACCTAACCTACAGCTACAACAAATTCAGGACAGGCTCCAAATCTGCCTGAAAAGCTTAATATATGAAAGCTTGAAGTGTAGCTTCTACTTTAGCTTAAATATGGTCCATCTTCTGTGCAGCTGTGAAATAAGCTACTTCTGATCAAACATCTTTTTTCTCTGGATGCCCTTTCATTGAGGCTCTGCATTTACATTCTTCAGTATAAGTCAACCTCATTTAGCAGTTTGCAATCTACCTTCAAAAGTCAACAGAAACTGGTCTTGAATAAGCCAGTAAGCCAACTATTTATTCCTTCTTTTTAAAAACTAACATGTAACATTTTTTATTTCTGCTAGCTTTTCCTCCAAGCTTCCTTCTCTTTATTTTTTCCCTGCTATTGCTGTTTTCTGTAAATTTATATGAGAAGAGTGAAGTATGTATTTATTTTCCAGGCTCATATTCCACTTCTACATATGGCTTTCTTAAAGTCTTTCTGTCTCTCCGATGTTGCTCTAGCTAAGCAGAAGCTGTGGTTTACCAAGAATGTTCTCTGGAATGTGCAAACAGAGGCAACTACAGTTTCTATAAACCTAGCAGTTCTTTTTCTGATAACCGGAAAATGTCACGCAAATAATTATGCCTTTTTTATGCATAATTCTACTTAGACGATACCAATTTTCTAGATTCAAGTGAAGCTTTTCTGCATCAAGCTGATCTTGCTGTTTTTAGGACTTTACTTTTTATTTTTATTTGTTGTAGAACAGCTGAACTTTTTCTGCTTTGCAGAGTACTTTTTTTTTGATGGTTATTCTAGGATTTCTCACTTAGTGGGGATTTTATTTGTTTGTTTTCTTTCTAAGATGTTAATTTTATTTAGTTTGATACAACGTCTAAGAATTTGAAGACAAAAAATTTAAAATTCCCCCTCCTAAACATATACTACTGCAGTTTTCCCTTTTGCCAGCTCTGTTGATGATACAGCTGCAGGGCAAGTTGGTTTAGTGAGACAATTGACAGAAAGACAAGTATCAAAAATGTTCTGGTACTTCTGTGGAGCAACATACCCTCAGTGGCTTTGTTTCCTGTAAGTCTTTCTAGAATTTCATGGTAATCTCTATACCTTTTGTGTCAAAGAGATTTCCTGAAGATTTCCTGCAGATTTCCCTGCAGCGTCATTTCCTGACAGCACAATGAAAGTGCCAACTGCAGTTCACCTTGTCTTGACCTGTCAGCGGGACATATACTGAATGTACTGGCCACAGTCGAGATGTCCTTCAGTTGGTCACCCTTTCTGCCTTGTTCTTTAGTATCCCTGTGCAGCACCCAAGATCTCAGTCCAAGATTCTCAAAATCTTGGAAAAATAAAATAAAAAAAAAAAAATCCTGGCTTCTGGACTGTTATTCTTAGGTCATATACCTTTTTTTTTTTAATTGTTGAGAATCAAAAAAAAAAGAGTTAAACTTCTATTTTCTTGTCTTTTTTTTTTTCTTTTTTTTTTTTTTTTTTTTTTTTTTTGTGCACTCTGGTTTTAAAGGAATCAGAGTATTTCTAACATTGTCTTACCTGAGAGGATTAATAAGTCCATCTTGCATTTAGATGAATATCGGATTTTGGTTAGATTCCCCTCAGAAACTGAGAACTCTGTTGGAAAGAATAAATAAGCCATGGATTTGTTAGAATGCTTTTCTAATATATTCTATTATCAGCAACTCAACGCATCACACAAAGAGAATGACCAAGAAGCCATGTGCTGTGGGTATTTTACGTTCTGGCCTCTGATAAGGACAATGCAAGACTTACATAACGGTGCATGAATATAAATTAGTAGTTAGATTTAATACAGTTGAATTTATGAGAGCAGGCAATCTAACCTCTGCCTGAGCTACCGACTGAAAGATGTTTTCCTTATATCTTCACTTGCCCAAGCAATCAGCCCAGTAGTGCATAACCTCTTCATTTTTTAAAATTTCTATACTGCATCATATGATAACTCAATATGTTCTTCTTATTTTTTTCTTATATCCCAGCAGCCGTTGCATTACTGCTGCTGAAGTTTTAATTTTGTACTGGATCATGGTGTGACTGTTAATGCTTGTTCTTTATCAAAAGCATAATGGATTTGAACAGTAATTGCATAGAGTTAAAAGGGGTTAATTGGGCACACAAGCTTCTCTGCAGGTCGTCCACTTGGCTCTAAAATCCAGTGGTACTGCAAAAAAACATATTCTCAGTAAAAATAGGACATCTCTATATCACATTCAAAGGACATGGCATTATTTTGACAGGTAGTGTGCTATGCTAATCTATTATTAGTGCCATGCATAAATTTATATAAATATCCACAAAGTTCTCAATTCATTTTGCTAGACACTTTCTTATCACAGTGAAAGACAGAAAGAAAAAAAAAAATTTCTTTCAGAGCATATGGTTTATAAAACCCCTGTATGTGTCTCTGTGTGTATGTGAAAAACATGGAGGAAGACAGAGAGAGAGAAAATTCCTATGAATTTGTTTCATTATCTGCAGATTCTTTTCTCTCCCACATTTCATTCACCTCATTTTCAATTTATAGCTTTACAGGAAAACAGTGATCAGTGTCTGAAAATCATAAGGCACTGAACAAGCACTAGGCACAATCCTATATATATTTTTATATATACCTGTAGCTGCTGCTACTATGTTCAGCTCTGTGTATTGATAATTCTCAAGTATTGTGACTGATGGCAAAGAGACAGCTGCCAAAAATCCTCATACTAGTGCTAAAGGTGTCATGCTACAAAAGCAGCTGACATTAATGGACCTCCTGTGGCACCCCAGTGAGTGAACAACTGTACAATGAGAGTAGAAGAGCTCAGATTCTGGCTGATGTTATATACTAAAATAAAGTTCCATCTTCAATGTCTCTCAGAAAAGAAAAAAGGATTTATTATCTAATGATCCTTAAGGGTTATGTTGACTTTAAGGGATAAAAATACTTCCCCTTTTTAGCTGCACAAAAAGTATGTCTATTTTATTAAATTTATAAACAATGTTACATATGGTTCTTTGGGGAAGGAGGGATTGGATGGATTTCTGTATGCATATGGGTAAGCAGCTGAGCTGTTTGTTTGTTCACATATTCATTGTCCCACCTGACAGCTAAGCAGATGAAAAAGGTACAGATAATATCCACAATGTCTGCACATACAGTGTGACTCAAGACAATTCATGTATACAGAAGACAAGACTACACCCTCTTCATGTTAAAAAGGTTGTTAAATATAGTTACAAAAGCTCTGTCTTTGTTCATTAATTCTGTACTAGTGTAATTTACTCACTGCACAATCTTCTACTGTTTGATACTCTTCAGAGGGACAAACCAAGTTGATGATCCTGTTTTTATCACATTTTCAATCACGTGTTCTCAGAAAAGTGCCCCTCTCTGTTTTGACAACACATCTACAGAAGGGATTTGAACAAAAGTATTCACACTGACAAAGTTTTGTTGATGTAAATTTCACTGACATAAACAAAGCCTTAGTAACTTAGTATTTAGTTCCATCCAAGGAAAAATCAATCAAAGGGCTTTTCATAAAGCAATTTAAAATATTTGAAATAAAAAAAGTTGAGCACCTTAATATTATATAGACTGTATTTTTTATTTTTTAATGAAATAATAAAATAGACAACAATTCTTTGAAGAATCTTCTTGCTTCACTCTGTGCTAGATTTTATGCTAGCAGGATTTGGTACATGTATCAACAGGGAGATGAAATTCATAGTAGCAGCCAGTGTCATTTTACTTCCTTTAAACTGGTACTGTCTCAATATTTTACAAATTATGATTAAAGCTCACACCTTCATTAGGTTCATAATAAATTATTGCCTACCTATCATAAAGATGAACAGAATTATGTTTTAGAGAAGAGTGCAGAGTCTGTTTTCTCAAGTCCTGATGTAAATAAGTCATGCCAAGATGGCTTTGAAGAAATTTTTGAATAGTCCTAACGGGTATGATGACTACGGTATTAGAGATGCAAGCCAATGGTTAATAAAGTAGTTCATAAATCTGCAATCTCTTCTCTGGCTTGTAGAGATGATGTAGCTCCTTAAAAGTACATAGAATGTATTTGTACTGAATGAAAGTAAAGGGACACGGCCAACCTGATACCTACCCAATTACTAAATATGAGCTAAAAGTGGTTCTACAGACATTTACAAAAGCCTGCCTGCTTCCTAGAATTTGCAGGGGGATTATTTGGAGGTCAATCACATATTTATGGCTGATTTCTGACAGGTCATAATCCAAATTTTTTTCTGCTCTGACCACTTTGAGTTTTGAAGATCTTAGATGTGGAAACTTACCTTTCCTACAGAGAACAGCCATTCCATGCAGACTTGCACAAGCTTTGAGTAAAAAAATTCCTTGCGTGCTCCTCCCAAGCTGCATGCACACACCAAGAACTGCTACTTTCTGGTAGTAAGTACAGGTAAGTACTGTGCTTTGAAAAATAGGGAAAATAGAAAATAATTCAATAAAATAAAATTAAAAGTGTGTTCTCTTGTGTTCATCTACCAGGAAAATGCTGCAGGGCTGGTCCCTTTACAATGCAAACAGGAGATTCTTTGTTAGTGGCATATATGGACACATTGCACCAGTCTGAATGGGGCAGATGAGCTTCTACCGTGGGGGAAACACTCCCAATACTAATGTATGGGTTTTGGGGTGGCACTTTACTTAGCACAGTTTTTTAATACTCAGGTTGTAGTGACACAGAGAAAATGTAATTCTTACTTACATCTTCAACATGCATCTCCTCTGACAACCTTGATTCAAATCTTTGCCAAGTTTGTCCTATGTAACAACTGGAAAACGCGTAACAAAACTATTATTCAGTTTTGTTAGGACTTTATTAAAAAAGTCCTAAAGGTTAAAATGGGATTGAGACATTTGGGAGACTATACCTTAGAGATATTTTTACTTTTCAGATGCCAGGTACAAATTCAGAAGACATTTTGGGACATGATGAAATACATAGAGAAAACACATTTTTCTTTCTGGACATATTCATCTTTAGGCAAGTGTAAACAGAGTGACTGTGTCATGCCAAGCACTCAGAGGGACCTCCCAGAGAGTCCAGAACAGGATAGCACAGAAAAGTCTGCCCTGACACACTGTGACAAATCTCATTCTCTCCTTGGTGAGTACTAGGTTGAGTAACTGTGAAGTTACTGTTCCCTTAAATTCTCTTCTTCATTCATAACTGATTTACTTTTTTTTAAATTATAAACTCCCAGCTGATTTGCATAGCCCACTCTGAGCTGTATATGAAGTGATGAAGTTGGGCTGTTCACACAGATAGGTAGACAGTGAAATTTGTCTTAAGTCCTACCTTGGAGAACCAGAAGACATGCTGCTTTGCAGGGAAGTTGTTGAGATAAAGGTCAGCTAAAATCCTACTAGAAACCTTGGTGTTGGTTTAAAGTATGTCCTTAGGAGAGTGAGCTGCTTACTGAACATAGGATTCTTTGTGAAACTTTCACTGCTTTCCATAAAAGTCAGTGTTTCAGTGAAACGAGCTTTCATCTCAACAAAGCAGACTCTAAAGTGGTTACTCTACCGCGAGAGGTGACCTGAGCCAGTAACTCCTTAATGGTACAGGGTGGAGGGGAAGGTAGGGGGATACTAGGCTGAAGCACAAGCTCCTTTTCAGGTTTTGTAGAATCATAGAATATGATGAGTTGGAAGGGAGCCATTAGGATCATTGAGTCCAACTCCTGGCACAACACCACAAGAATCACACCACGTATTCTTGAACTTAGACAGGCTCAGTGCCATGAACATTTCTCTGGGGAGTCTATTCCAGGGCTCAACCATGCTCTGGGTGAAAAATTTTCCTGATGGCTAACTGAAACCTCCCCCAACTCAGCTTCATCTTGTTTTCTCTAGTACTGTCACTGGTCATGAGGGTGAAGAGGTCAGTACCTTCCCCTACATTTACCCCTCACAAGGAAGTTGTAGACAGAAATAAGGTCTTCCCTCAGGAGAAGTCATCTCTTCCCTCCAGGCCAAAGTGACCTCAGCCACTCCCCATACAGCTTCCCCTCCAGGCCCTTCACCATCTCCACTGCCCTCTTTTTGACAGTCTCTAATAGCTGAATATCTGTCGTACATTATGTTGTCCAAAACTGCACACAATATTCAAGGTGAGGCCACACCAGCGCAGAGCAGAGAGAAAAAATCCCCTCTGTTGATTGACTGGTGATGCCTTACCTGATGCCTCCCTGGGCCCTCCTGGCTGCCAGGGAACTGCTGATTCTTACTCAACTTGCTGTTAACCAGGACTCCCAGGTCCCTTTCTGAGGCACTGCTTTCCAGCATCTCATTCCCCAGTCCATACACACAATCAGGGTTGCCCCATCCCATGTGCAGAATCCATCAGTTTCCCTTGCTAAACTTCATATGGTTGGTGATTGCCCTGTTCTCTAATTTGTCAAGGTCTCTCTGCAGGGCCTCCCTGGCTTTGAGGGAGTCAAAAGCCCCTCACAGTTTTGTGACATCTGCAAACTTGCTTAGTATCCCTTTCAGTCCTGCATCCAAGTCCATTATGATGTTGAAGAGCACAGGGCTAAGATGGAGCCCTGTAAACCCCACTAGCGACAGGTCATCAGTCTGATGTTCCCCATTCACTGTTACCCTCTGTGCTCAACCCATGAACCAATTGCTCATCCACTGCATCGTGTTTTTACAGCTGTGTGCTGGACATTTTGTCCAGAAGGATACTGTGAGAGACAGAACCAAAGTGTTAAAGGTTTAAAAAAGCAGAGGGTCAGAATAGAAGTAAAATTAAAGCTCTCATCACTAGCACATGAGAAGGATTACAAGAGAATAATATGACAATTCCTGGACTATTTGATATGCAATATGCAGAAGTAATTAGCATCGACAGTAGAATCCTGTCACTAATGCATAAGAGTCCACATGATGCTGTTCCTGGCCCCCTGTCTGTGGTGTGTCTTAGGTGGCAATGCATCTGTTCACATCCTCCTATAATGTAAAAATCCTAGTATTATATAGAATCATAGAATCAGATGGATTGGAAATAATCACAAATGGAGAATATTAATGAAATTTCTCACCTGGACTTAAAAGTGAGCATCTTGCTTTGTATTTGTGTGAGCCTTATTTCTAGGCTCCAATAGAGTTGCAAAGCTCTTCAGAGCCACGTGTAGTTGCTCAATGTAACATTTAAGCAAACTTTGTAGCATGCTTGCTTGTACACTGAATGGTCAGACACTAACATTTACGCCATTTGTGTTTTCTGAGTCACTTCTGTCTGTCTTTGAAAGCAGTGTCCATAAAATCAAAGATTAATGAGATCATCGGCAGGCATCATCCCCTCATCACTATCTCTACAGAAATGACATTTGACCTGATTCACACAACACTGTCTCATATTACAGGTCGTGCAGGGTCACTTTCCTGAGCCTCTCTATCCTAAAACTCATGAAAATGCACAAATTAAGCTTTCCTGGTAACCCATTAAAACACGCTTTTCAGTAAGCCACAAGAGATCAACAAAATAATTACTCTAAGGAGACTACATTTCCAAAATTATTTCCTGACTTTTTGACTTCCTTTAAAAAAAAAAAAATACAAACCACAATTTCTGCATTGGGAATGAAAGAAGGTTTTGCAGAATAAATGGAGAGAAAGAGAGAGAAGAAGGAGGAGGGAGAGAAGAGGAAAGAGGGAAGGAGGAAAGGAAGGGAAATTGAAAAATGAGAAAGAACAAAGAAGGAAGGGAGGGAACAGGAGTTGTCTAACTTTCATCTGCATGCAAAATGAATTCTTTAAAGTGAAGGAAACTGGATCCGATGTACCCAGTGTGTAAAATGATTTATGTTAAAGAAAAATTTTTATCCCATTCTATATTTTCATAAACTGTTTATTTTGATTATGAAGGAAACTACAAATCTGCAACTCATGACTAATGCTAATTAAAGACATTTAATCCATGTTCCATTGTTTCTTGCTACATAAAACTAAATCCTCTGTTTTATCCTCTCTCCTCTGGGAATTCCTGTGGTGCAGTACAAAGCATGCACTAAAGTAGAGATGTTTTAATGGATCATTAGCTTTCTTACTGGAGGCTTCAGCAAAGGAAATATTTGCTGTGGTCATTGGTGAGCACAAAAGATATTAAGGGATATGACACACATGTTCTTATATCCAAATTATTCTGCACTTCTACAAAATCCAATGCAGAGAAGATTAAAGTGAGAAGCTAGAACAGGACTAACTTTAGAGATTTTGTCTTGGTCAAGAACAGGAGAAATCTCAAGCTGAAGTCTTAATTTAAACCATAAAAGTGACTTAGGATCCGCTCTGGCTACCAGGTGTTCTACAGTAACTGTTTTCTGGTTTTTGTGGGTGCTTTCCTTCTTTCTCTCTGTTTTTTAAAAACTGAGCATATAAAAATGAATCGTCCTGTTGAATAACTTGCAAAATTCCAGAACAATTATCTCCATGCAACAGTAGAGCCTTATCTCATCCACCACAACCTATATGACCCTCATCATTAGTACCATCACACTGAGTCATTTTCATAATTGAACTAAGATACAGAAATATTATGTTTAGCACACCAGACATGGAGCTGGCTGGTGTAATGACTAAAAGTATTCAGGAAGGAACAGGAATCAAAAGCATCTTGAATTGATGTCTGGAGAACTAATTATCAGGGATGTTTTTGACAAATGATAACTCCAGCTAAAACAAAGTAGAGGATTAAAATAATCCTATTTGTTTGTTCATTCATTTACAAATAGAATGCTTTAGTATTTTGTGCACTGAACACAAAGAATGGACACTGCAGCTCTTGGCAAGTCTGCAGTGGTCTGTCTTTTTTCTTCCTCACATATGTGTCTTTGCCCTGTTTGGAGAATCAGTTTGACATGCTGAATCGAATAAAAATCAATACAATAGCCTTTCTAGGCAAAATAGGCAAATCCGAGAAGGGAGGATGGGAAACAAAAATAAATAGAAAAACAACCTAAATCTAAGAGTATTTCAAACTTTGTCTGTCTTCATGTACATTTGACAAACAATAAGGCCAATACAAAGAAGGGACATTAGTGAGAAAAAACCCTGCAAATTTGTAAGTCAGGAGACTGGATATTAGAGTTAAAGTAATGATATAGCTTTGGGTGGGGCAGTCTTATCATTAAAGACTTTTGTTTCTCTTTCATCTCAGGTCCTGCTATAAAACTTAGTGAAACGGATCTTGAAAACTGGGAACCCTATTGGTAAAGCTGAACTGATTTGGGGAAGATGAATACAGTAGCTATTGCTGCTCACTCTTGCTCTCCCATTTTCTGTGTTGCGTACTCACTGAGTCCGTATTTGGAACTCATGAAAAACATGTTTCAGCTAGCATGACATTATATTTTTTACCACAATTTAACATTTTTATGGCCTGTGATCATAGTGGAATTTTCTGCATAAAGTGATATCATCTCCACATGACTAAACCAAAGCTGAAAATCAGGCTTAGGAAGAAAACAAGCTTACTGATACCTGACCATAGCCTTGTGTCAGTAAGAAAGGTCTCCTGAAACTGCCAAGCAAGGGGAACAGGTGGAAGGGGAAAAGTCTCCCAACTGGAGTATAAATTACCTTGTTCATGTTCTTTTAAATACTTTGTGTGACCTCTAGTGGCCTTTGCTGCCTGCTGCGTCCCTGTACCTTCAATTTATGGAAGCCACCTGCACCTACTGATGCAGCAGCATATTCACATGGATGTTAGCTACTTCTAGTGTTCTGTTCTGGAAGCACAAGTCAGCCAGGGGATAGATATGTCCACATTGCTTAAATAGACAAAGAGAAAAAAATATTTTTGGTTGAAATAAGCACGTCAACTTCCCCTTCCCCACAAAAGAACTTCTCCCAAGATAGAATCACAAAATGGTTCAAGTTGGTCTAGTCCAACCCCTGTTCAAAGCAGTCACCTAGGGTGGGTAGTTCATGTTTGTATGCAGATGGGTTTTGAATATCTCAAAGGATGGAAACTCCACAGCTTCTCTGTACAATCTGTTCCACTGTTTAGTCATGCTTATAGGAAAAAAACTCTCTTTTTTAATGTTTAAATGGAATTTTTTATATTTCAGTTAGTTCCAGTTGCTTCTTGTTCTCTCACTGGATTCCACTGACAAAACCTAATGCTTTTTTTTTTTTTTAAAGAATGTGAAGAAAATATGATATGTGCAGGAGAGACAGATTAAAATAAGAGATTTAAAAGCTACACACACACATACGTTCGCAGAGTGGATTTTATTTCCTTTCTTTTGCTTATCCCAGCATTGTCTGGGGCCTCCGAGCTATAACACACTCCACACACTCCTTACTTTGTGTTTTGTTTGACTTGGCTATGTATTTGCCCCCTACTGCTCTTAGGAGTCTCCTTCTTTCTGCTCCTTCTGGTTGCTCCCAGTTTCCCCTTTTCCTCTGTCCCTGCTGACCCATCATGTTCTCTGTGGCATCGCTTACTTCCACAGACACTCCTGATCAGAAAAAGACATAAGCTCACCCTGCACCTCCAAAAGTGAGACAGAATTTTGCAGCAGAGAGAATTCAAACAGGTAATATTCTTCCCTGTGCTTCAGTCATGTTTTTTAATGGATCACAATATAAATGGTGTACCGCAGGAGAAGAACAAACAAACCAGATATCTTCCATCATCGCTGTGTTTGCTGACTGTTAGATATGGTTGATAAATATTAGTGTTAGTTATCCAGTATACTGGTATGCTTAGATTAAGATGGGCATTTTTTCAAAGCTCCCAGTGAAAAAGACACATCAATCCAAATGAGAACAATTTCTTTTACAGAGTTAGTATTGCATTATGCTGTGAGCAGCAGATGGTGGGAGTACTTGTGTAGTAAAGTATACACAGACAGATGATGTAATGAAGGTATATCCTTCATTGTTTGTCCTAGAATCCTTTTATGTTATAATTTAGATGCTAATAGATTTAGCCTTGTAGCTCTTTTTTTTGCATATCACTGTCTTGTCCCTATTTTACAAAGAATTGAGTCAAAGACAATAATAAAGAACATTAAACATTATCACTTCAACACATTATGCATGCTAATTCTAGATTTTATACTACAGTAATGTTTTGAATGACTTGGCTAAACCAACATAGGAAATATGTAAGAGCATCTTTAAGTTTGTTGTTTTTTTTATTTTAACATTTTATGCCTTTTTTTAACCACAAGGTCTACCGATCCTAAGGAAAAAATTAAAGACATAATCCCCCAAGGTATGTCACTATGTCACCAACCTTGATGAACTTTAAATAATGAGGATGACAATGAAAATAGTATCACATTAAAACACCATCAGCAAAGCTTAGATTAATTTGTTTTTCTCATATGTATGAGCAGGAACATTTCCTATATTGCACAGCACATCTGAAAGTAGGAAGACTTTTTCGGTAACAGTTATTTTAAAGTAACCGAAGAAATTAAAAAAAAAACCAAAATCTAACACAAATTCGTCCTAATCATCAAAATATATTTCAAGTCACCAGACTTTTATCTAGCCTAGACATTTTTCAACCTCAAGGAATATTATTTTTGACCTTTCTGGCCTTTTGACTTAATTATTAAGTGGTGTGATTGAATTCTAATTCTCACGTATGTGTGGAGAGATGGCAGGTGCTGAGCTGGTATTGCTCAGGCTGAGCAGATGGGATAGTTTGTTCTGGGAAGAAGAAGCTGATCTTTCTTGTTAGTTATGTTTGCTCTGTGTTGCAATTAAATAAACATGGTAAATATACACACCTAGTTTTGTGGGGTTTGGTGGTTATTTCTTCCTAAAGAAAGGGCTGACTCCTCACCTGTTTGTGAGAGATAAGCTACAATGTACTGTTAACACAGAGTTTTTATCTCTGCTCAGCAATAAAGATAGTTTATAAATGCTATCTCTGCCATAAGGTAAGCAAAGATAATAGACCTGATTTGTACACAGCATATGGGCCTTTATATCCAATTTATTTCCCATTTTATTTCTTGGATTTGCCTAAGGCTTGTGTTCAGTTTGTATAGGGTTTAATCCAAAAATGAATTCTAAAAACATCTCTTCAAATTGTGCATTGCCTTTGTTATTAACAATGTGTCATTCAGACATCTGCTAAACTGTCCCTCAATATATTCTTAAGGAAGACAAAACTAACACAGCTCTAGCCAATTATTGTGTTAATTCTACACTGTGGAAGTTTAGCATCTTCATTTAATGGAAATATGTTATTAATAAAAATATGCAGCTTAAAAACAGCTTCTGAAATTTAATCACTTATCTAGAGGAACATTTTCTGTTGCTATATAAGCATTAAGCATGCAGTTTGGATCATGCAGGGGTTTTTAAATTGTATTTTTTTAAGACAAAAAATTCAGTATAATTGGTATAGTTCAAAGAAAGCTACAAAATAGCTTAGTGGGTCTACTTTCTGCCTAATGGGTGTGAGACTTGCCAACATCCAAACCTTTGATTCCAAAAATTCACCAAGCTGTTTCTAGCCCTGAAAGAATCAAATCTCTCTCAGGAAGGAGTCTGTGTTTTTGGAAGTTAGAACACAATCTCCTGTGAGACTGCTGTACTTTAAAGAACAGAATTAGCTCTTCCTTAATTTCTGTATCAAAGAACTTTGGCATATGAATCAGCATTTTCAAATGGATTCAGTTCTGTGTTGGGTTTAATTTAAGCCCTAACACACCCAATAATAACTCAGTAATAACTCCTATGTGCTACTGCATCTACAATCAAAACAGTTTTAGATGCTGAAGTCATGGCCAACATGATTGTCTGACATTATGTCTCTAATGGAAGTTAAAACTGAGTGGTGGTATCAGGTGATGTGTCCACTTGAATCCTCTCTCAGACTAAAAGAGAATTAGTTAGGTTAAACTTAGTTCAAGATTATTCCTTATTAAAATAACTTTGCCTTTAAAATGGACAAAATAAATTCATACAATCTAGCACAGCAGTTCAGTTCCAGAATTTTGGTTTCTTTATGAAATCTTAGTTTTACTAAAGTCTGTTAGGACTTAACAAAAAATTTCTTTGTATTAAATTCTTTTTGACTTCCAAGGGATGAGGGTTTGACTCCAACATTTTACAGTGTCAGAATCTGACAAACTTATATTATTTTCCTTTTTTTTCCAGTGCAAAATAAGCTAACTGTCTGCTTTCATACTTTCTGTTTGGAACTGCTCCAGAAACTGAAGCTTGAATGCAGACTTTGATTTATAGTTCTTACTACAAATAAGACAAAACATACCCAAAACTTTGCTTTTTACTCCTTCAGATCACTAGAGCTTGAATGACAACCTCATCTACCAGGCCTGTAGAAATACCAGAAACGCCTTATCTCTTATAAATAGAGGGTCTGTTTTATACTCTGCCTAGGGGGATATTTTGCCCTTCTATTTTTAGATGCCAGGTGACTAAATGAAATAAAATCCAGAGTTGAGTTCTGACAGAAAAAAAAAAAAATTACTAGAATCTTGTAAATTTTCATTGTATCTACATCACAAAGCAATGAGCAAACAGCAGAGCACTGTCTCCCATGCCCATTTCTGATGAGTGTTACAAAGGAACTATTTTCCATTAAGTCATTACAAGATTTAAAAAGAGACAGCTGAAGGTGCACATGGTGCTCACATCCCATCTGGTGTCTGTCTCCAGAGACAGTGGTGTCACTGTGGTTTCCTGCAGGTAGATTACAAAAGAGGGCAATGAAATTTTGCTAATCATGTAGTTGTCAATATTATCTGATTATATGAGGTTCCAGTTCCTTCAGATGCTAACAGACAGTGTTCAGGTTGAGTTCCCAATATTCAGATTTGACTTAAAACTAAAGATTGAGATATTTACAATCATTTTAAAGGTCATGACCCTCAGGTATCTGTGAAAGGACATTAATGTAGAAAAAAAAATTAAAATTTCTCTTGTTATTACATGCATGTTACAGAAGCTGTAAATCTTATTAAAATTATTCTTTTCCACACATCCTTAAACTACAAAATGTCAAAGGATAATTTGAGGATAGTAAAACAATCAGTTCAGTTTCTCTTAAAATGAAAGGTCGGGAAATAAAACAGATTTGTAATCACTTGGGGAAAACCGATGATGAATATGGACCAACCTTGACCATAAAGCTCAAACAGCAACAAGTCAATCTCAATTCTATGATATGAAGCCATAGAAGTCATACAGCCTGTTTTCTGTGAAGTCATAGAAGTCATATAGCCTATTTTCTGTGAAGCTTTTGTCTCACATGGCATTTTCATAAGTTAGGGATATATAATAGAACTCCAGTACAGGAGATGGAAAACTAATTCCATGCTGAGAGTCATCAATAACTGAAGGACAGGAAGCCACCCAGAGGAACCAGGGCAAGCTCAAGAAGTGGGTGCAAGGTGCTGCACCTGGGTTAGGGTAACCCCCAGCATCAATACAGGTTGGGAGACAAACAGATCGAGAGCAGCCCTGATGAGAAGAACTTGGGCTTGCTGGTGGATGAGAGGCTGGACATGAGCTGACAATGTGCATTTGCAGTCCAGAAAGCCAATTGTATCCTGGGCTTCATCAAAAGCAGTGTGGCCAGCAGGTCAAGGGAGGGGATTCTGCTCCCCTGCTCTACTCTGGTGAGACCCCATCTGGACTACTGCATTCCCAACACAGGAAGGACATTGACCTGTTGGAGCAAGTCCAGAGGAAGCCACCAAGTTGATCAGAGGAATGGAGCACCTCTCTTATGAGGAAAGGCTGAGAGAATTGGGATTGTTCAACCTGGAAAAGAGGAGTCTTCAGGGTAACCTAATTTTGGCCTTCCAGTACCTGAACAGAAATTACAGAAAAATTTCAGGAGAGACTATTTACAAGATCATGTAGCAACAGGACAAGGGGAAATGGGTTCAAATTGAAAGAGAGAAGGTTTAGATTAGATATTAAGAAAAAATTATTTACTGCAACGGTGGTGAAGCAGTGGAACAAGTTGCCCAGAGAAGTTGTGGATACCCTACCCCCAGAAGCATTCATGGCCATGTTGGATGGGGTTCTGAGCAACCTGATCTAGTGGAAGGTATCCCTAACCACAGCAGAGGGGCTGGAACTATATGATCTTCAAGTCCCCTTTCCAAAACATTCTATGATTCTACGAATTTACAAAGCTTAAAGAGGAGTGAAGTGGGACAATGGGAATTTGCATGAATGCAGCCATGTTTCATATCCATAGCCATATTCATGACACACAGACAAGAATATAGTTTAGAAGGTTCAGAATAACAGAGTTCAGAAACTTAGAAATCACAGAACATTTTTAACTTGAGCATCAAATTGAGTTTTTAGAATAAACAGATAAATAGCCAAGCCATACAATACTAATTTCTGAATCCTACAGGGACTCAGTAATTAAATTTCTGAAAGGTAGTAAAAAATTTAATAATTTTGAAAGATGCTTCACAGAAATAAATATAAATAATTTTAAAAAGTGCCACTAGGGACATACACAACTAAGGATTAACATGTCTGACTTTCATGCTGAGAAACAAAACATAAGAATAAATAGAATTAATAGTGAATATAATGCACGTGGGAAGGTCAGCATAATTTCTAAATATGAAATTTTGGGTCTCACAGAACCACCAGAAGTCTTTCAAGGACCACTTAACACATGGATAAAGCAGGAGAAGAGGATGCTATCACAAGCTGAACAGGAATCAATTCTGCAGTGCTGTGTGTAAAAAGGATAATGCCAAACTTGGGCAACAGCTGTAAGAGCAAGATAACTCTGACTTCCTTAGCACTGGCTGCATCTCAATACTAAATGTAGTTTTGTTGTAATGTACTACAAAAAAACCCCCAAAAAATAAAGAGGAAAATAAGAAGTAAACAAGCTGCTTGGAGAGATTCATCAGGACAGAAAAGAAGAGAAAGAAAAGATCTTAGAAGCATGAACAGCAATGATTGAAGGATCTGACCTTGCTTAGTCAAGACATGACAGAAGTTAGAAAAACTAGCAGTTCTTAAAATCAAAGTGGTCATGTAGAAACAAGTAATAAGTGTTACTTCATTGTCCATGACCAGGGCTAGTAGGATAAGTAATAATGTATTTGTCAGCAAGTGTTAGACAAGGTGTTGGAAAACTTTAATGAAACTCCAAATGCAGTTCTTTGGGACATGGTGTTTATCGCTAAATATAAAGCACTGGATGGACATCTATCTGGAATGTCATCAGGTAGAAGAGAGGGAAGGATTACAGGGCTTAAAATATCCTTCCCAGACTAATTTTCTATGATTCAATAATTATATGCTCAGGTTTTGAGTTCTGCTTCAGGAATTTTAATCCAAGCACCTAGCCTGAACAGTTTCACAACATTCAGTAATGACTTTAACTATAAAATTTCCAACAAAATATTGGCCGTTTTTTCCTGGGAAAACATGGCTCCAATGCTTGTCAGAAGTTACTACAGCATTCCTCAAAGACTAGTTTAGGCAGCATTTATCCAAAGCCATCATCATTTCAAAGTGCTGATTAATGGCATGCCTGGTCTCAGTTAAGAGCTGGTAATGAATGACAGGCATTTTTTCCAGCTATAACCCTGAATTAAGCACGTTTTTCAATTTGCAAGTTAGTATCAAATTTAAGGCTCTTTCGTGGAGATGTTTTACATTGGAATGTACACATTTAGTAATCAAATAGGGAAGAGAGCACTTTACTACTAAAAGAATTCAAGAAATGTTAATAGGCAATTCTAGAACAGGTGACTTTTCACTAAAAGAATTTAAACAATAAATAAAAAATTCTAAAAAAAAAGGACTGTAATTTAATAGGAAGAATATCAAAAGTATCTCGAGGTCATTATAGGTGAACAAGATCTGGGGAGAGAAAATTATTTCATGAGGAAAGAGTTATGGAATCCCAAGAAATTACAGTCTTGAAGAGTTCCTAGGAGAAAATTTACACTAACAAAAACAAAACAAACAAAAGAGCAAAGCTCAGTGTGTCTTAAAGAGAACATTTTATTGTTCATGAAGAAGCCCTCACAAAGTAGTTATGCTCTAAGATGGAGATCCATCTTGAATGACAGTCTTCAGCTGAATACTGGCAATAGACAGAAATATCTGATGTTAGCACAGTTCTGTAGAGTTCACTTGTTACCTGTCCCTTACAAGTATCTATAACATTGTATATTTAAAGGTTTAAATACTCTTTGTTAGCATTTTCCCATAATCTGGTTTGGACTGTGGTCATTAAAATACAGGCAGTTAGCAGAATGCTATTGTAAATCAACAGATGTGGTGATCCTAAAAATTGTGGGTTTATCAAGTTCAAAGCTTCCCTAAATATTGATGCAAGAAACAGCAAAGCTAAAAGTCTATTCTTTAAGCTGCAAGGATAAGAGTCTATATCAGGAGATTGAGAGAGAAAGAAATATATTTCAGTAGTAATGGTGTGTCAGTGCAGGCTGAAGGTCCCAAAGGACTTGCTCAAGAATGTTGCAGCCAAGGTATTTTCTGTTCCTACTGTCTGGTCACTTGAATCTTAGTCTAATAAACAAGCAAGAACATTTGTTTTGAAGGTACTATCAAGGAGAGATTCTCACTTCACTGGATACGTAAGAGAAAAAGAGTAAGGTTCAATTACTACATTTTTACTGGAGATTAAAAGATAAGGTAGCACAGGGAATTTGCAAAATAAAAAATTCTCTGCCTGACTAAGGAATGTTTTACCCAAGAGAATGGTCACAGCCAGAGCTGCAGCTGCATAAAGAGAAACAACTGTTTGCTTCGATGACAGCTAAGCAAGACATAGTATGTCTATTGAGAACAGAGATGTAGAATATAGGACTGTGAGGGAGAATAAAAAACCAGAATAGACAAAAGTTTTTATATCCCAGAATACATCATGAGGAATGGGGAGTGTTATTAAGACAATACAGTTGGAGGTATTGGCTGGGGGAAAGCAAAAATTTGTCTTTGAGTGGGAGTAGTGTGGGGAATCTCACTAGTGAGAGTCACTGCTTCCTTGCAAGCACACTGACTGAAATTATGTCTCTTCTTCCATGATAAACATTGAATGGCTAAAAGCAGAGATTTTGGATGACAGCACAGATAGAACTGCCACTGCCAGCAAGCTAAGAGCACCCAAGCTGAGCATTCACTCACTGAGACAAGTACCAGGAAGTCAGAGGTGTTAAGGTATGGAGATCAGCCCTTCAGATCACAGTGCAGCCTATAGGAGGGGTGGGATGCATCACCACACACCAGAAGAAGACTATGTGTCAGAAAAGAAAGTCTGTGTAGAAGACCTTGTCTTAATAAGCCATTGTAGGCATAAAATAAAAAAAGAAATGGCTCTTGGAAAAATGTTTCTATACAGAGAGGTTTCACAAAGATGAAGGCCTTTATCAGAGGTAGACCTGTAGATTGTTAGATACACATGATACTTTTCAGGTATCACCTTATGATTCTCCTTTAAAAAATTATTCTTCTTCATCCTACAAGGCATGGTGAAGTAAGGCTGCTGCAACTTCTGTGACCAGACCTCAAAATTTGAAAAGAATATTTTCTTCCATAAAATTCCCACTAAGTTCCTCTATCAGATGGTCCAGAAGCCATTTTGAATGCCCTTCATCATCATTATGGTGCCTTTATGGATCAGGCTAGATGGAGAAAAATACCCTGCCTCAAGTCCTGGCAAGACATTTTGCTGCCTAATATCTTAAAGAAAGTTCTTTGCCCTTTCAGATAACAGTGGAGAAAACAACTTTTATGATCTTTTAAAGAATTACAAAATTATGATATTTGTCTCCTATTGTCCAGAAATAAATTATTTTATAAACATTTCCATCAAAATGCCTAAGACTAAATTGAAATACATGCAACCAAAAAGACTGTAATGGCAGCATATTATTACCTCACTTGCTCCTGGCTACTACAAGGTACTTCAGGAATCTGTATGGTTCATCAGTTTATACACCTGTACAGAGAGACAAAACACAAATCTTCAGATCTCAGTGGATACTTTTTGTGAAGCAGCACTAGATTGAAGGAGGAACGTCATATATTCGGAGTGTTATGTGGTGATTTAAAATCCACATTACATTTGGCACAACTATATATGATCAAAGGCCAAAGGGCCTAGAAGATGTGGTACAGCCAGAATAGTTTCAAGAGTTCTTTTGAAGTGGAGGACTTAGTGCTACCCTTAATCCTTGAAAACTGCTTTAAGATGCAGAATTCCTGGGAGGGATGCTTGAAAGAAAATGAAGAGGCTAATGAATCTACTTACAATGACAGGAAATGACACAGTCAGGCTGCACTACCAACTGTGCACAATAATAGTTTGAAAGTCTGTTACAGATGTAAAGAGGTTATAAACATGGTTTATAGGAAAAAGGAGGCATTTGAAATCCTTCTTCTGTCATATATACTCGCCAGCACTAAAAGGAAACTCATTCAAGAGCATAATTCTTCACTGGGAGGTGTTTCTTTCTACAAAGCCACATTTTGCAAAATCAATAGAAAAATGTTTCTGATAAAACTGCAGGCTATGATGAAGAACCTATCAGACAAAGTTGCAGGCAGTAGTATGAAGTCAGGGAGTTTTGGGCACTGGAAACAAGGACTGGGCAAAATTAAGTAGCCCTTGAGACACAATAAGGACATTTTGAAAATGTGTTTTCCATATGACTTAGCAATGCCTTAGCACAATGGCAATTTTTCACTTACTTCCTTTTTTTCAAGGTGTTTAAAAACTTGTTTGTAACTTTGAACTGATTCACCCATGCCAACCAAACTTCCACTGGATTTCAGCAGTTTATATTTCAGATTCTGCTTAAAATTATCAAATCTGCATTCATATAGACATTTTGGGAGGTAAAGATACTGTCTCCTGGTCTGTCCAGGGCAGAATTTCCGTTTCAGAAACCAACCAGAGAGATTATCATGGTGTCAATCATTTTCAGAAGCAGCTACAAACAATACACAGAACTGGTTGGAGTTGTCTTTGTAAAACTAGAACCTGTTATTAGAAGAACCTGTGTGTCTTATGCATTCACAGTTAATCACTCGGGCCACCAGATGAAATGCTTTCCTAGTCCCCAAGCACTTTCCACAATGGATTGGGCAAAAATCTGAAAGTCAAAAATCAAGAAATTTTTTGGAATGTGAAACTATGCTGAGGAGTGTGGATATTGGAGGCATGACATAGGAACCTCTTGTTACTCATTTTTTTTATAGAACTTTATTACTGGAATCTTTTTGGCCAAAATAAATGTGGAATTCACCTTATGTAACTGTAGGAACAAACAAATCTGCAAAAGTAGGACAGTAAACTAAGATCAGAATCAAAAGATGTTGTTGTGGGATTGATTTTTTTTTTTTTAACTTTCTTAGATATTTCTGTGGATTGATGTAAATTAAAAGTTTCAGCATCCCATCTTCATTTAAGATGCATCAAAGTCCTGAAATTCATATATATCCTTTGAGAACAGAATTTACTTTTTCTCCACATTTCTAGGCTTTCCTTTCATGGAATGAGTTCTGATTAACAAGGAAATTAGTGTTGTATTATATTCTGAAAATTGTTTGGTTTTATACATCTTCTGATTTTGTCACCAGTGGCATAACAGACAGTTTTGCAGTCTTTAAAACTTAGAACCAAGCAAAAGTATGTAATTGACGTAATATTTCTTTCCTAAATTTAAAATTGTCTGCGCAAAAAGGTCTGAAAGTCTGTCTGATTACCAAATATTCCACAGGACAAATGAAATAAGGATCCAGCAAAATGAATATTTTTTAAATTTTCATTATTTTTATACTTAAGTTTGATATTTGATGGCTTGATTCAGAGTGTTTTTTAATCTACTGACTTAGTAACATTTCACTAAATGAGCTCATTCCATACCAGATCAAGATGCTCTAAGCCTCCTGACACACTGGAGTAGATATAAAGTGTAGTTTAGTTGCCCTATAAATTGTAAAAAAATAGAATAGTGATTTGTTTACATTTCTTTAGAAGTGCTGTTATTAGGTTGAAGTTTAAATAACTTAGAAAATATTCTGGAATACAAAAAATGGGCTTTCATTCAATACTGTATTATACAATATAGTATAATAAGCAGGCTTACAGCAGACCCTCAAATTAAACCTCTGTTGAGAGGCTTCTCACACCCAGGTTAATTAAAATCTATATTTAAATCTTACCATTTGGGGAACATACGTTTTGCTTAACTTATGTCAAAGTACAGGCTATAAACTTTCTTTGCAAAGACAGCTCTTTAAATGTAAGGGGCTTTCAAAAATGCTTTCCCTTCACTAATGATTTAACAGAAGAACAAAGTGAGGCACGGGTGAATTACATCCTCTTATTTTCCCTATATTCTTCTTATCCTTTCTGGTTTTAAAATTTTCAGACTTTATCCCTAAGTGAGGCTTATGAAATTGCCCTGTTTTTTCTAAATGTGGCACTCCTGTTAACACAATCCTAAATGCAACTCATTCTGTTTTCTTACTCTTTTATCTAGGAATACCTGTTATTCCCTATTCAGCTGGTCTAATGTAATTCCTTAGGTGATTTTTTTTCAGCATTATGTTACCATTTTTTGACTTATTTAGAACATAAACATTTTCTATCCTGTGTCTGCCTATCAGATTGTCAGTCACAGCTGCTTGTGTTGTTTGGTGTTTTTTGATTTTAATTTTTTGGTTGTTATTAGCAGGCAGTAAAATAAAAGGCTCTCAGGGACAGCCAGATGCTAGACAATGTGTCTAGCATCTAGAAAATTGTTGGTGGGGTAGATTGCAAAGACTTTGTAACTGCTCTGGGAAAGCTAGATAGAATTCAACCAGCTGGTCAATCCACAGCCCTGCACTAGCTTATCACATCTCTATATCACTAATCTCAGTCACCTACAGCACCTTTTGCCTATTAAAGAGCTAGATTCACATTTAAATTTTGGTAAATAATACAGAAAGAGCTAAAAGTCCTGTGCAGTCAAAACAGATATTTACTCTAGAGGTGGAAACTGAACAAACCAAAAGAAAGTACAAAGTTGAAGCGGACATGAAAAAAGAAGAAAGAGAAAAGAGGATACAGGACATACTAAATAAATTCATGAACATCAGCTTCATCAATTGCTCATGCAACAATTTTATCATAGAAAGAGAACCCTGCCTGTGAACTTACGCTTTTCAGCAGCTTGTGACAGATTTTGGGGAAGAACTCTGTGACATGTTCACTTAAAGATTCTACAGAATTAGGATTAATTAAAAGACGTGACAAAGAAAAGGGGAAAGAACAAAAGTATGACGAGAAACAGATACAGCCTTATAATACTTCTCTATACTTGAAATACTCATCATCATCAACATCATCATGGCTAGGCTTCACGAACGAAAATTTGGGAAGGGCTCTACCCACGCTTGCTACAAGCGCGCTGGTGGCTAAAAAGGCCAATGCGAGACAGACAAGTCCGGTTGCAAAAGGCACAGCAGAAAG
>JAWWES010000168.1:44537525-44680207 GCA_035583135.1 Lophotriccus pileatus | reverse complement strand
GCAGCATAGGTTGTTCATATTAATATTCTTTACAGAATATGTCCATTCTATTACAATTTATTACAATCATCCCGACACTCCTTTGCAGATCCCTACAGCATGCGTCTGTGCTGATGCACTCAGTTGAAATGTGGATGCAGTACAGCCACTTTCATGCACTTCTGGGCCACAACATACTGCTTTTAGATATGAGTTGGTTAGGGAAGGAAGGGACCAAAAAAACCTGAGAGAGACCAGATATAAGGGAGCAAAAATAACAGGAGATGTCATCTAAAGATAAATAGCAACATAACTTATTCTTAACACACCTTATACCTGTCCTAAGAACATCTGATGAAGGCAGCTGGGAAGTACTTTCCTCCTGATGCCTTTACAGCTAATTTACATCAACCTGCTTTATCTCAGGGGGACTTCTAGAAAAATATAATCTATCTAATCACATAACAACATAGGAGGCAGGAAAACAACAATGAAAGTTGTAATCTTTAGAAGGCTAGCAGCCTTAGCATTTTTAGTCTTGCAGCTTGAGAAGATTTCCAGAATGTGTCCTCATTTAGCAAGGTTGTTCACATGGAGCAGCTATGAGATCAACCATAGTCTGTTGTGAGCTGGACCAAGACTTATCAATACAGACCAACCCGACTAAGCAGTCCATCCTTCCACACCATTAACAGTGGCAGTATGACAGAGCCTGCTCTTTTCACCACTGGGCACTTTAGACAGGACTTTTAGGTACTCCAAGCTTAAACTTCTGGACCATAAAAGTTAATTAGGTTCTGTTAACACAAAGTCAAATAATTTCTACAGAATGCGGGCAATTGTTTTCTGGCATAATCCACTGATATGTAACTATTACCTCAATTAACTGATGTTATTCCAAGTGAAAGAGGTCATGTTGAAAGCTGGAGTCTAAAGTGAGAACTGATCTTACAGATCCAGATCCAGTTTCACTTATCCTTGCATACGTTGGAGGAACTGCACTGAAGATAATGGGGTGCATTTCATTGCTATGATCAGATCTACAGAGCTTCACTTTATCTCAACAGGTCCTGATTTAACTGCTCTCCTTCCTGGTGATTAGATTGGAGCCCACAAATAATTCATCTGAATCAGACTATCCCCAGGACAAATACAGTTTGCTGGACTGGAGCCACAGTTCTTATCATTTTTCCGAGTTAAGCTCACAGTGTTTCAAGTCCTATGCATGTGCTTGAGAGCTTGAGAGAGGATCATAGGTCATGATCTATGACTGTTTAGGAATCTCTATATTTGACATGGAAAAAACCCTTTTTAAACAGGAAAACATAAAAGACAAAACCAAAAATGAAACTGAACCACAGAAAATGAACAATCAGTAAGTTACTCAGGATGAAGAAAGAAACCTAATGAAGCTATCTCAAAGCAAACATACTAGATTTTCATGTATACAGTGGCAAATCATATGGAGTTTTATTAACTAAGAGAACTTACACTTGAGTAAATTCAATGTTTCAACTCAAGCCCAATGGATAGTGTTTAAAAATACTCAACAACCTTAAATGTAGTGCTTATACCATAAGTTACTGATAATGTTATTTAAAGTCCATGCATTTTACCTGTGTGCTGTTCAGATTCCGCCCCCCACCCCCACCCCCGCAACTTTGGTCAAGGAATACAGACATCCTAATTTCATAAATGTCTCTCCTCTTCCAACTTTGAAATAGCAAACCACTTTAGCTACATCAGGATATTTCCATCATACAATTTGCTATGGGAGGTTTGTTACTTGTACATTTGAGAGTGTAGTCACTGAGATGCAGGCTGGATCCCACTGCCAGCTCTGAAGCCACATGTTTAAACACAGGATAAGCCCATCTCCTCCAGTTTGTTCTGTCGCAAAACTAAGGACAGGGAGTAGGGTTTTTTTCCCTCCTTAATGCACTCAATCCAGGCCACCCTTCACAGATGCTCCTAAATAAAACGACAGGGTCAAATTGCACCTATAAGTCTTTAAGTGTTCTTGGGGCATTTGTTTTCCCCCAAATGTTTCCCTTTCTAGATTTGGTTATTTGGAACACAATGGAGATTTCCATTTATTTATATGAGATTATAGCTTTCAGTTTTGCTGTTCTAGAACTGCAGACTTAGTAGAAATCATAGAAATATTGGGCTGGAATGACCTCAGCGATCCCTTCCTTATGACATAGTAAACGTGACAAGACCGTCATTGACTAACAAAGGTTTGTTCTTAAAGGACGCCATAAAAAGGGACTTCACCACTTCTCTCTTCTTATTTTCAGAATAAATCTCCTTCTGATACTTCACCAAAATCCTTGTTTACCCAAACAAAGCTGGCTACTATTTTTTGCACCCCCCTCCTGCTACGGAAGCTGAGAACAAATTAATCCCTGTCCTTTTTATAGCTACATTAGAAGACAGTTTTCCATGTTCCTTCTCAAATTTCTTTTTTGTAAGCCCAGCAAACATAATTTCTTCAATAATTTTTCTTTGACTAGGTTTTCTGGACCTGTGACAGTTTTCGTTGCTCATTTATAAACCCACCTCAGTCTCTGTCTGACACAGAGACATGCTCTAGACAGGCTGATGGGTTTTTTCTTTGATGTTAGCAGAGAACTTCTTAAATGCATAAGGTATGTCAGATGATAGCACAAACTGGATCAAGTTTGCTCCAGCAAAGAGAGAATACATATAGGCAAATACGAAGACTTTCATTTTAGAATTTTTTTTGGCATTATCATAAGAGTGTCCCAGTACTTCTGTATGTCCAGCACACCATAATTAAAATCACTAAAATGCCACAAGTGTGCGCATCACATTACTTTTGCTGCCCCAATTCTTGATCTCACTCCCTTAGTTTACCTGTTTCCTTCACTGGTTGTGTCTCATCTTTGATACCTCATAGGCATTTGGTAGATATGCCTATCCTTTACTAGATCTGCATACAGCTTAATACATTGGGAATTCAGCCTGGTAAGAGCGTGGGCACTAAAACACGTTTTTTGGAAGTAGCATAAGGACGTATCAGATGACAAAGGACCTAAGAGCACAGATGTCAAGGAGAGTTAATCTGGTATCATGGAAACTAACGTGATGAATTCAGACTGGGAAAGAGCAGAGCAGTACAGCAGGTCCTTTGCCCTGTACTGAGAAGCCCAGTGAAGAGAGGCAGCTCAGGGAGTTGCCTGCATGCTGGCACAAAGAGCTCCATGCAATCACTTGTTAAGCCGGAAGGGAAAGAGGTGAGGTTATGTTCAGTACACGGATGCAGCTCCTTAGCAGAAATGGCTTTGGACTTGGATTGTCATTGAACTTCTTTGTTCTCCTCTGATTTATTGAACAATGTGATTCTGTTTCTCTCCATGAATGTAACTCCTTATGGGTTACTGCAGTTTTGTTTATTCTTTACATAAGACTTAGGAATTGGGGGGTTTGTTTTGGGTTGTTTGGGTTTTTTTGGTTTGTTTTTTTGGTGTTTCTTTTTTTTTTTTTCTATCTTAATAGCAGATGAACTTGTCTGGTCTTTTATAATTGTCTTGTGGCTCTCCAGAAAAGCAGAAATAGCTAGGCTGTGTCCAGGTCATTACCATGAAATATGGTCAGGAGGAAAGCTAAGAGAAGTCAGGCTATTGTATATTGTGCCATACAATGTAGGACAGCTATTTAGGGAATCACTTCTCCCCTCACAGGGGTTCAAATTGGCATCAGTCTGTTCTCTAGCTTGCCAGCACAAAATCACCAGGTGAAACAGAAATTGCAGGCAAGCCTGAGTTTAACAAGTTTTGTGCTTACAAACAGCATCCAACGAGATTCAGAGAGGCAAGTGATCCCTTTAACAACAGAGGTGACAAGTCACTCCACAGTTACTAGGCTGGCACAATTTTTCACAGCAAGACAGCTTTATAGACATCCTGTTCATCAGTGTCAGAGAGGCTGGGAGAGCGGTAAAACATGCATAATGGAACTGTGATGGTCTAAGGAGACGATTAGGCCATTTAGTCCAATGTGCTTATCCCTTAAATATTTTGTTTCCACTCAGCCCTTTTTTCTCACTGTTTCCTGAGATCCTGTGATTCTCCCCCTTCTGTCTGCAGACACACAGCTCTTGCTTGATCTCATTTCTGTGACATTTCAGGCACTCTTCCTGCTGACTTGTTCCATCTGGTTATTACCCTTTGAGTGAGAAGTAGCTCTTGCCTGCATCTCTGCTGAGTCTCCGAGTCTGTGTGTGGAGTGTTTCGGCTCCTCCTTTCTGAACAAGCAAGATTGAGCAGGTTTATAAATAGGAGCTTTCAAGCTAATGAGATGGGGTGCGGGGGTGAGGAAGAGGGAAACTGTACTGAAGTCACTTCAGAGGCAGATCCTAATGCTCCTCAGAATGACAGCTTTGCAGGCACAGTCACAGAGGGACACTGGGAGAGGGGATGGTTAATCACTGAAAGGGGAAAGGGGTTTAAGTCTTGGCTCTGCGACAGGTTTGAATATTACCTGGGAAAAGCCATACCTCCTCTCAGTTTTCCATGGACTGTATCCTCTTCCTGCTTCCCTCCCATCATTGTGCAAATGTACTGTAACGGTTGTGGGGCAAGAATGATCTATTCCTATGCATTTACTTACAGATCAGTAAAATAAGATTTGTCTCCTGATGGGATCTCTCAGTATCGTCAGGATAACACAGCCTTCTGTTTAGAGGCAGTGCCCTTGCTAATATACCCAACACACTCTTGCTGGGGCACAGCATGCACCTTGCACTTTATGACTTCTTTCCCCCCTTTTCATTTTTATTATCCCCACTTAGGGCTGGTAAATAAAGCAATAGAAATCCTCCTGGGACTAAAATCCTTGTACCCACTTTCAGCCCACTTTCCAGAAGGATAAGTGATTTCTCTTATCTGTACTATGAAGACAAAACACAGCCAGTGTGACCTAATTCATACAAATGGCATGTGGGTCAGCAGCTTCATGTCTGGACAACGCTCTGCAAGGGCTGCATGGTTTGTGAATGTCAAATGTCACTTTGTTTGAACTCCAAACCAAAAAGCAGGGACCTACACCAAAATGACAGCAGAGGAGTGTCTGTGAGACAGCTCTCTAATGCCATATGAGTATGTGTGATAAAAGAGAGGTGGTGGCTGGACACACTAAAGGCAGTAACAGTCCCAAACAGCACATCCCACTCCTGAGAAGCCTTTCAGTAGTTACAAGACTATTAGACAAGTACTGTACACTTGCAAGTCCTAGAATTGAATGTGACATCAGCAGTGCTTAGTAGATGGAGGTGACATGAGGTCAGATGTAGAATAAAAACTGCATACAAGTACAGTGGGTCACGGATAATTGTCTAGGACTGTCCCTGACTGCCTCCAAACATGAAGATTCAGCTGTAAATCACAGGGTGTTCTGTCTCCGTCTGCAGTGGAAAGAATCCAGACTCTTTCTGGTGCAGGACAGCCAGGGTGAGATATTACGCTTGAAATACTCCATGTTCCTAGAAAAGAAGTGATGCCCCTTCATCCCTTACTTCTGTACCTCACACAGACTAAACCTAAAGCATGCTGTTCTCTTCAGCCACCAAATTAAGGCTGATTCCTTGAAGAGATAATAGAAGAAAGTCCTCTGCTCCTTGTATTTTCTCCTTCAGAAACTCCTTTCTGAAGAGGTTCAGAAGCTTTCATTTCCCATCATGGAAATGTTTTAAGATCCTCGTATACTGTCTCCCTTTCTGAGATAAATCCTTTTTTAGTCCACAGTTAAAAGTGATCACTAAAAACAAACTCTCTGCTTTCCAAACACCCAGCTGCAAGAACTGGCTGTTGAGGAAAGCAGCAAGAACCACTTAAAACATTCTGGCACTGTGAGATATGAAGAATTAGCGGCAGGTTTTCAGGGACCTGTTCAACATTTTGATGCATATCCAATCAGCAAGAGAGCAGCCCTCATTTTTCTATCCCATTTTAGGAAAGCAATATCCAAATTGTTCCTATATTTTTATCTGTCAGGCTAAAAGGCATGTTCAGTAGGAAGATGAGACTTTCTCTTACCCCCCGATATTCACTTCTCCACATAACTCTTGGAAAAACCTTCATGACCACTTACAGAGCTTCATCAGCCCAGTAGCTTACTGAGGAGGTGTAAGATATGATGATGATGTCCCATCCACTGGTTGCATTCACACAGAAATTTGGAAGGAGAATGAAAAATTTAGTCCTTGTATTTTATTAGGTGAATATGATGCTCCTCTGAAGTCTGTTGGCAAAGTTAAAAGGTTGATGGTGTCTTTAACAAATAAGATGAACCACAGCCAGCTCACAGAGTTTAACTGGAGACATACTGATCTTCTCAATGGAGTACTATGCTACTATTGCCTCCCGTAGTACAGGAGAAATGGGTCTTCTACACAGAGAAAAGGAAATTTTCTCTCATGGCACTGGGAAATGGAAACACAAAATCTTCAGCACTATTACTGCTGTTATCACCCTAGGAAGTCCGTTTTTGTCAACATGCCAGGAACATGTCTCTTTGTAGTAACACAGCATCTCAGGAAAGGTCTTTTTCAGGACTTCTAGCCAACAAACATTACTTGCCCTTTCAGAAAACAGTTTCCTATTCCATATTGCTTCTATGGCTCAGAAATATTGGGCTATCTACTTGTCTCACTTCTCCACAAGCATCAACCATGCTTTCTGCTTTGCAAAGCAGAAACGTATTTCAGCATGCTTTCTACAGTTGCACAGGTGTAGGTCCTGCTTGCTACCCCATTTCCTGACTGCCAGGCCAGGGCTTTATCCACAGTAACACATTGCCTAACAACAAGCAAATGGAACAGGACTAATTTTGCACCCTACTTCTGTACTACTTGCATCCAGGAAAAAATCTGTTCATCCACTGTTACCAGTGGATCTGTTTATTGATCTAGTACTATGGTTTTCAACCCACACTATTTGAGATCCCAGGGGCCTGTGAATTACATATTAGGCATCCAGGGATAAAGACCAAGAAAAGAAAACCTCCTCTCTCCACAGGACCCTACACTCTGCTGGAATTTTTAGTGGCTGGCAAATTGAAAGAATGTTGAAAACCATTTGTCTGGTGTAATAAGATAGTATATGTTCCTGCAGTCATAAAGTTTTGGGGAACTGCTGAGGAACTCTGCCAAGTTTTAACAGTTGCAATGCCTAGTTAGCACCTGTCTGTGAAAGCAGCATCTGTAACATGGCTACGGGTGCACTGAGCTATTTCTTTCTTATTCCATGCGTAGATGAGACATCCCAAATGAATGGCAAGCCTTCCCTGGGGTCATGTTAAGACAGTGTGAGAATCATAGAATCATAGAACCACAGAATACTGGATTGGAAGGCACCACAAGGATCATCTGGCCTAAACTTTCTTGGCAAAAACATGGTCTAGACAAGACACGCCAGCACCCTTAAAAGTGTCCAATGTTGAGAAATCCACCGCTTCCCTCAGGAGACTATTCCCATGGCTGATTGATTTCACTGTGAAAAATTTTCCCCTTGTGTCTAATCAGAATCTTCCTAGAAGTAACCTATATGCACTACCCCTTGTCTTTTCCATGTGACTCAGAGCAAAAAGACAGCCTTCATCTTCTTTGTAGCCACCCTTTTAATACTGGATAAACACAGAGATAAGGTCTCCCCTAAATCTTCTTTTCTCAAGGCTGAGAAAATCCAGTCACTTCCTCAGCCTTTTCTCATAAGGCAGGCTTCCCAGAACTTCAGTCATCTTTGTGACCCTCCTCTGGCCCCTCTCCAGCCTGCTCACATTTTTTTGTATTGCAGAGACCAAAACTGAACATAGTATTCCACATGAGGCCCAACAAGCATTGAGTAAAATGAGACATTGACTTCTTTATGTCTGCTGGTGATGCCCTTGTTGATGCAACCCAGCATCCTGTAGGGTTGCTTTAAGTAAAGTGTTTTGCTGTGGCACATTGAGCTGTTGCCCATCAGGACCTCCAGGTCCTTTTCAACCCAGCTGCTCCCCAGCCGGGTAGATTGCAGCCTGTGTTGCATTCCCAGATTATGTTTTCACATACCTTACATTTGTCTTCGTTAAGCTTCATGAGGTTCTTGTTAGCTCACTCTTCCAGCCTATCCAGGTTTTCCTGGAGGGTAGCTCTCCCTTACAAAGTGTCCACTTTGCCACTCAGTTTGGCATCATTGGAACACTTCATCAAGGTGTGCTTGATCCCATCATCCAGATGGCTCATGAAGATCGTAAACAACCTTGGGTCCAATACTGATTCCTGAAGGACCCCACTTGTGACAGGTTATTAGTTTGAAAAGGACTACCACAGCCTGGGTGCTGCCTGCCAGTCAGCTCACTACCTACCACCCAGACCCCTTGTCTAGACCATACACACCAGTTTCTCTAGGAGGAGGCAGTAAACTAAAGGAGAGAATGCTCTAGGAGAATGCAGCATATTAAATCCCATGAAACCTCCCACCTACAGAAAAGTGCTTGTTGCACAGAGAACTATTGCAGGCTCCTCTGACCCCTCCAGCTCCCCATAATGCAACCAAGTCTTCTACACAGTGTGCACAAACCACTCATAGTGAAGTCCCAAACATATTTTAGCAAAGTATTTTCCTTTGGAAAATACAATGTAAAATTTCACTGTCTCTGCAAGAGCACACACTGATGGCAATGACATTGTGTCAAACAGAATGGAAAAGAGAATTTTCCATTTTCAAACTTCCTAAGAAGCAAAAGATTAACAATGAGAAGAAGGAAAAGCACTCTCAGCCACTCCGAGCGCTCTAGCTAAATTACACATTTGAAAAATTATACTTTAGAGAAAACATTATGGTTCAGAATAAAAACCACACACAAAAATAAAAATGTTGTAGAATAATTTTTTTTTTTATTCTCCTCCAGGTTACTACCCCAAAAGTCTTTGTGGGATCACTTCCCTAACTTGGATTTTTTCCCTTCCCTTCCCAAGTGTGCTGCTCTTTGCTACAGTGCTGGATGCTCACTTCACCTTTTACAGATGAATTTTTCTACCACACTGAAAGCTTTCCCCTGTGCATGTATAACCTCTGTCCCTTTTCATCATGGCTCTTTGCTCTGTCAGGGCAGATAACTAAATGTGAAGGAGGACTTAGGAAGCCAGGAAGAGCTTTTCTCTTATTAGAATAATGCTGCTATTAACACAGCTGTTTGAGTCACAGAGTTAAAAATTAGTTGATTATAGGTACCCATGCTCTGTATAGACCTTCTGAATGGTTCTGATGGGCTGTCTAGACAACTGACTGTTAGTACCTTTCTGTCAGTAGCAATTTTTGCCATTAAAAGTGTGTGGGGAGAAGCACTGATGAAGAAAGCACTCTTCCTTCCAAATCCTGCTTGTCTTTAGCTTCTCCTTCTGTGGCAATGCACTCTCAGTAGTCTTTTGCATCTGATGAAGAATGCACACGCTAAAAGATCATTAGGTTATAAAAATGCATGAGAATACTACTGAGAGGAATAGCTAGTGTCTAAGCTTCACCCTTCATTGTGGCATGTTAAAGAAACACTAGACAGGATCCACTCAAAGCAACTGAAGAGTTTCTGAAGACTAAAGAAAAGAACTAAACTTTCCTAAATACCACAGTTGAGGATACCACACAGCTTCTGCTATGTGTTCTCAGTAGTCCGCAAATATCTGTCTGGAGAGGATTGCTTCAGGTTTTAGGATGCACTTCCAAGGTCACAAGAATTTTCACACCTTTTACTTCTGGGTGCTCAGTGGCAGGTAAAGGATGTTGCAGCTAATGGGAACACAGATTGAAGCTAATTATAGAGTGACTAACTTGCCATGGACTTAATTGCTTATTAGAAGTCACACTGATGTCTGAAACAGAGGCTACAAATCTTATAATATGTAAAGAAATATCCACCACTCGAAGAATAAACATGAAAAGCTCATTTGGGTACAAAGAATAGATATTTGCCCACAACTTCTTTCACTGTGTTACACATTAAAGGTTGGACAGAATGATCTTAAAGTTTTTTTCCAATCTAAATAATTCTACAATTTCAGCACCAGTGCCCGGAAGCCAAATTTAAGTGTTTAGGTGTGGGTGTCAGCAAGTGAATTTATACAAGAGCAGTTCTCAGGCCCTAGTTTTGCCAAAGAGCAATACTAAGTCACAGTACCAGGTAAATACTTGTATAGGGGGAGCACAGATAAGAAGCTTTGTTTTCATGGAATTCTGTTTGTATTAAGCAACCCTGCAAGCTCTGCTTTCACTACAGAGCACCAGCTCAAACCACCCTCTCTTTGTATTTTGCAGAATGTGCTGTTTTCTGAGTGCTACCCCAGCCAGATGCACACTGGCATCAGCAGAAGTGCCTATAGACAGCCACATGGAATCTGGGTCCTTGCTGATAAAGTTTTTGTGCTATGGCTCTGCCTAATTGCAGGACTTTTCTTTCAGTTTCCTTCCCCACAGGCGACAGTTGTCTCCGTTACCTTTTTCACTAACATCTCCAGTTTCTCCGTGGAGCTCTAGTAGGCCAAACTCAGGGCAAGACTAATCTACTACAATGAGCACCAATGGGGCTTTTATTATCCACCTGGCAGTCCCGGCTCAAGAAGGTACCATTTTTTTTAATTTAGTGTTGAGTAGAGTTGACAAAGCATCCTTAATTTTCCTTTTCCAAGCATCCCTCTTTATCTTTTTCACTTGAACAGTAATGAGCTCAAGGTAACCATAGAATCATTTAAGTTGGAAAAAAACCTTAAGATCATCAAGTCCAGTGAAATGCATTTGTCTGTAAACTGCAGCAGCTCAGAAGCAGACCTGTGACACCTCACACAGAGGTGTAGACCCTGCTCTCTGCGCCCACCCGTTTGTTAGATGTCTTGTGCCAATCATAGCTGCTTTCTATGAAGTGATCTATGGCTTTGGACAGCTTTCCTGCTTGCTCACTCTCCCCTTCAACGTGCTCCAACTTGCTCCTTTTGTCATAATTTCTCTCCTCCTCAATTCATACCTGGCCATAAACGGTAGGAGATAAAGTGGTGCCAAAGGGGGCAGTGTTTGTACCTTGTGCTGTATAAACATGAAGCTGTGGATAATATGGTTTTTCCTTTAAAAAAACCACTCCCTTGTCTCTGAAAGGGAGCTCTTTTCATTATGACGTGGTAGCATAATGAATTCTCTGCACTGAGATGCTGCTCACAGCCTTGAGACAAGGCACAAAGGGAGTGCAAATAAATGAACAATACGGTGGAAGAAACAAAGAGCAAAATGAAAGCAAGCAAGCAATAAAGAGGGGGGAAGGAGAAGCCGCCTGCAGTGTTTAAAGCTGTGCCATAAAAAACAACCACCATATAAAATGATGCAGTTTCTATAGAACAGGGCAGGCATTTCTACAGAAATGGGAAGTCCAATGAGAAGAGCATGTTGACTCCGTAAGCAAGGACAGAGCTGGTAATTAAAGGACTGCTGCATAATTTTAAATTAAAGTGCTGCATAATTTTCGCACTGGCCTAGTGCATCCCATCCCAAGGGGTCCCACAGGGTGCTACAAGGACTTTTCCTGCTCCTGAAACACAGCCATACTTGGGGTAACAGGTTAGCAGTGTACAGCAGCAGCATATAAGAAGATATTTTATTGTTGCATGAGTCCTCCCTTCTTTTGTCCCCTCACTTCCAAAAACTCCTCTAAAAATAAATATACCTCACACCAGTAACTCTACAAGATTGATTGACTACCTTTAGAGAACAATGGGGAGTCTTCTACCCCAGAGCCATACAGGTTTGTGTGGAATAAAGAACAAAAGGTAAAGATAAAATATGTTTTGCAAAGAGCGGGTGCACAGGTTGTTGTATTGAAGGCTGGCGGGAACAGGCGTAGAATCACACCAGCAAGCTCAAAGCTCTACTCACAATGTCATCCACATTCTCTCAATGCCATTTTAAATCAGGCACTTTTTCTTGCATAGCAGTTTGCTCCCACATCCTCCTTTCTGATCGCCTCAGACCACTCTACCTCCACAACTCACTCTCACCTCTCTTCCCTCTTTTCCCCTTAATCTTCCCCCACTTCTTCTAGTCATCAAAGCAACTCCCTTCTCACTGAGCTCCCATATCAAATCCCACCAAAAACTACACCAATGTCATTGCAGAGGAATTGTTACCTGCTGAATGGTTCTATGCAGATGATAGCCTTTCTCACCACATCAGAGCTGTCTTTGGAGGCTTTAGAAACTTTTTAAACAGAGACACTCTACCTCAGTCTCATGCACAAAACATTTAGTGCAACAATACCCTGATCTCAGTGTTTCTGTAAAATAGAGCTCTTGCTTGGTTGGAACCATGTGCTGCACGCAACGTACAGTGTGCTACATGGCCAACTGCGTTCATCAAATTCTACCTTCTTACTCCCATGCTAGTATCCTGTGGGATGGAGAAATGTGGGTCTCTGGTCTGCCTCCTGCTGTTTCACAGTTGGCTCAAATTCCTCACCCCCTGGGCTGCTGCATTATTCAAGCCCTTCTCTTGTGTTAGACCTAGTGATTTCTGCTAAGAAGGTTTTCAGCCAGATCAAAGATGAGTTACCAGCCTTAGAGCCTAATCCAGCTTTCTGGGTTACCCAAAGTGTCAGCTGAGCTGTGCAGTGGTTGGTGCAGGAGTCTAATGGTGAATCTCCAGTACATCAGTGTGATGAGTTTTATGAGGGCAGTGAACCTGCAGACAAACAAGAGAACCCACTGAAAGAGGTTTGCCTTTACATGTTCCTCTATAAATAGATTTCTGCAAAAGAAAATGCTTTTAGAAGATCTTTCTGCTCAACCTGTTTATGGTTTTCCTTCCTCCTTTTCTCTCCTGGCTGTAATTAGCTGTCAAGTCTTGGCGCATGTTTTCTGTTCGCTTGCCTTTTAAAAAGGCAAAAGCCAAAACTTTCAGAAGATAGGCGAGAGCTCATTTCCATTTTTCACTCTGGTTGGACTGAGATGCCACAGCTACTTAATTTGGCTTAAAAAGCCTTGGTGTTCTTCACCTTTAATCACTCGTTCATCCTCCTGGCACCTCACTCTTTCTTGAGCTGAACCCAGTGTTTGTTCACTTGGCTGCTGAATTATCTCAGGATGAAAAGTAACTTTCCCCTCAAATGGCTGTCTGACATACAACATAAATGCTTGTACCAGAACCACAGACGGGACAACGGAGTTGGGGAAGAGGAATGACAACAAACAACTTGGTGAAATGGGAGAATTGTAAGATTTAAGCTGGTTACTGCAAATAATGGCCTTACTGCTCTGAACAGTTGCAGCCTGGTAGACAAAAATTGCTCAGCCAACTGCATATTGAACAGGGTCAAAAGCTTGACCCATAGCTGTGAGTCTTCCCTCCACCTTCCTGCAATTAGACAACAGAAACGTATCAGCCAACTAACAACACCTCCTCCCTCCTTTTTCTCAAAACATGATTCTTACACGATACAGGCATCCTCCTCACAAGAGGAAGTTCATGCTTTAAAACTAGTCATGACCTGCAATGATTCTTGTTTATTACTTTCTGCTAGAAAATGCAGGGTAACAACAATGATGTCTGTTCTGCAAGGACATTTCCTTGCAAGGTAACTGTAAGGATCTCCAAACCTTTTGTAAATAACCTTTAGTGATGACTCATAGCACCTTCTCTCATTGCTGTTTAATGATGAAATGGAGTTTGACAGTATAAAGAAAGTGATGGCAGCAAAGTCTTCAGCAACTGATGCTTCTACAGAGTTCTCACTCCTTCCTTGTGCCATGGCCACCTCCCAGCAAGCTGACCCTCAAGTGTGTGATACTTTATAAACCAGATGGTGTAACTTACAACTAAAAAACAAACAAACCTAACACAGGGGTTTTTGTTAGTGTTGTATTGCTTTGTAGTCTCAGTAGTTACCAGGGTGACAATAGTGCTTGGAAAATGCTGACTAATGATGAGCACTGAGGTAGCATGAAGTGTCAGAGGAGCAGGAATGGCCTATGGAGAAAGGAGAAAGCAAAGGAGAGGATGATGATGGTGGGAAGTGAAAAAGCAATACCTGAAGTGTGCATTACCAAAGACTGTGTCATCAAGCCACCATCCAAGGCACAGAGAAACTAAATCAATTTTCCACAGGAAAAGAGCAAGTTACTGGCAGAGAGCACAATTTTAAGAGATGGTGACACCTCCTTATGCCCTCTCTCAACTCCAGGCATGCTTCTGCCCTGCTGTCTTGCTTGAAATCACAATGAGAAAGTAACTAGTACAAATCCAACTGGAGGCTGTCCCACCCAGGTATATTATCAATAGCTGGCAGCTCATAAAAGTTTCTATACTGGCTCCTATAGAGAGAAGAAACCACAACATTCAAATGCTTGAGCCAGACCTTGTTTTTAAAGGCAGAATGCAGACACAAACATACACACACACACATACAGAGATGATCCCTGTGTGCCCTCTTCCCTTCCTTTTTCTCTTCATCTCTGCTACCACAAGAGAATTGCACTAGTTAGGTTTAAAAGGGATCTTAAAAAGAAATTTTTAAGTAACTTCTAAAGACTAGTTTTAAAACAGTGCAAAGGCCTGGGTAACCACCTCTTAATTTTCAGAGGGCTCTTTCAGTTGAGGAAATATCAGTAGTGCACAGTCTCAGATGTGTCACTAAACTGGTACAGTGGAACTGGTGAAAATGTCTGCATGGATACTCAGCTTTCTGTGATAAAAGCCTATATGTATGATGGAGGAAATAATTTGCAGGACCCAAGCTATACCACACCCGCTCCCTGTGTGCAAGCACATGGTACCCTCTGTTGGGAGGCTGTTCGGACACTAGGATGCATGGAAGCAGCAGGGGCACTGCTCCAATCCAATCCACAACTCACTGTGGGAAATTTCTCCCTGTTCTTTTTCCAGAGGAACAGAAACACTCCTCCAGCCTTTTATGAGATTCAAACAAGCCTGCCATACATAATTTGCGTATCAGAAAATGGGAGCAGGATGGAAGGATGTATTTTAAAGCTTTGCAACTCACATTCAACAGCAAGGCCTAGCAATTTTATAAGCAATTCTGTGCAAGCCTATGATACAGTTAAACCATATCTTGGATTTTACTCTATGAGCTAGCTTGGCTTAATTGCTGGACTTGCTAAGCTTAATATTCTTTCTAACCTTTGGATCACAGAAGGCACTGCAATCTCCAAGTCAAGGCCCTTAATAGGCTAGCACTCTTCCCAGGACAAGTATTCCTGAACATTAACCACTTTCCCAACAGATACCCTCTCTGTTTCCATCTGCCAATTCCTTTCTGTTCATCATCTCCCTCTGGCCGATGCCCACATTCCCTCACTCCTGCAGACACACTGCCTTGGCTCCCAGCTGTGTACAGCTGGCAGGTCCCCAGGGTCCAGACAAAACTGTGGCTGCCTCCATCACATTCTCTGGATTAGAGTTGGTCTCTTTGGGGACAAAAGAGAAGCTGCTCACTTTTCTTGGCTTTTCTGTTGCTGTTGAAACACAGCTACAGCTTCCACACCAGCAGTATCTGGGGCACTGGCCTTCTGGTCACATATCCACCTTTTCCTACTCTGCCACGCTCCCTCAACACTTCCAGCACGAAGCTTGTGTACCAGGCTTTTGCTGTGCTGGAAGACAATGGGTTTTGCTGCAACACAGAGGAAAATGCTCCCCTTGCGCTCTTGGATGCAGGCACATGGGTAGTTTCCCAGTCAGCATGACCTCAGCAGTTTGCAGACAAGAAGTAAAGATGCTGTTGCAAACACTAAAAGTATGTGCTGGCATGCCAGAGAGAGAAGTCTCCACTAATTAAGCTAATATTTACCCTCATTGACAAATTGGGGGAATGCTTATTGTCTTTTCCTATGCTTGAGCTGTGCTTGCTATGAGACAATTCATCATGTTATTGCTAGATCTGATACATGTGCAACAGCCCACCCTGAAGAGGTGGGCAGCTGGAGATTGAAATAAAGGCGCTCAGTATGATCTCACACACTGCTACCATTTGAATTAAAAGAGCATCTTTGATACAAACGAGTGCTGGTTGTGTCTTTTCCTCTCAGTGGACCTGAAAAAAGAATGGGCAGGGATGTAGCTGAGAGAAGGAAAAAGTAGTGCAATGGAAGCTTAAAGAGAAATAACTGAGGCCATGTGTAGACATGGCTGGCTCTAGGAATGAAAAAAGCAGTTAATTTCCCAGAGCAGGAAACCAATGCATGTGAACCAGCTATGACCCACCTTCCTAATACGCCTATTCCGGAGTGATGGAGAGTCACACTGTCTTCTGCCCCCACCACCTCTGGCTGGGTACAGAATATGTGGACAGCTGATACTTCCAGTATCAGGGCTAATAGCATGATCTGTCCTCGCTCCTCTGATCTCTACACAGTGTCACCACCACTGCTCTTCCCATCCATAACCCACCCCTTCCTTTAATTTTTTGTCATAGGAGTAGATCTCAGAATCACAGATCAAAGGAGGAGTGTTGGTTGATGAGAGGCTGGACATGACCCATCAGTGTGTGCTCACAGCCCAGAAAGCCAAACGTATCCGGGGCTGCATTAAAGCAAGCGTGGCCAGCAGGTCGAGGGAGGTGATTCTGCTCCTCTGCTCTGCTCTTATGAGACCCCACGGTAGGTACTGCATCCAAATCTGGAGCCCCCAACATAAGAAGGACATGGCCCTGTTAAAGAGAGTCCAGAGGAGGGCCACAAAGATATCAGAGGGCTGGAGCACTTCTCCTATGACGACAGGCTGAGAGAGTTGGGGTTTTTCAGCCTGGAGAAGAAAAGGCTCTGGGGGAAGACCTTATTGCAGCCTCCCAGTACTTAAAGGGGGCTGATAAGAAAACTGGAGAGAGACTTTTTACAGGGGCATGGCATGACAGGACAAGGAAGAATGACTTTAAACTGAAAGAGGATAGGTTTAGATTAAATATTAGGAAGAAATTCTCTATAGGGAGGGTGGTGAGACACTGGAACATGTTGCTCAGAGAGGTTGTGGATGCCCTGTCCCTGGAAGGGTTCAAGGCCAGGATGGACGGCATGGTCTAGTAGAAGGCGTCCCTGCCCATGGCAGGGAGCTTGGAACTAAATGTTCTTAAAAGTCCCTTCTAACTCAAACCATTCTATAATTACATCTCAGTATCTATTCCTCTTATGTCAGCTAAATTCACTTTTGTTATGTTACTGAAAACCTGACACTGCTCTGGAGAGGTGATGTATTTATTTAGAAGTGTGCTCAATTTGCAGTGTGAAAGCTTTTGATCTTACCAAGGATAGGATCCCATTCAAAAATCAGGTTAGCTACCATAGCTCCTAATGGGAGAACAGCTACCAGCAATCTCTGGTTAGATATATGATGAGTAGCCTCACAGCAAGGAAGGCTGCTCATCCTTTCCTTTTCTGGCAGAGGCACAAAAGCAGCCTCCCTTCCAAGAGCTCTGTAATAAGCCAGCTCAGTATTTGTCCCAGGTTGGCCTCAACACCTGGCATCTGGCAGAATATGCAGCTGAATTGCATTCTGGTGAAAGTCACCCTCAAGTGCACATGCAAAACTGACTTCTAACACAGCTGTGTTATTAATTTGTTGAATGACAGATAATCACTAGGGGTGCAGGTAATAAGGGAAGCAGTATGTTATAAAACTTATCGAAAAATACTGATATGAAATTTCAATAACTTCCACTAGCAACCCATCACAAAAGAAGCTCTGTTTACAGCAGCTCCTCAATGCCAAAACATTTAGTCTCATTATTGTAGATGCTTAAGCAATCATGTCTTAGACTGCTTTGTTTCATAGCAGAATTGATCACTAGAGATTACAAACCGAGCAGTATCAAAAGTTCTGCAAAGGAAGATACAAAAGCACACTGTTGAAGAGTTATAGACAAAACATCCAAGTATTGGATGGAAAATGCTCACAGGTGTAGACTTATGATCATATGACACACAAAAAGAACATCACCAAGGGGACAAACTCATCCACTCATGGATAGGAAATGCCAGGATTAGAACTGTCCATGAAACCTTTATTCCCTGTTGGAGGTAAGGCACTGTGATACAATCTACAACTGCAGGATCACAAACTGTTTTGTCTGAGGAACCCATACCACAGTCTGCACAGGGAAGGGATGAATTTTAACACTGACTCTACAGCCATTGATACATGGCCTGCACACTACTGAGTCACCGTGCAACAGATTCCATTTGGATCAGATGGAAACATACAATCACATTTTAATAATCCTTTCAGCCAAAGCTCGTAAGATTTAATGCCATTAGAAAGCGTTAAATTCATATAGAGGACTTACACCAGCTGTGGAAGGACAGACCATACTTGACTCATCATGAAGTCAGCGAAGCATAGACAGACTGTGCATGATATACAGTCTGCCAGAACAGAGTGTCCCTTTACTTCTTTAAAAAGCATTTGACACAGCAGAGTAAGTATGTACCATTTCAGCACTGTGCATCATGCGGCCCTGGTACATTCGTCCTGGTCCTAGAATTGGACTTACCATCTCATACAGTCATGGATCGAATAAACAAACATGCTGATCCTTACTGTCCTCATTCCACGTGAATCTCTGCACCTTGTATCCTGTCCACCAAGCTGGGTCCTGCATTGAATGCACAGCTGCTATTTTCCCTGTAGGTATTTCTCCATAGTACTCTCAGCACAGTATCATAGTGCAGGTCTGCACAGCACTGTGAAGTGTTAGGCCAGCTCACTGGGACAAGCTCTTAAAAATCATGACTTAGAAATCAGTTTTAACTCTTTCTGTCTGGCAAGTCTAAGGTATAAAGGGAATTATTTTTTTCCAGGGTCTTTCCTCCTTTGATAAAACTGGTCAATCAATGCAATTTGTAATCTTCCATAAAATGGAATTCCTGAAGAAAAAAACATAGTCTGCTATAGTTTCACTTACTTATTTATCTGGCACAAAACTTCTGTCAGCAATTCTTGTCCCTCTGAGGCAATTCTTTATTTCAGACTAGAATGGTGGTGGGGTCAGTATCTCATAGCTGTGTTAACCTGTGCTCCCAAGAGCAGGTGAAACCATTTGACAGCACGTGGATGATTGGGTTTTATTCCTCATTTGTCTTCAGCTTTGTTTCCCTTTCCCAGCTGAGAGCATTAAACTGAGGGGGAGGTAAACATTGTTTTTTGCTTCTTTTGATGTGATTTGTTGCACAAATCTTTCACAACTCACTTTGGGACTGGTCTCTGGTACTCATGTCTGTTAGATAGTGTGTTCTGTCCTCTCCCTACATCCCCATTAACCTGCTGATATGTATCTGCAAATAACAGAGGATAAATCTGCCTTCAAAGTTCATCCATGAGGCTCAGACAGAAGGCCTGCCTGAAGTCTGCAGGGAGAAAAGGAAAGGAATCCAAGGGACACTTCAAGAATCACCAAGTATCCTTGCTAGGAAGGAGATCAACTTCATGAAAATCACAGCCGATCTCTATTTTCTGATTTTCACATCTGGCTTAAATTGACTGCAAGTTCAGTACAGCCCACTAAGTTCTGGATAGTGGCCTTTGCTTCAGCTTCAAGAGGTGAGAGTTATCATCCAGTCTTTAGAAATGAGAAGCAGAGGTTTAACAAGAAAGATCATCTAGTCTTGGGTGCAAAAAGTGGACAAAAGTACCCTCCTGGCCTATAAGTCTTCTGTATTTATATTTAGCAAGTTATTTCAAGTTCCTTTCATTCTTTGAACAGGAATAACCTTTAAAAAAATTTCTTTAGTCACCCTTTGAATCTGTTCCTGAGGACAAGCTAAGAAAAAGCCCGCTTTTTGTCTCAGCCCATGTTTCAATTAAGAAACCCTTTTGATGCTGAGATTACTTTCTTTGCCTTGGAGAATTATTCCGGGATCCACACTTTCAGCCCAAGAGGGAATACTACATATTCATGTGCACAAAAATTTGTTCCAGCATTGGGATAAACCCTTACATCTCCTCCTGGACCTCCCTGTCCTCTGGACCTAGTTTTGACTTTTGACTTCCCTTACATTTTTCATTCCAGCCTCTTTGATTCTTTTTCTCCGTCTTTTCTCTTGATGACAAGAGAAGCAGTCTGGGAGACCACCACCTCTGCACAAGCACCTTTGATTCTCTCACTTTCTCTGGGTTCTTCTATAAAAGAAAACAAAGTCTTATATGTCATGCAGGCACTGTGCTGAGCTCATCACTATTCCACAGCTTTACAGAAACAGCCTGAGAGGACAGACCAAGCGAAGATTCTGGTTCTGACATGTTTTTCTTTGATAGTGGTCTTACTCATTCACTTTTTGATGGAAACTATTTCTTTACTAAATCCCTATTGCCTCAAAAAACAGAGCAGAAGAACCTTTACAGCTTGACATTTTCTTCTTTCACATTAATTGCACAGGTGTTTTTCTCTGGATTCACAGTATGCGTTCCATTTTTGTTCTGCAGTTATAGATGAGGTTTTATGTGTGCCTTTGTTTGGTTCCTGGGCGACTTCCCATAATTAGGGATATTGTGGGGACAATTAGGAACCAGCAGAACATGGTAGGTTGTTTAAATTTCTGGTCTCTCTCAAGCATTAGCTCTTTAGAAAAGTTTGAGCCAGGCTACAAATACACAATTTATCTCTCTTCTGTCCTTTTTTTAAGCTGTTCTGTAATTTCTTACAAAATTGCTGGATGCAGTAAGATTGCTACTGCATTTTGTTCCAGAACTGATTGCACCTTTATGACACATAAATCTGGATATACAATCCAGAGTATTTCTGGTGAGTTGAAAAGCTTGTTAGTAGTATGCAGGCACCCTCTGCTAAAGTCCAGTGGCCTTAAAGACAGTCTGGAATTTGGCAGACGCAGGTTCAACTCTCTGACTTGCTGACATTTTCAATTTATCATTGGATAATCCCCATAATACTCCTGTCATACAGTTTCCTTTGAGTCACATGGGTACAATAACGGTCTTTCTCCTCACAAGGAAGTTGGTAGGGTATTTATAATGTAAAGTGGTGAAGTCATGATTGTGCTGAAGGACTTTGAATGAGTGGTAAAAGGGGAGCAGTGAAATGTTCCCAGTCTCATCCTAAAATGACAGAGGTGAAGCAGATCCCAAACCCCCAATCATCTTTGCCTATGACTAATGTATCTGTGCCCAATATACTCTAAAAACTAAATTAAAAGCTGCAGGAACACAACTGGCATGGTTTTATTCTTTGCTATTCAGCTGTATTTCTTATCCTCTTAAGGGTTTCTGCAGTATCTAAAAATTAGGAACACATCAGTATTACCTCTCCAGCACAAATGCAAACAGCCCCTTTCTTTTCACAGATAGAGCTTGTGGCACTAGTAAAAGGGACTTTTTAATTCAAAGTTGTCCCTGGCAAAGGATTTTCCTGAAACTGCCCCAGGATGAATGAACTGCTGTAGTTTTTTACTCTTCTCTCTTCTGTGTTTGTAAAGATCTTTACTAGAGAGGCAGTATTAATGCTATTATTAAGCATTCCTGGAAATGTGCCAAGCATGTTCAGCATCTTCCAGACAGACATGCCCACTCAGCAAGGTCCATTATTACATTTCCAACTGAATCAATGGCAGAGCCATCCCTCCTTGGAGGATGCCAATGAGCAAATAACCCCTCAGGAGAAGTAAGGAGTTGTGATAGGAAGATGAGGCCAATCATCTTGCTGTGGACCCCTTCAGCACTAGACAAGAAACACAGGGCTGCAACCCCCCTCTGTGGCTTGAGCTCCAGAAAGCCTTTCAGCACAATTGAATATAATGCAATAATATCATATAATTTGTGTAAGCAAAAGTTAGGCTATACAGATAATGATTAGCAAAGCCAACATTTTCCAACACACAGACACAGGGTGTGTGCTCTGTGTCACCAACTGTGGGGCTGTCCGTGTTCCATGCTCAAACCAAGTCTTGGCTGCCATTTCTCTTCTATGTGCCCCAGGCCTCCTCTGTCACCTGCACCTGGATGGTCACCTGCCTTTGCCTCTTATACAAATGTTTCCAGGCAAGCTGTTGCAAACTTCTAAAACTTTTGTCAACTGCTCTTCTTCAAGTTGGAGTGGGCAATGCAAACAGCCACTTCAACAAGCAGATGTGAAGCACTAATTAAGAGCTGGGATCTATTTCAGTGATCTAGGGAGAAATCCTAAGGCAGCAGTGAAAAATCAAAAGTAAGTAGTATGGCAAAAAGCATTGAAAAATCGTTTCAAATTTTTAGATCACCTCTTAGTTTACAGTTAATATTTAGGAACATCCTTATTTTGAAGAAATTTGTATTTGCTCTGAGCCTTGTTGCTGCAAAGCCTCCATGTTTATGTGTGACAGTCCCCTACTTAAAAGACAAATCAGCAAAAAAACAGCCTGAAAATTATGGCTTCTTCAACATGTTGAACATTCATCACAGCTGAATTGTATGTCTTGACATGTCCTAACCATACACTGCTTTGATCGGGATCCCTAACCATGCAAACCATGACTGGCACAACTATAAGTTAAACTGCTTAAAACAGTCTAAGCCTTTAGAGCAGTTTAAGATAACTAAGCCACTTAAAACTCATTAGTACTAAGAGTTAAACAACATCAAAAGGGTATTGGAGATCCTGTATTACAGACACTTTAACACTGCAACTTTCTCAAACAAAAACATTTCCAGTTTTATGACCTCATTGCAAATGTTTGTAAGTTGAGCACAAGTAAAAACCTGCATTGTGATCTTTTGTTGATGATCAATCTTAATGTAGTCCAAAACACAAATAAAATTTTAAGCTGCTGGGGTTATCAATCCTTTAATATTTATCTCAGGAGCGAACTTGACCAGAAATGCGAAATACGGTCTTGCTGGTTTTGTTCCTATACTGAAAAACAGTTCGATGTACATTATTTCTTGACATCATTTGTCTCTGCATTGTTCATAATTTTTTACATAAGTGTGTTCGGGAGAGAATTGAAGAACATGTATGATAGTGCGAGAGGTGGATATAACTGCATTACTGATGAGCCACAAAGCCTCAGTCAGGCGTTTAGTTCATTCCTAGAACTCAGTGTTCTGCATTTTAGATGAAACACTCTTAAATACTTTTAAATCAGTGAATTTTTTCCAGGAATCTTATTCTAGTATTTCTTCAGCACTAATCCCATCTTCTCTTACAAAACAAATTACCTGAACTGCACAGGCAAAGTTACCATTGCTGCTCTGGGAGGAGAGGCAGGTGTCAGGGTAGAAGGAGGGGAGGAGAAAACAGGAGAACAGGGGACAGATCTGCTGAGACCCTGTTCTTATTTATCAGGGCCCACAGCAGCTGCCAGAGAAGGACCCTGACCCCTTCCTCAACAGCAACAACTCCGACAGTACTCAAAGTTTCTGTACTGGCCAAGCAGGCACTGTGGCAATCATCACTTTTCTACCCACAGCAGTCTGCTGCCCCAGGCAGACCTGCTTTCTCTGTGCTTGCAGCAGACCTGCCTCTAGCTGTTCCAGACTTGTGGCAGTATCACAGTAACCCGGTATGGGAAAAGGAATAAGTCCAGACCAGCGGGGTCCTTTGTCCTGAGTTGTAGGGTCCACGTGTAAATCCACAAGAGAGAAACACAGACATCACGTGCAGGTTCAAGGTCAAAGCTGATCTAATTTATTGTTACAACATGGTGGGTTTTTAAGGGGTAGCAGAAAGGGACCATGGGAGAAAGGACACCGGGACCTGGGATTGGTGGGGTAACATGAATCCCAAGGGAAGAGGGGCAGGGACAAAGCAGGGACAACAGGGGATTGGCTAAAGCAGCTGGCCCTGGGGGGCTAGCTGTGCAGGGGGCTGCTAGCACCTCTCCAGGGAGAGAAACATTTCCCTGACCACTGGAAAAGGTCACAGCACAGTTCTTCAGGTGGAAGATTCTGGTAAGACATCCTCGGCTTCTTTCCATGCTCTGAAGGCAGCTTCAGTCATCAGCCCACCTCCAACATATAAGTTTTAATAAAATTTTCACTTCTTGTACAAAAATGCATGGTGATTAACAGACGCTGACAAACCAACTCTAACAATTTCTGATTAAATGCCTTTGTTTAGTGTTTTCAGTCACTCTCTACAGAGAATTAATTACTAGAAATTAAAAAAATGATGGTTCATGCGAGTTAATATCCTTGAGAAATTGAAAGGTAATCAACTATATAAATTACAGTGGCATATGCAGGCCAGCTTGTGGTCAAAATTTGTACAACATACCCCAGCCAGTTTTTGAGATGGTAGTACTGAAACATGTGTGTGTTGAAGACCTGTTGCAAGTAGCTGCTTCATAGTTTTAGGTAATCAGTGAGTAGCTGTATCCAGAAGAAGATGCCATTGTAACTTTTTTTCACTTTATGATTTTTTTTTAATGATGTTTACCTATTTAGAGTGCCCAGCAGCTTCAAAACATAGCTTTACACGATTCTTTCATATGACAAATTGCTCTTTAAATAAGCAAATCACCTTCTAAGGACAAATCTACATGGAAATATACATGAGAACCATCCATCAGGCTGCCATAGGCACTGATCTAACCACCTAGACTAGTGTTTCATTTAGCCCTGCTGAGACTGTTACAGATAAATTGGTATAACAGGTACTCCAACAAATGTTCCCACACAGACTATGTATAAAACTAGTGAAAAAGGAGAAAAATTAATGCCTTTTTATTGTCCATTGGTCTCAAAGAGGTGTCAGTTCAAAAATGTACCTGGGAAAATTTATTTGCAATAGGTTTGATTAATACCTTATCTGAAGTCTGTGAATCTGCTCCTCTAAGTTGATTGCATTAGCTTGCATTAGTTAAGAGTTTGTAAATGTTAATTTAGATATTTCATTTCAAGATACTTTCATTTCAGCAAAAATATTTGTGTTCTTCTCTAGGTCTTAGCCATTGGCTATCAATTAACTTGAATTTTAGCAGCCAGGAGTGCAGTACTGTGAAAGTGCAGTGATCTTTCCCTGAAGAAAACCAGTCCGAGTCATTTGATGCCTTATCACAATGTTTGAAGTGTCTTCCATTTCAGTTTGTTTCTAGTGCCACGTAAACTTTGTACTGGCCATCTGCAAGAGCTAGGAGAAATTCATGTGCACTTCTGATAATTTTGTGTTTGTCCAGGGATTCTTTATGACATTCTAATATTGCCCTGATAATCATTTATGACGCTCAGTTGTCAGTGGGTTTCAGCCAAACTAATCTATTCATTGGAGAAGACTTACTATAGGAGTTTGAAATATTAATAAGTTATATAGTCATATATATGAACTTGTGCTAATCAAAATTTCCATTAAAGAAATTCAAAGTTTTCCAGGAGAACAGAAAAATTGGTCAGAAAGAGCAAATAATTTCAGGTCTCTTAATAACTTGGTTAAATGTTAAATGCTGTCAACTATATTATTTTGCTCTGGAAATGAGAAAGCTTTCCTACAAGGTGGCAGTAAGATGTAGACAAAGGGTTGCTATCATATATATAGATAGACAGATAGAAAGATATATATACATAAATATATATATATATATTCATAATCAGTCAATGAAGTTTCTAAAGGACTGTGAAAACTGTGTGAAAAGAATGATTGGCACCAGTGCAATTTTTGCCATATGTACCTTAGCTTTTAAAATAATATTAAATAATAAGAATGTAACTTAGTGTGTATTATCTGTTCTGCAACTGTGACTCACACATGTTCCCCCATCACCTGTATTGGTAGGAGTCTATCGCAGACCATAAAAGGAGTTGGATCATGCCCTTAGTTGGCGACATGGAAAGTCTGTTCAGCAGAGGAAAAGAGAGGCAACAGTTATTATCAACATTGTTATGAACCCTTTTTCACACCGACAGGCAGTTACCCGGGAAAAAAGACATCTGGTGAGTAACTGCTCTTTGTGGTATTATCAAAAATTCCACCTAGGACTCAGGTTTTGATATAATTTTTATTTCTCTACTTTTCTTTCAAGTTACCTTGCCCTTGCTTTCCAAGTAACGCATTTGTTGTCTTAAGCAGAAGTGCAGCTATGACTTCCAAAAGACAGAAGGGGAATTTTTGGACAAGAACTGCAGAATCGAGTCTTATGTCATCAAGAACAGATTGGCTAGGTGTTGTCAGGGAAATGATGATCCTCAGGTGTTAGAGCTACTTGAGTGGATCACCTTAAAAACCACTAGACTAGGGAACTGTGTATCTTTAAAACACATTCAAAATTCATGGTTTACATAGGGACTGACCAAGAATTCCAAGATCAGTTGCTGAAGTTTTCATTTAAGTATATTAGAATCCTACATACTAAACTATGAGTATTGGTAAAAGTATCCTAGAGAGGACAATGGAGTTCATGCCTGCTGAAGAGACTCAAAGTGACAGAGAAATAGGGAAATCATAGGTCTTGAGCTTAAACTTTAAATGCAGTTACGATAACTAATTTTTATTACTTTTTCTCAGTGCATCTTGTCTTTTCTTCATGCATATCAGTAAAGTGTTTTGATTGATTAACAATTCTGAAATGTTTAATGTATTTTCTCGTTTGCAAATGTACCTGTGAAGCTGGTTAAAAACTAGGACATACTGTTGAAATATGTAAAAATAGTCATGAATTAAGTTCTGACCTGTGTAGGATTCTGAGTGATCTGAGTTCTTTTACTTCATCAGTAGTTGAGGTACTGCATACCTTTCAAGCAACTGCTCAGCACCTCATTTAAAGAAAAGCCATTTAAAATAATTTGCACATAAGGTCAAAAATAGCAGGATTTGTCAATATTCCTTGGAAATTCTTTGTTACAGATTCTTTGTTTTCAAATAGAAACTAGGGAGTATGTTCGATGGCACTGCCTAGAGAAAATTTTGTTTTTACACATACCATTTCTTCAGCAGTAACATCTCTGTTCCACCATGCCACAGACCCAAGTGGTTGTGCATATTCCCTCAGTTACACTGGGTTTCTATAAGACAAACCCATTTATTGATCTGAATATCAGTGCACCAGCAAAAGGAATGGATATTGTGCAGAACAATTTAGCTTATGCTGGCTTTGAGAAAAGGTCAGTAACCCCGTAGCCCTACCATCATGAGAAAGTCTGTCACCACTTCTATTGACTAGATCCAATCTGACTTAAAAAGTGTTTTGCCAGTAGCAAAAGCAGCATTGTCAATAAATTTTATATTGATTCAAGAAGCAGATGAATGTTGTGGACTGAAATATCTTTTTGTAACTTGAGAGAACTAGGCTGATGAAATTCAAAGCAATGTTAAATTAGCTGTAATTTTTAGATGATTTATGAAAAAATCTGTTTATAAAAATGATGATTTGCTATATTCCACAGTCTATTTACTCTGGTGTTCAGCTAGCCTTACACATATAAAACTCTTCCTTACCAAAACTTAATCTGCCTTCCTATTAAGTATGTTATCTATTTACATCAGCCTGGACAATAGACAATTTCTCTCTAAGAGGAGATTTGTTACACTTTGAAAGAGACTGTTCCCTTTCATGACTCTATTAGGTTTGGAAACTTTTGGGAAAAAAAAACTATAGGGGAACCCAACTCCAACATTTTATAGCATATGCTTGTTAACATATTAATGTTTCAATTGGAATAGACTGATATTTGATGCTTATATTTTCCTGTCCTAAGAAAGGGAAGCAGAAAAGTGGAGAGGCAAGCTTCAACCCTAAAACCAGACCATTCATAATTACCAAAATAAGTGTTTCAAGCAAAACTTTTTTATTTCTACAAAACAGCATTTTTTTTTCAGTAGAACTTATATACAAAAAAAAAAATCCAACTAATTATTATACAGGCAATGATTCATAAAATGATAAAAGATTTGCTTAGAAATTCTCTATCGAATTAACCAAAATACTTTGATTTTCAGTATGATTTCCTGGTATCTTTCCTTACTCCTGATTGGAGACTTAAAATGACTGCTGAGTCATTAACAGTAAACAAAGAATCACACTGATCCATAAGTTACTCTGCTATCTATGACTTAATTGTAATTTCCAGGTTTAACATGGACTTACCTGAGAAACAGTGCAAGTCAAAGTATGTGTCTCATTAATTCTCTTAGTGGACTAGTATAAGCAGCTTTTTACATAATGGTTTGTGTAGTCATTTAGCAGAGTATTAGCTATAATAGATAACATTCTTACTAAGGCTATATTAATTAGAGCTTAAACACAGCTAATCTGAGACCTATATTGAATTTAAATTATTATGTAAGCATAATGTTTCCGTAGGCAAGTAATTTCCTTCATGGCATTTTAAGGAAAAGGAAATCCTAGCATCTGAGATATAAACATGCCGATTTTATCAGATATTTAGAAACCACTTAACATTTCTTAAAACTTGAGTGTGCTGGGCCGTATTACAAATATTAGATTATGAGCAGTAAAGGATACAAAGACTGAATACCTTTTAAATTTATTGGACCAGAAGGGATGGGATTGAAAGCAAAGAAAATGTCAGTAAGAATTTAATGAATGTATGTTACTGTTCCTCATTTTGCCTTGAGTTAGAGCACAGTTCTGAAGTTCTCTAGAATCACTTCTCTTCAGAAAAAAAAAAAAAAGGACTGGTGTGTCTCTATGTCCACATTTTTTAGTGATCACAGAAATTCACCAATTATGAGACAAACTCTCTCTGAAATTATTTAGGAATTCTTTCTAATACATATTTAAATTCATTTTTAGTTGCATGGATTTGTGGACTCCTTATCACTTTGTTCAGCAGTTCTGCAATATAACCAAAGCTTAATATGTCTCTGGTAAATCAGTTTCCTGAAGGAACGCCTTAGGCGTTATCACAGATAACCACAAAACTAAGTAATTGCAAATTTACAAGCAGAGGAAATTTTGGTACAATATCAAAAACTGTATTACAATGAAACTAAAATGCCACCATCTTGTCTTCTGCTGCTAATTGTAGCATCACTGCTGCTAGTAGTAAAAATTCCACTAATAGTAGGCTGATAGGGCCACAATGTTCTGTTATGTAGTTACACTGCTGAGAATTATTGTCCATCTGTATGCCAGAAGAAAAGTGCTTCTCATTGTGACTGAAATGAAGTGGAAGAATGAGAGCTAATATGCTCTCAAATGCTTGTGCCAAGAGTCATGTAGGTGACTAGGGGAACACTAGGCAGGTTACTGATGTAACAGTAGATGCAGAGTTGACAACCTTTTGAATTCATACTCCCCCCTCCCATTTTTATTGAAAAGTTATTTTCATATCTGTAGTAATTTAATTTTTTTCATTTTTTAATGGTATCTTTTCAAGCATTGTGGTATTTTTAAGTATTAGCTGTACTCACCAATATCTAAAAATATCAGCCAGCAGTGCCTTAAAATCTTCCCAATTTATGCATCATTATTTTTGGAACATGTACTTTAATTTCACCAACAGAGGTCAGTAAACCACTGAGAGACAACCATAAGTGTTGTGGAGAACAGACCCTCATCAATCTTTTTAACATCCTTCTGATAGTTTTGTTCAAAAGGCTCTTGTTTGGCTGCTTCAGTAAAATATTAGTTAAGAAAAAGGAAAAAAAAAACCAAATGAAGCGAGTGTATGCTTCTGCATGTAGGAGAATGAGCTTTATTAGGGATATGAATGACATAATACATTGTCAGAGATTTTTCTGCATTAAAATGTATTAAAATATCCCTTATGAAGTCAGTAGCATACATACATAAGTATGATCATTGGTAAATCAATTTTTCAAGGTTGAAATAGGCTCTGATTTAAATTGTAGTGTTTTGAATGACCTGCTGAATTTTAATTTTCAAGCCCTATGCTTGAGAGAGTATGAAGAGGAGGATCTGAGAGAAATAACATTTAATGATATTAATAACAGATAGAAGCACGGGAGAAACCAAGAGCTGTCACCAACTTGCACATTTTGGCAGAAACACTCAGCTAATGGAACCATATTAACACATCATTTTCCAAATTTCAACTGTAATGAAAAGCTATTTTTAAAAATCATTACTTTCGGTATATGGTGTTTCAGCCACATGGCTTCTATTAGCGTACAGGGGAGTTTCACAACGAAAGCTGCCTGTGCAGTACTGAAAGTGCACCTTTTATGTTGAGATAATCCCAGAGGGGAGTCAGCACTCATGCCCGTGTCCTTTTGACCTTTATCCTTTTAATGCATTTTGCCTCAGTAGCAAAAGGTGAAAACCTAGTTTTTATGTTTCAAAACAGACCATTTCAACAGTGATTCTCTGTGAAGCTAAGGAAAGTAACACTGGCTCCTGTGGAAATGTTGAAAGTCCCTAGCTCAGCAATCAACAATAGCTTTACAAACGTGGTTTTAGAATCGTTTTTCTGGTAGCCCTTTGAAGCTCACCCGTGTGGCCTCGCTGCCATCTCTCTCAACAGCTGTGAACATGTGAAGCCATTGGAGTGGAAGATGTTAATTACTGTCAGCTACTGGAATTTCTCCAGGGACCACTTGTGGTTAGAAACGTGTTTCCCTAAAGAACTGCAGTAGGTGCTGGGATCATCTCTCCTGGAGCGCACCTGAATCCTCCCCTCTTAAGCAAAAGGAATCTCTCATTTCAAAGCAAAACTCAAAATATTCACTTTTAAGCATTTTTCTCCTAGGACATTGTGTGATTTTCCTAACTAATCTTAACCGTAGAATCTTTTACTTCTATGAATAGAGCTCCAATAAGGTTTTTCATATACGTGGGTTTCTCAGGGACTAGATTGAGCACATGGACAGATTTTCATTAAAAACTGGAGAAGCAAGTCTAAAATGAAAAAGGAACAAAGCCAGAAAACACAGAAAACAAATTGACGGACACAATTGTGGTTAGGTTTTTTTTTTCCCTGAATAATTTGAACTTTTTTATGGCCAAGTAAAAGCTATGCACCTTCCCTCCATGTCATCAGGCAACTGCACAGACCAAAAATGGTCTTTTTTCTTCAGCTTTACCTCCTGCTATTCATGGGCATTTTGAGTCTGAACTAGTTAGCATCAGGAGCTTGATGTGATGCCAGCGAGATATTCCCCACAGGGAACCAAAATAATAGCAGATGAGCTGGCAGAAAGATCCCCAGAATGGGAAATAACATAAACCTCACAGGTTTTAAGCCTAGCCCTTTATGTGACAACTACACAACACCCTTAAGCACGAACACATCCTTAAATATACCTTGTGGTAAATATTCCTCTGTGGTAGTTAAACCTAGTAATCGCTACCACCCCCGCAAAAAGACCAAGTCAGGTCAGTCTCTGGCTGCATAGGCACCAGGATGAACTCGATAATCTGGGGGACTTGACTCCCAACGTGCTAAGAGAAACACTGAGGGCATTTCTTTTGCTCTTTGCTGTAGATGAGAACAGCACATACTCCCTTGTGCTTTTTCAAGAGACACAGCAGTCTTTTCAGATAGCCTAAGGGAGCTGAAGAAAAACAAGTTGCCCTGCTCTCTAAGAATGCTGTCCTTTCCCTGTAAAGGTACAGGGAAGTTCTCATCCACCCCCAGGAGGAAGGGGTAAGCAGGAAGGAGGAAACTGAATGTAATGGAAAGTAACCATGTCAGCTGTGAAAACAGTAACCACCAGCAGCTCCAGAAATCTTTTGTTGTTATACTCAAGGACACTGCTATTTCAGTTATTCAGAGTTTACAGAGTTAAGTCCCACAAATACAGGCCTGTTCCCTTTAATGTAGACCATTAGTGCTGTTATATTGTACTCCTTCTCCAGTCCAAAATCAAATACAGTAATCAAGGAGTAGATACAGTCCAGATAAGGGATTGCTTAATTCTTCTAAAACGATCACTGCACAATGGCATAGTCCACACACTAACTCAGGGTCAACTGCTGCAGGCCTTTAACAGAGTTAGATGTAAAGTGTGTTTGAGATGGTAACACAGTGTGTTCCCCAGCTACCATCAAGAGTAACTTGATAGTTAAGTGAAGACACAGAAACACAGAAGTGTTATATACAAAAAGTTTAATTGAAATACCTGTATAAAAAATATGATCTCCATACATTTCACACTGTTAAACAGAAGAAAAAAATCCAAATCCAAGCTGCATAAATGCAACCAGATCACAGAAACACAACTATTAAAATAAATTAAGGTTTATGACTCTGCCACTCTAACTTCCAGAGCCAATGCACGGAGACTGTACAATGTCAATAATTTAAAACCCTTCCAAACAGCATTACTTACATTTCTGGTACAATAATACCAGACAAAAGGCATACTGACTAACTTTAGAAAGTCATTCTATTTCCCTTAAATTAAACTTTGTACAACAATTTCCCATCTTCCAACAAAAAAACTGGTAAGGTCAGAACTTTTTTTTTCTTTTAACAAAAAGTTAACAGGAATGCAGAAAAAAAAGTGCCATGGGCAAACCATTAGAATTCCCATGGAGAAGGAGGGGAAAGCACAGTGTTGAATAATTCTAACCAAATAAATTAACCAAATAAATAGCCACAGCTGAAGACTGTGGGAAGTCTTCTAAATTCCAAACAATAAATAATTGTATAGTACATGGGAAAAACCAAGTTTACATAAACACATTATACAGGTATGGAAAAAAAACAAACATAAAAGTCCTTGAATATTGCATTGATTGTGCATTCAACATGCCCATACATACTTTAAGACTCGCAGGGTGACAAAAGGCCAGGGGGAGTTGAGAAAGGGGCTTCTCATGCCCAATGGTAGAGATGATAAAAGGAAACATGAATAAATGTTTCTGACAAAGAAGCCGATATACCTGTTCATATTTCTGTGCAGGCTATAGGAAATATTTTGAGCAGCAGAGGTGAGTTGGATTTGGAAAGGGCAGGGGGGGGCGGAGTGAAATGTCTGTGTTCAAGTATTCCATCACCAGTGGATGGGACTACTTCATTCAATCACCGAACAGGTTCTCCAATGCATCATAGGAGCTGCTTCCTTCAGCACTGAGTCTAAAGGGAGCAAAATCCTATAATGAACTGGATCTTCTTTGGACATAGACAGCTCAAAAAAGAAAGTCCCACTGAAGCAGCTTTCAAAAAGGCACTCAAAAGCAAATAAAATCTAGTCCAGGCTCTATGAGAGCAAAAAAGTTTACCATGTATTCAAGAGGTCACTGCTTTCTTAATAAGGTCAGTCTTTGACTAAGTACTGGCCTGCAACTCCCAAACATCAGCGTTTCCAAAGGAAATCTCTCATTCCAAAGCAGAAACCAGCAAAGGGGGAAAACAAAATCAAGTCCCTCAGACAAAGATTCAACTACAGAATAATGAATGCATTTTTCTAGCCCCTCCTATGTATTGGCAGCAGCACTGTGGTCTTTCTGCTTGTAGCTCCCCTCCCAGTGCGAGGTCCTTAGTGATTCACAGACTCTCATTACTTGAACTTGTGCTAGATACATCAGTATCAAGGGTCCGTAGCCTTATGTCACAGTCCTCAGACTTCACTACTTCAGATTTGTGCATCCATTGATGGTCAAAAATTTGCTCAAGTGTTGGTCTGTCTGAAGGCCTCAGTGAAAGGCACCATTTGATCAGCTGTTGACATTCTGTACCAAAAAAAAAAGAAAGCTATGTTAGACTAGGGAAGCAAAAGAAGACAATCATGAGCAACAAAAACCCATCCATACAAGCTCAAACGTACAGGACTATTTAAAATACCCAAAAAATCCACTTGACGCCTATAGAACTCACCAGGTGAAATTCTTCTCCTGAAGTATAACCGTCCCCTCAAGATTTCTTCATCTTGCTCAAAAGGGATGTCTCCACAAACCATGTCATACAGTAGAACTCCCAGAGACCATACTGTTGCTGACCGCCCATGGTATCTGTGGTATCTGATCCACTCTGGAGGACTGTATACTCTCGTTCCTGAAAGCAGAAAAAAAAATAAAGGTTTAAAGTACTTCCCTGTTTTTCAGCTTCTTCTGGTACGGCTAAATTAAATTCATAAACTTGACATTTGGGAATTAGAAAAAAAAAAGCTTTCAATTTTTTACAGGCCAAAGCCATTAGTGGTGTAATTTCAGGTCATCTGCGGGGTTACACTATCAACAGACTTGGCCCATCCGGTTGTGCTATTTCATTGCAAGGAATAACACAGCCCCATCAGCTGACTGTTTACTGAGGCGAGCTCCCTTTCACTGACCACGTGGCGTCTGCAGCATCACACCAAAAATAGACACAAAAGGACAAAGGGGGCTGGCGGGGAGGCGGAGAGGGCGACAAGAAGGTGAAACTCAGGTCCGTCCGCATTACACAGAGCTAATCTGCTTTATCCAATTCCACAGGGCAGTAAACAAAATAGGGCCGCTTACGATTTCTGTGTTTTTAAGGCTCCCCCCCCCCCGCCCCTCCGGGCTTCTATGCGGCAGTTTTTCCCAACCCGCCTCCCCTCCCCTCCCTCCCGTGCCCGCGGGCTCCTTGGATACCAAACAAAACCGGGAATTCGTGATGCCGAGGGTCACGTGCAGCAGGGCTTCAGGTTTCACAACAAACAGATGTGAGTGCGGCAGCTGGGGGCGGGGGAAGGTGGGGGGGAGCAAGGACCGGGGGAAATGCTCTTTCTGGTCACACACTGGCTTATGTACAGCTTTCTCACCTCTAAAGCATCGACCCCGGCCCTGAAATCTGTATCAAGTAATTTTGAGGGAGCACACTTATCCTCATCGCTTTAAAATCTGCAATGCGGGATTTCCAGGACACTGCCGGAATGGGGGGGGTACCGCTCCAAGTTAAAAAAAGCACTACATGTAAAAACTGCATATCCACACATGGAAACATCCGACACTGGCAAAGCCTCCATGTAAACAGATCGCCCTCTAGGAAAAAAAAAACACCGCTTTTTCCAAGACAGGGAAACAGAAACTGCTGCGTCACTGCCTGGAATCGCTTTTTTCCTACGCAATTGAACACCCGTAAGCTGCTTCGGGTCGACAGGTTTCCATTACCAGTAGACCTGATATGAATCCCCGTGTCAGGAGCACTGCTCGCTGCTGCTGGGAACCGAGAACGGGCTAAGTGGTGGCTCTAGGATGGGCATCACCTCAGGAGGGGAGTAGGGGTCTTCCCCTGGCACAGGGAGGACACATACCGTCGAAATCGGTATAGACCGTGTCCTTGAGGAGGGCTCCCGAGCCGAAGTCGATGAGCTTTAGCTCGCCCGTGCGGAGGTCAACCAGCAGGTTCTCATCCTTGATGTCCCGGTGCACCACGCCGCAGCCGTAGCAGTGGCGCACCGCCTCCAGCACCTGCCGGAAGAACCCGCGGGCCGTCTCCTCGTCCAGAGCGCCCTTCTCCGTGATGAAGTCGAACAGGTCCTTCACCAGCTCGGGCCGCTCCATGATGATCAGATAGCCGTCGGGCCGCTCGTACCAGTCCAGCAGCTTGATCACCCCTCTGAAGCCGGAGCCCACCTTCTTTAGGAGGACGATCTCCAGGGGCACCATGACGCCGCTCTGGGCAGAGAGAGGAGGGCGCGGGTCAACGTGGGGGCGGCGCGGCCCGGGGCGCCCCCTCACCGAGGGGAGGGAGGTGGGGAGGGGCAGGAGGGAGGAGGGCGCGCATGGCGGGGAAGGAGGGCGCGGCCGACGGGCCCCCTCCGCCGCTGCCGCAGTCCGAGGGGCGGGCGCGGCGCTGCGGCGGCGAACCCCCGCCAAATTCCCTCCCGACGCAGAGGGCGCGCCAGCGGGGCGGGCCCCGCCGCCCACACAATGGCCCCGCCGCGGCGCAGCCCCGCGGCACCCCCGGAGTCCCCCCCGGATACTTACAATCGTGCCCCACTCGGTCACCCGCTCCTTCACCACATGCTTCACGGCAACCTGCAGAGCGGGGAGAAAGGAGGCGCCGTGAGCGGCGGGGCGGGCTCAGCCTGCGCTCCGCCGCCGAAGGGCCGGGCCGGCCGCGCCCGCCGCTTCCCGCGCCCGCAGATTCCCGCGCCGCGATCCCGCCCGCCGCCCCCGCCCGGGCGACCCGCTCCTCACCGGCAGCCCATCGGCGATCCTGCTCCCCGCGTACACGGTGCCGAAGCCCCCGCTGCCCAGTACGGAGCCCACCTGGTAGACTTTATCAAACGGCTCCTTCTCCACTTTCACTGGGGAAACGAGAGGGAAACACCCGCGTCAGTGTCCGCAGCCGCGCTGCGCCCGAAATTAAAAAAAAACCAACCAACCAACCAAACAAAACCCCCCAAAACCAAAACATAAAAAAAAAAGAAAAAAAAAAGAAAAACCACAAATGCTCTGCCCAGCGGACGCGTACTGTGAGCGCCGCCCGGATTCCAAGGTTTTTTTAAAATATATTATCTTCTTCAATTAAGAAATGAAAAAGAAAAAATAGAAAGAAAATAAAAATAAGAAAAGCAAATGCAGGTCCGGGAGCTGCGAGATGCCGGCCCCTGCACCCCCAGTAACGCGGGGTCGACCCGCGCCCAGCGCTGGCAAGGGACACCCCAGCCCCGTACCTGGCTGGAGGATCTTCACAGGCAAGTGGTCCATGCTGGGGCTGCAGATATGCGCCAGCGAGCCGAACTTGGAAAGCAACATCTTCCGAAGGGAGGAAAACGGCGAGTCCCCAGCGGTGCCTCCGCCGGCGTCCTCCCGGCTCAGCGCTCGCCGCGGCTCTCCTCGCTCCGGAGCCGGCGGATGGAGGCGGGCCGCCGATATCTTCTGCGCAGATCCTTCCTCGGCCGGGAGCGGGCACCGACGGAGTCCTGGGTGGTGGTGGGGCGGGGGGGGTTCCCCGCCGGCAGTGATCCAGGCGCAGGTCGCACCAAGTCCTCGGGAGAAACGCAGTCAGCGAGCGCACTGCTCCCGCGCTCCCTCTTCAACCAGGCGAGAGACGCTCGGGACGCAGGCAGGCACAGGCAGAAGCAGAGCCCTCCCCGGAGGCAGGCGAGCCCGGGGGGTGCAGGGCCGCGCGTGGAGCCCGCCCCTGTGGGGGCCGCGGCAGCAGGAGCAGGCTGGGCGCTGCAGTAGAGCCGTGGCGGGCGCAGGAACGACCGACCGCGCCGCCGCCGAGCTGCCCGCGCGCTTCTGAGCCGGCGGCGCCGCCGAGCCGCCTCTTAACTCCCAATATTTTGGTGCGGGCAGAGTGCGGCGAGAGCGCCAAGGATATCCCTCCGCGGGGGGGGAACACCTCTCCCCGCCGCCCCCGCCGCCCCCTCCCCTCCGCGCCGGGGCGCCCGCGGGGCGGTGGCCACGACTGCAGCGTCCCGTACCCGCCCCACCGCGCGGGCGGGCGCGGGCAGGGCCGGGGTCTGGGAACTACTTGTTTGTAGTAAGCGGCGCGCAGCGTTACAGGCTGTCTGCGAGGGAACGCATCACACATTAGCGACGCAAAAAAAAAAAAAAAAAAAAGGGATGGGGCGGGGGGAGATCCTCCCGCGTGCGTTAGCGCCGCGCGCGGCCAATCGCCGCGCGCCCTTTCAAAGGGCTCCCGGTGCGGCCAATGGGGAGAGCCCTCATTTGCATGCGGCGGCGCGCGGACGGGCGACGGCAGGGCGGGAATGCCGCGAATGCCGCGGCGCCGAACCCGCCCCGCCACTCCCCGGGCTGCGGGAAGGGCTCTGCGAGCCGGGCCGGGCCGGACCGGACGGGACTGCGTGGGCGCGGGACGCCAACAGTGCCGGGGCACGGTGGCTCCGTGGAGCCGGTCTGTAGCGTAGCCCACGCGCGGCAGTTCAGCCAGCCGGTGCTCCCCAGTTAGCACGCGGCACTGCCCCGCTCTCCGCGGCGGTTCCCCCTCCCCGGCGCTGCCCCTTCGGCTCGGCGCAGCCGGCGCCGTGCCAGCGCGGGGGGACGCCGGCGCCTGCCCTCCGTCAGTCACCTCCCCTGTGCGGAAGCCCCGCGGGGCCGGTGCGGCGCGACGGCGGGCGCCGCAGCCCCGGCGGCGCGACTCGGCTAGGAGGAGCTCAGGGCTTCTCTCCGCTCCCCGTCCCGCCGAGGCGCCGCGCCGTGAGAGGGCACAGAGCTGCTCCACTTCCCGGCGCTGCCGCCTCCGTCCTGCCCGCCCCGCCCCGCCCCGCAGGGGGCGCTGGATCAACAGGAATCGCGGCGAGGGCGCGCCCCGCCGGCGGCGCTCGCGGGGGTCCCCGCGCCCGGTGCCGTTACGGTGGTCGGGCCCCCGCCGCTGTGAGGGGAGAGCGAGGCACTTGGGGGAGCCCAGGGGCATCCGGAGGATCTTGGCGAGCATCCGTCCAGCAAAGCCGTGGGCCACTGCTTTCGAAACTCGTGCGGTGCTGGGCGGGCAACAATATCTTAATCTCAAGCAGCTACTGAGAGCCCAGCCCAGACGCGTGTGAACACCACGACGTCTGCAAACAGCCCCCCAGCACCGCCACACCTGTCACACACCGCGGGCCAGGTGCACAACAGGGAAAAAACCCAGAGAGATCGGTGCTCCACGGGGATCCCCAACGTGAGGGTGTTTTTGGACAACCACCTGGAAGCCTTTCCCACCCTGAGCCTTGCAGTTGGCATTCTCTGATAATAGTAGTGCTGTAATCTCGGGCAGTCGTACCCATAAACAAAGCAAGGGCTTCTAGGGAGAAGTAATTTCTTTTATTAGGTTAGACCAGCTGATGTAAAGGTGAAGTTTTCAAGCACGGTTTCAACTCTTCATGTCCCAGAATGTATTTTTTAAGCCAGATCGGTTAGGCTATGAAAGGTACTACCTCTCTTGTGGACCATGGCATTTGCAAAGGCTCCAAAATAAACCATGGGGTTTATTGAGCAGCTGAAAAATTCAGGAGGTTTCATGCTTATAAATTTTTTTTTTTTCTTAAAGCTAATGAATTTGATTTATCAGATAAAGCAACAAGAAAACTGCTTTTTTATATTATTATTGTTTTTATTTGCATTAGATATCCTGACTTTTGGCTGTCTCAAATCACATTAAACAAGTTTTTAGCAAGTTTCTCCCGATAGTGGTATAGGCATGCTATGCTTATATATTGCTGCTGAAATGTAAACAACTACAAAGAGTAGATTTCATGACCTCACAGTACATGTTCCAGGCTTATTTTAAAATATTTAGCTGTATTTGCCTTTTGCTGTAACCCTTGTCATTGGCTTGTTATGAGTATTGTTTTAAATGGAGAGGAAGTGTTTCTCACTTCCAAAATGAAATCCCAATTATTGAAATTTTTAAATTAAGTAGAGAGAACTGGCATGAAATATTAATACATGTAAGTGCTAATTATTTAGGGAATGAACACTGCAAGTTGTTATTAATAATTTTTTACATGGTAAAACATGAAAAATCATGCATATATCCTAGTCTGCAAATGTAAAAACATTGGGCTTTTTCATTCCAACTATATTTGGAATTTCTTAAATCAGTCTTTATGTTGCCAATCTGTAGTAAATCATATACTTGCCTTGAACCTGTTCAGGAAAATGATACAGTTCCCTCAAAATCCTGTTGATTTTAAGCTGCGTCTTCTTCAACTGTGTCAGCTGTAATATTTTGAGTCAAAAGAACGTGGCATACCTTTACACGTCTACATTTGTAGCAAAATGCTAATTAAAAATTCCCTGATCAATTCTAGCGTTGATGTAACTCCCCATCTGATTTGTATTTTCAGAACAGTGCAAAAGGGAGGTTATTGCATATCTAATATTAAAAAAAAAAGGTAGTTGCTCTAAAAAAAAAAAAAGTGATAGGGGGTATTTGTTCTTCATTCACTTAATTTTGGCAGACAGACATTTAACTTGTATACGGCTACAAGCATCTTGGTTTGACAGAATTACAGATGGATCCCAGACATGGAATTTACCCTGTCTTTACACATAAGCCTTTCATGGGTTTGTGGTGCTCCTTTGATCTGATTTGGAACGTGCAGTTCAGTGGTCCCAAACAATTATAGTTGCAGAAATATTTTGTAAACTAGTTTTGGCCACTTTAGCAGTGGCTTTGCAACTATAAATGGAAAATCATTTGTGGGTAGGATGCCAGTTTGCTGTAGAATTCATTTTTTTCTGTGCAACAGTCCCTGAGGAGTGAGTTTGTCAGGCACAGAAATATGGAAGAGCCATGGGAGTTTCTGCTTGCTGAACAGTACTACATTCAGGCTACCTTTTAATGTTTGTATGGAACTCAGTTTAAAGTTTGCTGTGGCACACCAGTAAGTAATATATGCTTACAGCCACTGTAGATCTTCTGGATGGAACTACCAAAATGCATCTGTTCTTTTAATAAAAACATAAGGACTGTTGCCAAGCATGCTCTGGCCGTAAATGCCTATTAAAGTTGATAAAAATTGGTATTCCTAGGTCTCTCAACCTTATATGTCAAAGCTCCTAGCTACCTTAATAACCCTTTGCTCAATTCTCTTCAGTGTCTCTTTTATTTGGCAAGAGAACAAGCCAAACACAGTGTTCTAGATGTGGCTTCATATGTGCTGAATAGAGGGCAATAATCATGTCCCTTGACTTGCTGGCTATGGTCTTGCTAATGCACTCCAAGATGTGGTTACTCTTCATTACCACAAGCACACGCTGCTGACTCTGTTGGTTTGCGGTCCACTGGGTCCTCTCCTGCAGAACCGTTAGTTCCAGCCTGCACTTCTCCATAAGTATATCCTGTCCCAGATGTGGAACCTTGGCATTTATCTTTTTGGAGCCTCAATTCCCCTGGTTTGGTGTCATCTTGTACTTCAAAAGGGTCTTATCATGCAGATTACAGATGAAAATGTTAAATAATATCAGCCTGTGTTTTGATCTCAGGAAATACCCCTTGTAATTGCCTGCTAATTGGACTTGAAACAGTATCCACCCCTTGAGGCCTGTTATCTGGTCAGTTTTTAACAGACCTTGTAGTCCACCTATATCTGGATGCTGAAACACTGTATGAAAGGCCCAGCTAAAGAAAAGAGGAACAACATCTACTTTAACCTCACCAAGAGAGCCTGTAATGTAGTTGTCAAAGGCAATCAGAGTAGATAAGCACAGTTTGACCTTGGGAAATTCAAGATGGCTGCTGTCAATACCATTTTTGTTGTTGTGTGAATGGAAATGATTTCCATGAATACTTGCTCCATAATTTTCCCAGCAACTGAGAGGAGGTTGATCAGCCTTTCATCACCCAGATACTCCTTATTGCAATTTTCTAAAACAGACGTAACATTTTTGCAGTTGTCAGAAACCTCCTCAGGTCACTGTGACCTTTCACAAGGGAGAGAGTGCCCTTCCAGTGACTTTTGCTGGCACTCTTAGTACTCTAAAATGTATCCTGTCCAATCCCATGGACTTGTATGACATTTCTAGCTTGCTTAATTAGACCCTGACTTGTTCCTTGCTACTTGACATGAAACTCTGGGGACAGGCTATGCCAGTAGATACTGAGACAGAGTACATGTATGCTGTGTCACAAGGTCGCCTGCTGCATTCAGCAGGGGGCCTAGATTTTACTCAATCTCCCGTTGTGCTACAAAAGTGTCCATACCCATGACATCCTTCACCAATTTTAACTGCACGGAAGCATTGTCCCCCTAATGCCATCCCTGTGCACCTGGGCAATGCTCCTGAATTCCTTCTCATCATGTGCCCACTTCCACTGGTCCCATATGCTTCCTTTCTGCTGTTGAGCTCAGTCATATACACACTGCGCTGCTAAGGAAGGCTCCTGCTGTAGCTGCTTATTTGCTTGCAAATTAGGATGTATTACAGATATGTCTGACTCTGCCAGATCAGTTGTTAGGACACGTCTTTCAGCAACTTCAGTACTTTTCAACAGTGTATCATACGAAGCCACAACCTCTCTTTATTTCTTCACATTTAAGAACACTTTGCTAGAATTAAGAATGGTTAGAGACTCACGGGATCGTAGCGTATGCTGAGTTAGAAGGGACCAATCAGGATCATTGAGTCCAGCTCTTGGCCCTTCACAAGACCCCCCAAAAGTCACACCATCTGTCTGAGAGCATTATCCAAATGCTTCTTGAACTCTGTCAAGCCCAAGCCTGGTGCTGTGGCAACTTCCCTGGGGAGCCTGTTGTATTGCTCAACCACCCTGTGGGTGAAAAACCCTTTCCTAATATCCAACCTAAACTTCCCTTGACTCAGCTTCATGCCATTTCCTTGAGTCCTGTCAGGTCACAAGAGTGATCAGTACCTGCCCCTCCACTTCCCCTCATGAAGAAGTTGTAGACTGCAATGAGGTCTCCCTTCAGTTTCCTCCAGGCTGAACAGACAAACTGACCTCAGCCACTCCTATTATGGTTTCCCCTCCAGGCTCTTCACCATCCTTATTGCCCTCCTTTGGATGCTCTCTAATAGCTTAACATCTTTTTTATACTGTGGTGCCCCAAACTGCACACAGTACTTGATGTGAGGCCATCGCAGTGCAGAGCAGAGCAGGACAGTCACTTCTGTCAACCAGCTGGTGATGCTGTGCCTGATGCCCCCCAGGACACAGTCAGCCCTCCTGGCTGTCAGGGCACTGCTGACTCATTCAGCAGAAAGATGTTGACATCTCCATCAGTAATTTACCTTACATTTCCACATATGGCATAATCTTTCCTCTTTATAATTCAAAATACTGAGTGTGTTCGGTCAAAGTTGACTCCTACCACTAAGCATTAGTGAGACCAATACTGAGGTACTGTTAAAAGAAGTTAAAAAACTGAAAAGGCTTTCAAGGAGAATACAAGGTTTAGGACCAGTGTCTTAGAAAATGAAGCTCTAGTAGCTCAATCTATTTTGTTTATTTGATAGAAGGTTAAGCAGCAAACTTTTACCATCACAGTCTAGAATTATCTACTTTTTTTTTTTTTTCCCCCACCTGGTATTTTCTAGCTCTGTAAGCCATACAGGAAGAGTTTCCAGCCTGGGAACTGAGAGAAAACAACAAACTATAGAAGTAAAGTACAGGCAGGTAACAGAGGCTTACTGTGGGTGTAGCTCTCTACACCCATCTTCACTGAAGCCCTAGTGTTGAAAGTGGATTTAAAATAAAAGATATGCTCATGCGTAAAAAGAACTTACAGATTTGATGCAGAATTTGCATTAGATATCATGACATTGTGTGAAGGGAAGTCAGACTGGAAGGTCTCTGAATCTTTAATATTTATGACTCTGAAAGCTTGGTTCTGCAGAGAACTGAGTTCTCAGGACCTCATCTTCCACTGTTATGCAGGTGGCACATTGTGTTCAGTAAAGAGATTGCACAATTTCAGCAGCTGTTTTCCCTCCTTCAAAAATGTATTGAAGAACTAAAGTGTGATCATGGAAGGGTAATGAGAATGAATGAGGATATGAAAAAAACTCTTGTTTGAAAAATTAGGCCTTTTTTCACTTTGGAGGGAAGATCAAGAAAGGGGGAGGAGTAAAATAATGGTCTAAGTACAATAGATCAGATGACTGTGTTCTCTCTCATTTAACATGAGCTGAGGAACATCAAGCAGAATTAAAAGGTAACTTACAAAACTGATAGAAAAACCCCAACCTGTAATTACCTCTACATATAAAACTTGTAATTAGGCTGTGGAACTCACTGCCAAGTCACAAAGGCCAAGAATGTAACAAGATTAAAAAGAGTATTGTATTTTTAGTGATAACAAGAATATTCAGAGATATAATTGGAGGATAAAAATAGCAGAAAGACTATTAAGTCTCAAGTTTCAATGTGGAAACCAACTTTGTCATGTGGAATGAGTTTACACTGCCATTGGCAAATCAATGAATAAAGAATGTGAGGAGTAAGAAATATGGTCCACTTCTGCCTGCTCTGGAGTGTTTGTACAGAGTGAGCCAAAGCACTAGAACAGTTTGTATAACAAGGCAATTCTTAATAAAGTCCTGTATTTTCTGCTTTAATTTTGTTTGTGTCGGTGGTGTTATATTTAAACTGTTTCAATGATGTGAAAAATTGATCTCGGTGTTTTGTTCAATGGGATAGTCTGGATGAACGTTTTTCAAACTATAATTGAAATTGGTGGAAATAATAAGACATCATAAAGTGTTCAATGATTTTTGTGTTTGTCCACAGGCACCAAATAAAATCAAGGAGGGAAAAAAGAGAAGTAACAAAAAAAAAAATCAAGATTTACTTATATTTATTTTTTCATAAAATTATCAAGTGGCAAAAGTAGGTGAATACATAATCCTTCCATTAAAATTAGAGAAATACTGGAACAGATAATATCTAAGGATTTTGTGTAGAAATTTAGAGGGAAATTGACAGTATGGGATGAAGCAAAAAATATTGGTTTTGTGACTGTTTTTCAGTTTTACAGAAATGTTAGAGTACAGATGGAACTGGATACTGTTCTGCTTTCCCTTTTCAATTTTGAAATGTGAGGATATAAAAGCCATATCTGAGTTGTCACCATCCTAGCTAAAAGATGTAGATCATTCCATTGTATCTCTGACGTGACCCAAAAGGCACATAGCTGTGCTGCCAGTAAAATAATTCAGTAATTTGTTAGTAATAAATTCATTAGAACAGACAGTGCAGTACTAATGTGTCTTCCTATGTTTGAGAATGGATGGAAAGGTTTAATTTGTTTTCAATATTTATAATGATAATAATAAAATTGCTCAAGACATTCTCTCTTCTCATTCTGCTCTTGCAAAAAGAGAGAATATACAGAGCTGTGAGCTCTTCACTTGATCTTTCTTGAATCTTGACACTAAATTTAATCCCAAACATAACACCAACATTGTAAACCAAAATATTATATTTATATGGTCCTATGCTACTAATCTCTACTCGATATAGAGAGATATTTCTGATTTTAAAAGAAAGAGTGGTAATTTAAAAAAGACTGAAAGGATGTTTTGTGGGGGAGTTAAATCAAGAACTGTTCTAATAATATCGTAGTTGTAATATGAAAATAATGGAATAAGTTCACATTTTAAGTGCAGTAGGTGGATGCACTTTGGAACAACAGTTAAAGTTTTCAACCAGCTTTATAACTACGTAAGTTCCTAATTAAGGCTTGATGAGCCAAAATTCAACAGAGAGAAGCATTCAGACCTTTCCTGCTATCTTAGTGTCACTGTATGTGTGCTTCCACCTCCAACTTTCTCCACTTCAGCTTCTCAACCACTCTGTAATGAGAAAAATACCATAGAGTCACTGTAATCACTGAAATAAGATCTGTCCTTTGAACCACATACAGGAGGGAACCACCAGATTACTTTGTATGGGTGTGCCCCAGTTTTCTGACTGACAAACTACTGGTGTTCCTCTTTTGCTAATCTAAAAGGATGTAATTATTAACCAGCAAAAACTCCAGTCCTGCATGTGCATCCCACGTGTAATCCTCATGGCTGCTACTGTTGTTAGTATCAGACACAGAACAGCACCATTAGTAGGCTGAACTGGTGTGTGTGCCTTGGTACAAAGGATCATAAATACTGTGGTAGTGTATGTAATTGATGACAAAAGTTCATGTGGAGGAGAAGGTTATGTACTGAGTACCTTTTTCAGGAAGTATAATTACTCTTGTTAGAATAGGCTGGCCTTTCTATTTTTTAAAGTCAGATTATGAGAAGAATAATTCTATTTAGCTTATACAGAACATTGATACCTGCTTGGTTAATGTACTGTTAAAATAATAAAGAAAAATGATGGGAAGGAATGAGTATCCCTAAATGATCTTTGATCAAGGCTCAGCTGAATGTACTACAACATTTGTACTATAATTAAAAATACAGCGACTGTCCTTGCTCAGTGCTTTACTCATAGATAATAAAGTATGTACCCTAAACTGCGTATGACTGCGTGATCAAAGGACACCTTACTGTGTCTTATTAGTAGTAGTATACTAACTTTATGATAATAATATTTCATTTTCTGTTCTGTTTCTGTGGACTTCACAAAGAATATCATAGTTTATGTTATGTTAATCAGTGTTTTATTTTTTTAATTGTTTCCTAAATGTTAAAATTTAACAACAAATATACTACAACAATATTCCACTTTCTGAAAGGATGATTTCACTCATATTTCAAGTTAGTAAGTCTCTGCCTGATCTAAAATTTGTCCACAGAAAACCAACAAAAAATAACACAGTTGGACAGAAGCTGGGGCGTACAAGACAGTAGGTCTACCCTGGTTGGGGAAAAACGAGTTTTTTTGATGGTTGCTTTTGACCAACTCTCAGTACTACTGTGGACATTCATCAGAAAGAAGGTTATGTCTAAAGAGGCACCTAATAGAGTTTGGCAGAGGGCAACTACATGTACTTGTGAATGAAACTTTGTCTGTAGTGAAAGTACTAAAATACTGTGGTTAGAGCCTTACAAAAGAAGGGAAGATCTATGTCCTAGACTCTTGGCACTAAGAGGCACAACTGTAGCTACTGAGGAAGGTCTTCTACTTACCAGGCTAATGGTACTCTGAGTGTATCCACCTTCTGAAACTAAGACTGTGTAATTTTCAGCACAAGATTACATGGACACCAAAAGGGAGTCCTCTAATAACTTTTATTTATCTTAGGTATGTTCAACAGTAAAGTGATTCTTGAAGGTAGATAATGTTAATTATTCTTGAGCCTTGAGAATTTAAATTCCAAATGAAATTACAGTTAAGTCATTCTGTGCCCTTCTTGGTTAGGGTAATCTTGTGTGATGGAAGAATACTGGACTCCAAATGCTGGTCCAGCAATAATTTTTATATTTATTCTACAAAAGGACACTGTTATACTAGGATATAAAATGTGTATTTCAAGTGAGGTGAAAAAGAACAAAGTTATCTTCATTTAAGACAGATACAGGAAAAAAAAGGTATTGAAGGAGTTGGTATCAGTGTTGAACATGCTGCTAAAAATTTGCTTTAACTGGTACTGAAGTAGAATATATAATTACTGCTTTGATGGAGCAGGAAACTGTAAAGGACTGAGTGGCATGACTGCAAGAAAGTGAGTAGAAAAGCCAAAGCTGTATCCAGCACTGTTTAGGCCAGGGAATGGTGACTAGGACTCTTTTCCTGCATGACACTTGAGAAGGAAACAGATGACAAGCACCACTCTCTGTATTCCACAAGTAGCAAGGTCAGCTAACAGCACTCTGCTTCTGCAGACTTTGGTTGTGATACTGAGTCTGACAATAATTAGTAGTTCAGGATCTGTATTTAAAATACATGTGAGAAAGCCTGCATAGACAGTTCTGATTAAGGTCAGAGACTGAGCACTTTCACTAAGAACTGTGACCTCCATTGCTGTGTAGAGTTTGGGTTATCTCCTCACATAGAAAACCTCTGTGTCTTTCACTCCTGCTATTCTTGCTTCACTCAGAAGTGCTAATATGTTTTTTTAGATGAGCTAGCAATGAACTACATCATTTTGAGTAAATTGTTCTGGATAAATGCAAGAGCTTGCTGTAACACTTCAATGAGATACCAACCATGCTTCCGGAGAGGCAACCAACAGGAATGTACTCAATTGTATACTGCTCTCTTATACAAACTGGAAGAGACTGCCCAGGAAAGTGGTTGAGTCACCATCCCTGGAGGTATTTAAAAGGTGTGTAGATATGGCACTTAGGGACATTGTTTAGTGGTGGACTTGTCAGTACTTGACAGTTTATGATTGGACTCCATGATCTTAAGGGTCTTTTCCAACCTCAATGATTCTATGAAACTGTGAGTGGAAGTGATATTTGATGGTCTTAAATAATACACATTAGCAATTCCCAATTTAATTGATAGTCCTGTTGCAGCTGTACCACTAGTTTGCCTTGCGTCATAACATTTCTACCTTTGAAGCATCAGCAAAGAAAATTGAAAAAAATAAAACAAAATGCCAATTTGGAGTCTTCAAAATGTGCTGAAATTCTTGAGGATCTGGAGGATTCATTATTTTGGAATGCTTGGTGGAAAGTAACACAGATTTTTTTTTTTTTTTTTGTGATTATTTTTAATGGCTTGTCTTCAAAATCATTCTTAGCTAATATTGGAAGAGGAAATATATATCACCATTATTTTATGGTACAAAGGCACACTTAGCTTTGTTCCAAATATAAAAAGAAACATACTGAACACCTCTGCCTTTTCCCACATGATTAACAATTTTGTCATCTGCCTCTTTTGATGTAATTTATATTCTTGCTACCTCTGTAACAACATTGACAAGAATTAGAATTTCTTTTACTCCCAATTTTTATCAAAAATCAATTTTTGACCTTATTGAACACAGATTTTTTCTGCCTATAGTTTTAATTTCCCCTGTTACCCAGTTTTCTTAATATATGTTTTACATTTTTTGATTCCATATTTAATTACTGTTCTTTGCCATCTGTCTGCAGAGAAAATGGTTATATTACTAATACTTAAAAAAAAAAGAAAAATGTGAGAAAATTAATAATAAATTCCTACATTTTGAAAATGTGTGAAATACATGGGCTGAAGGTAGTCTTTGAATTCTAAATCTAAACTTTCATAATTACTAATTTGTCCTGTAGTTCCTGTAGTCAACAAGAAGAAAATGAGTCAATGTTGAGTTGCTTGCCATTACAACTGCTTTTCATACCATTTCATAGAAGGTGAAATTTTTGGTGAAAAAGAAAATTTAAATTCATGATATGAATGTTGAAATCTATGTTTAGGTATGTAAAAAGTACCTGTCTGAGAGCACTTGCAGACTTGAGCTACCAGATTAAAGTCCAATATTTATTACTTCCTTCAGTCTTGTGCCTTGCCCCTGAGAAGGCCACTGCCACCCTTGGGACAGAGGTGGCTAATGCACCTGTTGTGTTTGTGACAATTTTTAGTCTTTAGACTGAATCATTTTAGCTGAGATTTTCCTGAAGAACAATAAATCTTGTGCTATAAAAAGTATAATTTAGTTATGGTTTCTTTAAATTCTGTGCAAGTAAAAGGAGGCAAATTACAGTCCTGGCAGACCACCTCTAATAATTCCCAAGAGAAGCTGTGTTATGTCTGCTGACATTTATTGTCATATTATTATTGACACTTTTGTGTTTATTCCCACAGTGCTTCACAAGGATTTCAGGCCCAGGTCTAATTTCTCAAATCTTGGATTTTCTCCACTGAACTAAAAAGTATTTCCATTGCTATCAGAGAGATTTAAATAAGACTATTACAGACACAGCTATGCAATTGTGGTCTTGCTGTCCTATTATTTCTAATGATTCCCATTGCATACTTTGTTTTGTTGGAGAAAATGAACCTTTTTCACCCCTTTATGCTCAGGACAAAGAGGTAATAGAACAAAGATTGACCAGCCTTGAGGGTCATAGATCTAAAAAAATAGACTTAACTGAGTGCATTCAAATATCTTGTACTTAGTTTCATTTTTAATTTCACTTGTCACATTATATTTTATGTCTCACATATCTTTTTTTTTGTTTGTCTTTGGTGTGTGGGTACATAGTTATCTATATGGCCAAACTTTGCCCTTTGACAGGAAGTAATAATCAGTGTAAGGATTAAAGAACAAATGCAATTCGTTGCCTGCTCTGGTTTCAGAATTACACATTGCAGATTACAGAACGTCATAACATATTCGGTTCTACTGTGCAACATGATACAAACCGGCATGATATGCTTTAAGACTGCAATAAGAAATCATAGAACACATTAGAAGTGAGTGGAAAAGCTTTTTTCTTAAACTAGTTGTCACTGTAACTCTTCTTAGCTTCAACTTAACTTTTTAACTTCAAACTTCTAAATGTCATAATAGTGTTAGTAACAATGAATGCCATACCAACTCAAGGAACAAAACAGCTTTCATAATGTATGAAGAAACAAACAATGTCTGATACACTTGTGGTTAAACTCTACAACCTAATGTGCAGCAACAGGCAAAATATTGCTTACTGCTTCCTTCATACAAAAACAAAATGGCAGACATCTGGTATTCAAAATTCCCTATGTACACCTTCAGTATGTCTTCATACTCTAACAAGAGGACCATTATATTCTGTTTGGCCAAGGGGCTACTACAGACTATACCTACTACTTCAGTAAATTGCAAATGTTAATTTATTAAATTGCCTTTCATTTCGAAGGTTCCTGGTGTGCCTGCTTCACCAGTGGTGAAGAGCTGCATCAGCAGCTTCATCAGTAAATAGGATACCTCTCCTCTAACCTCTCTGAAGATATCTGAAGGCAGAACAGTTGAACACTGCTTCCTCCTTGTTTTGGTGATGACATCTGTTCTTCCCCAAGATGTGAGTATGACTTGCCAAGAGCATAAGAGGCGTTCTTAAAACATTTTTTACGCAAGGTAAAAAACCTTTTATGCAAGGTGAAAAACACCTTCCACCAAAGTTTTTGGCCTCATTTGCTCTGGCAAAGTGGTAATCTTACTCGTTTTTCTTCTGTTTGAAAGGAGAAGAAGAGAGAAATAGTGTATTAAAACCTTCTGGGATAGTCCTGCTACAGATCTCTTGAAGTGTGACTTCACCCAATGGTACTATATGATAAAAAGTAGTGTTGTGTGTCTTTCAGATACTGTGGAATTTTTTTAAGAAATAAGGAATGGATAAAGACCAAAGAGCACTGACATGGTGTGAAAGCACAGTGGTGCACAGACTTCTAGATGTTGGCTTGATTGAGCTCTTCAAGGGCACCCTAAGATGTCCAGGCCCTGTGTGAATTTGTTTTGAAGGTCTTGTACTCTGAGAAATCAACTCTTGGACCTAGATGCTGATGCACTCAGGAAAGCTGGGAGTTACAGCATCACTGTACAGTACATTCTGTTAAACTGAAGTGCTAGGATGGATGATATTTTTTGTCCATCTTTCTCTTAGTATTTCTTTTGTCTTCACAACTAACATCATTGCTGGAACTGTAGAACTATCCTTGAACATGGACGACCATTTTCCTTGTAAGAATACCTATTTTCCTAATGGGCCATAGTATGCCTGACTGGACTGTATTATTGGGTGCTACTGTGGAAGGAGGTGCTCTCTTTTCCTTCCTGCCTATTTCTAACCACACCATTCCCAGTGCTTTAATGTTAATGCCCAGTAGAACTGTGATTTATCTATCCCTTTGTCATTATAGAACTAGACTAGTAAAGAAATAACCAAGCTCAGTGCACTTAGATACAAGTTGTCTGTCAATCATTAAAGGTGATCAGGTACAGCAAGGTAAAGATAGCACTGCAATAGCCAGCAAGTAGATTCACTTAGGCTGCAGTAACACATTTTTAAGTGTTGTTTGGTGGCAGCAGGAGATTATTTAAGTCAAAGCTACTGTGGTCCAGCTGTTATTGGCTGTATATTTTTAATTTCACCTTTATGCTGACACTCATGCTTCTCTAACTGGGAGGTGATCTCAGAAATTCATCTTTTCACCTTTTGTTGAAATCCTGTGGTGGGCTGACCCTGACTGAGTGCCAGATGCTCATGAAAAGCTGCTCTGTCACTTCCCTTCCTCAACTGGACAGGGAAAGGAAACTACAATGAAAAGCTCCTGGGTCGAGATAAGGATAGGGAGAGATCACTCACTGATTACTCTCATGGGCAAAACTTGACTTGGAGAAGTTAATTTGTTACCAATCAAATCCAAGTATGAGAACACTACAATTAAATCTTAAAAATCTTCCCCCCACCCCTTCTTAGCAGGCTTAATTTTACTCCTGAATTCTCCATCCTCTCCCCACCTAAGCAGTCCAGTGGGATGGGGAATGGCGGGTGTGGTCAGTTCATCGCACATAGTCTCTACCACTCCTTTCTCCTCAGCGGGAGGACTCCTCAAACTCTTTCCCTGCTCTGGCATGGAGTCTCTGGCATGGGAAACAGTCCTGCACAAGCTTCTCCAGTGTCAGTTGTTTCCACAGGCTGCTGTTCCTTATGAACTGCTCCAGTGTGTATCCCTTCCATGGGGTGCAGTCCATTAGTAACAGGCTGCTACAACGTGGGTCCCCTGCAGGGTCACAAGTCCTGCCAGAAAACCTGTTCCAGCATGGGCTTTTTTGTCCGAGGGTTCACAGGCCCTACCATACTCCAGCATGGGATTCCCACAGGGTCACAGCCTCCTGCTCCAGTGCATGGTCTTCCAGGAGCTGCAGGTGGATCTCTGCTCCAGTGTGGACCTCCATGGGCTGCAACGGCACAGCTGCCTCACCATGGTCTGCACCATGGGCTGCAGCGGAACCTCAGCTCTGGTGCCTGGAGCACCTCCTCCCCGTCCTTCCTCACTGACCTTAGTGTCTGCAGGGCTTTTTCTCTCCCATATTCTCACTCCCCTCTCTGGCTGCAAGTGCTGTTGTGCAGCTTCCCTGCTGCTTCTTAACTATGCTATCCCAGAGGCACTGTCACTGATGGTCTCAACCTTGGCCAGTGTCAGGTCCATCTGGGAGCTGGTTGGCATTGGCTCCATCAGACATGGGGAGAGATTCTACTAGCTTCTCACAGAAACCACTCCTGTAACCTCCGCCCCAACTTCCAAAATCTTGACACACAAAGCCAGTACAAATGCTTTGGTGACTCATGATAGCAGACATTGTTCCTTTTGTTCTTTCCTACCCAGTTCTGTCTGCCTTTCCTCATCAAGACTTATCTTTCTGGAAAACAGATTCTTCAGTGACCAGTCCCATGGATGATATGTGTAGTATTATGCAGCTCTGAGACTCAGAATTATGTGATAGCCAACTATTTAGGTGTTGCACTCCTTTCTTTATTGCAACTACTTCACAAGTGTTTTGTCAGTAGCCATATTAGAAGGTGCCACACATGAGAATGTCTGAAGGCTTCCAATATTTATTGTGTCACAAAATATTTATTCTGGGTTATCAAATACGGAGGAATTTGAAGGAATACGTATGAATTTCCTGTGGTATCAGAAAGGTAGTGTATCCCATCCTTCACTGTGAAAGAGCTTTCAGTTCTCTTCTTCTGTGAGAGAACAATCTAAACACCCTGTTCAGATCCCATAAATTAGTAGGAGGAAATCTGTTTGCCCAAATGTCAAATTCCAACAGCACTGCAACATTCAGTTCCCAGGTTTTTTAATTGTACAGAAGCCCATGTGCTCTACTAAGTAGATAGAAACCAATAAGCAAAAATGGCAGAAAGAACCATTGAACATGAAAATCCTTCTCCTGCTCTGCCTGTCACCTCACTAGAGGAACTGGAACAGACTATGGTTAGTAAACCGCAATGAGTATTGTGCTAGTTATGACTAACAGCCTGGGAGAAGTAATGTTTGGCTCAATATGAGCTTGGGCAGGGAGTGAAATCTATTTCTCTAAGTGTCATTTAATTATGCTCTCTTTTTTTTTTTTTTTTACCTGCATCAGTGCTCAAAACTTGTATTAACTGACAGTATTTTAAGCAAAAGTCTGAGTTGTAGTGGTTTGTCTGTGACATTATAGTTGCAGGTATGCTCTACAAATAGCTGCTGCAACTGAAGATAACCTACTATAACTTTCTAGGTGCATATTTTTACCTTCTGTTATAATCTTATCCTTGACTTCAAGTGGAAGTTTTCATGAGCTCTTTCTACTTTCTCCTGAAAAAATAAGATAAATTAATTCAAATAATTTATTAACAGTGTGATGGGATTTGGCTGACATGGCTTGAGCAAGCAAGGAAGCACTTTGCCCAGTTTAGAGCAGAAGAATTAGTAAAGGAGTGATGTCATGGAAGAGTGTTGATGCTGTTCTGCTAATGACACCTGCATTTCATAAAGCAAAGGAGTTTCCACTCTACCAACAGGAGATAGACTGTCCATTGCTACAGCATGCTGTTTTGCAGAACTGCACATGTAGCAGTCTCCAGTGGCACTGTGATGATGGAAAACTGGGAACCATTGACTGCCACGGGGTATATCTGTTCTCATTCCTGTCTCTGTAGCGCTGTGGATTGATAGTACCGGTCATGTCTATGTCTACTTGTGCCGGTGGAAGAACTTACTGCTTCTCTTCTGAATAAAACTAGCCTGTAGATCTGTGAGTATTCCCTAACCTATTTCAGGCAAAAGGGTTAGCAAGACCTGCTGTTTAAGGCAAATTACCTGTCTTGACAGAAGTGGGTTAGGACTCCTCATGTGTGTACATCTGGAAATGGCAGCCTCTGACTCTGCACAACTAGATTACAGAATTCAAACTGCTATCTTCTGTGTCTAGACTACATCCAGTGCCTAAAGTAAGCTTATTTAGAGCAACTTTTAATATTTTGACAAACTTGTAGATACGTTTTCTTTCCTCCTTTCAGGTTAGTTACGCTTCACTTAGCAGAATGTTCTCTGAGTTGTATTTCATTCTTTGTCTCCCTAGGCCTCTTTGACCTATTTGGAGATAGAATACATGATCATATCTCTGAGTTACAGATTACTGGAGGCTGTGAGAATGTACAGAAGTTATATATTCTGTACTTGTCCCGTTCATGTGCTCTCCCCTAGGCACCTGCTAATAGCCACTGTTAGAAATTGCATACTAGGTTAAAGAGATCTTTATTTTTACCTGTTATGGCTGTTCTTATGGTTTATTTTTATGTGGCTCCAGGAAGACAGCAGCTACTATGTGATTTGGCAGCTTGTCATTTAGTATGGAGATACTTTTCAGTTTTCTGTCCATGTACAGTCAAGAAGAGGGAGAGGTTCAAGAAACCTGTTTAAGTGTGAAGAAATATATTTGGCTTTTCTATTTATAGAGGATGCATAAAGCAGCAAGAAAGAAGGAAGGACAGTGAAACAGGGAATACAGTGAAGAGGTAGGGTAGATGCTCTTGACTGATAGAGAAAGAGCAAAGGAACAAAGAATTTGTTACTATGGAAAGGCATGAACTGAGGTGACACTATATGAAAGGGAAGCAGTTAGCACTGTAGCAAATTACAGGAAAAGCAATACAAAGTGTTTACATAGCACTTTAAGAACAAATAGAGAGTAAATTCTGAAAGTTATTTTTGAAATTTTAAAAATGTTTAGAAAATATAAGCATTAAAGAAATGCATTTTTAAAATATTGTGAGTTTTCATTTACAGGGCAGTGTTTTCATTGATGCACTAATTCACCTGCTAAAAATGTTTCAGTCATCAAATCACGGAACTTAGAATTGCAGTGTTTGTGTGTATGTGTGTATGCATGTGTGCATTTGTGGTTTGGGTGAAACTCGTATTTTTTCATTTGAATCAGACAAAGGTGGAGTCAGGGTGTTTTCTTTCAGGCATTTATTTATCATAGCTTACAGTTTGCTTTGTTGTTCAAATAGTATGTGACTCCACCCTCTTCCATTATTACCAAGCAAGGATACAAGGCTGCTTTAGAGAGTTTCTGTGTTAATGCTATTGAAATCTAGTATCAAGTTGCTTTCTAATACTTTGGGGAAAAGACTGTGGAGGGAAAATGGTAAGCATTGTGTCATGACTGCAAAAATCTGCCTCTTTGGAAGGAAACATGATATTAAAATAAAATTCTTATACTAATCAGTTCCCTTTTTACTGGAAATAAATTGTCTCTTTCACTCCGGTTCAAACTTTCTGTGTAGTTGGCCTGCGTATGTCCAGGATTGCAACTGGTGTGTTTAAGAATACACAGATTTGATCTCCTGAAAGTATTTCAAAGGAATATGCAGAAGGTAAGTGCAAGCATACCTTCATCTCCCCCACAGACAGGCTACAAGAAGTGGTTGCTCATGCTGGAAGGAAATAGTGCTTTATGCTAAGGGTGTCACAATTCACACATAGTGTCTCCAATGCAAATGTAGAGCTCCAGGAAGCAATCTGGTTCCTTCTATCCCAGTACTCCCTGCAGGGTGATGCAACTCTACTATCTTTAGTGTAGAATAGTAGCTGAAGCCAAGGACAAGTTCCAGAAAATTAGGGGTGAAAAGGAAAATCAACCCTATTAACTAATTCTGTATATGAAACTGGGTTGTCAGCCCATACAAATTTTTTTTTGCTTAGACCTGTTATATCATAGCATTTCTAGATTTCCACAAGTCCTAAAATAGCAGGGAAGAGAGAGTAGGGTTGATGAAAATGAAGGTAAATTGTCAATTTCCTTGGGAATCCTGTCAGTATGTTTCCTGAAACTGAAATATATTTCTTACGTTTTTGGAGAACAAAGTTTCATGCTTCAGTGGTGGCTGCTGGAAATTAATTTATTGCAGGATTTTGTTGTCTTCCAATGTAACACACAGAGAATGTCACCTGTCTGTTGTAAATTTTCTATGTCTACTCAGTAAAGCCACCTGTTCTTTTTGCTGGATGTAGGTTGAGTCTCATAACAGAGATTCCTCAAAATCAGTGTGTGTTGCACCCCAACATAGAACACCATATCCAAAAGCAAAAGGAACAAATATGCAAGGGAGTGGATTCATCAGAGGTCAGGGAGAAACATTTCTCATAGATGACTAATGGTAAGGGATGGGCAAACCTTGTGTTGTTTTGAGGTTTTATGAACCTTGTGAAGTGTACTTTTGGTTTCAAAGGGTTTGTGAACTGTTCCCTCTTCCACTTTTTGCTTCTCCCCATACTGTAAAAGAGAGATCTCTTTCTGTATGTATTAATGCATGAAAAATGTTTTCACTTCAGCACATTCTCAACAAACGTGTGTGGGAAGTTTCTGTCCATACAATCTCTTTTTCTCAGTATTTGCATTTTAGTGATATTTTCTTCTCAGTATTAAAGCACAATATGGGAAAGGGACCTTCCGGGTCAATATCAAGAGGAACTACAGCTTACTCTTTTCATAGGTCTATCTAGTTTTAAAAGTCAGGTTTCTTTCCCTTAGTCTTCATTTAATCTAAATAAACTGATTTTGTATAATTCTATAGTATATTCTTTTAATTTGTATTTGTGTAACATTTGTCCTCTCGGCTCCCCTTTCCAGTCACTCAACTGATCTTTGAAAGCACAAATGAGAATCAGGACCCTCCTGGGTTTATTAAGATCTTTCATCATTGAGTGGGGTCCTTGGGCTTTACAAAATTTAAGAGGATTTAAAAATAGAAAACCATATTTTTTCATAATTGTCATCTGCAGGAATGGATGTCCTCAAAGACTCCCAAAGACTCTCAAAGAGATAGTTTTATAGTACTAATTCCTGGTTTAAATCTCTGCTATGCCATGCCTGTATGCTGCAAGCTTTAAACAGGTTGATTTATTGTGTAAACTACTACCACTTTGCATTTGATGAATTGTAAGGAGTGAAACTTCCTTGTTACATTGGGATGACCTGCAAGTAGACCTGAAAGAAAGAGCCAGTAATTGGGAAAGTTGGTTTAGTGAACTGTGGTTTGCTATCTTTATCTTATAAATCGAACAAATTATTTTTAAAATTTTTGTCATAGTATTTTAGTAGATTTGGTAGATTATTGTTCTAAATTTTACCTTTAGTGAATGCCAATTATGTTAATGAATTCTAGCTGACCAATCAGAGAACAGTCAAAGCTGTAATTGAGATCACTACACACAGTTTAATTGTGTTGGTAAATACTGTGATGTTTCCTTTCTAAACAGTTCATCTTTTAATGGAGAGGCAAAAGTGGGGAATTCAGTAATTTGCCAAAAATGAAAATATATTTTCTAATTACATGGATTATTCATTAGCACCAATGCTTACAAAAAAAGCCCCTAAGTCAGAAATATATATAAAATTTGAAAAAAAGAAGTAATGTTTTGTCTAAAATAGAATTAAGACAGAAATCAAAGCCAACTTTGATGAAATCTTTGCACATTTTAAGCTGACTCTAGGGTACAAAACAAATAGATGTGGAGTGTTGCAAAACTCAAATGTTAAAGCAACAGAGCACAGTAGTAGTGCCAAGATATAGGAGGAGAATTGTCCAAAAGACTTTGGGGCAATTATAATGAATTAAATATGCAAACTATGCTGTGCATGCAGAATTTAAGCACTGTTTACTATCCTGCCATGAAAGGATTTCTCAATGAAGAAAATGACTTTTACCAGAATAGTAGATTTATAATGGAAACAGACATCTGTCACGATAAATCAGAGAAAATTTGAGGCTCTTTAGTTGAATTCTGGTCTTCCTGCAAGAATATCCTTTTCATTTGCATTACTGTACCAGAATTAATATCAGGCCCACCGACAAAGATGCGATTTACTACAAGTAAAAGGATAGATTGGCAGATTTATTCCCTAAGCACTTTCCCACAACAGCTCTTCTGATGGCAAGCCAGCCTAGCAAGTTTTGGCTTGCAGTTTCGGTGCTTTGCAAACTGTTTCATTTTGAAAGTATGGGAGTTACTCAACACTGCAGGCCAAATGATGATCTGAATTGAGCTGGAGTTACACTCATGCTTCTCTGGTTGCTATTTTGGAACAGCTGCTAATGTACACCACCATTCAAATTGTGATCCGGTCCAGTTTTCCTATATGTCGTAGAAGGTGGTGGAAGAAAGAAAATGAGATTCACCTTATCCATGGTAGACCTTTGAATGTGTCTGTCTTTTTTGCATTAAGTCTAGGGAAAGCCTAGGGCACATATTTTATACACCCACGAAACTGCCCTGGTAAGATGCCTATCTCTGCATTGACTGTAGGAGCAGTCTGGTTACCTAACTACCTTAGACCAACATCTCAACCTTTATACAGCTAGAACAAGACAGAAAGAGTCCTGTTCTAGGAAAATTGACTGGGAAAGGAGACTGTTTACTTTTCATCAATGCCTTTGAAAGAAAGTGATTCTTTACATTAATAATACTTTTACTTGTAAAGGTGTTCATACTTGTGTTTTTTTTATAACCCAGATAAATGTTATAAATTTGCTAAGCCTCAAAAGTCATTGTTATGTAATCCTGCAATAGAAAATTTTAAAGAATGGGGATTTTTGGAAAAGAAATTGCAAGGACATGAAATCTAGTGGAAATACTGCCCTCTCCTTTTTTCTGATTCTTCCCAGTCAAGAGCAGCAATTGAGTTCCATCGTGGAAACTTCTTAACTACTTTTAGGAGTACCAGAAATTGAGAACTTATTTGTATTGTTTGGTTTTGTTTGCTTGTTTTTGTTTGGGTTTGTTTTTTGTTTGGTTTTGTTTGGGTTTTTTTGTTTGTTTGTTTCTTTGTGTGTGTGTGTGTTTGTTGGTTTTTGTTTTTTTGTTTGTTTGTGTTTTTCACATAATTGCAATTGATGGACTTTGTTTTTCATGGAAGTGTGAGCTCTGATGGAAAATATTTACATAGCATTTCTGCTTCTCCTGGTGTCTAACATGGACTGACGATGCTACAGTCATTCCTTCAACGAGGCTCAAACAAAGCCTATGAGTAAGTGAAGAAGTAAAGAACTACTGTAAGAAAATCTCCAAGAGCATGTCAAACGTAGGGTAGCCAGAGAAGATCTGAGGGAGGCTGAAATGTTTCTTATATTAAAGAACTAATTGCTGGGTGGTGGGAAAGGGAAAAGAATGGTCATGGCCCGAGGTAAAAGTCATACACAGGTTTAGATTGTTAATTTCAAAACAGAAATTATACTCTGGGACAGTCTTCTGGGGGTAAAAAATCCAAATACTGCTAAGATTTCACTTTAAGAAAAGGTTATATAGTGTTATATAACAAAAAAAACTGCACTTGCAGTTATCCAGGCATAGGCTTTTGATAATGGATTTTGAAGGCTGTAGAACACAGAGCATTCCTGCATTCTCTGCTTCTAGTCAAAGCTCTTGGTAAGTATCAGTATATAGCTTAGCACACTTTTCTTCATGATGAAAAAGCATCTGAAACTATTGGAAAATGCTCATAATCTCCTTGGAATTCTGTGCATGAGGAAATGTTCTACAGTTCAATGGAGAAAACAAAAAATTGATATTAAAGTTTTCTATGGAGTGGGAAAATATCTTACGTATTTTTGGCAGAATTTGGACTAGTACAAGACACTTTAACTTCTAACTATGCAGGAAGATTTGGGTACTTCTCCTAAAAATCACTTACATGCACACATGCACACACACTCTGCTACATGCTCTTAATCTATCAAAATATTATCAATTAAGATTAAGAGTCAAACTTCAATCTGTAGGTGCAAGGGCACTTTCAGACTATATTCTGTCCTTAAGTCACCCTGTTGTTAATAAGTGGCTCAATCTAAAACACACCCACTGCTTCAGATAAGTCAAAATAGTGAACAGAGGTCTTGACAAAAGTCCTCTATATTTGAAATTGTTTGCAGATATGCATGTGTCTGTAGCACAAGATTTTATGTATTCACTTGGAAAGCAGACACCATACAATGACCACACTTAAAAGGATTGCTAGAGTCCCTTTGCCAGAGACTGGGCTAGCAATGTCTTAGCTATCTAGACAGTATAGGGGAGTCAGTCTAGTTTTGGTTTCTTTCTCCCGTGCCGCATGTTATTGTTAACCATATGTGATAATTAATGGCTAGTGAAGTGTTGCTTAACTATTCCTGAGCATACTGGAGGTTTCGCTTTAAATGTGATAACCATGGCTACAGTGGTTTTCCTTATGCTTTAAACAGTGTCTCAAATGAGCACATGTTGTTCTCTTTATGTTTATACCACTCTAGGATCAAGCAGATGTACTCTGTTGAATCCTGTTGTAATGGCTTAAATTGTTTATCCCAGATGTCTGTCTCGCCTCCCTGCCAAAGATTGTCCTGTTCAAAACAATCAATAGAAAAGAGTGTTTGCCTGCTGCAAGACACTATCCCAGAGTTTTATTCAAATCTGTGGTTATTATTATTAAGGGAAGAAGTTTTATATTTGTTTGGTTTTTTCCTGGTTTTATTAGGTAACTTTTATTTACTTCTAAGTCTTTTCCAAAGATAGTAATCTCTCAGAAGGTGATAGGGTAGTCAGTTTGGAGAGCAATGCCTAAAATAATTAAAACGAGGTTTAAAATGATTTTTTTCTGTTAAAGGCCTTGAATAAAATATATTTTATGTCTACTCTTTAATTATTTTATTATTCTGTTATCTGCATGAAATTTATTAATATGTGAATTCACTGGTTAACGTAGTCTAAAGAAATAGTTTCAAAGATATGCATACAAGCATCTGAGAAAACCCATGTCTTAAATTTGTGATATGTTTATCTTAGAATTCAGTTACAGGGTAGTTCATGCTGAAAGGGGACTCAGAAGCTCTGTAGTCCAACTTTCTGCTCAAAGCAGGTTTGACTTGAGGTTAGACCAGCCGGTTCGGCCTTTATCCAGTTAGGCCCTGAAAATCTCCAAGGACAGACAGCCTCCATGTCATCTCTGGGCAATCTAACTGTCTTCATGGGAAAAGTTTCTTACATATAGTTGACACCTCTATTGTTTAAATTGTTACTCATTGCTTCCTGTCCTCCTACAATGTACCATTGTGAGGAATTTGGTTCCGTCTTCTTAGTAGCCTTTTTGTAGGTGCTGGCAGGCTGCTGTGGGCTTCTCCCAAAGCCATCTCTTCTCCAGAATGGACAAAGTGAGCTTTCTCAGCCCATTCTCACAGATACACCAAATCTTCAGCTTCAAAACATCTTCGTGTGCCCTCACCGAACTCACTACAGTTTATCATTGTCTGTCTCATAATGGGAAACCCAAAACAGGGCACAGTCCTCTTCCTGTGGTCTGGTGAGCGCTGAGTAGAGGGGGATAATCCTTTTGTTCATTTTGCTGGTTGCATTGCGGTAATACAGCACCTGTGGGATGTAAAACTCCCTGGGTGAGGGAGAAGGTGATATTGCAAGGTTTCACAAACCAATTACTTCTTTCACCAGAAACCCCTGGTACTGGATGTTGAGTGGCACTCTTCTTTCATTAGGCATGAAGGAAGTAATGTAGAGACAGAACTTCAACTCCTGTGCATTTCTGGTTGCCACAGACTTCACCTGGATTTACCGGAATTTGCCAATGGAATTCATGAAAGAAGCAGTTGCTTTTAGCTCTTGACCTGTTTAATGCATGTTTCATGTATTCAGTTGGAACCACAAAAGGTATAACTACAGGCTTGTCATTTTTCTTATGCAACCTTGTCATTTTTATCATGATCTCTGCTATATTACTGCTGCTCCTATTCATCTGTTCTCCACCTAGACAATTCAGTTTTAGGCACAGCAGAACAGGTGGGGAGGTGGACTCAAAAGAGGATGTGGGAAAACACTAATGTGGGATTATGCAGCCCATATATGGAAAGCGGACATAAAATATGTGGACTGGATGGATCAAAAAGAACCTATGTAATAATCCTCTTTGAAACACATATCAAAGAATGGGGTTTGATAAATTAAGCTCTATGCCTGTGTTTTCCAGCAGTTTTAATATGACTTCTGGTGTTAGGGAAATTAAGAGATTTGTTAGATGAACTTTTTAAAGAGAAATGGGAAGAAAGTTCTGAAGGATAGTATTGACAAGTCTAGCCACTTCACATATGAGTTTTCACTATTGTATTCTGTAAACAGTCTCCAAGATTAAACACTGACTGACAACAAAGAATGAAAGAGTGATCTGGAGCTCAGAATTCTGACCAGGATTCAGAACAAGTGAAGTAGGATTTTCTTTTTAACCCTGAAGTTAAATGTTTCCCATTTAATCAACATGTTTCTTGTAATGTAAGATGGCTTAAACAACGCAAAATCACCTCTAGTATATTCAGAGCTTTAGCATTTTCTTAATTAGAGTGCAGTATTTCAGCAATAGCCCTGGAACCTTGTCAGGGTCCCCTGCTGAGATATGCATGAGATGCATATGATTTACAATAATCTCTTATCAACAGCATTTCTATGAATTCATAAATTACTGCATATTTTTTTCTGCTTAAAAATTATGTCTTTTGACAGTACTCTGTAAGAAATATCACTACAGGAAGGAGAAACAGTCTTGAAAAATGGAATATGGTTGGAAACCAAGCAGATAATTTTTTCAGTCTCAGTGTTAAAGAGGTAAGCTGTAGTAAGTATTAAACCCTTTGTGAACAGCACACATTAGCCTTTCCAATACTCAGTTAATATTATTGCTTTGTCAACAGTCAGTTGTTGTCAACAGTATGGTCTACCTGGTGTACAATTTTTGCAGCTAGAAGACCATTAAAAAAAGTGATGCAAATAATAGAGCCTCTGATCTACATCTTTGATGGTGCCAAGAAAAGTAACTGGAAAAAAAGTCACTCTTATCTAAGTCTTTAAAGAGATTACTCTTCCTGTGGCCAACTCTAATTTTTCAGCAGGCCAGAGACCTCAAAAGTTCTAGAAAAATGTAAGGTGAGGGTCGGTGATTTCAAAAGACAACCAAGCGACAATTAACAGTTGACAGTCCCCCCTGCCCAAATCCACCCCTGATAGGTATTCTCAGCAAGATGAGCTGCTTTTTCTGCCAAAAAGACTGTTTGTTTGTCACTGAGAACTTCTTAAAGATGCAAAAAGCAGTTTTGAACTTTTGGGGAACCCATAACTAGTACTTTAAAGTTATTGGCAAATACTTGTACAAGTTCACAAAGATAAAATCACCCCAGGTCTTCATGCCACTAAACGTAGCAACTTAACATTTTGACTTTAACAGCAGAGAAAAAGAGGAACTTAATCCTAGGAGACTATGGGGTACAGAAAATCACACACTAAATGACCTTGGAAATATAGTTATCCTGGTTCCCTGTGAAGTAACCATATGGATCTTCGTTTTTATTAACAGAATGAGTCAATACATGGCATGAAGAAAGGGCCCTTCTACTTTTCAGCTGTGGCTTTTGTCAAATGGGATGATATCACTCCCTAATCTGAAAAAAGAAATAGAGGCAAAAGGTGAATTAATTCCTTGAGATCAACAGTTTGACTCTAATGATAGAGACTAAACAGGGAACCCAAATCTCTTGACCTCCAGACAACTATCCTATCCACAGCTTCCTGACCTCACCCCTTCATTCTGTTTGTTTTTGAAGATCGCTCTTTCATCTTTGTCATCTAACAGATTGTAATAGATACTTGCTTTTGCATCAGCAATGAGGAAAACATAAAAGTGTAGTACTGAGATGGTCTGTTTATAAAATGTCAGAGGGCAGCACTTGGAGAGGTAGTATGCATTGTAGATGCACTAATAAAGATTAAAAAATGACCTAGCACATATAGAGAGACCTTCAGGGTAGTAATCTACTACTTACAAAAATTTTTCTGCCTCCTAAATCCCTTTTTCAATAGACAAACTATCCAAATGTCCCCAAGCTTGATGATGGTGCTCTTGGATACACTGATAATGATTGCTGAAGTCAGAAATGATCAACATATCCAATATGCTGCTCAGAGCAGCAGCAGCTCTTTCCAGTTTTCAAACGGTTTCCTGACCAGGACATATGGATTGTGGGTTGTTTATTGGTTTTCCCTCTTTTTCCCCATTCTTTAACGGAAATTAAGGGTTTTTCTTTGCAGATATTTAATGCTTCATATTTAAGTCAATTTGGCTGCGTTAGAACAACATTTTACTATACGTTATCATGTGGTTACTGGTTATCCACACAGGGATCTTGGTTGATCCAGAGGCAGAGTGAAGTTATAGTAAACTGTCCTCTTCAGTCTGTGATACAGTCTCAAGCCTTGTGATTCCTGGAACCTGGTGTATTCTCACAAGGAGTCTCTTCTGCAGTACAAACCTTTCCACTAATAGCATGCAAGCTGAGACAATAAGACAGAATTAGTCTCAGAATTATCCAAAATCTCTAGTACGATCTTAACAAGGTACTTTCCAGTATACAGATAACACAGTGTGCAGAACTGGAAAGCAGGAGTCATTCCACTGTTTTTCCTTTGTGTGAAAGATTCATGCAATGACCATGGTACCATAGTTCTTGTGCGATGTATGTACTTTGTTGCATTTCCTATATGTTGTTCTGAGTTAGGTAGAAACTTTATAACTGAAATATGTTACTCGATATTGAAACACATGACATCCTTCTATGGAAGTAGTTATGGAAGCATGAGTATAGCAGGACTGGGAAGATACTTTTTGCATGACCACATTTCCCTCATTTAGGGTTTGTGGGAGTAAAAAGTGCTTTCAACTTGGCTTCATAAAGATCAGGACAAGATGGCACTAGGAATTTGGCATATAGTTCAAAAATTATTTCCATAACTTTCACAGAAATCATCATATATCTCTATAGGACTTCAACCTAATTACTTCTCTTTTTTAATGCATTTCTACTGAAAACTTGTAACAAATTAACTGTTAGTTTCCAAACTCCAACTTCCTGGTATTGTTCAGTTGATGATGTTTTTGCTGACTGCAGAATCCACATTTGATTATCCTCTGCTGAGGGAGAAGAGTAACTCCACCAATCACAACATAAATACCATGTAAGTAGAAAGAGAGTCAGGTCATAATACATAAAGACATAATTAAATGTCTTTCTTTCTTTCTTGGCAGAGTATAGTGAAAATACTATAAGAAATATAGGTGCTAGTGAGTCACACGTTGTTTTCCCCAGTATTTGTTGTTTGCATTAAGGTCATCATCATGGCTAGGCTTCGCGAACGAAGATCTGCAAAGGGCTCTACCCACGCTTTCTACAAGTGCGCTGATGGCTAAAAAGGCCAATTCAAGACAGACAAGTCCAGTTACAAAAGGCACAGCAGAAAGACTCTCCTGGTCATGTCGACAAGACGCGATTCTTTCTGCGCTGTCTCTTCTCCTCAAGAGTGATCCTGCGCGTGGTCTCAAAAGAAGCAGCAGCGTTAGACAGTGTGTCTCCAGGCCTCCCAATTGGAGGCCAGAGCAGACCAGTGGTGATGATCAATATGGCCAAGGCTGAGGGATTGCTTCAGGGAATCCTTGTATCTCCTCTTTGGGGCTCCTCTCTTGTGGCAGCCAGTGGCAAGTTCACCATAGAGTACAATTCTTGGGGAGTCGGTGGTCCTTCATCCTGGAGACGTGCCCTGCCCAACGCAGCTGTGCTCTCAGCAGCATGGCCTAAATACTCATGACTTCTGCCTGTTCCAGGACAGACGTATTGGTCACATAATCTGTCCAGTGGATGTTTAGGACAGAACGGAGGCAGCGCTGATGGAAGCGTTCTAAGAGACACAGGTGGTGGTGGTAAATGACCCATGATTCAGATCCATATAAAAGGGTAGACAGAACAATGGCTCTGCAGACACAGATCTTTATGCTTTCCTTCAGGTGTTTGTTTTGCCAAACTCTTTTATGGATTTTGCCGAAAGCTCTGTATGCCTTTGCTAACCTGTTGTCTATTTCTGCGTCAATCTTGCCATCCGAGGAGATCATGCTTCCGAGGTAATTAAATTGCTGGACGGATTTGAGCTCTGATTCGCCAGTGGAGATATGGGGGTGATGGAAGACTTCCTGAGGTGCAGGCTGATAGAAAACTTCTGTCTTCAAGCGGACTTCCAGCCCAAAAACTCAATAGCCTCTGCAAAGCAGGATGTTAAACGCTGCAGAGCTGCTTCTGTGTGGGCAACGAGGGCGGCATCGTCAGCGTAAAGCAGCTCCCGGACAAGATGATTTAAGGTCTTAGTGTGGGCCTTCAGTCACCATAGGTTGAACAGGCTCCCATCGGTACGGTATCGGATGTAGACACCGTTTTCATCATCGAGGTCTGTCGTGGCCCTTTGGAGCATTATGCTGAAGAAGACTTGAAATACTATGTCTTCCACAAATATCTGTATGAACACTAGGCATAAGGGAAATTATGGTAGTATCAAAAGGAAAATTTTGTTAATAAACAGGTTTTTTCTTTAAGAAAAGCAAAACAGCTAAAATAGCTAACATTTAGATACAGAAACATGTCTGAGAAATACTTAAAACTAAGTAAAGCTTTGGAAAACAAACTAAAAAAAATTATTACCAGATAAATTGACAAAATTATCTAATGCTGTTTTCAGTCATATTTGGATGGATGGGAAGGGCATAGAAGTGTGACTAGAATACATTCTTCCACTAGTTAAAACCAGAATTCTGCCAGCCAGAAAAAAGCTATTTTTGTATCGTATCTGGGCTAGAAAAACAAGTGACATACAAGAATAAAAAAAGTCATACGGGGGACATTCAGCTGAGCATGATCAGAGGCAAAGCAGCATATTCAGGAGCTTGTTTTTGCTATATTAAAAGCCTGTTTTGAAAACAACTTCAAATTGTTTCATTTGATCATTTGAGGAATGTAAGCAACACTGGTAGGCTTTTCAATCAATTTATATTGGCATTCTCTTTCATTAGCATTTTTAAAAAAAAATCAATATATGGAATTTTACAGCTGAAGTACAAATATGCCTTCAGTTATATTAGCTGTTTGAAAATTCAACAGAAAACAGTTATTGAGAAGGTTTACTCATTTCATCACTATCTATTCAGTGATGTTTTATTTACCAGTGGAAGGTCGATGAATATGTAGCAATAATGAAATGATATTTTCTTTCGAGACTAGATTTTCCTCATTTAAGAAAGGAAGTTTTTTCATTGTTGTAAAGGCAAGTTGATATAACCATCTGATAACCCTTAATTACAATAAAAAAAGCCTGTAATCCTACTATAAATTTACAAATGAATCAAGTAGCCACATTATTGTGTAAGACAGATATAATTAGATGTTCACCAAACAAGAAATAGGTAAGGGAAAGATTGCCTTTCAAAAAAAGAAGAAAAGAAGAAATCAGAACCAGACTGTATCTACTGAAACCTACTAAGTATTCTATTTAAGTAATAAAGTATTTAAGTAATAGAAATATGGAAAGTGTCCTGTACAACAGATATGCACTAAATTATCCCAGTTGAATATAACTCCCTTTAATATCTGTTTGGTAATGCATTTGACTTTAAGCTAGTCAACCTTATCCCTTATCCCTTTAGAAGAGTGAGAAATTGACACGTAAAATACAACCACATAAATCTATGCTTCTTAGAGAAGTACTGAGTGATCTGGAATATCTACCCATTTAAAAATAAGCAATGATTCCCTGCATTTTTCACTTAGAGAGATATATCTCAATATGAGACTTAGTTAAACAATTACTTTAAATGTTCGTAATGTTAAAGATTTGGAATCTGTTCAGAAAAAAAAATAAGCCAGAGCATACAAATAAGACTCTAGGAAAGTCTTATGAGAAATGTAATCTCATTAGAAAAGCTAACTATCATACTGAGAAGGAGAGTGTCTTCTAAAATGGAATTGACAGCTTGTAAAGACATCTCAAAACCAGATTTTGCCTAAGTTAAGGTTGCTGAATCACTGCAGAAACTATCACTTACTTTGTCATAGGTTCCCATAGTACATTCTTTTCCAGAAAGCTTTACTTAGACAAAATCATTGAACTTAAATTGTAGAGCAGTAGTAGTAGGAAGCTAAAAAAGCCCAGCTTTTTTAAACTACATTTTAAATTATGTCTTTAAGCATTTTAAGCAACTTTATAGGTACTCCTACAACTAAGAATGCTTTTTAATCTTTAGCAGATTCTTTCCTACAATAGTCCAGGTACTAGTCTCCAAACTAGATTACAGAGCATGTACAGGGACTTTATTACAGCATTTTTAACATGTATTTTCATTCCTAGAAATAGGCCATAGGATTGGTACTTAGTTTATGAGGCCTCAGGACTATGGCTTGTCCACCTTACTTTGTCTGACTTTTTTCAATCTGCCTGGAACTTTGCTTTGACCTGGTTTAGCTGTAACAGTATTTTTCTCTCATAACCATATGACCATGTTTCATTGGTCTTAATATGGCTCATCCTCTCATGGTATAGTTGTAGTTCTATATACAATTGTAAAAAGTAGCTGTTCTGTATAAAATGAGATATTTGGGAGTCTAATGTAATGATGCAAAGGAGAGAATTACAGGCTCGGTATGTTGGTGGAGTCCTTGAGAAAAGGAAGAATAGGAAACAGTGTGGAGGAATCCTGATGTGGGATAAGAGTTAAGTCACAGCCTGACACTGGAAATCCCATGTCTATGAACAACTCATCAACACTTAGTTGAAGAAATGCAGATGTGAAAAAAAGTTGGGTTTTGGGGGTATATCATATGTAGTAAATTTAATGTACTGTGGACTTTCAGAGCAATGAAGAAAAAGCAAGATATGAAAGACAACTAGCAAAGAAACAAAAATTATCCCAGCAGATCTTGTGGTGAAGAAGAAACCAACAATTACATCATAGTCTTCCCTGTAAAGTAGTTTGGGTGCTAGTGATTTACCGTATGCTACCCTAACAGATGGAAGAATCCCAAAGGGCAGTGGAAGGCAAGCACACTACCAGCAAAACTTAGCACCTAGGATTTGTGATACGCTTCTAACTGTATTGTTATTTAGGTTTGTTTTGCTTTTATTTTTTTTACTTTGGTTTGGTTTAGGGTTTTTGTTATGGTGGTATCCTCTTCTTTATTTTCTTCATTTCCTGTTAGAGTTAGGTGTTGGATAGTTCTGTAATTAGACTGTTAAGATTTCAGTTATAACATGGCTTTACATGTAATTATTGTTTGCCTTTTACTCATAATGTTTTTAAGCAGAAGTGTGGATATTTTGATGATATAATTCCATTGTATTTTGTATATTGTTACTGAATTCCAGTAGAGTTCATATATTAAGTTAAAGAAAACTGTCAAAATGGTAATGCCTACAGCTAAATCTATTGTTTTTCAGTAAAGCTGCTTATTGTGAGATAGTAATAATGCCCAGCTTTTACATAGGGCTTGTCTACAGTAGGTCAGTAAAGGGGGTATCATTTTTCCCATTATAAGCAAGAATCAACAGGTATGCAGACAAAGGATCATTAATATTGTGGTGTCAGAATTTGTGTTTTCTATGCACTAGATGACACTGAAGGTTAGAAATGTTAGATGTGGATCTGTAGAAGAAACCATAACTGACCTAGATGGCCTTCCACATAAATTATTCTAATCTGATAGTGGATTTATAAGGTTTTTGGCTGAACATATTCTTCAAAATTTATTCCAGAACTTGAAACTTAGAATAATTCCCTGTGAAGAAGAGTATAACAGGATCTACAGATTATTTCAGTCCTTTTAAACTCCCATAAAATTTACATTTTTTAATTTTTTTTAATAAAGAGACATGTCCAAGTGCTCTTTAAGGATGTGGATATCCTATTAAAAATATTAATATAAATTCTTACATAATAGGTAAAGCTAGAACCTTCAGCATTAACTCAGAATTTGTCGTCACTTACAAAATCATTTGCTTATGCCACTTTAATTTATAATTCTATCATTTTCCTAAGAATGAAGTGCATGTAGTTGGTGAAGATAACTGAAGAATATGGAGCTAAACTCACAAACCAGGTCTAAGTCCTCTCTGTCCTATTCATGTAGTTCAACAGGGTTATAAACACCCTAGAGATCGTTCAGCAGGGATCCATTGGCTGATACATGTGCGCTAGATTGAGTGCTGGAGGAACACACAGCAGGCAGTGTGATGCTGAGGAGAGGTGACAGACATGGCAATGGTCCATCATGCTCTTGTAATTCTCCCCCTTGACAGAGCCTGCTGAGGGCTCTGTGTTAAGCTGTAGAGGTGAAACTGTGTGGCAAACTGCTTGTGGGTCACCATCAAAGAACTCAAAGGATCTGTCCTATTTTGCCTTTTCCCTCTTGCCTGGCTGCCCTAAGAAAAACCTGCACATGGAAATATATGTCATATACTTCACATGAGTGGCTCTAGACAGGCTAGTCAAGCAGGAAAAACAAAAGCAAAAAACCTGCAAGCAAATCCAAAAGAGCATTACTAAAGACCTGTAAGGGCTGAAAGCAATTAATACAACAGAGGACTACTATTTAGCCCGGTTAAAAGATCTTTCTGAAGGATGGCTTCTGAAACACAATTTTTGAATAATTATGAGAAATATCCTTATCATAAAATTTTGAAGGCCATAGTGTTCATTGAAAAACACATCTGTCTTTTATAGCAAGCAGTAAATTCTAACTTGAGAAAATTAATGTAATTTTAGGCATATAATACTCTGCACCAAACTAATGCTCTTAGTGTTTTACTCATAACGTTTCTATTTGTTATGGTTATTTCACTCCTTCATCAGCTGTCTAAAGTTTAATTCAAATGAGTACGTCACCTTTTAGAATCAAAGCAGAGAGGGAGTTCACCTGACAGTGAATTTCTTTACAACTTCAAATTAACATCAGCCTTTCAAACACAGATAAATTTTTTTCTCCTGATCAAACCAATTACTGGATCATTGAGACTTGCAGAAGTTTATCCTTAAACAGTTTATCTTCTACAGCAAGATGGAGGAATATCTGCTTTGATATTTTTGGTTTGTTTTGACTGACAAACATGCAGCTTTCCATATTCACTGCAACTTAGCAGACCTTTGGGAGAAAAACGGAAAAAGAAACAGAAGTTATTCAAATTTTTTAAAAAAGAGTAGTTGGCAAGTGTATGAAACAAAGATTTTTTTTCTCAATACAGACAAAAAATTATTAATGATCTTCTAATTCAGGCACTTAAAATAAGCAGCAACCCTAATTAAATCCCAGAAATAGAGAATATTGCTCACAAAAAACCACAAATGTTTGCATCTTTATCACAATTGTATATACTCCAGGTCCGAACAGAACTCTTATATTTTGGTCCATATTTATTTAAAAGACATTTTGTATTGGCACAATTTCTGTCCTTCCATTCCCTCTCTCTTTCTCCACACCTGCCCCAAATAGCTCTGAAGTTCAGAGTAGTCTGTTACAGGAACTTCAGAAACTAGAAGGGACTTCATTACTGTATCAGTTAATTTACTAGTAGGGACGATCTCTAACTTGAAAACAATAAGTTTACTGACAAGTGCTGGGCTAATGTGTGCTCTTTGTCCTTCTGTATTTCTGAATATGAGATACATATATTAAGCAATATGTATGTAATATTATGCATAAAAACAAATCTTGCAAAATCACAGTAAAATATGCTTTAATTTGCAAGGATAGGTATTTAAAAGAGCGGAATGTCAGGTTCACAAATCTGCATGAAATAACCTGTCCTTCTTTTTTTTACATCTTGAACAACAACTAAGACAGAGTCCTATCAAAAACAGAATATGTAAACTAACAACTAAAAATTACAATAAAGCATAGAGTTCTGAATGATCAGAACAGCAGCATAAATTTTACTACATAATTAACATATTAACATATATCAAGTTGGACTTGATGATCCTGACGGGTCCCTTCCAACTCATCATATTCTATGATTCTGTGATTACACGATATTTGACAGAAAGAGACTAGATGGGAGTAATACAAAACATGGAGCCTGGTTAGCACAAGGAGAAGCATACAGTCTGTGAGGGGGCCTGTCCTTAGACCATTTGACAGATGACTTGTCCTTCACTCATGAAGAATGGGTGGAGACACATCTCATCCTTTCCTCCCCACCTTGGGAGAAATAATACTTATATTACAATTTATGACCTCTGAAAGGTCATAAATTGTATAGAATGGATAAGTTTGTTGATCTAAAAGGACGTTATCTTCTTCCTACATTAGAGATGTCTCAGAAAGGGGCAGCAGAGGTGACAGGAGCCATGTATAGAGCACAGAGGACTTAAATTATAGGCTATTACATGTCCAGGTAAACACTCACGGACCAAAGCCCTGCAGCTTCTAAAGCTTGAATTTAACATGTGACTGTTCATGCCTTTTAATTACAAAGTCAGGATACCTAAGCTATTTCTGAGCAAGAGAAACAAGCTGTGAACTTTTCCTATTTCAAGTCAAATGCAAGTGGCATAGCAGAGAACCAAGGCAGAGGCACTGCTGCTGGTGCAGCACACAAATTTCTTTGCATGTTTGCTACAAATAGAGAATCTGTAAAATGAAAGACTGGAAGAATATTTCATAGCAAACTTCTAAGTCTTCCTGTGATAGCAGAATGGCTGTGTGGTTTATCTCTGCACAACCTTTTTTCAAACACTTAGATAAATGAATTGAGGAGGATGAATGGCAATGAACACCGTCCATCTGGGCTGCTACACACAAATCCATTTCCTCATGTATGACAGAGGCACTCACTTTTAGGCATTCCACAAAAATCTCGTATAAAAAATTGGGTTCTTCTTGAAGTAGAAGGCAATGAGTGAGTTCACATGACAATGAAAGGCTGTCAAATACACGGAAAGAAATATACGCCACAGAGAATAAAATGACATAGAAAGTCAACTGTAACGCTAATGATGTAGAAACATCTGAATTTTTCCCTTCTTGTTCATACTGGGTTTTACTTACATAGCCTTCTCTCACATTCTTCTCTGTCTGCAGTTTATTTTGTCTGCAGTTTATTTAGGAACCACACAGAACGTTCCTGCTATAAACTGATTCCTCAGGTGTGCTTTGTGCATTCGGAAGCATATTTCAGAAGGTGCACACTATCCACTTCAAGGAGCTATGATAATCTTCTCTATAATTTTCAAGTTTTACTGCACAGGCTGCCAAAGCGCATACATTATTGAAAAGGTACTCTCACCAATACTGACAACACAGTTCTTTAAAAAAAAAATGGTGCTATTCGACATTTCCCTCTCTCTCATAAGCTTAAGGGGAACTGAATTAGAGATGTCTCAGAAAGGGGAGAACTGAATTGATGTGTAATATCTGTAATGGACTCAGTGTAGACCAATCCATATTTACACCTACACATATACATAGCATATGTTTATATATATGTGTACATGTTTGTTTATTTGAATATAGATATAAAAGTGTATAAATACAGTGTGAATGTGCACATGTTTATGTGTGTGTCTTAACGTGTAAAAATGCTGAGAAAGAAATAGCAGTGGACTGATAGAGAGTAAATTACTGCTAGAACAGCCCAAAAATCCAGGCAATCAGAAAGAGCTTTGTTTTTCTTGTTTTAATCTTAAATGTAAACACTTATGTCATAATTATATGAAGCATAAAACAGCAATCTCTCCTCTAAACCCATCATACTATGGAAGGTTTATGTGGCATAGAAGAAAAGAGCCAAAAGCAATGGAAATTGTGACATTGGTGCCTCTGGATTTTTCATAGTCTGGATATAAATTGAGTTGATATCACAGTAGAAGATCATTACATTATGACAAATGGTTCACTGTACCGCCAGCATTTCTGTAGCTTAGCTTTGCTAAGTAGCCATCACAGTTTGCAGGTAAAATGATTTTGTAGAATTTTTTTCTTATCTTGTGACAAACAAGCAATAGTACAAACTGCCTAGTTTCACTCATTAAGAAAACAATTAATTATTGAGGAATGATGGAGAAATGTAATAGGCATCTAAACTGAAAGTAAGAGTGTCTGATCTGAGGCTAACACAATGATCACATGTCATGGTTCGGAAATTTGCCTTCAAGGACCTTAATAATATTTGCATTTATAAAAGGAGAGTGAGGAGAGTGAAAATATGACCTTTCAAACCTGCCTTGTTACACGCTCCTTCTTGAAAATAGTGGTGTGCCTGGCCCTCCAGAAATGGTAACTAAAGGCTCACAAAACAAAATAGAATTCTGATCCTTCCCAGTTTTTAAAGACATGGATTGTGCCTTTTGACAGAATACCTCCAAGAGCATGAACCTCAATGAAGGTATCTTAGTAGGGCCCTGGACGAACTAAAGGTCCTATATAATGCTGCAGAGCATCTGTAATTTTCTACATCCCTCATAAATGATCCAGCTCTACTTGTGCCATGACTCCAGGTATTTTCTTTCAGTTCTGGACACCTTGTTTTTTGAGAGAAATCTCTGTGAAGTAAGCTGTCTTCCTCTTTGTTCATTACAAAAAGTAATCTCATATACCTGAGTAAGGAAGAAGAAACATTTCCTTCTCTTCGTGCAGCTACTAGTGATAATCTGTAAAACTAAATCTAGGGACACAAAGTTCCTATGACAACAAACCTGAGTTTACTCGATATTCCTAGCTCAACTTCCCAGTGTCACTATTATAACTAAATGTTGAAAAATAATGAATTCAACTTAAAATTGATAGTAAAATTCTTTAAGATAATTTCTTTCTTAACTTAGTATTTTTAATTTTTGTTTTCTGCTAAAAAGACACAGTCTTACCTTTGCTGTATTTGTAGCAGGAAAAACCTTAAATTTGCTTTACTTCAAATTTCCTCCATTTTTGTAAAGTTAAATTATAAAATGGAAAGCCAAAACAAAAGCAAAAAGGTACAGATATATAGTTAACTATATATCTCTCACGAAGGCAAGTGTTGCACATAAAGTAGACTATCCCTCAAATTCCTCATAGATGACAAAGAAAATCAGTGCATGCACAGAATTCCAGTGAACAACATCAGCAATTAAAAAAGAAAAAACTTCAAAACTAACTCCCAGGGCAGATGTAAGTAAAAAGCAGCCTAAACTAATTTCTTGTGAATGGGAAATAGAATATATGCTCCCTGGGACCTGAAATATGAAAAGCTTCACTACATTTATGAACTATTTCTTTAACTGCCTACTCAACTGAATACTATTAAAACAACTATAATAATTTGGAATACCACCCCTTTCTCAGGTTCCCATTTCTGTATTTTTCTAAGTCATATACACTTGATAACTCACACGTGCTTTTTGCCAGCTAGGAATAGTATTTTCTTGAAAATTAATAATGTGCTTGCCTTGTTTCTGCAGTCCTCACTTATAATGCCCTGCTTGAATGAATAAAATTGTTAACATTAGCAGATTAATGCAGAACTGGACTTCATGCCTACTCTCAAATTTTCTTTAAAAATTCTTAACTTTTGCATCATAAGTCAGGGAGCAATGAATTATGTATTGGTTCCTCACCTTTAAATGCTTAAACCTGTTTGTGGAGTTATGTAAGGTCAGAATTATACACCGGGTACGTAACATCCAGTTTCCTTCACTTTACAGAATGCATTCTGGGTGCAGATGAAAGTTAGACAACTCCTGTTCCCTCCTTTCCTTCTTCATTCTTTCTTATTTTTCAATTTCCCTTCCTTCCTTTTTCCTTTTTTTTTCTTTATCTTTCTGTCTTTCTACCACAGCTAAGTCTTTGAGCTAATACTGTGCGTTATTTCTGTAAATACTCATTTTATCATATTTTATAATTTCTATTCATTGAAAGGGATTGTAATATTTACGAAGATTTAAGTATTTTGGAATATTGCACATGTGTTAGAAGTGGTTCTCACCTGAAGAGTCTGATAATTTTCAGGGATTTTTAAAATTGTATCACAAATATATATGTATATAGCATACGTATGTGTCTTTTTTCATGTCCATAAAATGTCATTAAAGAGGAGTATGTCTGCATCTACATCATTATTACTATATTTCATCTTCATGTAGCAAAATCTGCCTTTTCTTCACCACAAACAGGTACTTCCAAAATAGGAAAATTACAGTATTTCATCTTTAGACACATTGTTCCAATCCTCAGAAAGAATTTTATTTATGTATGTGGTCACCTGTTCAAAGTTTATAGAAGTGGAAATACTGATTTCACTCAAGAAACACACCATTTTAACAGGATCTTTCTGGCAACTGTGCTTTTCAAGAATGGTTGTGTTCAGCTTAATGCTAGTACTTAGCATGGAGACTTCTTCCTTTTGGACAGAGCATGATGAAGTTGTAAACACACATGGGCTTCTGAGTTGCATTTTTGCGTAATAGTTTCTATACTGTTAACACTTTGAGGCATTCTACGCTTAGAAAAACAGGACAGTGCTGTCAACATGACTTTTGTTCTTCAATTGAATCCTTTCTCTACAGAGGAGGTAAATAACAGACCCAGTGCACAAAATGAAGGTTCTTCTTATTCTGTGTAAGATGTCCCCACCAAAGTGGGAGACTGAATATTCATATATGCATTTTTGCAGTCATGTGTTAGCCATAATATGAAGTTATAAGCAGAAAATGTATGTGTCTTTGTGTAAAAGAACATTCTTGCTATGCTCAGTGGCCTGTTTGTGGCTTTAAATGTTCTTATCTTGTGTGGTTTTATATTGGACAACATCACTCAGTACATATTTATCTCACCCCTCATTTTCTGCAGTCTATTTCACAGCTCCCCTAGTTTTTCAAGAGAGAGATAGACTAATCCCTACTCAATTGATGTATTTCATTCGGGGGTACATGGTTTGACATGTTATATGGTGTGTCACACTGCATGCTTTTAATAATCCTTCTGATGTATTATTCCTAGAAAAATTGTGATTTATAGTTGAAATCAGTGGGTTCAAGTTTTCACCTTAAAATGTACTAATTTGTTTTAGAAATGCAAATTATTGTTAAAAAATTCACCAAGCCTCTCTCTATGTAATGGAAGTATTTTAGTGATTTTTTAGTTTTAGCCTTCACTGACAGTAGCACTTCACTTAGCATTAAAATGTTTGTTTCATACTTTTATGGTGGAATGCTGTTTCTCCATGTGGTACTCTTCTTATATGAAAGAACTCTTTTTGAAGTGAAATACTGAAAAATTTTGACTGAACAACAGAGAAAAATGTTCCTCCATGTGTTTGTTTTGGGAGATCCTTGTAGCTAAATCCTCTATACAAAAGCCTAGAAATTTATATACACTTGTATGTGTGCCTGAACAGCTCCAGGTAGCTGGGATTAGAAGTATCAAAAAGAAATATAAAGTTTTATCTCTACTACAATAAAAAAAAATTGGGATATGAAAAGATTGTCTGATAAAGTCAGTGTTTGTCAACTTTTTTTTGACAGAAAATGTTTTCAACTGAAAATGATGATGCCTTTATTGTCAGAAATACATAAATGATGGCAAGTGTTTCTCGTTACATTAGCTCTATTGTCCACCTTCTTGTAGTAAGGCAAGAAGGCTTAGTTACATGGGTGTAATGTGGTTCAGTAGAAGCAGCAAATGCAGGGAAACCTATTAAGGGGGAAAGGCCGCAGGACTTGATGTGGATGTATTGTACAGCAGCTCTCAGTAGTTTTCCATGATATTCAGGGTTACGAAAGAGAGTAAAATAATTTGTTGAGGAATTGTGACACTCATCAGTATTATATTTCTAAGCTTTGAAGTGACACAACTTGTAACATTCAATATCTCACTTTCTGGCAAAGCAAAAATACAGGTAAGTAGAAGAGGCATCATTTTCATTTCTAAGTTACTAAAGTGTCTCTTTATATATATAGTGCATATATTAACATATATGTTATGTATAAGATTTATTTTATACAAAAATTTATTAAGGCTTATGTCTGAACGTTGTGCATTCTGAAAATTCAAGAACAGTTTTGAAGGGAGAATTGGAAAAAAAATCACATTTCACATCAAGGAAACAGATTAAATAGATAATAATACTTAAAAGCCAGGTTCAAGATTGTCAAGAATGAATGTCAAATGCATTTATCAAATGACTATGCATATAATGAGTCACAGATTCCACATATATGTATTTGTTATTGAGGTGTGTAGCTGCTTAAATGTACCTAATAATTGTAAACACTGGAATACAGTCTGTTCTCACTTTACAGTGCTTTGCTATATATGTATCAGAAAGAGATAATCTTATAAAGATTAAGACTAAATCTGAGAAATTGAGGTAACAAATTATTTAACCCTTTGAGAGATAGGTGATATTTGTCTTTTAGAAACTGAAGAGATTGTGAACAGACAGTAGAACATCTGAAAATATTTCCAGGAATGCAAGTACAGAAGATTGATATTTTTTTGTCCCTTTCAGATACCCACATCCTTATTTTAATTAACTTGCTCATATAAATACAGCAAGATTGATGTATTTTTTTAAATAACTCTTTACTGAATATGTCAACAAGATAATATATAGTGTATAGTGAGGTTTTGAAGTTAACAATGCGTGCAACATGGCAGATTGCAGAAAACAGATAATGCAGACTTCAAACCATCTATTTTTCCATGTTAAAGATAGAAAGTATACCAAACACAGAACAGAATCAAGTGTGCATGTCTCAGTTAAAACCAATTTTATGAAACATCATCTTCAGATACTTGGGATCAACTGATGATAACAATTTGTTTAGTAGCTTATCTGTTTCTGAGAGGATCACAATTCAGCTCTCATGAGGCACGTTTCCACAGAGCCCCAGTATAATTAAAGGTTGTCAGATCTCTTCTGTGCTAGTTTTCCATATGGACTACTAGCCAGCGTCCTTTTAAAGAGCTAAACATTTTCTGCTGTACAAAAGTTTAATGCCAAATGTTTCAATATTGCCTGTAGTATCATCTGGGATACAAAGTGCCCTGTTCAGTAGAGTTCAGGGAAGGAGTGATCATCAGCTTCCTAGGATTATCTCTGTGTTTAGAAGAGAGCATCAGGCAGGATTTGATGAGGCTCAGAGCCAGTAACTTTTGGTTTTGGCACTCACTTGTGTTTTGTTATTCCACTGAGCTGTAAAGATAAGTTGTGTAAAACCATTATCCTCGTGTTCTAAAGAAAAAAAAATTAATATTTCCATGTTAAATTTAAGGTGAAGAAGTACTATAAATGTAGAATTCAATGGGAATTAACCACTTTACTGTCAGAAGCTGAGACTGAACTTTTATTTCAATGCCATTAATAAAGTGCCTTTTGTAGACCCTTAAAACCATAATAACAACACAATATGCATAAGGTTCTTTTGTTTGCAAAACTAAAATCAATAATTTTCCCAGCGGGAGAAATTTTCTCTCAAGAAAACAGAAAATCATTGAGAGAAACATGTGGTTGAACTACTCTAGTAGCAAATAGCATGTGCTACTTCATTTTTTCTGTTTTACGTGACATTCACTGTCACATAAAACAGCCACTTTATTGGCTTACAGGGAAAACTGCTATCTTTTCAGTGCAAAGTAACTTAATCCCATAATCTTTTTATGAATAAATTCATTAATAATGTTTCCAATTAGAACTTGTTAACACAAAGTCCATGCATTAATCAGGTGTTTGTTTCTGCCAGCAACAGAATCTGTGAAAATAAGGACCTATTTGTAAATAAGTAAGTCTTCAGAAGGAACCCAAGAACTGGGCACAGCAGTGTTGTGATACTTCTTTAACACAGTTTCAATTACAGTCTTATTTTATTCCCCTAATCAATCTTTCTGCACATCTATGTCAGCTACTAGCGGTACAAAATGGAAGATGAGTGAGATTTTGTCTGTAAAAAGAATAATTTTTCTCCAGGTCAAATGAACCTGTTCAAATCAGGACTTTAAAGTGAACATTTTGGATGAGTTGTATATACACACATTTGGGACTTCTGCTCTATAACCTTTAATTATTATATGTGGCCAGATATTTGCACTAAGTGAAGATGACTCCATTTTTACAAAGCCCAAGGAAAAAGCTGCTAATCTTAAACTTTACATTGCCAAAAGATCATTGTCCATTTTTAACTGTGACTTTTTCTAAATACTTTACCTAGTGAAATTTTCTCATTATGTACTTATCTAGATGCGACCTGAAAAGAAGTCTCAGATATTTGTGTGACTGGCACTTTAAGAAGTCACAAACTCTGCTTTAGGTTGAAATACATTAACTGTTTTGCAGTAAAAGAGCAATTGGAATTGGGAGAAATATTCTTCAAATGAAACTTGATCTTTTGGTTGACTACAAATCTGACTTTTTTTAGGTAGTACTCCCAGCTTTATCCACAAATTTTTGTATAAGTGGCTTGCTAAGTTTTTTCAGAGAATATTTATAGAAAAGAAACTTTTGGCAGTATCTCATACCAATATATATATATTATTATTCATACTGACAAAACCCATAAACTATGTATCTTTAAAATAATTTTGATTTTTTGATCTATTAGGTCAGTAACATTTGCTGTCATCATTTTGGGCTTGTGGACCATTCACCCGCAGTACAGTTGAACTCCCTGAATTGTTAAAAATAAGGTGCCTTGCTTGTCTTGAAACTATGACATCCTGAGGTCTAGAACAGAAGATTCCTCCTGCATCAGTCATTGAAGTACAAAATACCAGTAAGCATGTACTTTCAAAGGATGCCTTTTGAAATCAAATGTACAACTAGTTATTTGAGTGAAATTAAATACTCTGTCCACACCCAGTGGGATCTCTGCTCTACTTAATTCCAAGCAAACTCCAGCATGCAATGGAATTGTGCAAAAGCACAACTATTTGCTGCTTGTCTTTTGAGCTGTGGCACCTAAAATATACTAACCAAAAAAAGCAAAAATATCAAACTTATCAGCATCATCTTCAGTAAATAAATCACAGGAAAAAAAACCCACTTTGCATAGACATTTCTACCTAGAGTTACACCACTTGAAATCATATGGCAGCCTTTTACTCAGCAAAATTTAAATAACTGTGCTATTACAATGGACACACAGGTTGTCTAAAATACCTGCTATATCTGCAGAAAATAGGAAATATATAGAACATGGAGTGGAATTTCAAACTGTGATTATAAAAGGTGTTGGTGGGAAGATGTGATTCCTTATAAAATGATCGTACTTTGCCATCAATCATAACTGGGTTCATTTCACCATTGCAGAAAATGAGTGTTATCATGTGATTTGAACTTCAGGAACTGCATGCTCATGGACTGCTGAGTTTCAAGAATGGGTTGAGTGAAGTGAGCAAAGGAAAGGATTAAAACCCTCTCTCACAACATAAGGAGCCTCATAAGGTGAAAAATGTAAGCATTCCACAGTGAAAGTGCTTCACCCTTTGCTTCAATCCACTTGCTACTTCTCCTTGTTCCTAGTTGGTCACTGTAAGATGTTTTCTCTTTGGTTCCTTACTCCCTCAGGGAAGATTTATGTCCATCTTTTTATTTATTTTGTTTTCATTTTGATGTAACTTTAGCTTGTCCCCAAGCTCAGGAGAAAATGAGCCGCATTAAAAAACAAACAAACTGAAAAAACCCAAAGAATTAGATTCCACCACTGAGCTGGCAAGAAATCCAGAGTTCCTGGCATTCACTGAGTCAGTAGAGTGGCTGTAACATTGCATAATTTGGAGAGCTGCATCTTGGTTTTAATACAAGCATGACATTTTGCATAGTGCATGTAAAGCTCAAGGACTCAGAAGGTATTGCAGCTAAAGAATTTGAGAGAATAAAAAAGCAAATTCTAAGCCCACCTAGCACTTGTAAAGCACAGGTCATTATGGAAAACTTAAGATAAAAAAAGGGTAATTCAGTTTATAATATGCCTGGAGTTATATTACTAAATAAACTTTTACAATACATTTCTTAGTTGTTTTCTCTTTTTTCTTCTATTTCTTCATACTGAACATAACTCAGACTCCTAAATCAAATGTCGCTTGAACCATAAAAATCAATATCAACCTTTCCATTGGCATTATATTTTGCACCATGTTTTCAGCAATATACACCTTTAGATTTCAACTTGCAAATGAATACTGCAGAACTGGGAGCACTCAGAATTTTTCTCACTCAGGCTTTACCTTAACACGCTGTGTCAACAAATGCTGCTCTATTAAACAGACGTGCAACTTAATGACAGCTCTCTGTTACATTCTGATAACCTTCACCTCCCAGTGAGAAGGGTCAGAGAATGCCTAAAGCTTCTTAATCATAATGAAAAGCAGAAACATTTTCTATGATAAAAGTACAGAGTATTGGGGGACATTTTCAGAGTAGCTTTTGCAAAGAGGAATCAAGGTCACTTGGAGTTTGACATTGAGCTCTGTCTACCTTTCCTATTCCAAGTATATTGGGAGAAAACTAATCAAACAAGAAACTAGCCTTATTTGGCAGCACTCAGAACTCCAGCTTTCAGTTGGAGGTAGGAAATGCAGAACTGACAAAGGGCAACACATGTTATTTCCAATTGTTTGAAGCTCAACAGCAACTGCTGGGTTCAAGTCAGAAGGGTTGTACCATTTTATCTGAATTGCTTTTGTCTGTTCCTAGTGACCCTGTTTTAATACGCATTTGTTTTCCTGTATTCAGGATACTTAGAAACTTAACATACCTCAGACAGCTTCGACAGCAAAGTGGTTAATGTTTGAAGAATGAGTCATTCTTTCCTTTGCCATGACATTGGGTTCTTATTGTACAACCCTGTACAGTACTCAGCAATATTTTTTAAAGATTTAAAAAGCAAAGAGTTACAAAACCATTTGCAATTAACTTGAAATAGAAAAGATAGCACTTTTTTTAAATCCCATTATATAGTACACCGTATAAATTACAGAGTATTCAAATGCATAAATGCATCTTTGTAACATTTATCAAATGTAATTCTTTTCATTGTTGTTGGGGGGCTTATTTTTTCTAGAGTTTTTTCCTCTTTGTCCTAGACACCCCCATCATCCCTCACTATCACGTATGACAGTGCTCCAGGTCTGAGACGTTGCTGTTGCAGTATCGCATGTTGTTGGGGATGTGGCAGTCTGTGTAGTTAATGCCCCCATTTGGGGTATAAATGGGCTGCAGTCTGAAATCTCCTTTAAGGAGCTGATCATTATTTAAGGAGACAATCTGGAAGCTGGTTTCCGTCATCTCCAGGATGGAGTTGTCCTTCTTGGTCCCTGCCTCACAGTAGTCATCTTTCCGACGGCCCCGGTTGTATTTCCACTTCTGGGAGGTGTAACGACCTTTTTTGTGCATATGCCAGCAAAAAATGCTGAGCAGGACCACGAGGACAAATATCACTGCACCCCCAATCAACCCTGCCAGCAGAAATGGGGAACCTAGGTTCTGAGAAGTTGTCTGCTCGTGACTAGAAGGGATGTTGCTGCCATTGTTCAAAAAGGAAGCCTTGGTTGTGGCTTCTGAACAGACAGTGTCTTCTCCAGTTCGGTAACTGTTATAAGTATCCAGTGGAACCAAACAAATCCGATAGGTGGATTTGGGCTCCAGATTTACCAAGCTTGATTGCTGCTTCTCACCACTAACTATTCTTTCATGAACAATTCCTCCTACTAGACTATGGCCCATTTTAACCCATGTGAGTTTATATGCCATCACGGTAAAAAGTGACATCCAGTTGACTTGGATGCAAGTGTCATTCACAAAATGGATAAAGAGTTGAATCCCTTCGGATAAAGGAGGTGTCACCCTTTCTCTGTCCTCCCTGTCAGGCACAGTGGGGAGTGTGGCTATGATTGGAGTGAGAGGATTATATTTGCTACTTGCCGGGGAAAACGATGAGGTGGGAACTAATGTAGTTGGCATGGTTGTAGCTGGGACTGGCGTGATGATAAGTGGCAGACCAGGGGTGGTAGTGGGACATGACAACATATTCATATTGAGCTCCCTGACTGCCATACCTCGGACCTGCTCTGGTCCCTGGCACATAAAACCCCGTACATTGATGGAAGAAGGAATAAATTTGAGCCATTCAGTGACCCACTTAATACTGCAGTCACATAACCATGGATTATTCCTTACAGTGAGTTGTCTCAGGTTGTGGAGATTATCAAATACTCCCTTTGTCAACATCCGAAGTTGATTGTTGGAAATATCAAGACGTTCCAGTTTGTGAAGGTTTGAAAAGGCTGTAAGTGGTATATGGGTTATCTGGTTGTCCTGCAAGTAAAGCCTCAGCAGATGTGTCCCTGGAAGATCAGGAGGAGGGTAGGTCAGTGAATTCCGAACTATTGAGAATTCCTTGAGCTTGGAGAGGTGGCTAAAGGTGCCTTCAGCTATACCTTTATTAGTAAGGAGGTTGCCATCCACGATCAGACGCTCCAGACTCGTAAGATTTTGGAAGGCCAAGTCTGAAATGACGGCAATTCGGTTTTCATCTACTCGAAGTTCTTGTAAGTCCAGCGGTAGGCCTACTGGTACACTGCTTAAGTGATTCTTGGACAAGAACAGAAGCTTGAGGCTGATGGCTTCCTGGAATGCCCCATCCTCAACACCAACAGTGGAGATGGAGTTGTCATCCAGGTGCAGTTCTTCCAGCTTCAAAAGCTGAGCAAGAGCAGCACGAGAAATGGTCTGGATGTTGTTTTCCTGCAGGTGGAGAACCCTGACATTCTTCGGCAGGTTCATGGGGAATTCATCCAATTGGTTGCCATACAGGTAGACTGTATGCACAGACTGGACATTGTGCAACTCTGCAGGAAATCCAGCATTATTAATTTGGTTATTATGGAGGTAGAGGACAGTTACACCCTCTGGTATCCCAAGAGGCACTGAGGTCAAGCTTCGCTCATTACAGTAGACAAAGTTTCGATCACAGCGGCACACTTTTGGGCAGGTCAAAGTTTTGGAGACCTGCATGCAGAGCCCAAGGGAAAAGATAAGCCATGATTTCATGAGAAGAGTCCAATCTGTGGGCCACATTTTAGTCCACAAACCCATTTCTAAAGAAATAAAGTACCAAAGTGTTTAAGAACTGATAACAATAATAAAGCACAGGTAGCAAAATCTCAGGTCATTAAAATTGGCTTCTGTTAATGTCCAGTATTCAGGTCAGAGTTCAAGTCCTGGAGGCTAAGTATAAAATAATCTTTTTATAATTGGCCTACCTCCTACTTTTAATAAGAAAAACACAGTCTTGTTAGCCAGGGTTACAAAGTTTGTTGCCTTCTTCCATGTGTGCTGCAAGAAACAGTAGTCATGCCTTTGCAGAGGAACAACTGGTTAATTTAGATATCAAAAGTCTCTGTGCTTGCAGGGATATTTTCTTTCACTGAAGTCTGTTGGTGTCACACGCAGCTTTCTGAACTCAGAAAAGTCCTCATATCAGCTATCTGCCAGATTTGGCCTGCCTGTAAAAGAGAAAAGAAAAAGCTGAATAGTATGAAACGTTTCATAGGGAAGATCAAGTCCACTGGAAGACTATTCTAAGGCTGAGCTCTTTATGGATTTCGGGGGGGGGGGGGGAAAGAAAAAAAAAGGCATTAATATTAAACATTAGCTTAATATTACTGTTAAATAGTCTTGAAATAGATCTGATGCAAAGTCATTGCAATGATTGAAGGCCTTTCATTGACTTCAGTGAAGGCTGGATCTATCACTTGTGTTTGCATACCGTAACTCCAGTCTTCATCCTCTGAGAGTCTGTTTAAAATTCTAAAACTAAAAAGAAACCTAAAACTAAACAGTTTATGTGGAAATTTTTGCTTAGATAATTATTTTTTCTTTGGCAGAACCACTGACTTCAATAAATGCTATTCACTGATGCCTGACAGAGTAGACTTTGGGCTGTATTGTTTAATCACGCCCTATGTTTATTTCCTACCAGACTCTGGAATATTCTGCTTCTATTTCTGTAATGCCATTATGTATGTTCTCCAATTTGATGCACACTGCCATGTTATTGTACCTCAGTAGAGTGAATTAAAAACTTAAAAGGAGACCCTTTTAAACAAGTATGGTAATCCACAAATACAAGAAAGATACACTGCTGTAAGACATGGGTTTGCTAAAATTATCATCTTGATATTGTTTCTGATCTGAACTGTACTGTCAACAGATGTCAGAACTTGCTTTCCACTAAATGAAACAGGCTCACATCTGCTAAGTTATTGTTTTAGGAGATCAGCTCAAACTACAGCAGTTTTGTAGAACACTTTCTTTGAAACCGTAAAGGTTAAATGCTTCTTTTAATTCTGCTATACAGTTGTCTGTGCATGGTTACATAAACAAGTTTGGTAGCTTTAGTACAGATGAGTTCCTTAATGTATATTTTCAGCTTGTAAGCACAATTTGTATGTTCCCAGCTACTATTTATTATTCAGATCTATAACCAAACATATTCATTCTCTAAAGTGTGCAATAAAAACATGTGTTGTTTGATGTTATATTGTCTTGTTATATGTTGTTTCCAATGAATGGGAAAAAAAAAGTAAAAAATACTGCATTTTACATACTTGAACCAAAGGAAGAACACAAACCTTGGTAAATACCAAGCATGTGTAGATATCAGGCTCTGGAATTGCAGGGACATGAGCACAATAATTTTCCAGATCAAAAATAATTTGCTAGGATTTCAAGGAAACAGAATTTCAGTGAACAGAAATCCTGATTTAAAATGGTGGGTTTCTTTTGCTTTTGTTTGGTTGGTTGGTTTGTTGGGTTTGGTTTTGTTTTGTTTTGTTTTGTTTTGTTTTTTTCTTTTCAGTTATTTAAACAGTTTAAGCAAAATCCAGGTAACTCAGGAAGAAATTTAATTCAGGAGTGCATGAAACTTGTTCTTCTGATACAGCTGTGCAGTTTTATAATATGTCCCAAGTGCTGCTTTTAGGAATCCTATGGACTGACAGTGTAGAAAGTCTCTTAGGAAGTCAAACTGCTATAACCCTGCAACCTTGCACTTGCAGATTACTGTATTTATTTAGAGCATTAGCAGGTATCAGCCTCAAGGTTCAAAAAGTTGGAAATAAAAAGTGGGAAATCCTGTAGTTTATCATTACAAATTCAAATTATAAAGGCACTGCAAATTGTACTGTAGTGCTGCCTATACTGTGTATTTTCCTTTTATAGAAACAGTAATGTTCACTCCCCCACTCTTCATGGGTTTCTCTCTGCCAGGTGTATTTCAATCAAGAGTGATTTCTTTTCAGTTATGTCAGATGACATGATACTGTGGAGAAACTCTTAACAGGATTACATTCTAACGAGCCTAAGTGTGACAGTTTATCCGCCTTTAATATGGCCTGGCTCCCATCTAGATCACAGCACTCTGATCTGTCATGACACTCTCTTTTTTAAAAAAAGAACGAACATGCAGAGCCTCCTCTGAGATGCTTGGGCCCACACAGGGTACTAATAGTGGTTCTCTCGTTCCTTTTCCATCATTGGAGAGAGACAGCCTGTACCTTCTAACAGAGCCAATACCCTGCACTAAACTCGCTTCTGATTGTAAGTCTGATTGCTGATTAGGTTTTATTTGACTCGTGGGTATAATAGAAAGCCCAGCTGAGGACATGCAGCCACAGGCAGCTGCAGTTTCTGGTTTACTGGGAATGTTCTAAGAAGGGACTGTCATATTAAAACTGATTTATGGATTCACCTTATTCTAGTACTCTGCCCAGTGTACCTCTTACCTGAGTAAACATGGAACCTGAATAAAAGATTTCAGTAAATGATTCAAGTAAATTGGGTCAAATGCACAGCACTTCTCATTAGATAGTACAAATAAAAGGTTTGACTGGTCAGTCACTTCAGTCACTTCAGACTCTGAAGTTGATCTCCTTTTTATTGTTACATGGATTTTGCCCTTAGAAATCTGTTAAAACAGATTTCCTAATATTTTTTCTCCTTGTGTTGATGAGAAAGGAGTCCTTTTATTACTGCCAGTATCCTAATATCTAGATATCAGTCTATAATAAACCAATACAATGAAAATCAGGGTAATATGCATTGGAACTATTCTTGATTGTACTAAGCAAGAGCACAAGGACATATCTAACAAGATATTTATGACTTTGGGGTTGAGTGTGGTGTGAGACAAGGAGTGAGGAAGCAAGGACACAACTGAATGTACTTAAATATTTTTTTAGGAAAATTTTACTTTAGTAGTCCTTTATAACTGTTTAACAGTAATTTATAACAGGGATCATAGCTGTGTTATTTTTCAGCAAATCTTAGGGACCCTAACAAAAAAGTCAGTTGTGTCCCTGTATTAGAAATTTCTTCCCCAAAATATTAACAAGATTGAAGAACTGAACAGCATGCTTGATTTAAAAAAAACAACAACAACAACAACAAAAAAACCCCAAAAACAAAATTCTGTGAAAGAAAAGCATCGTCTGCAAATTCTAGAAGGCTGGAAAAACTTAAACAGTTTGTTTTTAGCAAACTGCCAAAACTCAAGACAAGTAGAGTCATTCATTGAGCTTCTCCCATCCCTGGCATTCTTGCTCCCTAAAGCAAGCTGTCTATTTTCAATATGATTGCAAGTAATTAACTGAGTTTCTGGAAATTTACTGACCATTTGCAGAAGCAGAATTTTGGAAGTGGAGGAATTACAGGCATTCCTTATTTATTGTGATTGTAAATCTTGGGAATTGACTCAAACAATAGATGGCAGTAACTTTGCTTATTGTGAAGCCAGAAGGTTCTGTAAACCAACCTAGGAAGAGAAGAAGGGAAGTTGTCATGATTAAGTTAAAATTAAAGAAATCAACAAGGAAATGCCTCAGTAATAACACATTTGTCCATCATCACTTTGGTCATCTTTGTTTCTATTTCCTACTCTGTACACTTGATTTCTATTATTTCTCACTGTATCTTCCTTAGAGCACAAGTCATATCTTCCAAGTGTGTAAGACATTTCCTGCCTTATTGCAACCAGGATATTAAATCCCATTAGGATTTAAGAAATGATACAATGAAGTTGAGAAAAGTGCATTGAAATAGATGAGAACATATCACATGTTTTAGGTGGCCAGGTCTGAAAAGCTGGCTTAGTGGCCTGAGTTCCTGACATCAACAGAAATGTTTCTTTTTATATCTTAAGACGCATTTCTAATCAACATTTTTATCTCCCTGCCTTTTTTCAAACCTGCTTTGTATAAATTCCCTTTTGGCATGACTGATGCTAGATGGAGAAGAACAATTCTGGCCTTGTGTACTTGATAAAACATAAGGTATTTTGATTAAAGATATTAAAAGGTTGAAACATCTGGCTGCAAGTTGGAAGGTGAAAGTTTTATTAGTCTCATCTTTACTGGTCAGAATCACTCATACAACTTCAGTTTTAGTCATTTCACTGTGCATAGCCATGAAATAATTAATATATTATTGAAAATGTTATTCAATTATAAATTTGTGGTATCCAGGGGGGAAAAAAAAATCAACTCACTAGCAGTCTACTTGTGGAACTCTTTCGTACCTCACTGACCAGTATACTGCCTCAGTGGCTGTGCCTATGGTTTCTAAAAAAGCTCCAAAGCTGCCCTCAGGGCCATCCTTCCCACCTTTCATTATGCAGTCTTCCAAACTTGAAGTCAAGGGCAACCTGAGAACCTAGTGATATTCATGGGACATAACAGAGAATAAAGGGAGGAGATAGCCTAGAAATCCAAGCCTTCATATGAATATTTACAGCCCTATGTTATAAGCACAGTTTTGTTGTGCTCCTAAAGCCAAGCTGTCTGTCTTCATTAGTCTTCCCATGGTTTATATTAAGGCCATAAATTTTTTAGAGGGAATAAAATTAATACGGCTATTCTTTCCTTCAAGGAATCATGAAAATAATCAAAAAGAAGTTGTAGGAATCCAAGTGTTTTTTTTCTCTGATATTTTAACTACTCAGCACCACTTTTCCTAGCAGTTCACCCATTTATCTGAACCTCAGTGCCACGCAACATAAATTGAAAGGCAAGCAAACCCAAAGCTAAATGATCATACCTATTCTTTTCACTGCTACCAGCCAGTGACTCTTACTTAGCACAAAACCATTTGGCATAAATTTTCTTGGCTATACTGCAGAATGAGGTTATAATCAAGTCATAATCTTACTCTGCATAATTATAATATACAGTAAGTACAAGGCTATTGTGTCTGGAATTGAATGACAAACAGAAAACAAATCTAATTCCATTCCTATGAAACCTAGTACAGAGTTCCTACTGCTTATGAAAAATGTCCCTCTTTTTCTATGAACTGGTAACAAAAGAATTATGGAATAATATGCAACAAATCTCTTTTTTTCACATAAGTAAAATTCATATCTACTCATGAATGAACACTTTTTTTTTTAACTGATTAGGAGCCCTAGATGATGGTTTACTGTATATGTTTCTCTATGAGTTGCTTGGGTTTGAACTTTGCATCCAAATTTTAATAGGAGTCTCTAATCTCTGCATCAAAGGCATGGGGAAAATGACCCAAAGGAATCAAAATGCTTTTACAGGAAGCCCTTTTGCATGCCTGCTGCTCTGACTGCTTCATAGTTATGGGTGTGTATTAAGTATGAAAAAGGTAAGGAGGAAGAAGAACAGGTGAAGAAAAAGGGATGAAGAGGAAGAGAAGAAATTATCCTTGATGTCCTCTTCTAAAGCGAATATTGATGACAGGAGAGTGATCAGTAGCTAGTATACGAGGGAAACCTTAAAGCATCTCTGTACAGTGTTGCAGACACAATGAAGCCTATAAGGACACATTTTCTCAGAGAAAGACATTATTACCTACGCAATATTGTTAGCAAAATGATTTGGCAAATGTACACAAGTGAACTGTTGTGCTTTTTCCTGCTCTGATCAGAACATTTCTGGTTTTGCCTCTCAATTTGTGCTTATAATTATTCTCAAAAGCTCATATCAGGCATCCTGAGGTGGCAAATGAAATTGATTTGGATCTGCTTTGGTGGAGACAGGAGAAAGTTTAGAGTGGTTCATCTTGTCACAGTGGGTGTGAAGACATATTTGCCATCCTTCTCCTCCTTGTTATTTTGTACCCTTCTGCTTCTCCAAGCCTTTTGATCTTTCTAACTACATTCCTGCAAATTATGCAGACACATTGCATAGAAGGATGGAGGCTTCAGGAAATCCCTCTTTAAAAGACATGATATTATAATCAACAAAAGCTTTGTCTTTGGAAATTTCAATATTGTACATGTTCAACAGGAATCTGATAGAGCCCGATTCCTGACTGCCAGGAGGGGGAGCTAAGCCAGCAGGAAACTTTCTTGCCTCGAATAACCAAATAAATTAATAAATGTGGGACTAGTTTTCTTCCCACTTCCTCTGTCCACACACACATTCACACACTTTTCTTTCCTCACAGATGTCTGTGATTGCTGACTTGTTTGATGCCTGACAATCTATTATAGCACTTTGTTACTGGAAAAAATAATATTTCTGTATTCTTTTAAAAGCACTGTTCCCAGCTTGAATTTTATGCACTTCATGGTTCAAGACTTTTTTACTTATGAATTACTACAGAGTGCAATTATTTCATAGGCATGAGGAGGCATGCAAGAGAAAGGAAGAGAAAGAGAGCTAGTAGTAGAAAAAAGATAGGTTTGTGGGAGAAAACCTCAGGTAGAGTAGATTTTTCTCCTTGTACAGATTAACAGAAGCCAGTAACAGGTCAAGAGAGAACATACTACAGGACGTAATCACTAGATTGACCGCTGTACTCCAGGAAGCAGGGCTGAAATAGCTACAAGATCAATAACATTAATGCCTCAGGTGGGGCCATGAATTCAAGGCTGCCAGTCATCGTGCCAGCAACTGAGATGTGCCACACACCCTGCTTAGCTACATAACTGGGCGTTGAAGTGCCAAAGTTCAGGTCTGGAGAATACAGACTGCCTAGACTAACATTATCTTCATTCCTGTGTTTAACAGTTATTGATTTTTAACAGAAGGAAGTCATTCTCAAAACTTGGTGTTGCACAACTTGCATCAAGACTACATCACCAGTGACAATTAACAAACTTCTGATTCCAGGAACATCTGCGTTTCCAGTCAGTGGCAAAAAAATACTCATCCTTGCTCATGAACACAGATGCCACATAGGTCAATGTAAATTTTGTCATTAAAATTTGTCTTAAGAATAAGATTATTTTTAGTAATAGAAAGCAAAAATTATATACTGTAGAACATCTAATGGAAAACATATCCATCCAAATTTATCTTTTATTTTTTTCATACCACCCAGTCCAATTTGAATGACTGTCTGCATGGATTAATCTTACATCAACCTATGCAATCGATAATGTCAGCTTCTGGCAGGTCCAGAAGGAGAATTCTAGAAATGGGAAACTGCCACTAAGGACGTCCCACCTGTTAAGTCCTGAATTCTAATGTAGGAAACATCAAAACTTACTGTTTCAACTAATTGCAGCTGGTAGAGTAAAAGGTAGTGAGAACACACATAGCAAATTAAAAAGCAAAATCTTTAGTTGCCTGTGCAGAAGCAGACAGGACTCCCTCACAGAACACATGGGAGAATAAAATATGCAGAACTCAAGGTTTGAAATAGCGTGAACTTCTGAATTATGTAGGACTTCAAGGCAGCCCAAAGTCATTGATAGCCCAAGCATCTGTTTATAAGAAAATATCCCTGCTTTCATTTTAAAATTGCTGATTGTTGAAAATTTACTCCAGATGGTGACCATCATGCTATTTTCACTCCAGTGGGCAAAGAGGAACAGATGATCACCTCAAGGACTCATACTAAATGGAGTTTTGCACCTTCTAGCAAAGGGTTATTGGTGTCTTTATTAACCTTCCCCCAAGGCCTAGTCTAATTTTTTACCAGTCTAATGCTTCAGTGTTCAAAACTTGTCAAATTTGTCAAAAAATGAGAAGGATCTATTTAGTATGGCAGTGAATTAATTCCCTAGCCTTTCATCCTCAAAGAACTGATCTCATATCTTAGGTGAAAGAGTTTTGATGAATCTCATCTAGGAGTCCATAAACTCAGCAATGTACTATGTGATGATGTAAAGTTGGATCGAGAGAGTTGGAAATGGCAGATGAAAAGAATCTCCCATGAGCAGCTATCCGGAACATTTCAACAAAACACATTTACATTAAAATATATGATTTTACTGAAGCCAAAACCTTGCATGGAGATTTGTCAGTTTTGATAACATTTTCAATAGAAAATGGGCCTGAGGTCCAATGCTTTCTGATTATTTGTGACCAGAAACAGAGAGAGAAAAAAGGATAGAGGAAGAAAAAATGATTTTTTTATCCAAAAAGGTAAGTTTGGACACAATTCCATTTCATGGGAGCATTTGTAAAATAGTGTTTACATTCCACATTTTAAAATCATGAAAGTTGTTGTGGAATTATCTGCCTCTGAACATCTGGACTTAACACAATGAAAGAAAAAGAGAGATATTCTTTCTTTGCCTTCTTGACCCTTTTCCAGAGGGCTTACAGCTTTCTTTGACAAAACTGAACACGACTGTTTGAGACAAACTAATAATACTAAACTAATATAAAATAATTCCCCTTTTGGAACACACGTGTTCTGTGCTGCACTTAGCATAATGCATTTTGTACTAAGAAAACGTGATGGCAACCTGCTGTTTCTTTGCAAGCAAATTGGTCCCTACCTATAAATTATTCTACACCGTGAAGCAAACAGTTTGCTTTTAACCAGAGATATGTGGGCAGCCTGGCAAAACGCCTGTGGAGAATTTGAAAAAGCTGCTTTTAGTGACCTAAGTGACTAAGTACTGCTTCTGTGGAGACAGCATCTTGACACATTTTAAATGTGTTGCATGGTGCTACATCATCGATGAGATTCTGCACCGTGTCACATTACCTTGTGCGGTATCAGTCATTTAGGATCTCAGGCAAATGAGCGTGGGCTGCCATATTCTTATCCTCCATATTTGTAGCATATGCCCCGGAGAGAAAATATGACACTACCTGCCCCTCAACTTCTTAGACACCTTGATATAAATAAAATCAAAAATGTCATCATACATTCATCTTTTCAACAAAAGCAGATGGAGATCTCTCCTTCCTCTTTTAATATTACTTAGCATGCTGCTCCCTCACAGCACTGAACTCCATAAACATTGCTAAGGAGCTATCAAGAAAGATTAATAAAGTTGTTTGCACTCTTAAGTGCTTCAAAGAACCTGTGATGTGTGGTGTAGTCACTTATAGGGCCAGTTCCCCAGCTGTAGAACAAATCTTGCCTATATGACACAGCCCCTGTAACAGGCAAACAGGTTATCAAACAAAATTTTTAAATAATTGCCATCAGATAGCCAGTTAACAGAAAAGGGGAAATATATTAAAATGATTGATGAAGAGTGTACAGCTAAGCCTCTGAAATCCTTATTCAGCTAAATAGCTGTGTTATTTATCAACTGTACAGTATCTCAGCATCAACGCTGCCTGACAAGAGTCTGGGGATCTGTATATGTTATCTTTTCCCAGAGATCCAATTACATTTTTCTGTATGCACAGGTGGAGAAAGTGCAATAATCTCTCTACTGCAGATATGACACAGAGCACTTCATACAGGAAACAACTTGTGCTCCCACATATCATCAGAATAAAAAAATAATCATCAATATAGAACACTAAATTATAGCTGTAACTATTTTATAGAAATACAAAAACATCCATTATGTGAGACAGTCTTTCAAAATCCATGGTTTATCTGGGCACCAGTAAAATCAGTGATTTTTCTTAAGAGTACAGACAGGAAAGAAACACCAGACACAGTAGCAGAGAACAGTTTACCAAGGATACACACCATTAACAGATTTTTCTTTTTTTCTCAGTTACTTTTGTTTGATTCTGCCATTTATTTTTTGCTAATTTTCATTCAGGATTCCAGTAATTCTGTATGATAATTTTTTTTAATGAGAGGGTCCTGTTGTCCCTTTTCAATACTGATGGTCAACCACATATCCTTGGAATGTACACATATGATCATTAAAAGGTCTGAAAAAAATATGACAGGTGGTGGACAGCAATGGGGATGTGAATCCCCAGGTCCTGATTCTAACAGAGAGCAAACTTTTTGGCACTTGGCTGTGGTTTGGTTCTCCTTTAGTGAAAGGGTACAAATACTACTTTTTCCCAACAGTCATTCAGAGTTCCCATTTAACTTGAAAGTTCTTTGTGGAAAGAAGGTTGCATGGGATTGCACAGAACGTAACACAGGGTAGCTTCAGTTTTAGGTACAAGCAGAAAGAAGAACAAGCTAGAAATAGTAAATAGACATTTCTAACCCAGTGATTCTCAGCTGCAGAATTAAAACCACAAGAAGCTCATGAGAAGTCTTCAGGGATCACAAAATAATACATGAAGACATTGTTAGCCAGCAAGAGCACTGTTCTTGCAGGATGAAGGAGTACCGATTATATGTTTAAACAGCGGCTGCAAGAGTTTACATCAACCAGGAAACTACTAGCTGCCTTTCATTTCTGGCAGCAGCTCAGTTCCCTGTGGAAGAAGAGACAGAGCAGAAAAAGAAATGGTGTTTAATTCTGCAGTTATGATTAAAGTCACTTCTTAGCCTTCCTTCTGCTATACTCTTTCCTTGAAGGAGAAGAGATGCAGCCAACACAGAGGGTGCTCAAAGACAAAGCAGAGTCAAATGGACATGATTTCCAGAAGCTGGAAATGTGCTGCTCCAGCCAATTTTTCTTTTGCCCCATGCTGATGACTGCAGGACAGCATATTCTGTGTGAACAGTTTCACGATATACAGAATCACAAGTCTTCTGACCACGAACAGAGGAAAGAGGATACAGGAATGCAATAGGTCTAATTTTCTCCATGATATACAGAGGACATTCAAAGGAAAGAGCCTGCCATCTCTGTGCATCTATGAAGAAACAGTTCAGCCCAGAATAAACCCCTGGCATTCTGTCTTAAAGTTTTTGCCATTACATTTCCTTAATAACAGATCTAAAATATTTTTTGAAGAGGTCACCTAAGCTTAGTTCACTTATGAAGTTAAAAGCGTTCAACTTGAACCAATCCTCACAAAGGTGGAAGAGAGCACAGAAAGCAATTCTGCTTTGTTTTTCCACTTCTCCCCTTTACCTTTGGGGCCTGTGTGTAGTTGCATCAGTGAGATCAAAATTGCCAGGAGGCCCACAAAGACACCTAACAATAGTAAAGCAAAAAATATAGTCCTCTACCATTAATACTTCTCAGTGGGTGATCTTTAGCCATGCACAGATAGCCAACAAGAGACTCACACACCACTTAAACTCTCTTAATAGCTTTTAAGTGCATCCTAAGAGGTGCAGAAGCCTGGAGTTGGCCTTCAGCCCAAAAGCAAATTCCATCCGACATGTGCTAAATAATTTTAGGCAACAGAGTCCTTATCAATATGTGTCCTTGGGCTACTTTTCAGCACAGAATCACAACAGTATTCTTATCAGAATTTAGTGCTTATACAAAACTAGACATCTCAAATGAGTTCAGGAAGGCAGAGAGGCCAAACAAAGTGCATGACAAAACATGAGTGAGGGCCAGAGGGAGAAATATATTTTTTACAAAGTAAGACAGTTTCAAGCTATTCTACAGGCAGCAAAATATGCCTGCTCAAAAACGTAATTATTGTTTTCTTCTTTTTGCAGAGCACTCTATCTACTCAGGTCACGGCATGAATCAAATAAGACACATATTTTCTATGCAGACCTCTATGTGCTTTAAATGAATCTCATATAAAGACCTGATAAGGGATTTGGACGTCTGCTGATGGGTTTTTCTTTGGACTAATAACTGAGGTAGGTCCCTAATACTAGTATCTTTGCAAGCGTGGGAAATCTTGCATCTTGCTGTATGTCTACACCAAAATTTTAGATATTAAAGGCACAGTTCTTTAGTTATACTTTTGCTAATAAGACATATAGTTGTTGCAGCCCACTGATATAGGGTGTAAAGACAATGTTAGCTTTACCTGCTATTTTCAGCAATTTTATCTCTGCTCATATGTTCTCACCTCATTATGGTCCTTTTGTATAGGGGGCTATAGAATAAGGGAACTAAAAAACAAATCAACTTTGATGGCCATGGAAATATTCCTATTGCAAATGTGGGTAACAGCAGGCATAGGCTTGCAGCTTCCTGTTTCATTTCATTTCACATCTGCACATACATGCAGATGTGGAAGATCCCTACAGAGTAGATGTGAAAAAATATCAAAATTCTCTGCTTTATGGACAAATGAATGGCAGAAGACCCTATAAGCAGCATGGAAAAAAGATTTTGTGAACTTGAGTCACTGCAGATGTTGCTTTGATTACACAGAGGAAATTTTCTTATTGTGCAAATCCCCTTTTATTCCACCTCTGTCTTTGGGCTACTGCATCTGTGTTGTGTTATGCAGAATACACAGATTAGACAACAAAGAGGCATTGAGGATTAGAATAAATAAGGGGGGAAGGTGTCTGAGTCTTCACCCACCTTCACCACCACCCTACTACCAGTTTGGATTTGGCAAGAATATATCAGACATTTCACTTCAAATCTATCTAGGCATCTCTGACCCACTATAGTAAACAGCTGATCTTAATTCAAAAAGTGGTATAAAGTAGTAAAAAAAATACAATAGTTGCAGTTATTCCAACGGATAAGACTTACTGACTCATATGAGCTCAAATGAGCTCAGACCACAGCAGTCGTTTGTGTATTGTAAAATATTATTTTTCTTTGCTAGTTCAATAAAAATACACTGCATTTCCTAGTACCATCATCCTGAGAGATGCTGCCACATGCTCTATCCAAAAACATGCTCAAACTAACCCATCCTGGCAGCAACAATCTTCAAGGCTTTTGAGTCTCTTGGGAGATATTGCCCTCCTCTGTTACAGTGAAGCAGAAAACTAACTTCAAGAGAAAAAAAATTGTTTCCATATTCATTGAAAATATTTCAAGCATTAACCCTCTTCACCAAAAATAATTTATTCAAATTTTCTGTGTCAGTCTTATATGAAAGAGGAAGGTTTGCAAAACCAATAGTGTGCATTATTATTACTAATAAGCAACTATTTTTACAGCACAGATATGGACTGACTAAGCACTGAATGTTTAAACACATTCACTCTAGCTGTTCTGGTCACTTTCCGAGTTCCATTCCTGCACATCATTGAGCTACACTGTAACAAAAGAAAATTTACAGTGATCTGCACAGGTACCTGTAGCAAATTAACTGCAAATACCAGCCTTCACGTGAGAAGCTCCTAGGTCCCACTGCCCAATAAGAAGCATTGAATTAGGAAAATTCTTGCATGAAAATCATATTTTTAATAAAAAGAGACACTGAGATTCATTAAAATTAGTAAGATATCTGTTTAAAACAGATAGCAAAAAGTATTACTTTGCACAGCAAACAGTGAAATGAAAATTTCTGTGAGGAGAAAAAGGAAAAAAATCCTTTCTTGTGGAAAGGATTCCACAATTTATTGATCTTTAAGCAGGTTCCTTTAAAGAGAAGAGAAAAGGATGCACCCTCTAATATGTCTAGTTCCACCATTTCAGGCACTGCTGGGTGCATACAGTAGAATCTGAATGGCAAAAGCAACTCCAACAATGTCTTGTCTTTGCTGGGGACAAAACACTGAGCTAGATGGACTACTGATCTGTGCCAGCTGAGAATTTCTTATATTTTATTTAGTCACATCTTACAGTCAGACCTAGGGACTGAGCACAAGAACAGAAATGCATCATGAGTGAACCTGCCCATTACATTTGCAGAGTATTTGAGTCAGAAAATTAGATATGGTGCCATCCTGTAATGTATGTGATAGCTTAAAAGTCATTGACGCAGCTCAAATTCTACATTTTGAAACTATGGATAGTTCCTAATGACCATAAATATAATATTAAACCTAAACTGACCAAAGAATGTATTGCCAAGCAATTGTTATTTACTCCTGAGATTTCCAGATGCAGCAAAAAGGGAGACTTTACTGATCTATTCTGCTTTTGAGGTCATGAGTTTTTAAGGTGAGTACAAAAATAAAATGGTAAAATGATTGTGCAAAAATGTGCTTCCAGGGCTACAGTAAGTTCTAGTTCCCTAAATAGCAATGTTCTGCTTTAGCTTTAGAGAGCTGGAAGCTTTATAGGGTAAAGTAGTGACCGCAGAATGAACTGAAACATATCATCATGTTTTGGGCTCTTTCCTTCAATGACCTCTGAACCTTTCCTGCAGAGAAAAACCCAAGCCACGATGTCTGTATATAGAACTGCATTGCCTTGAAGCTCAGACTGTTTTGAATCTAGTGTTCTAGTTAGAACACACCTGCAAGTTTTATCTACTGAATTTTTGCATAAACTTCAATAATTTTTTTTCCAATTCCATTTGTATTCTTTGTATGATCTAGATGGGATCTTGCTTCTCAGTCTCCTACCCAAACTTTGGTGAAAGAGGTCATTAGACCAGCTGCTATATAAAGTCTCTATGAAGTCTGTGAACTTCCTAGGTTATGTCGTTTTCTTTTTGAGTGCTGGGAAGATTGTCAAACACAGTCCTTTGAAAGAAGACTTGCTCACTAGCTCAATTCATGTCCTTTGAGCTAAGATATTTAGAAAAATCCTCATCTTTCACTAACCTACAGAATCTGTAACTTTGCTTGTGCTTCAATGTAAGAATAGTTTAGCAAAAATGCCTCCCTTTCTAAATTAGACACTTATCACAAATAAAATTTCAGAATAAACATAGTGGTAAAAAGAAACAAAAGCGTAGGATAACCACACCTTTTCTTCTTCTGATTCTGCACTCAGTTTCATTCTACCACCACCCATAATGCCTCAGCACCCATCCTGATCAATCCCTCTCTCCTTTTGGTGGATGAACACTTCAAAAACTTCCACTCTTGTCTGCAACTGTTAACCTAAGTAATAACAATCACACTTCTTAAAGTCTATTTTCTAAACAATCACTATTTTTCTGTTCTAAAACTAAATAAAATAAAGTCCAGAGATAGTCTCTTGACAGCTTTGGCATTAGCAGTTAGTAAATTCTTGGTAAGAGCAAACAAAGCTTGCTTATTTTCTTCCTCTCTAAAAAAATGTAGTCACAGATTTGTGATCACAGAAAAGAACTTCCTTTCCATATTGTATTTGCAGCCTCTCTCTGAGAGAGTCAGCTCAGCTTTTGCATCAGCTATTGCAGGACACAGTGAATATGATCTTACACTGTTAACACACCCATGAAAGTTCAAACATTGCTTTATTCCTTAAGGATAATTATGTCCTGCAATCTGTCTGGCACAGTCATACTTGTCATTATACACATCATTATTCACTTTCTGATCGTCCTTTCTAATCCAGACTAGGACAATAGTGTCCAGCCATCAGTCATTAAAGTGGGTGATGAGTATGATGAAAAATGAGGTGGCAACTTAAGACTATTCCTTAGGAGAAGTAGAGTCTGAAATGGTGTGAAGAGAAGGCAATATATGTGTGATAGTTTCTTCTTCCTGACACCAAATCTTTGATTAATTACTTATCCAGGAGCAGTCAGGCATACATATAAAAGGGGAGTTTGGAGAGACTACTGTCACTTCAGTGATATCAAAAAACCTCCACTTTTCAGTCTCTCTTCTTGGTAGACACTGATTTTTCTCTGACAAGCGCTTTGGATGAAAACTATCTTACAGTCAGAAGCAGTATATGAAGACAGGATGGAAAATGAAACAATCCTCCTAATGTATGTCAAGCAGAATACGCCCATACCCTGGTAAGCTCTAAATGGTGTTGTTTATTGACAAAGTAATTAATTTTTTAGGAAATGCTGTGGTGGCCTGGACATTTATTAGAATTCACATTTTCAAGCCTTATTCACGTACCTGTAATCACAAAGTCTTGCCTCTCAGGAAAGACAAGCTTAAGTACTTCTGGACCCCTTGGTTCCAGGAGAAGGAGCCATAAAAGAAATGCCAAGTATCTTAAGATTCACAGTCAAATCAGGTTTCAAGTCAAAACCTATAATCAGGCATAATACCAGTGGATGTGTTTCTTAAACTCAATGTGAGCATTAAGTAAATATGACTGATTAATTCAATTATCCTATCTGGCTTCCCACTTGAATATTTATGACAACTCTATCTCTCCTGAGCATAAGAGAAGGTAAAATAAAGCCAACCACCTAAAAACAGCATTCTCCATCATGCTGTGTGGGTAGGCTGTCCCTTATATCTCACTACAATGGTAATGAAAATAAACAAGACAAAGTGTTCTCTGCTGCTTGAGTTCAACAGGCAAAGAAAGAGGGTTTGTAGCAGTACCCCAGGCTCCACTGAGCCAGTGTCATAGTAGAAACAGATGACATTTTCCTTTTCTGATACTTTTTCTGAAACTTGTAAGGTTTTGGATTTCCACCCTCAAAATAAGGAATCAAAAGGTCAGGCCTCATATGGTCATGTGAAGGTATTTTTCACTAATACCAGATACAGTTAATTATATTCAGCCTAACACTCTTTTACTCATGTCAGTTTGGGGTTTGAGAGCTCTGTCCTAGAACAGCAGCACTGACCGTGTTGCTGCCCAGATGGCTGTCAGCAGGAGTTGAGCTAATTCCCTGGTTCGTTTGTAGGTTATGGGAACGTGGGCCAGGGACTGACCTGAGTCACGGAGTCCAGACCCCTACTGTTGCAGGCAACCCTGTCACTGAACGGTAATACCTTGGCTAGGAGTTGATGTATGGCTTGTTCTTCCTGCTGTGAATCCTTTCGTGGCCCTCTCCATTTTCTCCTGGGAGATAAGGTCTCTCGCTTCAGCTGCTTTTGTTGCCAGGGTTAGCTAATGATCCCTTGCAAAGTCACAGCATGACAAGCATCATTAGCCTCCTTCTGGAATTCAAAAAGCATTTCCATTTTTCAGTTTAGATTGAGAAATTGAGACACAGGGGCTGCGTGTTTTGGGTTCAGCTGTAGCCTGCATACAGCTTTGTGGTAGATTATAGGTACTGTAGAAAACCTTTAGTCTCAGAGGAATCTGCTCTGGCACAACCAAAACCACCTCAGACATGTCCAAGACATGCAGGATAAGACCCAGCATATGGGATATAAGGTCAAGGGCTTTAGGATCACACATAAGTGTGGTTTAGTACACGTAAGTGTACCAGCTTGGAGGTTATTATGAGCTTCCTTCAGAATGCCTTGTTGCCCCCTTGGAGCAGACCAGAATGAGGACAACTCAAAGTGTGTCTTAAATTTCCCTTGGCCATTGGGATTGGTGTTGTGACTCTACCAAAGACAATGCAGGGTTAAACAAAGTTGCTCAAGGGTTCCAAAGTGAGACGGAAGCACAAGTAAAATTAAAATTACAAGTTCCTGTCTCCCAGTCTGCATTCAATCAATGAAACCACATGTCCTCTCTGCTTAGACATACAGCTTTGAAGACAGGGCCCTTAATGGCCTGAGGTTTGACTGCTCCAGCTTTGTTATTTTGGTTTGGTTTTCTCCCTTGAGCCTTTACTACCAACCTCAGACAGAGTCATTCAATGCAAATAGATGGAAGAAGACTGGTGTCACAGTGGGGAACTTGATTTAAGGAATGCACTTGCAGAAATTCTTTTGTTTCTTGAAAACATGTAAATGACAGTATGATTTACAAGGTTACAGGGAAACAAGTACACAACTTCCCCTGATGCTGTGGTTAAGACAGCTTGGAAACTATTTTGCTGTGTGACAGAACAGCACAAACACACACTGCAGAAAGCCACAGCAGCTATTCAAATCCATCTTTGTTTTAAATACCAACTATTAAAGTGACCATGCTGGTTTTACCTTGTTCGCTCTGACAGTGGGTGACAAAAGGCCTTTGAAATGCTGAGAATTTGCAAGTCTGCCTTTTCTGAATTGCAGAGGGAATCTGCCTTCTTGGTTTTTGAATGACAAGGCAGAGCAAAAGCCATAAGGAATAATTGCCCACACTATGTCAAATATGCACAGAAGAAAGCAAAAGAAATATAAACATGGAATATTGAGACGCACATGAATTGAAGTGCCTGTATGTTACAGCATCCAGGTTTTTATGTAACCTGAATGAGACATGGTAGAATTCATGGCAGTTATTTTACTACAGGAGCAAAAAAAGAAACCTCATGTTGCTAATGACATCAGATTACCCCAATCTCTTGATTCAGAAATATCATGAAGACAACTTTGTGCCAAACTTAAATAATCTTTGTGTCTTTCATCACTTGCCATTTGTTTAAATATTTTCTGGATTGAATGAGCTGTCTTAGTCCTCAAACTGAAAAAAAAAAGAAATTGCGCTAGTGAACTGAAAACAACACCTCTTATTCTGTTCCTGCCATGTTCTTGATAGAAATACTGTTATTTTCTAAAATATATTAATTTTTTGGAATTGAAAAATAAAATATTTTGTAAATTATGACTATGAGAAGGCTTATTATTGAAAGTGTCATTAATTGCAGTTGGTCACACTAGTCATGTGGAGGGCTTTTGGTTTCATGTACAGTGCTCATAATTCCTAGGATTGCTTTTCTAGTGAAAATGTTCAAAGAAAGATATGTAAGACAAACTCAACACAACAGCTTACAATTTACCTTTCAAAGCCTTCTCAAAACTCATGTAAATCTGCCCAAACAACAAGGAAAAAGGAATGCAAATGCATCTCTCCCATTTTCAGGAATTTCTGCTTCCAGGGCCAAATTTCCATCAATGAAAATGAGCTATTTTATTGTGCTTGTCTCACTGAGAACATTCTGTACAGTATTTTGACATTTCAAACTAAAGTCTGACTAAGAAATTACATGGACATTTTAAGAAATGAGCGAAAAGGAGATATATAATTCTTAGCACCTTACAAAGGTTCTTTTTTTCTTTTCCAGGTTTGTTTCTAAATGCATCTGAGAATTACAGAGAAATATTTATATTTTGGAACTGATACTGCACTCTGATAATGAAGTTTCAGAATGTGAATGTTCCTCCTTCCTTAAAAAAAAAAAAAAACACCCCCCCCATCTCAACTGTAACCTTCTTTCCAACATCATATGCTAGTATGTCGGAATACCATCTAGCCCTGTATGCTTTCTCAACTATATTATTATTGGCATTGTCAGTAGAGCATAAAAAAGACATTACTGTGAATGATGGCTATTTTATTGCTTGATTTTCAAGCAATATTTGAATATTCATGTTCTATAATGCTCTATTTCTCATATTTTATATTTTTGAAGCATAGGTTTACTTGCATTAGGCTGCAAGGCTATGTGCTTTATTTCAAGAGAAGTCAGAAATTTTTAAAATTGTTAGAAGAAGGTGGTCTATGGTAAAAGTATAACTTTGAGAAACTAGTACAAAATTGTAGTTATGGATTCCTTTCCCATGTATGTAGTTTCATGGTTCTGATTCTATTTTACTGCCTTTTGAAGTCAATAGAAAATTTCCCATTAGTTTCAGTTGGCTCTTTGTATTTTTAAAGTTTCCCATTTTCAAGTTCCCATGATTTGACCTTGGGTGTGTCCTTGAACGAATTTTTATGCCCATGAATAGAGAGAGTTAGTGAAGTCAATGAGCCTGGAGGGCTGGACCAAACATTTTCACTTATACTGCTATATTCTGTTAACCGCATGAAATGCCAATCACTTCACTTGATTTCTCCATCCCACTTTATAATTCAAGATACGCAGCTCTACAGCTTATGCAATAGTAACATTGCTAATAATGGCAGCTCAGTAGAAAAGCACAGTTAATACTTTGTGGAATGACAAGGACATAAAACTGCAAGAGAGTAGTTTCAGTACATTAGGAAAAAAAATGCAAAAAGACAATTTTCTCCAAGTTTCTTGGGACTGTTTTGAATGACATTTAGTGTAATAAGCTTGAGAGAAATATTTTGAAGAAAGTAGTTGAAACTTTGTTTTACATAAATTCAGTCAATTCAGGCAAGCAATTATTGCTGCATCGAGGGATTTTTTAAAGACCTGAATAACAAACAAGATAATAGGCTCTATCAGTTTCATAGGATATTTAAGTGTCTAATTCACTTTCAAAAATGAAAATTTATCCTAAAGTTTCATCTGGTGATGCAGTGCACCATCAAGCACTGTGTAAAATCTAGCAGCCACGGTATGATTTAATTTGAAGCACAGATAAAAACACCACTGCCTGTTACATCAGTTTCACTAACAAGTGCCAGCCAGAACTTTAACTCATTCCAAGCATTGCTATTTTTTACTTTTATTCTAAAAACATCAACGACCACTCCCATACGTCTATCTTAATGAAGATCTCATTGGTACCAGTGTAATGCTGAGGAAGAACCCAAATGGAACCACGTACTTGATTTTTTTTTCTCTATTCTGTAACAGTGACCTAAGTTCACATGCACATGTCTTTATTTCTAACTTTTCTTTTCCTTTTTCTCCACTGCACATTTTTTCTACTTTCTTCCTCCCTCATCTCCACACTCCCCAAGGTGAAGTACAATCCACTCCAGAGAGGTTTCTCTGGATTTCAGCAAGTGTGGACTGCCTTCTGACTGATATTCTCTCCCTCCCATGACTTAAACGAATTAAATGGCATTCGGATTTTTGAAAGAACTGTATTTGGTTGGAAAATGAATACTTTGATTCTTAATTGTTCAAACAGAATTTCTAAGGTGTTTTTTTCTCCCTCTTAAATATCAAAATATTTGGGTCTCAGCAGCTCCAAAAATCAAGTTCCCCCTGGATTTGTGAGCTGAACTTTTTTTTTCCTTTAGTGTGCTGATATTTTTCCAAAACAGCATCAGTGAAAAGAGCATAGGAAATAAACCCATTTTTCTTGCAAAAGGTTCTCTCTGATACAGAAATGGATTTAAGCATGTCTAGTCTGTACCCATAGGAGACAACAAGACCATTTAACACGTACAGTAAATGTACTTCTCTGCTAAATTACTTTTCATCTCTCAAGTATAGTAGAAGCATTAAGTAATGAAACTCCAGTCCAACAGAAAAACAGCAAATGCATAATCAAGAAAAAATGAACATTAGAAAACCTATAAAACTCCTGACATGCAGCTAGGCCAGTTCATTAAATTTGGTCTGACTTGATTTCAGCTCTAGATATAATAATATCTAGCAGACACCCCCCTGCTGAGGGCCAAGTGTGCAAAGGTTCTCTTGACCTACTGATTTTAATAAAACACTTGTTTCAAATGCTTCTTTATAATTAAATGTCTAGATTTGGGGAGGCTGGGTATCAAAGAGGGAGTAGCGGATACCCAGCAAGTAGACACCACATAACTGAATATATTTGTTTGTAATAAGTTGAACAAAGACTTTAGTAAAATTACTATTAAACACTGGTAAGTGATCATTTACTGGGAAAACATTGCAGATGGTGAGTTTAGGTGTCATGAATGAATAAGTGGTCAAGGACTCAAAAAGTATGGAAAGAACAGCAAGCCATGAAACATATGTTATAGTAAAATATCTACTAGTGGACTTCCCCGCACAACTATAATTAAGATAAATGCAAAAATGTGTAAAATGGAAAATAAACTGTATTTTGATAAGGTCTCTAACCAGAATAGACAAATTCTACATACAAACAACATAAACTTGTGGTAAGAGCCCTGATTATCTAGAATTTACTACCCACAGGGGTTTGAACAGATTAAATCAATTTCTTGATTGCATTTTTTTTCTTTCAAGAGCTCTGATGGTCTTGTATTGTATATATTTATCCACCTGTTTAGGTGAAAAATTCAGGGTTTGGTACATTTTCTACTGGCTGTTGGACAACACTTGCGAAGGGGAGAAGGAGTGGATGTACCTTGGCCTCATTCCTTGGTGCTGTTCTGTGTTCCTTGCAGCAGCATGGTCTCTCAAGTGCATACTTGATACAGATGAAAAAAATGTTTTCACAGTTAAACCTATTGTCAGGTTTGGGTTTAAACAAACTTTTGTTTTCTCACTCCCACTTATTTTTGGAGAGAGGGCATTATTTGTGGTCCTTCCTAGTGCAGGTAGTGTTCTATTTCCTATGCTCACATAGGAGATCACATAAAGGGAGTTTCCTTTAATAAATTCATAAGTAAGAGGATGCTCTTATTTATCAATCCCATGTTATTCCTGTTGCCAGCATTGTTTTGACTTTTCATCTTTAACTGGGCTTTAACACGTACTTTCTGGCCTGTAGCTTATGATAGAAGGCAAAGCAAATTATGTGAATGATTGCAAGGCTCCTTTCAGTATTTTTCTACTAATAGTAAGGATACTGGTTCAGAATCAATATTCTCCTCACATCTGTACTGAGCATAAAGCCTTTGCAAATCCCAGGTTCTCAGATGACCGATGCTCTGATGATCTCTGTTCTGTGGTAATGCCTGACCTGTTGCTTTAAGGTAGCTCTGGTACTTGCAAAATTTAGAGGCACTTCATATTGCCCTATGCCCTTCTGGCTGGTAGCAGCGCCTGTACAACTACTGGCCATCTGAGAGCAATTGTAAGCAGATGACAGGTGACTGCCTCTGGTGAACCATTGGCTCTGGTCCATTTGACCCCCAGGGCAACCCAGGTTTTGTGGCCAGGCTAGTGATGGAATTGTCAAGTGGAAATAAGCAGTACTACTTAGTACTACTTTGTTCTGCCAGAGCAAAGCTGGATTGCAAGACAAATTCAGAACATTCTCTACAGGGTAAACAATATATGCATCAAAAATCATTGAAGCATTTAATGTTTTGCATATGAAGAACTGCTCAAAGGATGCTACATAGATGTCTATAAATTAATCTTGATAACAATGCAGTGCTTCCCCACACAGATTTCTTTTTTACCACTTTTTTTCACGTAACAGGTGATGGGACTAATGGTGACAGTACCTGGGCTCTAGCTCATGAGTCTCCTAGGAGGGACAATGCACTCCTTCTTCCTGTTTCTTCCTAGGCCATGAATCTTATCGAGAGAGATTTACTTTCAGCTCTTGGCCACTGAGACAATTTAGCTATTCCATTGTTAGAGCCATGCAGGAGCTTCTATTTCATTTGTTTCACTGACAGTGTCAGCAGAACAGAGTGAAGACATATGTCAGATGGTGGAGTTTACAGGGAGGGCTCAAGAGTATCGCCAGTGCCAGTGATGGGGTGCATGTTCAGCACAACTGCCTCCTCTTAAACTAATGGGGAGGAAAGGATATATGCATGTGGAGGCTGTGGCCTTCTCCCGCACCCCAACTATCATAGCTGCTGTCAAAAATGAAGAATGTTCTCAGACTGTTACCAGGAGCCTCTGATAGATTGGAACATGTATAGTCTGTACACTATCTGATAATACTGATTATATAAAAAGGAGAAAAACAATTACAATGTTTAACACTTTGTATTACAAGCCAATCAGAGACTGAATTGATTAGGAAAAAGCCATGCAGCTATCTCTTGACTAGTATCAGATATCTGCAGTAATTAAGACAGATATGAAAGTTTCTGAAATAAGAGCTCACTGCAGTCCTTTGTAAATGAATTGCTAGCCAACCTAGGTATAAAATTTGCAATTAGCTCCCACTATAATTATTGAGTCAAAATCCAAATGGGAAAAATAGACATGAAAAATAAAATTCTCTAGTTATATTTAATAAAAAGTTAGAGATAACTAATGCTAGGACTACATTTGAAAACTTGTTTGAGTATTTTAATAACATTCACCATTTTCAAGCATATAATCATAACAATATTCATGAGTGTTTTCTAAATGCCAAATTATTATACCTACCATTTAGAGATTGTGATTATACCAAGAAAATAAGATCTCAACTCAAGAAGAACTGTCAAGAATTAATGAAGCTTAAAGGTATGGCAGGCAAGTGCTGAGTGAGATCAGGAAGTTTTTCAGACTAAGCCTTGTTAGCAGTGCATGAATCACAATGATAGTTGATTTACATGCCTTTTTACATTTAAAAGCATATTGTAAGTATGAACAAGTTACCAACATTTTCTGTAGGGTAGATAAATACTACAGACAAACTAGCTGCTGCGGAAAAATGGAGAGCTGTATTTTGGAGGATTATGAGCAACCACAGGTAGCTTGACTCCTAATAGGATTTTAGAAGTTTAGCACTTGACTAGTATGGATTTTTCAGTATTGTGTGTTTTCTGATGAAAAATCCTAAGTCAATGACATTACGAAGTTATGTACTGCATTGTTATCATTAGATTTTTAATTGTAAATTAGATTAAAGAACACAGCTGATATTTTCATTGTTCATGCAGACAAGCATCTTCCTACTACTGACCTGGAACAAGTTAACTCTGAGTATTGATTCCAACCAATCTCACACTTTTTCGCACAGGGAAAAGATAATCAGCCACTTCACCTCCTCTTGGCCAGGTTCCCATAGCCCACTCTGGCTCCCAGGAAGGTAGAAAAGGTGGATCTGAACTAGTGCAGATGTGGATTCAGTATTTTTTCTGGGCATGTATTCTGGAAAAAAGCTGTCGTAGTCATATTCACATAGCCAAGTCAAAGTCTCACAGTTAGCAGTGACAGACAAACTAGCCTTAAGTACCTAGAAAGTCTGGAAAAAAATTAGTTTTTATTAAGGTTGAAGTAAGATGCTTTGGAAAATGTCAAGAATTCTATTTGTCATTACTATTAGACAAAAAAACCATATTTAAAATTATAAAATTCAACATAGTTTTCACTTTCACAGATTGTTTTGGAGGTACAAATAGAAAATAATCCAGATTTGGATCTAGGATAGTTCAGATTTGCCCCAAAGCAGTAGGGGTCAAATGCAATTAGCCCTACCTTCCACATCGAAGTCAGACAGATCTATAAGAGTTTCTGCATGACCTGCTCCTAGCTTCATCCTAAAAAACTATAGGTTGGAAATCATGTCTCAAAAAGAACACAGACTGTATATATGTTATTAGATTAATATAATTATGAGAAATTATTTGGTTGAAAAACTCAAAAGTAGACGAGAAGATACTGCAAACTTTGGCATATTATTTACAATCAATCTCAGCTGGACCTGACAGCTGTTGGCAACTGACCAACTGACGGCAGTTGGTTCCTGTGTCAAATAAGGAAGAAAATTCCAGTGCAGTTATCACAGCAGCAATCACAATTCCCACGTGGAGTAACTGGGCCCTTGTGAAGCCAAAAAAAAAAATCTGAATAATAATGGAGATGAAACTATCCAATTATTCACTAGAAGATCCCTCTAGGCTAAGGTGAGGGAAAGAGTGAAACAGTATTTCTGTATGAAAGGAGGATGAAAACATGGCTCATGCTTCCATAGTGCTTCTGCTGTATTTCTTCTACGAATAGAGACTTTTCTTTTTCAAGATTTTCAGTCTGATAAACCAGCACTACAATAATTATTAATTGAAAAAGTTGAAACTAAACCTTTTCTACTCTTTAAAATAACAAGATGGGCAAATATAGCAGAATGTATGGGCATCTTGGTATATATTCTGCTCTGGATTAAAATAAGAAGTTATTTCAATGTCTTTATTCTTAACTTTCCTAATATGGTATCAAAGAAAAAATAATTACACTCATATCACCCTCCACCAAAAAAAAAAAAAAAAAAAAAAGACAGCGGGGAAAAAATTCTCTATGCCAAACACAGATTTAAGTACAATTTCCATTAACATTGATGTCAGCCTTTAGCTAAACCCCCACTCCCTGCAGCAGACACCTACACTTTATAATTTAGAGAAGGACTGAAAAGATTGTGGAGTAAGACCTAACAAACATGAAAAAAAAATCAGCAGAAATAAAACAGTAACTGGATAATAGGGGATAGCAAAAACACTCCAGAAGTTTGTAATTTGCAAAGGAATGAGGTTGCTGGATTCTAACAAGGTCCTGAAGTGATAAAAATAGAGCTGGTGTGAGGAGGAGAGAAAGAAGTCCAAGGAGCTTAGGAAGCTCGGTAGCCTGTCATCACTTCCAGAAATAGTGACATATGCCTCTATAATGGTTCAGAATGGAAGATATGGTATTATTTTCCAGGGATGAATCAAAGTGATACTTTCTGTTTGTTTACTGTGTTTTGTTAGTAGGTAATTGGCTTCATGGAAAGAAATTTATGCATCCTTACTTCAGCAAAGGCAACATAGAAAAAGATATATATGAACGACCCTGTGCTTTTCCAAGCAAACAGAAGTCAAAATAATATTTTAAACCAGAGGAGTTCTTATTAGAGGTGGTTGTAAACTAAATACAAATTTGCAGTGTAAAAGTTCATTCTTTCAGTTTTTCTGTCTCTTCACACTGTACGTGCACCTAAAGAAAATGAGACACATTCAGGGGTGAATATGTCAGTCTTGGCAATCTAAGCTGTTGTATCTTATAACAACTTCTGTTCTTCGATCCCACATGTTGTAAGTTAAATCCCATATCAAATCAGACTCCCTACATAAGGGAAGAATTTGATGCAAACAGAAAGCAAGATTTAATGGAATTATACCAAGAATACTTTTGGGTCAAACTGTATATAATAGAATTTCTGCCAGTGAATTTGGTCACAGGACCAGAAAATCTAATAATTTTTTTATTATGTTATCACCTTTGAATTTGACTACAGACAAACAAATGTCAGAACATATGATTTCCATTCCGGAGGGGCTGCAAAAATATAGATTTTAAATTAAATAGCCATTTGAAAGACAGAAAAGAAGTTGAATTTAAAACAGTCTGACCCAGTGTAGCCAGGGATCTCCAGTACGTGGTGTGAGAAAGTTTTACACCTGAAAGAGATGTGGTACAGAACAGTGTACTTATGCTGAGCAGACAAAATGAATACAGATTTCATTTACCACGTGTTTTAGAAAAAGGCCAGCTTCTTAAGAAGTTGAACAGGCAGAATTAAACTAAAGTATCAAATTAACATATTAGAGACTTCTCTCTGATTTGTGATTATCACTGCCATTCTAGGTTAAGAAACTCAGATTTGGTCAACATTTATGTGACAGGTTACCTGTGTTACCTGTTTGCAAAAAATGTTCAAAATTCTTCTATACTTATTCAAATCATTAACCACAGTCTGGTTTTACTCTGCTTTCAGCCGTAGGCAAGTTCAGAAATTTAACCATAAGTTGTAAATAGACATTGCAAACAGTTGGTCCCAACTGCAAATCAAGAAGCTTTGGTTAAATCTGTGTCCGTTTTAGCTGTCTTCTTACTTTGCATTTAGTTATATCTACATTGCTATGTTTTCCTTTATGAATAAAGAATCAGCAGAGCAAAATGTTTACAAAAAATGACAAAGGCTGTGCTTCACAATAACAGATGTAATCTAAAAGTTGCATAATATTAGAGAAGAACTGTGACTTATGATTGCTATAGTGAAAGGAGTTACAACAACCAAAATTAAAGAAAATAACACTGGAACAGCTAAGAAGTGCTGCTTCCTCTTCCCCATTAAACTCTTCTATTACTGAAATTAATACATTGATGTGGATGGAGTTTATCAGAATTTCTGAAAGATGACATTTTAAATATACAAAATCCAATTTTTCTTTCACATACATGAAATGAGCTATCATCATTAATGTCATCATTTTGTAAAAGTGATGACAGTTCTAAAGAAACTATGAAACCTGTGTTCTGAAATTTGTCTGTAAGAAATACACTGTATGTGTGTATATATGTATACGTGTACACTTTCCTTTGAAGTTTTTTCTCTTACTTCTAAATATGATACAGCTTTACTTAGGGAAATGGTATCAAAAGGGTTAAAGGTATAATATTAATGCTGTACTACACTGATATCAGCAATTTATAACAGGATGGTGGGTTCCAGTGCCAGAAGCTATGGCACAGGAGAGAATGTTATTTTAACAACATGATTCTCTATGAAAGCCTGTCATCTTCTGTTCTTGAACCTTTGCTAATGTACTAAGGCGACATGCCCAGATAGAAAAGGAATGTTTTTCAGCTGTTGTGGGGTGGCTATTAATATAAATACTGCTATACAATAAGTATGATGCTACTGCTTGCCATCATTTTAAATTGACAAAGACATAGGAATCTCTTGGGACACTGTTGTTCCTAATGGGCCACAACCTTCATTCCTCATTCAGATGAAACTCTTAATAACCTAGCTCACAAGAAACTTTCCGTTTAAGAATGTTAAGCCCTTGAGACCATCTGGGCAAAAATACCATGCTGTGTCAGGCCACATTCACTGTGACTGACAGGGCATAATGCAACACAAGTTTGAATTTTTCTGCATTGCTGCTCTCACACTCCTTTGATATTTGTCTAACATGCCTGACAATACCACAGCACATGCTCAGGAAGATGGAGCTGAAATTATGAACATTATGACTGATTAACCATTTTGTCTGACTAACAGCCCTCACAACTCACAGTGGATAAATAAAAAATTGAGCACTTGTTTAAGTCCTCCCAAAATTTCCTTTCTTTCTGCTACCACTTTCACAATTCATTCAGCTGTACTACAAAGATACCTATACTTATTTTTCAACAAATGAAAATAGAGGTAATCTTCAAGGCTTACACACTTGTCCTTCTAGGCAAATTATCGACGATGCCTGTTCTTGAAAAGATAATTCTGTCTATCCCACACATCAAAAATGAAAAGTGAGTCACCATGAGCAGATGCACCTCGATCATCTAAGTCACCTGAGCCAACTAGGTCGCCTAAGCCAGTGTGGCACTTCATGGTATCAGGTCACCCACAAAATCAGCCCAGTGATCTGAGAGAGCAAGAAATTTCTGGGGAATCAGTGGAACTTCTACCAAAAAAATCTCCAGAGAAATAGATATATTTCTATTTCTATGTGAATTTCCTGTATGTCTGTAAAATAAGATACTTGTTTAATGTTAAATAAAAGTAACTGTTCATATTTTTTATATCAACATTAAAATGTAACATGCATTTATACATTAGTGCTCATATTTGAAATAGTGCTACAGGGCTGTAAAACTGGTTGTTGTTCATACCTGTTCATACATAATTCCTGCCCAGAAAGTTTATAACTACCTTTTATGTACTTTTTTGCCTTCACTGCCAAAAATACTGGTAAATGCAGAAGCATAGCATTACTTCCCTTATTCATTAAAAACAGAGAGAGGCGGGGGGGGGGCCAGTGCAAGAAAAAGAAGAAAAAAAAAAGAAAAAATCTAAACCCAACTCTCTGACTGCATCACTGATGGTAACAAAAACTGAATTTGAACAGGATCTCAGCAAAGGAAGTAACTAATCATAGATATAGGTGATCTGCTAGCCTGAGAACAGAACTGTGATTTGTACGAGCACATGCTGTAAAACTAGAGGAGGCATCCTGGGTCAGTGAATCCAATTCCCTGCTATCATAAGTAATCATGTCATATAATCCCATTCATCTCATTTGAGCTCCATCTTAAAACCCTTTTTATGAATTTGCAGAATAAATGCATTCATAGCTAGTTTATATTCATTTGTTAGCATGTAACCTTGTCCTTTAGCAGAGATAACTCATCCTCCTCGTGCCCCCCAGTTATGTATAGAAAGCAATCATACTTTTTCTCGGCTCTTATTTTGCTAGGCTAAATCCAGTTCTTTAAGTCCCCTCATATAAAATAGCAGCTGCTCTGTGTACCTGTTCCAGTTCAAATACTTTTTTTTTTTTTTTAATACTCTCTACAACACGCCAAATAGTTTTAACCCTTCCTATTACCAACCATCAAAGTTTCATTATCTACTGGAAATACTTCACTTTACATATACTGAGACATTTTCCTCTGCTTGTTCTCTCTCCCTTTCTTTCTTTCCTCTCTCTCTCTCTCTCTCCCTCTGTCATAGTCAAAGCCCTCAAGTGTTTTGTGATTGACCCATGCATTCAAGTGTCCCTTCCCAACTCTTTTTCTCCTAGACTACAAGTTAAGTCTTTTATTAAGTAACAATAATAACATACCAATACCTAAAATGTTTGTTTTATTTAATTTCATCATAATTGTCTCAGAACAGTCAAAGAATTTTCAGATATTATTGCAGTACTCTAATGAGAATTTATCTCGTATTTGTGTAATTGGTTAATTTTATTCTAATAAAAAAAAATTCTAAATGAAAATGCTAATAATTACCAGTACCAAATGTTAGAGAAATTCCAGTAATAATATCACTGCAGACAAATTACTCCTCTTTTTATTTTCTTCCCTTTAGTTGTTTAAGACTTATAAAATTAAGTGTTTCAAGTGTTGTAAGTCTCTAAAGTCTCTTCCTCGAGCTAAACAATTTCATCATATCATCAAGATATTCTCTTGAAGTTCAGATGGAAAAGGTATACTATAATTTTCTTCAAGAAAACCGGTGATCTTGTTAAATACATTTATCAGGCTACTCTAGCATGGCTTCCCCCTTTATCTTTGGCTAATGCAGATTGTATTTTACAATCCCATTTTACACAGACATTTATGTTCTTAAATATTTGCCTCAAAATGTGTTTCAAATCCTTGCTTATGACAAAGAACCTTTAGCCACACTCACAAAATGATCGTTTCCTTCTTTTCTTTCCCTTCCTTTTCATATATCTCTGATTAATGAAGAATGCTTCAGGAGTTACTGTTTCAAATCTTCCAGATTTCCGGGATGAAATTTATGCACCCTTAACACTTGCTGCATTCTCAGATGAAGAAGCATCAGTGTTTAAATGCATGCTTCTACTAGCCTTTCTGTCTGCCTTTGCATTTTTCAGTGTCATCTCCACTGAAAACTCAGTAAGAGAGTTCTAACCCCGACACTAAAACTAATTTAACTTACTTGGAATGAGTTATAAAAAATTCTCTCATCTGTTTCCCTACAATAGGGATAATGAAATTTATGTCACTCAGAGCAGATTCATTTTGCTTATATTTATATGTTGTTTTAGAAATAAAAAATGTTTATGGCACTATTGTATCTCCAGTAAATGACACTGAGATATCATACCCTAATGGTCCAAATGCTAACCCTTTTGGGTCTCTTACAAGTTCTTCTGGATGAAAAACTCTCACATTGGGCATTTTCTAGGAGCTCATCTAGATTAAATCATTACAGTCTGTTGTGCTATGATAATAAGTTATTATACCATTACTATTGTTACAGACTAATCCTACAGTGGCAAAAATTGCTACAGCTTTATTACAATATCTTTGTAATTCATTAAAGCAAACTAGAACCAGAAAATGCTGCATAGGCTGAAAATTATAATCAGAAATATATGCAGCATAGATAATATTACATGCAAAAAATCTTTGTAAAACATAGCTCAGTAAAATAGGCTGGTAGCTTAGATAAACGCATTTTAATCAGTACTAACCTGGCAAGCAAATACTGGAAAGGCCACATGGTATTAAACAGAATGAGAGGATTAGTGCTAAAAATACATGAAAAAGAACATAGTGTAACTTCTTTAACAATACAAATGGCAAGGTTTTGAGTGGGAAAATATTTTTTTATATGGTAAATATATGCTATAAATCATGGAAGGGAGAAACAGGACAAACCAGACCAGCCAAAAGCAGTGGCTATCACCAAATGTTTTGGAAAGCGATCCTAAACATTAAAGAGATCTTAAGCTCTTAATTGTTCACATTTGTAAACAAGTTTCTGAGCCTCTGCCTAGCTCTTGAATGAATAACAGCTGTCTTATTCACTCCTGTACAAGGGCACATAAAACCATAAATTTTTATTTCTTTTTCATATCCAAGAATGTCCTGTTATCCGTAAATAGCTGGTACTTGTTCTGACCATAAATTTTTGACTTTATGGATGTTCTGTGGCACTTAGTTCAGCAGAATAGCTCCTAACTATGGAGAATACAATCACTTTAGTACATAGTTGTCCTCCAGACCCTTGATCTAAGGAAAAAGACACTTTAGAATATTCTATTTCTCCCTATCCACCTAATAGTTTTGTAATATAAAATCAGCTACTTTTGGACATCTCCTTTCTGAGCGAAATACATCTCCTTTCTGTAGTGTCTCCTCACAAGACTAACAAATTTTGTTGGGAAAAATGCATGTTTCCTTTGGGGGAAAAAAAAAAAACCCAAACAATAAAACCAAAACAAAAAAACCTTTCTTGCTGTTGACTATAATTTTGAGGAAATTGAGATATCTACATTTTAATGAGACATTTCATACAAGATCATCTTTCACTACATCATCTTTAAGTGTTTTAGAGGCAAGAGATGATTCACTGACACAGATTGGAATAAAATTTCTGGGATTGGTCAGAATGTTTAACCAAATCGGACCAAACGTTAAAGGACTTGAACACCTATCTCAGTGAGTCAGCAGCAGAGGCAGAAGAAATAACCCCCAGGAATGAAATCTCATCTTTTTGAAGGCAACATAATTTTCCCAACATTTTCTGCATAGCCAGGATTTCACTTCAGTTTCTATAATATGGCTCTGCTTCCCCTAATCACTAAAGCACAACAGCTCTAAGTGGCTCTTCAGTTACTAAATTTTTAAACTCTTCAGTTACTAAACTTTTAAAGGCGGTTTTGTTGGTGGTGCTGGTGATAGTTTTTGCCCTCTAATGTACTTGATTTCACATGATTTCACAAAAGTGTATATCAATCATTATTTCAGTAATATAAGCTTAGGCAAGAAACATGATTTAAAATTTACTGACACTATAATCCCTTTAAATAGTTCCAGCATAACATTAACTTATTATAAAGAATGAAAATGACAGTATAATATGGAAATTGAATCAAGTAAACTATAAATAAAATTCCTGAAAAAAGACAGATCTTATTTCAGGCTATTTGCACCACAGAACATGATGATAACATACCATATTTGTGCACTTGATCTGGAAACCCTTTAGCAACTCTTGTTTATAGGTATGGGAATCGTACAAATAAAAACGATCACATTTTGTATCTTAAATCTTTGGAAACTGAGAAATAAAGAAAATGAAATAAAACTATTTTTAATCAGTATGGAGAACCTTGAATAGCCCAGCAGATTTAAATATTCCTTCTTTTAACAGCAACAAAGCTATTTAGATATCTGCTTAAAATAACTTTTTAAAAAAAAACCAACCTCATCACTCTACTTAATAAGTTTATCACAAAAATTTGTAAACATAAAATTGCTCTTAGTGTTTTTGCAGTGACACTCAAAAATTAGTGAAAGCTTAGCCTGGAGATCTTCAATACTTTCTTGATAAACCGAATAATTTTCTGATAATAGTGATTCTCCAGAGTTTTGCTCAAAATGCTTGAAAAATATTTGAAATGGAAGAAGTGTTCTTTGATTTAATGGCTGTATTTTTAACCAATTCAGATGGGCATATTTTCCAGTGCAATTTTACCCGTGACATTCAATCTGGACAGCCACAGTTCTCACATTACTCAGATAATGTTATTGCTATTAATAATCTCAAAGAACCTCTGAGTTTTAAGGCATTGCATAGAGCTGCAGATGGCTGCATAAAGGTCATTATTTTAATAGCTATAACATTAAAAGTACTGGAAACTCCATACACATGGCTTTGTTCTGCTGCATGTTTACCTTCAAAAGCCAGAAATTAATGTGACAGGAAGAATACTAGCAGGAAACATAACACTATATAAATGACACTAGTGCAAGCTAAGCTTATGGCAATATAAATATTGATGTTATTAATGCCATCTAAAGTATCCACCTAAAGTAATCAAGTATAAAATATACCTCCCTATCTTGTGTGCAATGTAGCAGTTTATGTCAGCGAGGCATTGCTTCTCTTACAGTGTTTTATTTTAAACTGATTTATTGCACTGAAGTCCATCAGGAAGAAAAAGGAGATGGAGGAGATGCACAGTGGGAGTAAGAGAGGACCAGGAAGAGAAAGAAGAACCAGATGCATGCAGAGTCCAATAAAAAATTATCATAGCATCTTTCTAGAGATTTCTACAACACACTATTTTAACTATTGGCTGCAATAAAGGTGTTTCTCTTATGTGAATGTGGTTTCCCAAAATGAATGGAAATTTAGACATTTGTAAGGATTTAGAAAATAAGGCCTATGGATATAATATCTGGAGTATATACATAAGAGAACTTATGAATAGATATGTGGACAAAAACTCTTCAAATGTTCAATATTCTTACTCTTATTCAGTGCCACGTGTTCTTCTTAATGACTCACCCAAAGCTCCAGTTGAAGACAATGATGTTGTAATCAGGGCGTTCTCTGTCAAAGGACAGAGCTTACAATAAAGCTCAACTCTAGTCAATCATTTTTTGCTATTTCAAATGACCAAAATCAGTTAATTAATTTATCTTAAGTAACAAGAAGGTTTTCCTATGTCAACTGTACCTACTCCATCACTGCAGATATATTTTCAACACTAATACATCAGTACTTTGTCAAAGCTAATTCCATATGTGCCTAGAAATGAGGATTACATAATTGGGACTAATAAAGTTTGCTTTTAGAAAAATATCCTGATGTTCTGTTTATTTGAGACAAAGGCTAAAAGACTAAAGATGACATTCCATTTCAGCTAGCAGGACAAGTGTCATGATTTTCAGTTCCTCAAATGATAGTCAGCATCTCTCACTGTTTTTTTGTCTAATTATCTGGAAACAAACACATTTCAGAAAGCCAGTTTTTTTAGGGTCTGTGAAGAATTCAAGCCTGAATGTTACAATATATATCTGAAAAATACAAATATATGTACTGGAACCTGGTTGTACAAACTTTCTTTAAATCATTTAAATAATTTTTACAGTTTTGGTAAAAAATGGTAGCATGCAGTACTGAGCCTGAATTATACTCAGAAATTCTATTATCTTAGATTCCAGGTGCCTGTATAGTATTTTTTGGTCTCCCTTTGGGATGCATTCCTGTCTCAGTTCCCATATTCCACTGGTGCACTGGGAAAGAAGAAAAGGAATACATCCCGTTCCAGATGGTTTGTAGGACTTTACAGTAGAGTTAAAAGTAGCAATCAAAGCACAAATAAAGTGTTTATATGTGGCCATTTGTTGGATGGATAGTCCTTTGCATGAGAGAGGAAGCATACAGACCTCATAAGCATATTAGAAGTTTTAGCAACTACTCAGTGATGTGCTTGAATGAAGTCTTAATTAGCCATAAGACATATGGGAAAGGGTAGTCAGAAGTTACCCCATTCCCTTAACGTCAGTAGGAATTATTTCTATTGATTTTGCTGAAGGCCAACCATCACCTAAGTCTTTGACTCCAGGAACTTTAGTCACTTACATTAAAACAGATTCTTAGCTATTTTAGTGCTATTAAGTCACACAAGTACCTAAAAATCTACTACATCTAAATTAATCAATTACATGTAACAATAGACTGGTATTAAATTTCAGGGGTTTATGCAGCTCAAAATAGTACTTAGGACAGCAAATAAGTAATTCTGCATCACTTTAGATACCCTGTTCCACCAAGTCAAAAGGTTTATTTAAAATTTATTTAAATATTTATAAAATTTTCACCTCATTTTTAACATAATATGGGAACAAAAACTTATGTCTGTGTTAAATTTAAGAGGAATGCATTTATCACTGATATCTTACATTCTCTTTAATTTTTTGTTACCCTGGAAAGCTAATCAGATCAAATCATCTGTTCACTCCTTGATTCAAGTCCTGAATCAGCACAACTAATCTAATGATAAGACAATGAAGACCAACTGAGGAGAAGACCTGCATGCTCAAATTACAGAGTATATATTCTAGCATTGTCAGATACACTAAATATCAAATCAATAACTAGATGCCATTCCTTTAGCCCACTGAATTGCACCCACTACAATATTGCAGTATTTTCTCTTCAGGAAACACTTGAGAAAGAAATTTCAGAAATTGCAAAAATTATTCCAACATTCTTTATTTGGGAAATTAGCTTGGGAAGTTTTAGCGCAGAAACAAATTGTGCAATTCAAGGAAACCAAAATGTTGGACATGCACACAAAAACTTTCCTTTGAAACAAATCTTAATTCCTCCCAGGTCTCTTCAAGGAAACTGGTTTTGTCAGACTGTATGTTACTCCTGTTTCATTTAATTATTCATATCAACATTTACCAAGGGAAATTGGTCTTTGTTTTAATTTTCACTGCTTGCCAGACAACCTGCTGCCTATTCTTATGACTTTCATTACTTATTGCTTTTGTTTTGTGGACTTTGCAGGCAATATGACTACAATTTAAATAAAAAAAAAAAATGTAAAAAGTCACCATGAGAAAACTTGAAGTTAGAAAGGGCTTTTACTTCAAACTGTCTCAGATTTATATTTTAGGTCATACTATGTTTTGAAATTAAATCTTTCTCACTCAAAAACCTAAAAATATAATTGATGGTGCTTCTTAAACCTTCCAATGGAGATAGTTGAAATAAATTTCTATGTGTTTAAATATATGTGGAGACCCTGCAAAATGGTTACCATGGTCAAAACCTATTGACTTTGACTGGGATTGAAAGTATAAAGAATTCTAAAGAATTTGACCTCAGCTGTGGAAAAGGGACTGCTTCACAAATTTATTTTTGATTAAGCTAGAAACAGAAGGAGCCAATGTGATATGTAGCAAAAACAGAGGCCTGCATTTCAGAGGAAAAATGTCTTAGTCACTTTTGGGAGACAGTGGGAAAGTAGGGAAGAAATCAAAGAAACTTCTATTGTTTTACCATGAAAGGACAGCAGTACAGCTGCATGATTTTTAAGCTTTGGGGGAAAAAACCCACAATCTTAGATACTGATGAGTGAGTATTGTAGTTAAGTAATTGTTAATCAAGTAATGTGGAGTCAATTGTATTCAGGAGCAATATGCACTGAGATACACATGAGAAAATATTCCTGACTTATACTGCTACAATGGAGAGCAAAGGCCCTTAGAAGTCAGTCATGGCTGTCTGAAGATCTCTGTAAAAACTGATGTATAGAGAAGCTGCAACGGGCATAGACTCTTTGCTTCAGTATTCTTTAGATTTTCACTGTACTTTATGGACAGCCTTACAATGTCCTTCCCCTCCTTGGTACAAATTCAATTTGTATATGGAAAAATCAGATATTTTTGAAGCTTCAGCTTTATTAGGAATTATCTGGTTATAGGAGCATTTTTAATGTTTGTATTTGGGCTGGAAGCAGACAATTGTTTTTTGCTGGATTTATTTTTATTATTCTCCTGGGCCCCACATACTCAAGTAACAAAATGGCCACACACTAAGCACATATATGAGTTTCTCTACAGTATGGTATGCTAATCATCAAAATAAATCAAGAAACTTTGCTCAAATAGTGTGATAATTTTGCAGTTTATGGAATGTCATTTTTTCTTACAGTTTATATTAAAAAGTAGAGGATTTTTTTCATTTCCCTATTACTTAGTATTTTTAATGAAAATCTAACACACTTTAAAAAATGGATTTTTGGACATGTCCTTTGGACTACATATACTACTTTTGATTCTGTTTTCAAAAACATTGTGGACTTTTGCAATTGCTTTTTAAACTAATATGGACATAGGTAGCATGCAAAAATAGGCAGCACTGACTCATAAACCATCAGCACTCTCTACTTCAGGCATTTCACAAAGGTCTGCACGTGCACCGTGTTTCTCACTATTTACAAACTTAAATATGTTTTGCAGTGACACTGTCAATTGGTCTGATATAAGGATGTTCATTTTCTTTATACTTTAGTCTATGGATGAAGATTTGAAACAAGAAGTAAGTCTTTTCATTTTCAGTTATATAGTTGTAAAATAATTCCAGATTTTAGGAGAATAAACCTATATTTATACTGGAGAAAAATCTGTGGTGAAATTGTGATGAGTCACACACTAGTTCTTTCTGCTTCAGGTTTTATAATGCCTTTTCCCTTATCAGTAGCGATACACGATGAGAAGACTTAAACAGTGAAAAATTATTATAAAGATTCTCCTCTAATTAAATACTAGTTCACATTATTTTATTTGCAGCACAGCAATGAATATAAGGAAAAGAATGCAACTTCCCCATATGACAGCAATTATAGAGCACAGGTACTTATTTATATTAGGGAGAATTTTCCTACTAGAAATTGCCTGCAAAGCAAGCAATGCATTGGGCTCATGAATTCAACTTGTCTAATTACCTGGGAGAAAGGAAAGGGAGATTTGCTTCTTGTCAGATCAGCTCTAATCTCATTTTCCCACAGTCTAAAATGACAGCTTTGTACTGATATCTATTAGTGAAGCTGTAGATTCCTTCCTAAAGTAGCTCTCTCTGTTAGGAGATCTTAAAATAAGATAGAATCACAGGACCATGAAAGTGCAACCCATTAATCTTGGTGGGAAGACCTAGGTTTCAACATACTTGACTTTTAAGCATTAGAGGTTACAATGGTAGATACAGAGACACAGAGAAAGAGAGCAACGGTGAGCGATGCTGTACGTTACATTTCTAGAAGAACAATCCCTTCAGAGTAACTTTTGCAACACTGTCATTTGCAGTTGGAATATGCAGGACAATTGAGGTAATTTTGCTAATTATGTATCTAGATTGTGAATATGTATAAAGTCAGCGGAGCTATAAATACGATCAATGAACTTGTAAATAACAAGGTGTACAAAGCACTACCCTGAATTTCAGAAGGGAATTTAAAGTTTTGCAATTCTGACTGACCAGGTCTTACGTTGTATATTAATAATTCTCTGCATGACATAAACACATTTGATATTGTCAAATATTTCAGAATTTTTTTGTCACAGCAGTTTTCCCTAAAGTTTTACATATTGGTGCTAGGCCACTACAGTGATGATCAGAGCAAGATCACACAGAACAGAACCGAATGTGTCTCATTATTATTCACATTGTTTTATATCTAGTTGCAAAATATTATGTTATTTTCTATAAAGGAAACTATTATCAAAATGGATACATTTATTCTTAGACATTAAGTGTCTCTGGTGTACTACAGAAATTTGTACTGGAAAAAGGCTGATAATTCCTGAATGAAAAGACATCACCAGTTGGAGCTAGTAAAGCTCCACACACTTTGCTGCCCCTTTCTATTTGGGGTCAAGAGTGCAAAGTCTCACTGTAAATTCTGAAGGTAAATATTCCCCTGCAAAGCAGAAGTACTAAATTATCTCCAGTAACATTATAGCAACTTTCTCATGCTGTTTTTATTTTTTTTAGACAACACCATCATTGAACTATGCACAACTACAAGCATAGCTTAAATTTAAAAATGGCAAAATAATAGAGGACCTCTGTCATTATTCTCCCTACTCCTGCAATAAAGAGTTCCTACAGCATGAGAAATTACTTAATTCATTAAAACTGTTAGGTTTGAAATTTAATGAAAGCACCAAAAGCCTACAGTTGCATTCATAAAACCATTATGTCTACAGTTCTCTAGAAGAAGGAGGTGAGGGTTAGGCTGGTAAATTTTTTAGAGCCATATTACAAGCCCACAGCGGTCACATGCATGTGAAAATCAAGCTTTGTTAGATATAGTAATGCTGGAATGCATGACAAATGTAATGGAAAACGTGTCAGTCACAGTGGGCATAGCAATTGCTATGAGACAGATATAAGAAACGTAACTGCAGTATAAACAGATGTCTCAATAAACTACTTTACTGTGTTCACATTTGACTCTGAAACTCCAAACTGTGTGGCAAATAACTAGAGCAGTACTGTAAACCTGACCTTAGGTAGTGGTATGACCAAGCATTTCCTTAAGTCACCAGTTAAATCAAGAAAAGAAATATTTACTCTGTGTGAGATTTGAAGAGCAGGGTCCTCTATTGATTCTGAGGCAGTCAGGGCACACACAGCAGTGTCAGCTCCCAGACTGCAATCCTTTCCCCTTATTGTTAAGGGAAGGAAGGCTGGCCTAGAGTCATGGCTCAACAAGGAGCTCAACAGAAAAGTATTCTGTTTTATGTTGTGGATATTCAGCTGTTGTAAACTGGTCGAGCCCTGACTTATGCAAGTGCTACACATCTAATATCAAGCATATTCTGAATCTGATCGTGCATCAGAATTTCTTGACTGCAGTTATTAGCTCTTCCTCCTATCTTCTGCTTATTTTTATGTCAGAAAAAATAGTGCAGTTTGTTTCTGATAATGTGCTTTTTACAAGGACTTGTACAGTGTGACTTAGGCTCACTTCTACTTTGTAAGAACAGAGGAAGAAGGGCATGTGGAGGTGAAAGAGCAGTTCGTCCTCCTTACCTAACAAATCTCTTCACTTCTGACAGGGACTGGAAAAATAAGACTCTGTTAATAGTGGTAGGTTTACCTTAGTCTACGTTTCATTTCATATAGATCGTGGAAGACGATGACTGGATTTCAAATAGTAACAAAAAGACTGTATTCAGCAGGACAAACCCTGTGTCCTTCTGTCCCCTTGTAAGCTTTATAAACACGGTACTTTTTTTGTTATTTTTTTAGACTCTTAGGAAAGATGGATCAGAGCCATAACATTGTTCCTGTTCTCAGAAATGAAATGTTGACTAGTAAGAAATAATTCAAGGTATTTTAATTTTCACTTGTACTTCATTTTTCTGAATTGTCTAATAAAATAACTGCAAATCTGAGAAAATGTGAGTTTTCTCCAATTCTCTAAAAACAATTACTTTAAAAATATGTTTAGCTAAATTTTAGTGCTTATGAAAAAGGAAGACAGATACCACTGAGTGAAGCATTGCACATGAGCTCCCCAGTACAGTTCTGTCAATGCAGTTCAGTCCCACACCTGTCCTGGAACTATTCACACAGCTAATCTATGCGGTAGTTATTCCCGTGTGGGCAACTATCCATGAGAGGCTTGACTGAGACCAGCCAAATTCATCTGCCTTGTGTTTTATTACTCACAGGAAGCTTGATCTGAAAGAATTAAGGGCTAATGTTAACTCATACAGTGCCATTTTTACACTGAGCTTTTTCTTCTCATTTATAGTCACAGTAACTGAATTCTAGTCAGATTCTTTACTAGACTTTCTGAAAGATTACAAGAAAGAAAACAAGTAGAGTTACATATTGTTCCAAGTATTATTGCTACCAGAACACTCATGGAGAAGGCTGATATTTTTTAAAAAAATTGCACACCCTCACTAACAAACCAAGGACATCTATCTTTAGTATAACCTTCACCATAAGTTATCTCCTTCCTTCATATTAAGTGCTCAGACTTGGTGCTGATGATGATTGTGGGCATTTGGTGTGCCTGGGGGAAGAGAAATGCCAACCCTCCCAATATGTACATGTGCAGGGAGTTTCTGCAGCCATTGCCAGTTTAGTCCTCAGTGTATACCACTTCTTGTTCCCTCACTGTTTTCAGAATCCAGTGCTGAATTCTGCCTTGCCTTCAGCTCCAAGAGGCAAAAGCATACTTGCAGACCATAACATAGAGTTTGATCAATGTTTGACTTAGCCAGTGACTTAACCAACAGGACAGCATGAATGTGCTGATGACGCAGAAGAAACATCACAATTCTGTATGTTACAATGCACAAGGAACATTTCCTTCAGGATTTTTCTTATATGCAACAATAATAAAGACCCACTTCAGTGTCATTTGCTCCCATAACATTGTCCCCTTTGTTTCTCTCAGGTTTTTTTGTCACATAAGGGTTCTCTATCTCTTTCAGAGGAGAGTTCTAAAAAAAAAAAAAAAAAAAAAGCTGCTAGAACCTACATTATATTTTAAAGAACAAATAATATTAATTATTTTCCTTGGATTTATCCATGTAAAGCAGACTTTCTGTGCATAAGTCTACTCCTGAGAGGAAAATTTGAGACTAGTTTCTCACTAGTTGCTTTATCCATCCCAACTTTATTCTGTATCCATTTTTTCTTATGGTTAACATGCACAGCTTCTAAAGTCACAAAAGTGAGGACATAGACTAATATTGAGGGAATACACTGAAGAGCAACAACCCAGACTCACAAAACCAGTAAGGTTGTGTTCTAGAAGTAACACACTCTAAGACAGCATTAGCTCCTTGTGGTAACTCCAGTGTGCCATGCCCATCAGAGAAACAACTGGGGGAATGTGACAGATCCTTTCCTCTTGCCTCAGCTTCTCCCCTAGATGGTGCATTGTCCTACCTCTCCCTCTCATGGTAGCCGTCTTCTTCTCAGATAAATAACAGCTTAGGTGGTTAAAACTGTGATCATTAGGAAGCTCCAATTTCCTGTTCTGTTGCATAGAGAGTTGTTTATTTCTGCACTTCATTTAGTCTGAACAATTTCGATTACTCACTTTCATCCTGTTTCCCCACAGTTATTTTCTAGTCACTTTCCCTTTCCTGCTTTTATCATCCCTTTGCACAATACTGCAATGCTTGACCTTCAAAAATTATATGAGAAATATTTAAATGAAAATAAAAGCTTTCATGAGCATTATTATTTCAGTTTTGATAGTATCTTTAGGATACTTGTGTCCTCAATGCACCTGACATGACAGACATAAGAGGATGAACTCCAGCTTAAAAGAGAGATCCTTCTTAGCTGAAGAGCTAACTGAAAATTCTCATTCTGCCTATGCTGCTTCATGAATTCAAAAAATAAAGAGACAGTGAGAGAGAGAGAAACAGGAAAGAATATAAATATATGTCAATAAAAGGCAGTGGGCGTGTAAGTTTCATAGCAAGACTCCAGATCTTTGCGTTATTACTTCTTGTAATAAGCAGATGATCTTTTAACACAACACTGAAAGAGTTAAAAAGAATGCCTTTTGACAAACATGATTATCGATCAAAACAATCTACAGGGCTATATTTAAACACCTCTTCCCAAGACTGCCAAATATTTCTTCACAAGACCTAAGCAACCTGTGAACTGACACTGATGTTATCTGAAATTTAAAGGTGTTTATTCTCTTATTGCTTAAAAAGGATCATCTTTCTGCAGCTGTTTGGCTAGACTGTAGGATGACTTCTCTCAGTCAGCACATGCATAACAAGACAATCATTCAGCAGCTTGTAAAATATGATTTCATATGAGATACTGATGGCCTAAAGAAAGTTCTGAATATCAGAGGTTCATAATTAGAATATCTATGCGTTTGATCCAATAGTGTTTCCATCAATGTCACAGAGATGAGTGGTTATGAATTTGAGAGTCTTCTCTGCTCATACAGACTGATTTATGTACTGTCAGCTTTGGACAAATGAAGGCTGAAGAATTAAAGCAAAACCCTTTTACACAGAGAGTTCCTTATCCTTTGAGGGGTTCCAAAATTTATAATTGCCTATCTTGGTGCTCAGGATCAAGCTCCACAGTTGGTAACTCATGACCTATTTATGCTCATGCCGTCCATACACATTCAGTCATTCTGTCCTCTTATCTGTAAATTCAGAGTCATACCATGTAGGATGTGTGGATCTGCTGATAAGACATTTTTGCAGGAAAGAGAATCTGGGCAGATCAACAGTTCTGTTGCCAGAGCTGCTGGCAGCACCTCTAACATTTCATTTATTCCAGATTTATAAAGATCCACTGTGCTGATCTGAGGATAGAGCTGAGTGTTTGACTTCTGTGATAATAGACTATCTAGTTGAAACCTGTATATGGTACTAAATATAAAGTTAAATAGACACCGATAAGGTTATCCACTGTGGGACAGAAAACAACCATCTTGTTGGCATTGAGATTCCCATAGTTCCTGAGCTTTGGGCTAGGGTTTCCTTCAGCTTTGCTCTTTGTTTTGTTTTGTTGGGGGGAGAAGGAAGGTTGGCTATTTTTTCATCTTTATTTAATTTTCAATCACTGCATTTTACTGGAATAATTAAAAACTAAGGTTCTGGCGTATCACACAAACTTTTAAAACTGCATTGAACAGAGTATACTTGAGAAAACTGTTCTCTGTTAAATGTGGGAGAAAAGCACTAGGGTAGAAAACCAAACAAACTAGAACATATATACACAATTTCCATTTCAAAGTTCTGCAGTACCACTGATTGCCCTACCACCTAATTAAATAATAAAAAAAGGAAAATGCTCACTAAACTTCAGAAGGAAATAGATTTTGCTAAATGACCTTTTGACATTCTAATTCTCTTGCAATATTTTTTTTTACATTTTGTTTGTGTGTGCCCCTGTATGCATCAATGTGCATTTTTATCATTATAAATACATGATACCACACGAATAAAAAGAGATTTTAAAAAAGAGATTTTTATAGAGCACAACATAGATAAAGCAATTAGAGTAACCTTACTGTCAGATGCTCTGCCACAGATGCTTAGGCATCTGTGGGCAAGTAAAAGGGACTTGGCTCTGTCTATGGCATTCAAAGTGTACGTTGTTAAAAGAATGAGAGGTATCCATTATATGTCTTTCCTAATTCAATTCTAAATATATTCAAAGCTATAGAGGTAGACACTTCTCTCCCTGAGTAAAGACTGTTATTCCATTGCATGACTTACAGAGTTTTAAAACTAATATTGTCATACAGTAAAAGTAATTTCTCAAATAAAAAAAAAGAAAAGAAAAAGAGACTTGTACTGGTAAAATGCATTTTCAATTTACTGTTGAACTGTTGCAAGAAGCAGCTCCTCACTGAACAACATGGCACAGGGCCAGAATGAGGTATTTCAAAAAATCACTGTTCAGCATATACCAATTTGATTCACAGGATTTATCAATGCAGTTGGGAATGACTCTGTGTGTCTGTGTGATCGCGTTCTTAAATTTTAGCGGTCCCTAACTGTATACTCATCTGCAGTGTGAGGAAATTTGTTGTTAGACTATTAAGTTTGTTTTAAAAGAGGAGAAATTTATCAGGCTGAATAATGGCAGTTTTTGTTCATTTAGTTTATTTTGTGTTGGAGATTAATTTTCTATGGGCAATTCAAAGGATAAAATGACAAAATATTGAAAACATTTAAATCAGGAATGAAAATGTTATGAGTGTACTTGTGAGATAAGTATGAGCTGTTAGTTAGCCTTATATGTCTTTTCTATCTCCAATTTCTCTTCTTCGATGAATAATGTGGGGGCTTACAATACGCATGATGTAATATGGATATAGAGCAAAAACATGTCAAATTGATCCACCTGATCCAGGAAAACACCAATTGAGGCATCAAAGTGATTATTTTTTTTACATATTTGGAACAAATTATGAAATTTAACAGCAAGTTCTCAACTGATACAGCTCAAGAAATAGTGTTTAGTCTTGCAGTATTTGCGATTAACTCCAAAGATAAGTGGTTAAAGATAAGTTAAACCTAGATGAGCCAATGAGGTTGCCTGTGAAACCAGATGAACAAGATTGTTAAATAGAGTACATGTAGCTGGATGCAAATCTCTCAATGACACAAGAAGCACCACCTAGGAAAAACTTCCTAGATCACAAATTAAATTATAATGTACTACTAACAAATATCCTTCATTTAGAGACACCTCTTATGGTTTCAATTAGCATTTCAGGCATGCAACATGCTAAAACCACCTTACTTACCAAAATTAATTAAATGATATGCTCACCTGATGCCTAGTCTACAGACAGTTTTTACAGAAGCATACCTATGCAGGCTGTGTCTGTGACAAACATATACACTTCTATAATCCTAATAGAGATGTAATTCTAGTAATTTAAATTACTTGTACCTACATAGCTTGTCTTCTCATACACACATGAAGAAACTACTAATGAAAGCATATATACACTAGTATAACCAGAGACGCACTGTTGGGGTTGTATCATCTTCAATTACAGCTCAATGACATCATTTTTGGGTATTCAAATTATTACTCACATGAGTAATCTCTAATCATGAGAAGAGTGCCTGTGAAATTAACTTGCCAGTGAAAGAAAGAATGATTGAGTCTGGAATCAAATACATTAACTTAAAATGCAGTATTACAGCTGTGAAGTTCTATTTCACAAGCACAGGTAAGTTTGCTACAGACTCTTTCCACTGACCTTGGGAGCAATACCTCTTAGGAGCAATACCTCTTGGGAGCACCTCGACTTTTTTACCCAGTATAGAAACTTCAAACACTGTACAGGAAAAATATAAGTTTTCTTACTGTTTAATTGATTTGCAGTTCACCAACAGAATTAATTTAAAATTAATATTAATTATATACACTTTGAAGGGGCTGAGGGAGAGCTTTGTGACTACAAAGTCACAGTCACCTATATATGTAACACATATACAAACTGTATATATGCATTTGTATATATAAAATATATATGTATAAAATCTGCATTTCTTTTTTAAAAATGCATATTAATTTTTTTGTTCTATCAGTATGATATTGATATAAAATAACTATTATTTTTTGTTGCATTAGTTTCCAATGACATTATGAATGCCATCTTCTTATGCAAGAAATCTTAAGAGAAATAAATGTTTGTTACTCTGAACCTACAAGTCTGCAGTTGATGATCCTACGACTGCAGCTCGACCATGGTTTGATCCTCTGCAACCCGTGTGAAGACTGAAGACTATGCATGAGCATCACCAAAGTCTCCCAGCACTATTAGGACACGCTGCTGAAGCATTGTGTCCCTTCCCCACTAAGGCTCCCCCTCTCAACATGATGTCTCTTGGCTAAATCTTATGGAACAGTTTGGTGAGGTATGAGCTGCTAGTGTGGCTATGGAGGGCAGGACTGGAAGTACCAACAGGAAAAGCTCTACTCTTTAATTTCCCCTGTTGGTTTTGATGGAGGAATGACAAAAGCTGCCAGTGGGAACTGGAAGTGATGCTGCTGCATGCTGATTTCAGTTCTCAGGAGGTCCTGATGAGGCTTTTCATTCAGAGCTCTGACCTTTCCTGCTCTTAATAGGTCATGTAGTACTTCCATACAGTTTACAGTATTTACTACAAGACAAGTGTCTAGCCTGCCCACACCTTCCTGAACACAGAAATATATGACAGTAAATGGCTAATAAATCAGAAACGGAATTCCAAAATCTTTTGCTTGTAATTCTCCCTCAAGATCCCTAACATTAAAAAAATCTTGACAGTTTTGTTTGAAGAGAGACTGTGGAAGAGCTTCAGATTAATTTACTCATCTAGAACATTTTCAGGAAGGAATTAGTTTGATGTCTATAAGATACTTTAAGATAATTAGATTACCAATGACAACTTGGACAAAGTAACTTTGACTTCTGCCCCTTCATCCAAACATTTTCACTGTTATATATTCACAAATAAATTGAGATAAAAGGAAGAGGTAAATACTGTATTCTGTGGCTCAAGACATGTCTCTGCCTCGGTTGGGACTTGAAAAACCACACTGCAGACCATCACAGTAATCTACAGATTATTGCCTGAACTACCTTTCAAAATTATTCTTCTTCGCAAGGTTTTACAGTCTTTAATCCACAACTGTTGCAGAAAATTACAATGATAATTTATATTGTGAATAGTTAACTGATGTTTAAGAATGAGGAAAGTGGCCCGTTCACTTGAAGGCCAGAATATTATCTGTGACCTTTAATATTCTGCTTAGAAAGGAGCAGATCCTACAAAATACTGACCGGGACCTGTAAGAAGCAAGTCATCTCTCACCTGGGGCCAAAGTTAAACCATCACTTTGCAGGACCAAGTCTAGCAATGATCTGATCTTGTGCTTCAAAAGCCTATTGAGTTTTGTCTGCAAGGATATGAGAATCAGTTTCAATGACAGTACCTTTGAATATCAACAATTTTCTGCACCTTTATAAAAATATATCCTCGCACTAAACTAGGCTACAAAGCAAATTATTTTTAAATAAAAAATACTAAATAAAGCAATTATAGCTTGAAGTAAAATATACAGGAGATTGTTTATAGGTAGAGCTGAGAGATAACATAAGATTTCTTTTTTGAAGGGATACTTTATGGATCTAATTCTGCATCATTAAGTTTTCCAGAATGCTGAACAGAGCATGATGGATTGCTTTTAAGTTGTTGCTAATATTTAATTTTGATTCAGTTCAAGGGGCCATGTCAGAAGAAAGAATCAAAGATGGAAAAAAAACCAAACACAAACACCATAAACCTTTGAACTGGGTAAATCACCAATTAATAAAAAAACATATAAGAAGGTCCCAATGCCTTTCACCAATGGCTGAAAACATCAGCTTAAATTACACTGTTCCTGGGGCATATTGCTTGATGTGACTAAAATGTAATATGTTACACAGAGAAGAGGGTTTTTTTTCAAAAAATTATTTCCTATCATCTATGGACCAGTGTTTGGTTTGTTTAAAATAAATTAATAAAACATGCCTGTCAAGAAACATACTTTAATGATGATCTTTGTGTGGTTGTTTTCCTTTAAAAGAAGTCAATTACTTGAAAGGTGTAGGTTACACATAACCGTAGGGGAACTAAAGCTCATATCTTCAGTGTATGTTAAATTAGACCTTTAAAAAAATAACAACTATATATTATTCTTTTCTACTGTTTTTTTCTTTTTTTTTAATAAAAGAAAAAATACAAATATTTGTTTTACAAAAAAGAAAAGAAAAAGACATTTTTATACCTCTAGGGCAAGTTCCAACTCTTTTGGTTTCTTGAGGAAATAAATAAATAGCATTGTCAGAAAGACTCCTAAAAAGAGTCTGCCCAAGAGGAAGGGAAGGAAACACCTAAAAACATCATATTACCAAGCACTGAGGTAATTAACTACAATTTGGGAAATGTCAAACAGTGGTACTCATCTACCCAAAGATTTTGCTGATCAAGTCCTTAACTGCCATTTACAATCACTAAGAAAAACATGCACTATAGCTGTGGATATAAACAAGAGACAAATTAGTATTGGGAAGCTGGGTTTAATAATCCCCTAAAAGAGTCCATCTGTTTATAAAGATCCCTTTTTCCTTGATCTCTGACATGCATTCCTAATGTAGACACAGCTGGATTTTTTTTTTTTTTTTTTTTTACATTTTTCAAACACCCTGCTACTATAAACTCTACTTACAGTATATCTGGTCTGAGTGTTTGTCTCAAGTTTCAGTTATTATGTAAGCACTGAGGAGCAATAAAATGTCACACAAGTTCAGCCTGCTTTAAAGTCAGTATTTAAACATGAGACAGACATAAATGTAATTCCTTTAGCATTGATGTTCAATACCACTGGACATACCTCTTCTTATTTTTCTGATTCTTGCAAATATTCATCATATTATCACTGGAATAGCTAGAACAGGTACAAAGCTCTTTCAAAGTTCTGGATTTGTATTTGGACTAGAGTTTGTTTTTCTTATTTTTCTGTTTAAAACACTGGGAAATCACATTATCCATAATGATTATGAGATTGATAATCTGACAAACTAGGTGATTTGCAGGTATAAAAGACCAAAACAGTTTATAGTCTGTGTTTCCAATATACTCTGGTGAAGAAAAAGGGAAAAAAACAACATTGACTATACACTTCTCACAGATAGAGGTCACTAATGGACTAGATTTGAATTTGTCTGCTAAAAGCCTGAAAGTTACATGAAAGTATCCTACGCAAAAGTGAACTCGTTTTGAGATTAAAGAGGTAGCAGAAATTATTAAGAAATAAAGCCCTCACCTTCCTGGAAACAATATTATCTTAAATGTGCCTTCTTTCTAGTCCTTTAAATGGAAAGTGCACTACAGGAAAAGCCTGATAGGGGTTCTTGTTTTCTTCACTTGGCAAAACTGTGTCTTCTCTCCTTCCTTGCCTTGGGAAGGGTAGGGAATTCAGCCCTAATGACATCCTACATTTTAGATACTGCTATTTTAAGCAGTCAAATGCAAGCACATTCTTGATTCTTGAAGGAAAGCATACCCTATATGTAATGCAGATTCCAACTGGGAGGGTGTAGGGTTGCGTAAAGGAGATATGTCTGCATCCTAAATCAAACTATCCAGCAGGTCAGGATATAAATGTGACTTGTAATAGTGGCTCAAATTAGATCCAGACTTCTCAAAAACAAACACAGGCAACATCAACTGAAACAAAATATAGAGTGTATGTGTATGTGAGGAGCAACTCTTAAGAACGCTGCATGCATTCAAGCATGACTTCTTGCTAAAACCTTGGACTTTGAAAGACACTGATGACTGTTCTAATCACAGGTATTTTTATAGGCACTGTATTTACACAGTGCTCTATCTTATTTCACCTACAGTACTTAAGGCCTGTACTCAACAGCCTTGTTACTGTATCAGGACAGAGAATGACTATTTAAATAGCAGGCCTCTTGAAATCTCTCACATAATTTTCAGAAACAAGATTAACATTTAACATCACTTTTGCAATGTAGAAATGGTGCGTTTAAAATTGCACCTGTTATATCTTTTTAATTATGCAAAGTTTATGTCTCAATTATTGCATATATTGACTCTTTAAAGGAAGAAAGGAAAGAAAGATGGCTAAAGATGTTTTAGATGTTTTGAAAAAATGCCAGGATGGAATTTTTCTCCTCCCAAAAATACATGTATCTGAAACCAATTCACTAGTTCCCTCTAAAACTACAAATATATAAAATTGCTCTTGGTGAAAGACCATGTCAATGAATGAAGTCCATGGAAATTTGTGAGGGGTTTTGTATGGTTAGTTCATTTTTTCAAGCCCAAGCAGTGGTCAATCTCAACCTCTAAACTTGTTTAATTTCCCTGCAAGCACTGTAAAGTCAGATGCAGTAAATAAACCTCTCTTTAACACACACCGTGTCTTTAAGAGAGTGAGAAGAGCAAGTGGGAGAGAGAAGGAGAGGTCTGACTTGGTTTAGTGTCTTTTCCTGCTTCTCATGCAAGTAACCTCTCCCCTTCTATTTAGCTGAGCTCTGCATTGCAAAAAGTAGCATATGAAGAAATCTAATCAGTACCTTCCATACACAGTACAGGAATTTACACGGATTTGTGCCTTGGATTTATTAGCTTATTGTAAGCCTTAAAACAGATTTCCTCCATTAAAATTAATTAAAAGCTCCTGTTGACTGATTCCGACTCCGAAAAGAAGGTGGAGAGTATTATTCTCCTACTTTGCTGATTGTTTATTTATCTTTTATGGGGTATTATATCATGTTCAAGAGAGGTCTTTGCAGCTGCTTGACTTCTTTTTGCGACCTGCTATTTTTTGTTCATACACCATCCCCACCCACTCACACCCCCCTTCCCCCCCACCCCACCCCACCCCGCAAGCCCCCGCAATATTTGTTCTTATTTTGTCAGATCACCGTCTAACTCATCAGGTCTCTGAGCGGCTCCTTTGTATTCCGAAGTCCTGATCCGATTCTCTTAACCTCGCCCCCACCCACTCACCGCCAGCTCCGCTCCGGAGGCTGCTGTTGGGGATCTGACGGATCCTCCTGCCGGGCGCAGCTCCCGACTCTCCACGTAGGTTCCTTAATACTTGGCAGCGCCGAGCTAAGCCGGCTGCCTCTTCCAAGCAAGGCTCACCTCTAAAGATCCCGTTTCTCCGAATCACCTCCCAAACAGTACTGCTGGTGGTGCTTACACAGGCGCCCTGCCGGTTCCCCTGCCGCAGGGGTAGCGCTCGGCTCTGCCCTCCCCACGGGGTGGGGGCTAGGCTTGGCACCCTCCCGCTCGCCACTGAAACGCGACCGGGAAGGCGGGCACCCGGGACCCAGCTACAGCTGCCAGCTCCGCGTCCCGCTCCTGAGCCACACGCTGGGGTAAATATCCCGGGGACCCTCCTAGCACTTGCCGCCGGCCATTCATAAATCCATGCGTGTGCGTGCCCGGCGCCGCGATATGGGGCTCTAACGAGGCGGAGGCGATATTTCTGACACAGACTGATCCCGGCTCCTCAACTTTGCCATCTCGGAGAAGGCAAAGGGCACCGCGGCTTTAAATCACCCGGGGCTAGAATTACCAGGAAGGAAAAGAGAGAGAAATGAAATCCCAACTGTACCTGGCGGCGTCTGGCAATCCCTCGCCGGCACCGATCGTAATCCCCCTCTGCGCCTCTGACCCCCCGCACCAAAACTTTGCCGCCGCCGCTCCTCGGTGGTGGCCTTCGCCGTTCTCCGCCCGGTGCCGCTCCCGGCCGGCCCCGTGGGCCCGTTCCCCGCCGGCAGCCGCCGCTCCGAGCGACCCCCGCGCCTTCCTCCGCCCTTACGAGGCGGCGGCATCGTCCTCCCCCCTGCTCCGCCACCTCCTCCTCCGGCGCGCAGCCCACGGCTCTGGCATCCCCAACGCACTTTCTCTCCTCGACTCGCTCTCTCTTCCCCCTGCCGTTCCTCCTTCTCCGGTAAAAAAATAAACCAGAAAGGACTGCGGCTACGCTTGGTCTTGGTATTCCTTTTTTTTTTTTTTTTCCTCTTTCCTCCTGTCCTCTGGAAATGATGGAAGGATCACATGAGGAGCAGGCACGGCGACCCAGGACCCTCGGAAGTCGGAGAAGGCATCGGGCATATATATATGTGAGTATGTGTGTGAGTGTATGTGTGGGGCTCTCTGCAAGTCCTGAGCCTGCCTCCAGCCGGGATTGAAGGCTGATCTTAGCAGTAATGATGCCTCAGATCTCACTATTCCCTGCTAATGTAAGTCGTGCCTTTTTTTCCTCCCTGCCTGACACCCCAGGGAGATGTTTACAGTAATGAATTCAGTTGATAGCCATCTCTCTCTCTCTCTCCTGGAGTCCCTCCCACATTTCTAGTTTAAAGAATGCTTGGAAGGCAGGACTGCAATCTAAAGCTTTCCGAGAGGCAAAGTCAGGCTAGATTTTCTCTTTTTCTTCCTTATTCCCCCCCCCCCTCCTTGTCCCCCGCCTGCTTTTAACCCTTGCTTGCTGAGGACAGTTCAGCGAGCTCGGTCCCTTTGGACTCGCCCTCCCCCTCTGCTTTCAGCGAGTGGAACCAAGCGGGCGGCTTTGGCCAAGGATGTGTGTGGGCTGTGCAGACCCCGGACCCGCGCCCCGCCTCACCGCCGGGCCAGCGCTACGGGAGAGCGAGGTGCGGGTATCGCCGCCCTTCGCCCCGGCACCGCCGCTCCAGGGACTCTCACGGTGTATCGGAAGGGAAACCGGGAAGTGAGCTGCAAAAACTCCCTGAGCTGCGGCCCTGGGAGATGCCCTCGCTAGCAGTAATTACAGCCGTGCTCTCCACCAACATGGCGATATTTCATATGCAGCCGCCGACAAGCCCGCCTCCCCCACCTCCTTCTCTCCCTCTCCTTCCTCCCTTCGCTTGCGAACTTTTAGGTAGGCAGTAGCAGTGCGGAACAAATATAACACAAAATAAAAGAATCTCCAACCCTCAGGGAAGAGACGGACCTCCTTTAGTATTCTGTCTGATTTCCATCATCAGTCAGAAAGACTTTAAAACCGCTGGAGAAACCGCCTTTTGCCCTAGAGCGGTAACAACTCCTCCACCACCCGCACCTCCCCCCCTTCCCGCTCATGTCTCCAAAGCACATTCAGTGTGTGTCCGTATGAGTGTCTGTGTTACTGTATCCCGGGCTGTCTGCGCTTGTTTCGGGGTAACTCTTCCCCCGCCGCCCGGCTCTCTAGTACTCTACTGCCGTGTCCTGACAAGTCCACTTAAAGGCAAGACTGTTTAATACCGAGGAGCACTTGAGCGATAGGATACAACCGGCAAGGTAGGACGTGGGATGGGAGAAGAGAATTTGCCTCAAACTCCTCCATTAGTAAAAAACGTTCACAATACGGCTTTTGCTGGGAGCTACTTTAAGAGACGGGCTGGGGAGGGATGAAGGAGAGGGAGCTGATCAATGCCATGTGTCGAGGAAACAGAAATGGTAACCGAATGCCTCGGGGTTTGCTTCCCTCTCACTCCTGGCTGCTCAGTGGCTTGTATTTGCTCAGCCATACCTCAAAAGCTGAATCACTCGTCATTAGCTCCGCGCCTCCTTCACCCTTCGCTTGGGGGGCTAAACTACTCACGACTTCAAAGGCTCAATGAAGCCGTACAGAGGAGCCAGCCGCGGAACCCCGGCGTAGGTCAGGCCGGCGCACCTCCTGCCCCACCGCACCAGCCTTGGCCTCCGTCCCCCTGCCCTCCAAGGGGGCTTCGGAGTGCCCCCGCCTATGGATAGCCCGCAGCCAAGCTGAGCCGCTGCCTGCCCGCTCGGAAAAGGAGTTGCGTCCTTGCCTACGCGGAGTGATGGGGTGGCGGGGGGAGGGGGGAAAGGAAGGGCAGGGAAGGGGGCGGGAGGCCGGCGGACGCGGAGGGAGGAGCGCAGGTGGCCCGACATTCCTCAGGAGACTCACTGAGAGGAAAGGAGTTGAGGACGAGACCCTGCTCCCTCCTGGGGGCCGGGGTCTGCTTTAAGTCCCCGGGATGGAGGGGAGGCAGCCAGGGGCCCTCCGCGGGTTTTAACCGACCGGGAAGAAGCGGGTCTGGCACGGGTCAGACCCGAGGGGAGAGCGTGCATCCCTGGCTTGGAGCAGGGGCTGCCCTGTAGTCGAGTCTGCTCGTAGCTCCCAGCAGGTCCCGAGAGATGAAAGGATCAGGAACCCCGTAGAGTCCAAAGGCAAATGAATATCCTTTTTCAAAGACTGTTCTATGTCTTTTTTTGACTTCTTAAGATCTGTTCTGGTTTTTTCTTCTTTCTTTCTTTAAGTCTTTGCATACTTTTCAGAGCACTTATTTGAGCATGATTTATATCTCCTTCCTGAAGCTGATGGACAGCTAGTGCATTCTCTAGTGAAAAAAAAAAAACAAACCCAAACCTCTTTCTTATCCTCAGTCCACCCATCTCTCCGCTCTCCATGCTCCCGATGTTTAGCAATCTGTCACCAACATATAAGGCAGAGCAGACCGTTGTCGATTGCAGGTATTTCTGCCCTCTGTTCCCCCAGTCACGGAGAAAACTGAGAATGTTAAAAAGTTCTGCAAGGCTTCAGGAAGTTTCCCTGCCCCACAGTCAGAGGGGCAGATAAACAGAATTATTTGTGTTCCTCTCCCTGCCCCTGGACCCTCAGACAGTCCACACCTCAAGTCAGTGAATGATACTCAAGTCACTTTTTCGTCAAATCAAGATCATGTCAATACAGAAAATTACTTAATCGGGCATTACCTGCTCCTGTGGAGATGAGTCCTCCTTGGTAGGTCACCCAAAGCCCACCGGGCCCGGCAGGTTGAAAGGGGAGAAAGTGGCAGAACAGCTGGGCTCCGGCATGGTACTGGTTCTAAGGATCACCACCGAGGTCTCTGTTTTCCATAGCTGTCACTGATCACCATCACCGAAGGTTTCTCTCAAAGAAAGGAGGAAGGAAATTTTCTTCCCAAGATGCTTTCCAGCCGGTCATTTGACCCTGACACCCACTGATGACAGTGAAGAACACCCCTCTGAAGAGGCTAAACGCCTCGTAATTTCCTCTTTTCTTCCCCCAACGGCCCCGGCGCACGGCCGCAGAGCGATCTTATCGCCGTGCGATCATTATTCACCGGTGACAACCAGAGATGCAGCGCTCGTAAGTGAGGGTGACAGATTTCAAACGCGGGGCTGCAGCGTACTCAGCCTCAAACATATTCTTCCTCAAACTTTGCCTTGCAAGCAATCATCGGCTTAACTCTTTGCAGCCCCTTCTCTCCTCCAGGCGCGTAGCCCTCAGCACGGGGGGGGGGGGAGTGCTGGTTTAAGGGGAAGAATAGGACAACACAGATGCTTGGCTTGGGACTCTTTATTACGTACCATTTTCTATTCTTGGTTATTTTCACTTGAAACAAATCAGAACCGCCAGCTCTGGAGAGCAGATGGAGGGCTGGATACTTCTCTGTGATTAGGGGCTGGGAAAATCCTCTCTACAAAGCAGATCGCTGGGGATTCACCTGAGGTCCCTCTTTGTCACGAAGCTTGGTATGCAAATTGTCATATGCATGGCATGAATCCGTCTCATAAATACATATACAGAGCTTCTGCACTTTTCTCAGCATGTTGTGACAAAAAGTACAGTTCTAAAAGTGCTATTTCACTCAGACCTCCAGATTTAGCTCGTTTACAGGTTATGAACTACAACGGAGACAGGAGCGAGAACCATATTTCCATGAGAGAAAGAAAAAAAAAAAAAAGTGCTTTTTTCACACGTGCACTTTGTAGTCAAAGGAAATATTTACCACCACCAAACTCCAGCATGTCAGAACAAGTTTCCTCCAAAGTGCAAGAAAGCCTTAAAACAGAGAGAAAAGCGTGTGCAATTCAAAGATGAAATGAAGTGCATGAAAGCTTTCCAAAGTCAGTACCACTAGCCCAGAGCCTGAGTAGCACTTGTAACACGAAGATGTAGAGAGGGAAACAAGATTAGTAAACTCCATTGGTTTTCTAATATTAATTTAGATATATTTGCAGTGCTTTATGATGTGTCTGTCACCTTCTCTGCCCCTCTGCCACCACAAAAAAAAAAAAAAAAGTGGGGACATGACCTGTAACTGCAGCTGAACGCCACCGAGAGCTCATCCGTGGGCCGGCCTGCCGCGAGTTCCTTCCAGAGCCCCAGTGGTCACACAATAGGAAGGACACAGAGGCAGGTAGGTGCCTATGAAGGGGAATTTGAGTGCTCTCTTCATTAAATGTGTAAGATAAGGCTGGTCAAGGGAGGAGAAGAATCCTACAGTAAGCAAAAAGGACAGAAAAAAAGTCATTCTCCTCCCACCCCCATTCCTAAGATCCGATTTTATGCACAGCAGGCAAATAATTTTCCTTTGAAGAATAACTCTCAGCCCCGCTAAAAAAAAACCAAAATAACAAACAAAAACCCACCAAAACCACCAAAACAAACCCCCACAAACCCCAGACCATTTAGACATGGCAGGCATCCTTCTCCTGATTGTAAGAGCGTGTGACGCGAGTGGGGAGCGCGACTAGCCCTGTCCGAGCGTGGTTCCGCGGGCGGGAGGAGAAGCGCTGCCATAGGTGCGCAGCGAGAGCTCCGCGGGCGCGGAGCGGGGCCGCCTGCACGTCCCACAGCGCGGCCAAGGTGGCAGCAGAGCACAGCGGTAGGATGCTCGGCGGACGGCCAGCGGGGGGAAACTTCCCCCATCCTCTCATTTCGACAGTCTCTATTCAAACTGATGCACACTCCTTGCACACGCTCCCCCACCCCCAGGTAATCTTGGTTATAGTCTGATTACTTCGACTTCAAACAATTACGACCCCTCCTCCCCCATCCCCCCCCCCCTCCATTACCACACTATGAATGTGTCGGGCATGTATTTATTTATTTGCCAGCAAACTGCTTTGCGTGGTAAAAAAACTGAAAGGAGAATATAGAAATATACTCTCCGTAAATTACCTGTGATCATACAAGATGGCCAGCCTGGAGTGATGGTCCACTGATCTGTAATACGACCTCACTTATTTTAAAGAGAATGTGAAATAGGATAACATTAAAATATATTATAAAAATGGAAGTGTCTTTTCCATTTTTTTTCTCCCAGCTATATTGTTAGAATGATTTCTGCAGCTTGCAAGAGAGAGGGTAAAAGGAGATGGAAATAATTCTGTAAGTGGAAGGCTGGTCTAAATCATACTGAATAATCTCAATTTTTGTCAGTAATGTAAAATTTTACTTCAGGCCTTAAGTTCATGCAGCTGACAAGGGAAAAAATCACTACATACATTCTTCATGAAATTTTGTAAAATCAGCTTCTTAAAAAAAGGTTTTGAGGAAGGAAAGGGAAGGGGAAGGGCAGGGGAAAGGGAAAGGAAAAGGGAAGAAAAGGAATACAAAGAGACAGAAAAGGAAGGGCGAGGAGACGGGAGGGAAGGGGAG
>JAWWES010000168.1:44493161-44528853 GCA_035583135.1 Lophotriccus pileatus | reverse complement strand
GTGTTATAAAGTAGCAATGCAGTCATGTAAGGGATCTATGAAGCATTGCTAGAGTATGTCTAATTTGATTTTAAAATGTTTTTAATATGCTACTTTAACTGAGAAAGAACATATAGCTTGAAAATATAACTAGACAATCCATCATGATGGTTAATTATCTTCAATGCCAACTATGCATTTCAGTTTGTCTATCCTGAATTTTCAGCTATTGAACCCTACTACAGATTATATATTATATTCTTCATCTGGCTACTTGATCAAATTACTTATGAACCTTCTCATCACGAACAAAAGGGATTCATCTCTGTAACTCCCTTAAGTAACAATTTTTTTTTCTCTTTTCCACTCTTTTGTTGGTTACCAGTTCCTTGTCAACTATAGCATCACCCACCTACATATCCCAGCTGCCACTCTCTCATTTTCCATCCAAAACAGCAGAATACATCACCTGTTATCAATGCTGCCACTCATTCTCAAGAAACAATCAAGAAATAGGTACTTATCCAAGACTGCTGGCACCTATCCATGTTTGCAAGATTGAAGAATTCTAGTTCTGGTCTATTTCCTGTTCCTCATCAGCATAAAGCACAACATGGCTCTGGAGAAACTTCTGACCTTCCACTAGAAGCAGCTAGTCATATAATCTGAATGGAACAAGTTTGTAGTTTTGCCTAAGCAGCTGGTGAAAAACTGATTTCCAACTGCTACAGCCAGAAGGAATCCACTTTCCTGGCCCTCAGGGCTACAGACAAGTCTTTACCTCTGACTTCCCATGTTCTCTGCATCTCTGGTGTTCTGTGGAAAATTCTGTCACTTTTTTGTCTAGCCATTTTATAGCTTGCTTGTTCCTGCCATATAATTTGTCATGCTAAAAGCCATAGCACACTTAGGCCTATTGACTGATTCTTCTTTGCTGCCATTTAATCCCCTTTGCTAGCCTATACCTCCTTTCTGCCAATGGATTGGCTGCTCCACTGCTGCCACTTGTGTAATTGAGGCTGTTATTTTATTTATTTATGCTGAAGTAGGCTGTGGAGTAACTATTTCTGAGTATTAGTTCTTAACTTTGACTTATTTATTGCTTCAAAGGACCTAACTCTTCTCATGCTGCCTGATTTTCTCATCTTGTGCTCCTTTTCCCTCCTCTTTTCCCCTACCCTTTCATTTCTTCCCCTTACCTTAGCACAGAATTTCAAGCCCTAAATCACAAAGTGCAATGTAATAAGCACGAGTGGCTGTGCTATTATAACTTACAAAAGAAAATGAAAAAGGGTCAGGGAAAACGCCCCCATTAATCTCTGCTCTTGTATTTTATAAAGCCACCTTTTCCTCTGCAAGACAGATAGCAAAAGCTGCCAACTTTCAACTTTACTCCAACCTGCCCATGGGCAAAAACAATACAAAATGGAAGATGAAATGAAATACCTCATAGAAATCTTCTAGAAATGACATATTCATATTTGTTTTTTGTTTGTTTCCCCTCCTCACAAACTCTATCTTCTTTTAAAATTTTCTCCTCCTGTGTTACCACAGGAGGGGTTTTGCTGTGTCTAAACACAACACATGGTACACCAGGCACGACACCAGTTTTCATTTGCAGGTGAAAGAAAAAAGCTCTGTTCCAGTTTGTATGTCTGACGGCATCATTTAGAGCTATTGTGTGCTTGACTGGTTATTGCTTCAGCCTCTCTGCCTAATTGTAACCGCAGAAATTCAGTGGGGTTTGGCCCTCCTGCTCCTGCCACACTACTGCCAGGGAAATTTATGAGAGGAACTGGTCTGAGACGACTGTAAGCTAAGAAGGTATGGAGGCAGAGGCACACTGACTATATTTGGGATCTTGTGGCACAATTCCTGATTAAGAAGAGGGTCTACCCTCTATGGAACTGCCACCAAGAGTCTTCTTCATGAGTCAAATTGAGGGGAAAGAGTTTTTAACTGGAATGGGTCCAGCAGTGTTTTAGGCCACATATCTTAAGTCCTTCCCTGTCTTCCAGTATATGCTGTCTCTGAAACTCAATAGATACCTTCTGGTCATCCACCAAAGCACAAAACCATTTTGGAAATAAAGAAGGCTGTGACCTATTTTATATTTTGGGAATGCAGTGGCTATATTTTTGTCGTGTGTTGAGGAAGTATTATGAAGCCCCTCTAAAGTTAAGCAACTCTCACTGCTTTAATCCAAATAATTAATCTACCTTATATTGTATTTTCTGCATTTCTATGACCTCTCACTTAGCAGCAGCTCCTTTCTCCAGAGTGAAAGAGTGACAAGATGACTCATGGCATGATACTTGATTTGAAAGCTATTAACAAAAAGAATCCTCTAAAGAAAAAGTTGAAGGGAACGCTCTAATTTACACTATTTGTGCAACCTTCAGTGGAAGTGTGAGAGGAAGGCTGAAAGGAAAATAAAAGTTATGAAAACTGAAATGCATGAGGTAGGAGGGAAGGAAAGTTTTGGGAGCATTTGGTATCTGAATGCTGTTTCATATTAATCTAGATTTGGTGTGTTGTTAACCAGCAGCCTGCCATTTCCTAATTTTTTATTTTTTATTTTCATTTGGATATATTTCTCAAACCATGAAACAACAGGGCAAACCATTATTATTTCAGTGTCAAATGCAAATTAAGGATGTTTGCTTTATTACCTTTTGCAATGCAATATTTCATAAAAGTAATTTTTCCTCAGTTATTTTTAACATAGGCAGGGATCTCCATATATAGTGTGTAGTGTACAAATGCAGGTATACACAAATAAATATATTTGCATAGCCAGGGATTTGCCTGTACTGATACAATCTTTAAGCCAAATTCAACTTTTGTCCAATTTGTCTCTCCATATTTTCTCAGTATGTTTGGATTAAGCAAGTCTGCAGCTTTCTAATTGTCCTGGTTTAACCCCAGCTGCCAACTAAGCAAAACTGGCACACCAATAAAAGATCAGACTCTGTCCCTTCCTACCATGCACAACCCATACATCTGGCAGATGATTTTGGAAGTACTAAGAAAACAAAGATCATTTCCTGGCATGTATCCTACTCCAGATGAACATGTCAGCACAGTGTTTTCCATTGCTTTCCTGGTGTTAGTGCTCTGTAAAGGGATCCCTTCACCACAGGACTGTCTCTTGCTTAGGTTAGTGGAAATTGTCAGATTATATGACAGCCCTTTACAAATCCCAAATCTGTCTGGACAGTGTTGAAAGAGTAATGCCCTTTTTAAGCCAATGTGAATAACCAAGCATCTACTGTGTATGTCTTACTCAGTGGTTAATCATTAAATGTTGGGTGGGGAAGGAGTCTCTTGGTATTATCAGGATGGAAATTCCCCCTCTCCTATCTTCTTGGAAGACAATGATTAGCTGAAGGTAAACCCTCATGGACTCCAGTCTTTCTAAAGAAACCATACAAATCACAAGTCATCATGGCTGGCAGTAGATGTCTTGCTGTGATTAAAGCTCAAAAACTTCAAGGTTTCTTTCAGGCCCTTAACTCTCAAGTCATAAAAATGACATCAGTCTGATTGCCTGCTTGCTTTTCCTGTGTTTTGTTTCTGACATAAGAGCAGTAGCTATTTTCAGAGCAACTGATGATATCATCTCTTAAAAGTTGGAAAAGACTTACATAAATGGTGTTGCAAAGGTTTGATATTTTCTTGGGGATGGTCCTTCACGCCTCCATTCTGAATTTCTTTTAACGAGTCAGTTGTTCTCACTGATGTAATCCTTGGTTTCAGTTATACCTGTTGCAAAGTAGATGGCAGATGTTCTGCATCCTCCACATCTCAGAAAAGGGTTTATATTGGTAGCAACTGCATTAGTTTTAGATATCATAAAAACATGCATATGAGTGCAGCATGCCAGTATTTTTGGCATTGGTAAGCGAAAAGCTGAACTATGAACAAGTTGCTGCAGCGATCTCAGCAGATCCAGTGATTAATTGTGGAAAACCTGGGAGTTTGTGCACACTTCTGAAGGTTTGCAGCAATCTCCAGGCTTACTATTGCTTTTCATAAGTGTGCTGGACTTGTAGCTGAAAAGTAAACAGAATTCAAAAAACTGTAAAATATACAATATAAGCAAATGGAAGAACATCATTACGTGACTGGATATGCATTTACACACTGTAGAATAATGGTTCCAAAGAAAGTTTTCTGGCCTACTGGGTGAATAAAATGCATTTCTTAAAGCATTCTAATAATACTTCAGTAGTATTAAGGGGGAAATAGGCTAATTACTATTAAGGACATTTAAATTAGTTTCCTGCATATGTTTATGCAGGAGACTCATGCTGCTTGATATAAATTTTCAGCAATTACTACCTAACCTCTTAAATAATCTTCTCCTTCATTCTAGTGGAAAAGAAATAGGCTGAAAATTCATAAGTAAGGCTTTACTTTAATTTCATTTGCTTGCTTATTAAGGTAACTCACACTTATAAAACACAAATGCAACAAAACCAAAGAGAAAAAGGTACATTTAATATAAATTCAGTGAACCAAAGCTCTGAGACCAGAGATCACAAATATTTGTGAAATACGTTTCTGCTGGACAGAGATCTTACGAAGTTCATGGCCCCTATGTACAGCTTGGCTGGCACAAAAGCTTTTGACATGGTCATTCCAAAATATGCTGTGACTGGAATAGCTTATTTTCTTTGGTGGGAAATTAGCATGAAAGGGGAAAGGTAGATTTTATTTAGGATGATGTGTATTAACTCTAGTAGTGCCTTGAACAAGTGATATGGGAATTCAGAACAAAATCCTTGACAAGACAACTTGACACTCAGGATAATTCTTCTCTTCCAGGGGTTTTCTTTTCTCTGTTACTACAGTAGTGCTTCAGTCTAGTTCAACACATTGATGAACATAGGGTCAACTCATTGTCAGATGAAGTTGCTCTGGGCTTTATGCTGTCAGAACTTGAAAACTTCCAAGGATTCAGACTGTACTCTTGGCAAACTTTTTAATCTTGACTGCATTTGTTGGAAGAAAGTTTTTCCCTATATTATGAGAACCACTCTTTTTTCAGTTTATACTTCATTGTGAAGAGGTTGGTTCTGTGTTCTCAACATCCTCCATGCAGGTGTTAGATCACCCTGAGACCACTTTTTTCTCCAGGCTGAATGAGACCTGGTCCCTCAGCCTCTCTTCACAGGGCAAGGGATCCAGTCCCAAATCACATTGGGCCCCTCTGCAGACTCACTCTTCTCCGTCCCTAGGGTGTATAGGGATGGAATCAGGAAGGCTAAGGCACGGATTGAATGGGACTTGACAAGGGATGTGAAGAATAACAAGAAGAGGTTTTATAAATACATAGGTAAGACAAGAAAGCCCAAGGAGAGTGTATCCCCATCCCCAGTAAATGAGAAGGGAGAACTGGAGACAACAGACATGGAGAAGGCTGAGGTACTCAACGAGTTCTTTTCCTCAGCGTTCACTGACAGTCAGCCCTCCCACGTCTCTCAAGTCCCTGAACTTCTAGGTGAGGGCTGAGGGGGGGGGAAGTGCCTCCCACTGTAAGTGAAAAGCATGTTTGAGACCACCTGATGAAGCTGAATAACCACAAGTCTACGGGGTCTGATGAGATCCATCCTGGTGTCTTGAGGAAATTGGCTGATAGAGTTGCCAAGCCACTCTCCATGGTATTTCAAAAGTCAGGGTGGTCATGTGAAGCCTGTGGTGACTGGAAAAAAAGAACCATCAGTATTGATTTAAAAAGTGTAGAAAAGAAGACCCAGGGAACTACAAATGGGGAGCCTCACCTCTGTGCCTGGAGCGCTAGCAATGAGTGGTGTCCCTCAGTTCTCATCTTGGGACTGGTACTCTTTAATATATTTATCAATGACATAGGCAGTGAGATTGAGTGCACCCTCAGCAAGTCTTCAGATAACAAGAAACTGAGTGGTGTGATTGACACAAAAGAAGGATGGCATGCCAGTTGGGGCACCTGGACAAAACTTGAGATGTGATCAAACAAGAACCTAATGAGGAAGAACAAGTGCAAGGTGCTGCACCTGGGACAGGGTAATCCCAGACATGAATGGAGACTGGGAGAAGAAGACATGTAGAGCAGCCCTGTGGAGAAGAACTTGGAATTTCTGGTGGACATGAGCCAACCATGTATGCTCACAGACCAGAAAGCCAGTAATATCCTGGGCTGCATCAAAAGAGGTGTGGCCAGCAGGTTGAGGGAGGCGATTGTCCTCCTCTGCTCTACTGAGACCTCACCTGGAGTATTGCATCCAGCTCTGGGGTCCTCAGTGCTAAAAAGACTTGGACCTGTTGGAGCAGGTCCAGAGAAGGGCCACAAAAATGGTCAGAGGGCTGGAGCACCTCTCCTATGAAGAGAGGCTGAGATAGCTGGAGTTGTTCTCCCTGGATAAGAGAAGTCTCCTGGGGAGAACTCAGTGCAACCTTTAGGTACTTAGTAGGTGGTTATGAAATAGAGGGGATAATGATAGTACAAGGGCAAATGGTTTTAAACAAAAAGAGGAGAGATTTAGGTTAGATGTTTGGAATATATTCTTTACTGTGAGGATGGATGCCCCATCCTTGGCAATGTTCATCACTGGATGGGGCCCTGAACAATCTGATTTAGTGTGTGGCATCCCTTCTTACAGCAGCAAGGCTTGGAACTAGATGATATCCAGGGTCTCTTCCAACCATTCTGTGATTCACCATTCTGTGATTCTGTAATTTGATGATTCTATCATTATTCAATGTATGGAGTGGGCTAAAACTGGACAAAGTAGTTTTATAGTGTTCTAAAGAGTGGCATGTAAATAAGAATAAACAATTCTTTTGATTTCTTGAATGTGTTCTCCTCTTGTTCCTACAGGTCAGGATGCAGTTAGTCCTTGCTGTTGTGGGTACACAGTGATGACTCCTGCTCAGCTTGTTGCCCACTACAACCTCTATGAACCTTTCAGCAAAATTTCCTGAAACCAATCCATTCCCAGCCTGTAACACTACAAGAGTCTCTGCTTCCCATTTACAGGACTTTACATTTTCTTTGCTGAATTTGTTAAGGCTCCTGTTGGCACCATTCTTTCGGCAGGTCTGAGTCCCACCACTCTCAACTCTATCAACTGTTCGCCCCCTTCTTAGTGTCACCTGCAAACTTGAAGAAAGAGCACTTCATCACCTCCTTCAGGTTATTGTCAGAGACACTAAGCAAGACAGATACATATGCAACATTTGTGTTTCAGAATTCAAGTGATTCATTGGGTCTTTCTGGTTCTGACACTCACAAAGTCTCTCCCCTAACTGTTCTTAACTGACTGGCTGAAGTGATTTGAACTAAAGGTAAATTGATGGGCTGTCTTTTATTTCACTGAAAATGTTGCCTGAATAAAGACCAAAAGATTTTTGTCATTCATAATACCGGGCAGTCTTTCAACAAAGGGATTTCAAGAAAATCTTTGGTTCAGCAAATGCACAAAAGTGAGTCTTTTGATTTTCATATCTGCGCAGTGTGGTACTGGCAGGGTGAAGTTGATGTATAATTATCATTAATATATGAATTATATTAAAATTTAAATAAAAGATCTTTGTGAGGAAATATGTGCTCTAAAATGTTAGTGCAATATTTTACAGATTGTCCTTTTGTTGAAGCCCTGAAATAAATAAATGTTTCCAGAAGCAAACACAGGCTATTCAGATGCCAAATTCTTTTGTTTTCATAAGTGTCCCTTTGAATACATTGAATCCTGCATTTAGCACTTGGCATTTAATTAACTTGTTATCAGAGAGGAAGTCAGAGAGCAATGCAATTCCCCATTCTTATAAGTACCAGAATCTGTTTTTAAAACTGTGGAGGCAGAGAACTAATAATAACAGCTTTCTTGGCTTAAATACTATTTCCCTTTCAGGTACACACCACACCTTAAAGAAACTCTCCCCCCAGTGCAGGGGGAAAAAAAGGCAACAAAAAACAAACTCCAAAAAAACCCTCCTTAACAAGACATAGCCCTCAGGATTTTTTTCCCATTAATAAAGTAAGTCACGTTGGTTTTTTATTCTGCTCTGAGAAACCTCATTCGCAGTACATTTTTAAGTTAATGGAGATAATATTCTGGGAAAGATGAACCAATGAGTTTGCATATTTTCTATAACTAGACTTCCAAGAGACCAATTAATTTTAACTGGAATGATGGAGGGACAGTTCTGTTATTCACCTTTTCAAAGTGCAGAACAGGCCTGGCTTTTACTGAGTAGGCTCATCAAATTTACATCACCAATTAATTAAATGTTTGTAGCAATAATTGACCTCAGGAGTAAGTAATTTGGTGATAAATAGATTCCACTCTTTCTAAATACTATTTCAGTGACTCTGAGATGCTATTCATAGCCTTGTAGCTTTGCCACAAATTTCATTAGCAATTTGCTTAAATGCATATTCCATTGTAGAGCTGACAGTGAATCAGAATGAAGTTAAACAATAGAGATTTCAGAGCATAGTCCAAAACAGAAAATAATGTACATTTCTCTGAAACTTCTTCTTTCAGGGATGTATCAGAACTGAAAAAGGAAAAAAAAAACCCACAGACAAACAAACAAACAGACAAACATTAAAAAAAAAAAATCAAAATCTGATTTATTTAGTGTCTTCATGTTTTTCTGTTTTTGTTACTCACTTAAATAATTGCTTAAAGATTTTAGTACATATCTCAGTTTGAGTTCAATAAGGTTTCAAGTAAAAATTCAGGACCTTTTTATTAGTTTTGATTACATACAATGATAACCTCAAGAAACCAAAATGGACATAAATTTCATGTCCTCCCTCCTCCAAACTATTGATTTATTACTCTGCCTTTGTTTAAAACCTATGAGTTAAGTTCAGAGGTGACACTTAAAATGTGTAATTTAGAGTCTTTTATGCTCAGTTAGACACCTTAAGGCCTACTTACATTCACTTACTAGAGTATAAGTCAGTGAAATGGAGTGTAAATTGATGTGATTTACATGTGGAGGAGTTGGCAGAGTGAGAAGGTATTACCTATAGAAGGGAATAGACTTTGTATAGCACTTTCTAATATTCAGCTGGTTTTCTTGCTTCTCCTCAGTACCCCTGAGTAAAGATGTTTGCATTTGATTGCTTAAGCTTCTGTGCATTCAGGAGACTTTCTGGGCCAAAGGCACTGATGAAACATAAGAAGTGTGATAGAAGTTGTGTGCTGAGAGGTGAGTATAGAGTTTATAAATAAGTAACTAAAGACTCTGGTTCACATTCCTCTTTGTAGTTAGCTACAAACCCAGCAGTTTTTTAGTTGCTTGTAATGACTGAAGATTTCTCATCTATGGTGTTTGCTCTGCTTTCTATCAGGAAGATTTTTACATCCAGTGCATGCTGTATGTTGTGCCCTGATGCCTTGTTTGACAAGCTGGCAGGTAAGAGGAAAGCTCCACCGTGCTTTCTGTGGGATAAGAACATGCACCTGGCAGCTACCAGGTTTCTGTAATTTCACACTCTTACCCTGCAGTAAGTTGCTCTTTTGCCAAGTAAGCTCTGTAAAACCTTGTCAGCTCCCAGAACTGTACCACTTGAAACATGTCTGTTGAAACACTACCAGTACAGAGGCAATTCCTGCAGGATAAAGAACCATAAATCTAGTAATCTCAATTTCTATTGCTTTATAAAGCTCTCTTGATAATACAACAGATTAATAATTAAAGAAAAATACTGACCAAAATACATACCCTAACATCATGGTTATAACATAAGCAAAACTCAAGTTTAACATAAATCTGAATCATAAGAAACATATATGGGGAGAAAAGGAAGAGGAGTAATGGAGATATAAGCTATCCTAGTTAGGACTCTGTGAAGACTTTAGAGTGGTCTCCTCTGGTAAGTTTTGTGACATATGTCAGATAAAGTATGAAAAAAGCAAAACAAACAAAAAACTATTCAGCTTTTGTTATGCTGGTAAACCCAGATACATTGTTCTGGCTAAAAAATATTCCAGCAAGAGTCATTCATTTTGCTAAAATAACTAACATTGGCTTTTCTTTTTTTCCTTCTTTTATTTTTTCCTGATACTAATTTGTTTTTTCTTTTTCCTTTTTCCTTTCTTTTTTAATTCCACATCTTGATAAAAAGCCTTTATCAATTCATTGTAGTGATGCAGTTATATATTTTATTACACAAGACGATAAAGACATTCATATCAGTATGGTCTATATGTAAGGTTTTGCTAAGTATACTAGTATGATATACAGGTACAGTTAAATTTTATATGCAGGAAGAGTTATATGAACTATAATTTTATGTACAATATGTTTTTTTTAAAATTCATTTTTATTTTTCCCACAGCTAAACTGTAAATGGGTAGCTAACCACAATAAGAAAATGTACTCTGGGATTAAATTGCTGTTTCATTTTACATTCAAATCTCTATTTTTCAGTGCAGCCAAAAGCTTTTTTGGTGCAGGACTGAATCCAACTAATGCTTTCGGAAACTATAGTCAAGACAAAGCAAGTGGCTTTTTGTTACGTATTAGGGAAATCATATTTTCCAATATTAACTCACTTTCTATACAGCTAGCTTCATCTTGATTAGAATTTTGAAGGTGCTTTTATCCTTTTTTCATTTGTTTCTGAATAAAATCTTATAAACACTCTTGAATTTACACATACACATTTCCCAGATAGTAATATTAGTTTTAAAATGATAGTGTCACCGTCTCATCTCTGAATTCCTTCTTTCAATAATAAAGGCATGAAGCCATCAAAAAATTTACCTAATTGGTGTTCACAGTTATAGTCCATTTTCATCTCATTGTTAAACTGTGCTCCACAAATAAACAAATATTGACCTCACAAATAAAAAATATTTCATCCTGTTTCTATTTCAAAATAGTAAGATTATATTTAAAACAAAACATGTTGTAAAAGAAAAAATAAAATTGTGACTAAATACAGCACTAAATCTGAGATTAAAAATAGAAAGAAGAGTTTGGGAGATCTTGTAACTTAAGAGAAAATAGGGGTTTATCATATTGCTCTTTCTTAAAAAAGAAATATGAAGTACAAGGAACTAAATTTAGAAGAAAGAGAAAATATGCAAGCTAGCTTACATAGAATATCCCCAAAGAGGATAATGAATATGAGGTCACTTGGACTAACTGCTGATGTTCACGTGAGCAAATCTTTATTTTAAGGGAAACTGACTCAGCCGAAAAAAAAAAAAAAGAAGAAAATTACAGCAAATGTCCGTGAAACAATTTTCTGTGAACCAGCAAGTTGTTAGAAAGAGTTTGTACGTATGGATGCAGCTAAAGCAACCAGTATTCTGTCTCTGCAGGGGCTCTTTTACTGGCTGTGATCAGCAGGATCTCTTGGGACAGGGTGAGACTGGGACAGTGGCAGGGTAGCCCTGGCTGACCTGGAGCTCATCATAGCACAGTCCAATGCATGGAAGTGTTGATTTACCAGGACCACTGTGACATTTCAAAAGTATGGCTGTGGTTTTGGAATTAACTAAAAGGAATATAATTATCTGTGATATTTATGTGTCTCCAGTTACTGTACTATTTTGGTGTCAGCTGTGGAGCTAGGATAATGGCAGTGGCCCAAGGAGATACTTCTCTTGCCACAGCTCTGCTGAGTATACAAGAAGAAGCTTTTATATTTCTTTGTCTTTCTGCACTTTTGCTTTTTACAGGATATTTGGGGATACCACTTTGTGCCCCTAAGATTCAGAATTAACATGAAAAAAGACAGAAAATAAATCAAATTGGTGGATTTTTTTGCCTACAGTCACTGAAGATATAGATCCACTTTGGCACAAAGATAGGAGCTCAGGAAGTAGATTTAGACTATAAACTCTTGTAAGAGGAAGCCCTAAAAATAATTCATAAAGAATTTATTGCCTAGATTTAGTAATTATTTTTATTTCTCCTGTTTTATCTAATTAATTTTCTTGGGCAATTTTGACTAAAATTATATCTGAATCGTAGGATGAGGGTTTTTTTATTTTCTGTTTGGCAGACTTTGAGCAGTAAAGTTTGAAGATACCAGAATTCACCAAATAATTTAAAGTTTTTTGTGACCACCTTCATCTCTCCACACTTTAGATAAACATCTTCAACATTTTTTCATTAAATTCACCACCAGTGGTATCAGGAATTGGAAGAAATGTAAGTGTGCATAACTGCCTTTAAGCTGTTAGCATTACTATGTACTGTAAAGACAACAAGGTTTTGAACGTATTAACTAATTTTCTGCTTTGTAGAAGCCTTAATAACCTTTGCATGGGTAATTTAGGCATTTTCTTAAAACATTACCCTTCTATTTAAGTGGTTCCTATATATGTGTAAAACGTGCAACTTTAGCCAAATCCATCTGCTTGTTTAAACTAGGATTCTTTTTTATAATGGGAATGCATAGGTATTTGTAGCTGTTTATTGTGTAGTGGATTATTGACTATGATCCTGAATTACTTGGGAACAGTTTTTAAAAAGCAGATACATTTCCAGGATATTCTCAAAGGTATCTCACCTTTCTAAGATACTTCTACACTTTTAGGCTTTGAAATATTTTATAAAATCTGATGCCTGTAGTTTATATGTTGATGTAATCCCAACCATTTGTTCTTGTTCTTCTGTTTTAAAGGGTGTGCAAAGTTTTTGTTTATGTGATGCATATTTTTGGAGTGAAGAAAAATACAACTTCAATAGATACAAAGCCACACTTTATAAAGTCAAGGACCCACATTCTCTTATGATTGAACTAGTGTGTCTTCACTGAAGTAGAAGGAGGTGTTCCAGATTGTCAGAGTGTGAAATGAGAACAAGATCCTTCCCTAACATGAATCACTGTGAATTTTAACACCATACATATGTCTGAAATCCAAAGAAATACGTATCTATATTTGGTTTTGGAAGCATATGAAATTTGAGTGAGCAGTTTTCTCAACCAAGAAGAATTAAAAATAGCAGATAAAGGTATAAAATGCAGAACAAAATCAAATAAAAATGGCATATGAATCAGTGAACAACTCACGCTATGACCTCTTTGACTGATTCATGAATAGTTTATGTCCTCTCGATCTTTATATTAAGCACAGTTATTCCTGATTTTATGTCACTACCTGCATTTGAAACAGCACATTCCCTGATTACTGACAGGTCTTGGTTGGGTCAAGTATTTTGCTACTTTTTTCATCAAATAAATTCACATTTGATGCTATAAAATGCAAAAAGTTAATCCACGGCAGCAGTATTAATGTTACATGTCATCACCTGTACTTTGGCTTCAGCCGTAAAGGTCACTACTGGTATTATTAAAAGAGAAGTGTATTTAAGTAAGGAGTTAGAAAAATCACCAGAGTCACAGCAAGGCAGGAAGAGAGAAGACTTTCTAAGGTCTAGTCTAATTGACTGGAATTATCAGCTCTCCCACACAAAGGGAAAGCTCATGAACACTTCTTGGAGTAGAAATTGAGATCCTTAATGGGAAGCAGGAAGAGTCTGCATTTCAAAGGAAGTGAAGTAGTCAATGGGTCTGTCGTATCCTGAGTTTCCTCCTCTCCATTTTTTTCCCTGTCTAAGATTATGATGGTTATATTTTGGGTTTGGGCCCATGTCTCTTATGATCTTGCTGAAACTTCCCTTTTTTATCTGATATCTCCAGCAACAAAGGAAGACCGTGCACTACTAAGAAGAGCATGATTCTCTCCAGCTCCCTTTTCCTTATGCTTGTAATATCTGCTTGAAAGATATGACTGGTTCTTAGGAAAGATGCATTTTCTATATGTATTAGCAAATCCCATTAAAAACTCCATGGAATGTTTTTCACTTAGGCATGTAGAAGAATAATTTTTCCTTGTTTGAAGAGCTCCATCTACATTGTTTTATTAAACAGAATGAAAAGAAACAACCAAGATTGATCAAACCACTTTCAATAAAAGATGGATGGAATGTATGGAACTGCAGGCAAACCTCTCCACATGTCAGTCACTGACTCCCTACAGGGGCACAGGTTTCACAGCAAGCATAGACTGGTGACCTCTGGATGTCCTTTCTATTCCAAATCACTACATGATTCTAAAATTGTATTTTGGTTTTCTTTGGTCCAGGTTATGGGGTTTAAGACTGAATTTTGGATCTCTCTGTTTCTACAGTAAAAAAATCAAATTGTAATCTTAACAATAACTTCCTTAAACAAATCTAGTAACTTGCATCCTCAGTAATCACAGAGTCAGTTAGTAAAAAGGTTAGGTGACACCAATCTACAAAAGATAAAGAAAGTGCATTACATTTTGCCATTAAAACTCACCTCCTTATCCTTGGAATTCCTTGTAAAGACAATTAGTGGGCTAGCCAAGTAAATCAGATCTCAAGCCATGGTTGGGAGCCTCAGAAATCACAGATACAGTCTGCCTGTTGATGTAGCCTGGTATCCCCCTGTGATAGCATTTTGTGGAAACCATGCATTCAGTATGCTCTCACTGTTTTCAGGGTGTATCCTGGACATCCAGGTCAAGAGGTAACAAGTGCTTTCCCTCTTTCCCTCCTTGACTATTCAGTTAAACTTAAATGGGATAAAGTGAATGTCAGTGGTGACATCTTTCATTGTTTGCCTACTTTCGAAAATCATTAATTCGGAGTTTGGCTTGACTTGGATTTGAACTCTGATTATTCCTATTGGTATGTTACAAGCTACCTCGGAAAGATGACAGGATAAGTGCAAAACTCTCCTATCAAAGACAAAACCAGATGACAGCTAGCACAAAGCATATGTTGTGGCAGGAACAGCCACAGCTGCTTCAGGAGCACTGAAAATTCTCTCTCTGCGGTGGAGCTAATGAGGATTAACTTGGAGAGGGAAGAAAGAAGAACTAAAGAAATACTGCATTGTTGCAGCAGTGATTTTTCCAGTTATGTTTTATAGACTTAACTACATTAATCATTTCACTAGTGTTTGCATCTGTGAAAAATGGAGAAATAATGTGTGTGTTCCAGGAAGAAGTTAGAAAATATATTTACAAATTTATTCATTAGAATTGTTCCACGAAGGACTTGTAACTGAATTTTTAAGGCTTGACACATTTATAAAACTCCTGAAAGGTTAATATCTCTGCTCAGTGTATTTCTGATGTTGTTATTTATGCCTTCTTAGTACACTATTTTTGTAATCTGCTTAGATAAACTGTGGCTATGAATGCAAATTTTTATTTTGCTGGTTTGTCTCTGAGCAATGCTTAGCATCACTACATGTGTTAATTACGAACTGAGCAACATCAGTTTCTGTGTATGGGGACAATTAAATAGGAGATCAGTTGTAAGGGACATAAACCACAGATAGATGGAAATAGTGATTCTAGTCATTGTTCTCTTCACAGGCAGTGGCTGTGCTCTCACGTCACGTTCTTGTGACAGTGAGTAAGTACTGTAAGAATGAAATAAGCTTTGTATTTCTGTAGCAAAAGCTATATCTCGAACTTTGCTCTGAACCCCTGATCCCATAGAGATAATGCTCTTCCTAGCATTGCTGAACTCCTAAGCTATAAGTAAAATCCAAAGAGTCACCTCTGCACTGTCTTCTTCTCAAGGGAAAACTTTCTATTTTGTGCCCATTATTAAACACATAGGATCTGAATATTACCTTTAACAAAACTTAGGAATCAGTCACTCTGCTTATCTACATATCTCTGGCTGTATCCTGAAATGCAAAAGAGAAGAAAATTGCTTAAGCACCTTTAAGGATATTGCTATTAGACACTAATGTTGCTCCTCTTGGCACATGGCAGAGATAAAGAGAGATAAACAGCAAATGTCAACTGGGAAAGGACCTCAGCAGACTGAGTTACTTATACACAGCATAGTCATACAAATCATTTCATTTCCTTGCTTCTACCTTCCTATTAAATATCTCTTATCTCCCAGAAAGGGTCTTCTAGGGATCCCCCTCATGGACTATGCTACCATGCATTCAGCAGTATCTCAGCTATTTAGTAATTAATAACATTGTAATTTCATAATTCTGATTTAAAAAAATTGGGTGAATTATTGCTTACAAAAAGTACAGCAGAGAAACTTTTTACAGTTACTTAAAGGTATGACTTCTGAAAGTTATCTGCTTTTTCACTGCTGTTCTATCTTTACATAGTCACAGATTTCCTAGAAAAATACCTGTTAGTCAGAGAGAGGATCTGGCTGCAAATATCCTTTTTCCTATAAGCCAAAGAATTTTGACAAACTTACAGTTCAGGTAAGTTTATATTCAGGGCAGTTGCCTCACTGGACAGCTGGTTGTGTGCAGTTGTCTCAAGTCAGTGTTCTCTTTAATTTGCCTTCAAGTTCTCTGCCTTGGAATAACTCATTAATGGACTAGTGTACAAAATCTGTTATTTTTCACAACCAGTGGCCCTAATTCTTAAGTAAATATGATCAGAAATAAGGATTAACTTGCCTGAAATGAACTGCAGCAAAAAACTTGTGAGAGAGAAAGATAAGGTTATGGACACCTTATGGCGTAGTCTGGTGGACTGTTGACTTTTATGACAACAGGGGCAAGATCAGTACTTTCATACATTCTGAAGGGAAATTATCTTAGTATATGTAATCTCCACACAACTTTTAGGAAATGTATGTTCACTTATCTCACTCATTTTTATTTTGCTCTCTTTTCCTTGAACTTTGTTGCAAGGCTTTGAGTAAAATATGTATCAGGAGTTTTAAAATCAAGACTGGGGAAGCAGAACTCCTGCTAAGTGCTAAATAGGTGTGCCCTGGCAAAGGGTGTCTAATTCTTTGGTGCTCTGGGCTCATGAAAAGCAACAGAAGTTCCAATGATGATTAATGAGAATTCATGACTGATTTTTATCTTGAATATCACGGCCATAAATACAGTCTTAGGACCTTAGTGACTCAGTAAATTGAGGTACCTCAGCTTCCTCTTTATAGATTGGTTTTTGTTTGGGTTATTTTTTTTGGTTTGGTTTGGTTTTGTGTGGCTGGTTGGTTGTTTGTGGTTTTTGTTTTGGTTTTTTTTTGCATAGCCTTTCTAAGGATTTGTGGGCATGTGATCTTTTGGATACTGATGTCCTTGTGTAAGCGTGTAAACAAGTTAGGTTAAACAGGAAATGTGAACCACTGCACTGTGGTGTTTTAGCCACCCTTGCTTCCTATTTCCAACATCCTTCCTTGACAGACTTAACAAGATTCTTTTGTCTTAAGAAAATAAAATTATGCGTATCAGATTTCCTTTAAGGGAGAAGTTTCTACATAGCACCTTGCTTTTAACATGACTAGGACTCTGGGTATGTCTTCTGTGCCCTTTGATACTGGCACACTGGCTTCCCTGGCTGCCCTCTAGAAATTGTAGAGATTTTGGCAAGAAGAGATTCAGGTCTGTTGTGCTGGAGATTTGCATGAGCACTTCTTCATTTCGTTTGCAACAGTTTGGTTTAACTTTTGATGGGAAAGTAGAACTCATAGTGTCTGACCTATTTATCCCTTTTTTGTTCCTTGTTTTTGAGATAAAAGTGTCATATAGATGAATTGCAGACAACGGGGTATGTGTGTTTGGTTACCGTGTCACTTTTGGTAAATCAAATAGAAAAATCTTTTGTAATCAGCTAGCCTTTAACTTAATAACACATTTGATAAATTGCTTGTATACAGTAGGTTATCAAACCCAAACATTAAAGACTTCAGTTTGACACTGCAGGAATGAATCATACAGACACAAAAGGCCAAATTTACAATTCTTTATCTGGAGTAAAGAAAAAAAATCCTGTCAGTTTCAAGACCTGCACTAATGACTGAATAAAGAATTTTAAATCTAAGGAAGGAAGTTAAAGATGTGATTGAAGCATAACTGTTCATTACAACAGCATTTCCAATTCCTTTACCAGGGAGTTTTAGAACTCTGTGGATCATAGTCTGTATTTTATTGTATGGTAACGTTAAGAAAGACCTTCTTATATTCTTTTTTTCCCTTCTTTTCCTAATTTATTCCCATTTCTTGTAACTTTTCAACTTCCCACATATACAACCCCCATACTGGATCTGCCACGCTCCAAAACATGTGAGTGACAACATGTTTGACAGTCTTTGGGGTGGTGAAAGGTCTGCTGAGAGCAAGCCTCCCCAGCATGCTCATCAGGTTAGTAAGGATACTGTCATATGGATGGCAGTGCCATATATTCTTGTCAGCCAAAAGTGTAAAGTGATTGGAAGCCAACCTTTTCTCACAACAAAAGGAGAAAAGACTGAAGAAATCTTGAGCTAGTGAGTTGAAAGATTACAATGCTTTCCAATTTATCAAACAAGACTCCCTTCAAAGAACTTTGCAAATATACCTACTTCTTTTTTCTGTCACTTTCATACTGTAAAGAGGCCTTACAGTGGCTGCAACTTTAATTTATTTGAATTTTATCCTCTTTTATGATGCTGGAACAGTGTGCTGAGGCTTTAGGGTAAATACAAACTAAAAGCCATCTTGTTCCTTTAAGACCTTCATTGTCCTGTTTTAGAGATCCCCCTCTCAGAAAGATCAGCAATTTCAGGTTATGCTATTGTGTTAAAACAAAAATACAATTTGTCCGATTTCAATTTGCATTAAAATTTACTCTTTACTTGTTGCAGAGGTAATAATCATAATAATTATTGGCAGATGAGCAAGATAAAGTGTAGTAAGCATTTACTATAGTTGCTGTCCCTATTATATCACACCACCAAATGTGACTAAACATCCTGAGGTTGAGAGAAGACAATCCCTCCCTTTGCACACCCTCATAAGAGCCAGGTAAAACATGATTTCCACAAGCTCCTTTTGATACAGGTAAAAGTAATTGTTGCCTATTTCAATCTGGTAGGAGAAAGACTCAAAGTTAAGCAACATTTTCTAGGTCAGAAAGAGAATCAGCATCTGTATTTTCAGTGGAGTGCCAGAGCTCTGACTTCTGTCTTGTGCTCCCACAGCTAAATTTTATCTCATAAAGCTGAACAGTGGTGATGAATGTGCTGTGGAATTTGCTTTGCAAAACAAATATTTAACTTTCTACACATCACTGAAGACCTGATAAAACTCTTGAGTGTCACCTAACCAATTTCCCTTTCTTTTCAAACCCAAAATCTTTTTATCCTTTCCATCTAAATGTGTGGTTCAAATAAAATTGGAAAGGCCATTGACAGTTCTTTTCAAATATCATCCCCGTAAATAGGATTCACAAAGTCAGAGTGCTCAGAATGAGACTTAGAAAGAAAAAAAATCCCTTTAAAAGAATAATTTTTTTCAAAAATTGTGGTTAGTCTAGAGGGCTAATGTTTCATTCTTGTTTTCAGGTGTGGAGAGGCAGATGGCCAGGAAGCGGGGGGGGGTGTGTGTGTGAGGGGTTGATGTGTGCAGCTTTGACAGCCTGGGTGATGCTTTCCCATGCACAGTCTTGTGGTGCAAATTCCATGGTGGGGAAGGGCAGACCAGGAGCAAAGCAAGCACTCCAGAGAGCAAGATAGTGAGATAGACAATTTGTTCCAGCAAAGACGTGGGAATGCTGGCACGAGATAATTCACCTAACTCCAATCTCCAAAATGGGAGTTTGGAATGCACAAAAGGCATTTTTTATTGTTTATTGTTTACAGTAACTTCCTATGAAAACTGAAGGCTTTCCTGGATTGGGTAAAATATTAAAGACGTCATAGTCGCTGAAAAATATATCCAAATACAACACTGGTAGGAAAAGTTAGTCTGAAAATGTCAGTGTGATTAAGGAATTCTGCACAGGGAATTTTATGCAGTTGGCTTTCAACTGTTTTCAATAAATTAATTAAATATAGTGCTTACATAATTTCTGAAGAAAGTGACTAAGTATGAAAAGGGAAACATAATTTTGTTACCATATATGTTGGTTAAGTGCCTATAGGTTCACCACTTAATTTCTGGTCTTATCCTAAAATGGGATACATTGAAAAAGATAAGGTGCGTTGAAAGGACGGAAGTCTGATTAAGGAAACAAATTACTTCTATATTAAGAATATACAAATAGATTAAGATTATACAAGGCAGAAAAGACACAAAGAAAGGGGAATTACAGAGATCTAAAGCAGCATTATTTGCCTGGGGAAGGTATGTTTATATGCGATGACTATTTCTCTAAATACAGGAAGCAATGGAAATCAAATTAAGTTTTCATATAGTAGGTTCAAACCAAACAACATGTTTTGGTTTGTTTTTTTCCTGCATAAAAAGTATTAGTCTGTGTAACTTGCTGTTAAAGTGCGTTGTCAATGCCAAAAATTTACATGAATTTAAAAACTCATTAAGCAGACTCAGAGAAGAATAACCTATTAAAGGTAAATAAACATAAGATACAACCTGCTACTCAGGAAGGTCTTGAACTTAGGATAAGAGGAAGCTGTTAGACTGTACTAAGAAAACAAGTCTTTAATAAATTTTCCTGTGTTTCTGTACTGCTCTGTAGATGACTCTACTCCTCTTGGATCTTCCTTGATCAGTACTGAAAGCAAGAAAGAGGATTACATGTGTCTTCTGTTCTACCAAGCAAAGTTACTTTTTCCTGGAATTCAAAAAATCTAAACAAGTATCCAAAATTTAGCAAAACTAAATATTTTGATTGTCAGAAAATATTTGGCAATGTTGCTGTGAATTAAGGTTAAAAAGAAACAATAAATAGGCAGCCTACCTATTTACAAGACAGAAAATCTCATTTTCTTTATACACCTATTCATATCTACCTGCAGTCATTGCAGGTAAGAACGTAACCGCTGGTAAGAATACTTAAACATATAATTACACTAAAAATATGGTAGGTAAAGTAGTAAAACAGGTAGAATCAGATAGTACAACAGCAAGGCTTATTTTATATTGGATTATGTTTAAAATTTTGTTATTATTTTTGGACCAGCTCCATTGAAAAGATTAAAGAATCCCTTCCTAATTTTTTGGTGACATTTTGTAATACTCCTTGCCTCAGTCAGTTTGCTTAACTTTCATCACCTAGTCATCTAAAAGAACAATTTACAAGATGCATATTTTAATAAAACAAAGTAGGTGAATTTTTATTATCATAGAATCAACCGGGTTGTAAAAGACCTCTGAGATCATGAAGTCCAACCCTTGATCCAATACCACTGTTGTTACTAGACCATGGCACTAAGTGCCACATCCAGTCTCATCTTAAAAACCTCCAGGAACGGTCCTGATACAGGTCAGGGTACCACTGGCCTTCTCGGCCTCCTGGGCACTCTGCTGGCTCATGTTCAGCCGCCTGTCAATCCAAACTCCCAGGTCCCTTTCTGCCTGGCTGCTCTCCAGCCACTCTGTCCCCAGCCTGTAGCACTGCAGGGGGTTGTTGTGGCCAAAGTGCAGGACCCGGCACTTGGCCTTGTTGAACCACATCTCGTTGCAATCAGCCCAACTCTCCAGTCTGTCCATGTCCCTCTGCAGAGCCCTCCTGCCTTCCAGCAGATCAACACTCTCCCCCAACTTGGTGTCATCTGCAAACTTGCTAATGGTACACTTGATTCCTTCCTCCAGATCATCAATAAAGATATTAAACAGGACTGGGCCCAGCACTGATCCCTGGGGAACACCACAAGTGACCAGTCCCCAGCTGGATGCAGCCCCGTTCACCAGCAGTCTCCGGGCCCGGCCCTCCAGCCAGTTCTTAACCCAGCAGAGAGTGCACCTGTCCAAGCCATGGGCTGCCAGCTTTTCCAAGAGTATATTATGGGAGACAATGTCAAAGGCTTTGCTGAAGTCCAGATAGACCACATCCACAGCCTTCCCCTCATCCACCAGGCGGGGCCCCGGATCATAAAATGAGATCAGGTTGATCAGACAGGACCTGCCCTTCCTAAACCCATGCTGGCTGGGTCTGATCTCTTGTCCATCCTGTAGCTGTGGTGTGATTGCACTCAGGATGATCTGCTCCATGACCTTGCCAGGCGCTGAGGTCAGGCTGACAGGCCTGGAGTTGCCTGGGTCCTCCCTGCAGCCCTCTTTGTGGATCGGGGTGACATTCGCCAAATTCCAGTCATCTGAGACCTCCCCAGAGAGCCAGGACTGTTGGTAAATGATGGAGAGCAGCTTGGCAAGTTCTTCTGTCAGCTTCCTCATCACCCTAGGATGGATCCCCTCTGGTGCCATAGACTTGTGAGGATCCAAGTGGCTCATCAGGTCGCTAACTCTTTCTTCCTGGGTTGCAGGGGAGCTATTTGGCTTCCTGTCTCTGTCTGCCAGTTCTGGAAACCAGTCATCCTGAAATCAACCTTTTTTACTGTTGAAAGCTGAGGCAAAGAAGGTGTTAAGTACCTCAGCCTTTTCCTCATCTTTGTGACTATGTTCCCCCCACGTCCAACAAAGAATGGAGGTTTTCCTTGCCTCTCCTTTTGCTAATGATGTATTTGTAGAACCACTTCTTGTTATCCCTAACAGAAGTGGCTAGATTGAGTTCAAATTGTGATTTTGTCTCTCCAATTTTCTATCTACATGATCTAATTATATTCCTAAACTCTTTATGAGTAGCCAGCTCTTTTTTTCCATATTCAGTAAGCTCTCTTTACCTCCCAAATTTCCTTTAAGATCTTCCTGTTCAGCCAGGCTGGCCATCTTCCCTGCTGGCTCACCTTTCGGCACACTGGGACAGCCTACTCCTGTGCATTCAAGACTTCCTTTTTGAAGCATCTGCATCCCTCCTGGACCCCTTTGTTTTCAAGGGCTGTTTCCCAAGGTACCCTCTGAACCAGTCTTCTAAGTAGGACGAAACCTACTCTTTGGAAGTCCAGGGTAGAAATTTTATTGATGGCCCTCCTTGCATCCCTGAATATTGAAGACTCTATTATTTCATGGTCAGTGTGCCCCAAATGACCTCTGATCACCACATCTCCCACCAGCCCCTCTCTGTGAACAGCAGGTCTAGTGGGACCCCAGCCCTGGTAGGCTCATTTACCAGCTGAAGCAGGAAATTATCCTCTATACACTCTAGGAATCTCCTAGATTGCCTTTTCTCTTCTGTGTTGAGTTCCCAGCAGACATCCAGCAGGTTAAAGTCACCCACAAGAACAAGGGCTGGCAATTTTGAAACCTCCACCACCTGCTTGTAGAATAATTAGTCATCCTCATCATCCTGTTTGGGTGGTCTATAACAGTGTCCCACCAGGATGTCAGCCTTGTTGGCCTTCCCCCTGATTCTGATTATGCTCCACTCTTCAATAAAATGATCTCTCCTGCCCTTGCTTTGCATCTAATTCTACAATCTCCTTCAAATTCTTAGTAAGCATAAATCTGCCTTTTCTGGTGATTGATACAGAACTACCTTGATCTTTAAAAATGGTGCACACCTAATCCTAATAATACATACCCAAAGAATTGAATAAAAAAAAAGAAATAAAAATTAAAGCATGAATCTTAAAAAATGTGAGGAACAAATCTGACTTTATTGCCTCTAAATATGGTGTTCTAATAGTGTAAATTAGATTTCATATCATTACCTCTGAAAGGTCCTAGCTACTGCATATCAGATTAAAACTAATATTACTACTTTTATTTCAAAAATTCCTGGTGTTCATAGGTGTGTTGACCCACCTGAAGGGGAGGTAATTCTGTTAAACTAACTGAAGCTAAACCAATTGTAGTTGGAAAAGACAGACAACCTTTTACACAGAAACTGGCTGGCTTTTTTCACTTAGAAAGAGACCTTTTCCTTTCTGTCTCAGAAAGCTGCATTATTATTCATTTCAATGACAAACATTTCCTCTTCCTACAAACTCTAAATTTCTCCTAGCCTTAAGCAATCATGTCTGCGATCCTGCTACTGAAAGAAAAAGATCCTGAAAGACCAGCAGACTGAAAGGTGACTAAAGAGTTGGAGCCATGATTATTTGCCTAGACAAAGATGTTCTGTTAATTGTATGGAGAGGCAGTGATGATCTAGAAGAGTCAGAACTGGATGTGCTTGCTCTGAACAGCTGAAGAGCAAAGGTGAAGCGCCAGGTATTTAGTGTAATTCTCTGTGTTATAAAAATCAGGAGTGCCATGGGAGTGATGCATCACTTTGGCTTGTCAGACTGGTCCTTCTGTGGTACAGGTTATGTCTGAGTCTGTCTGAGTTTGCTCAGAGTCTGAGATAAGAAAAGACTTTGAATCTTTCTAACATCTCTTAAGAAACCAGACACCTGAACTGCAAACAGATGACATAAGCAACATTAGTCAATAATTTGGAAGTTTATCTCTCTTTTGTACAATTCAGTGGGTGTTTAAACATTGATTTTCTTGAAATCAGAATCACGCTCCCATGTTCTAAGTTAATTTTTAACTAATGTACAGAAAGAAACCTTCATTAAATTTCTGCTTCTGCATTATTTGTCCCAACAACAACACCTCCCTTTACTATTGCAGAGGCCTCAGTTCACCAGCCTCTTGTCCTCCAAGTTCCTTGAAATCAATAGCACTGTATTCAGTCCACCATAAAATAATGAAAAGGCTGTTAGCCTAAATCCCCCATAGCACTAAAAGATATGGAAGCTCATTATGTGATCATTATTAAGAGTGGAATAAGGGTTGAAAAATACTTTTTTAAGGTTGAAGTGTTAAGGTTTTGTTGTTTACCTAGGACTCTGTGTTAGAAAGTCCTTTTGTTTCATGGACTCTCTGTGGACTCCCAGGCGTGTAAAATATCATGACCTGCAGCCTGAGATCAAATTCTGAACCTCCTCTTTTGAATTTTTCAACTTTGCATATTGCTGCTGGTCTAGAATTTATTAATGTGATGTTCAGTTTGTCCTCATTTTCCTTTCATTAAGGGAAACATGGACAGTCAGTAAATTTGCCAATCAGCTATGCTTGACATTACTGTACTAGTTCAGCGAGTCTGAAGTCTTGTGAAGTGCCTTCCACTCATGGACAATTAGAACTGAAAATCTTTTATTTGTTCTTGTCACTTGCAAGCTTTTTTAAATATAATACGACAGAAATAAATCAAATGAGGTGATTTTTATTATACCAAGCTTGTCTAGCATTGTTATGTCAGGTTAAGTTACGGTTTTAAGAGGAAATCACCAAATTACCCATTTATGGTCCTATTATGGTAAATCACAACACCATTATTAAGATAGAAAACTATACAAAAATAAAATTATTCTCTCTATTTTTTCTATTAATTCTGGAATTTCTCAGCTATATATCAATGGAGAGAGAAATAGCAGCCAACATATATCCAGTACACGTAAATGAGTTTGTATATAGCTGCTACTTACTGCATTTAAAAATAAAGCAGCTTATGTAAAACCTGTTGCATGTTTTTATAACTATAAATGGACAGTATGCTTTTTATGTGAAAGCAAACACAGTTTCATATCAACCGGTTAGGCCATAAAACTACATTGACCCTTTGAGGTCAATGAAAATAATGATTTCAGTGGGCTTTTCAGTTAGATTCTGTGTATATATTACCAGAGATGTGTATTTTGACTGTAGTAGTAAACAAAAGTATTTACAGCAAAAGGAATCATCCTTAAAGAGAGACTATTTTGCTTTCACTTACTAACCAAAATTTGCTTCCTTTGGTTCAGGAAGCTTTTACACTGTTTCACTCTGATTTAGTAAAATGAAAACAAAAGTTTTCTTAAACTCTTTTTTAGCCTCATTGCATAATTTTAGAAAAGAGTTTGGTGGTTCATGAATGGCTTCAATTAAGTAAAAATATATAATTTGTATAAGTCAATAACTTGAAATAATCATGTTTAGAAAATCAAATGAACGTAATGAACAGAGGAAAATGCCTCTTCTAATATTGATATTGGTTTAAGTCAACATTTTGTTGACATTTGATTTTTTTACTCATTGAAGTTCAAATTACAACAGTGAATGCATATTTGTTTCAGTTTTAAATTTCTTTTTGTTTAATATAGCTGTCAAGTCATGAAAAAACCTCAGATCACACAAATGACAGTTTTATATAGAACACTATTTTATAAGGTGATTAAATTTCATTTGTCTTAGCTTCAAAAAGGAATGGGTTATTTCAAATTTGCAAAGTCACTAACAAAAATTTTGTATCTGATTTGCTTCATTTGTAAAGGCAAGCTGAAGCAACTATTTTCTGCTGATGTTCACAATGAGTATATTCCCTTGTTTCACAAACCATTAGAGATACTAGGTTTTTAAAGCTAATTTGAAGTAACTGATGAAAAAAGAGCTTTTCTTCTAGTTGTCTATTTCATCTTATAACCTTTCTAAATGCTCTGACAACAAGCAGGCTTAAATGTAAATTTTGTTTCTATTCAGAATTAATCTCTAAATAGAGTGAAGAATTAGTCCAGTACAAAGAAGCCTTGAAGGGGTCATATTCCGTTGAAATTAATGACTCTACCAAAATTACATTTCTAATAGTGGGTACTATTTGCAAGGTTTCATTTTGAGGGGGGAGTGGGGGGAATCTTATATTACCATTTTCATGACAATCAAGTTTTGCTTTCGATTTTACCACTTGCATTTTACTTTCTATTTCTATGGTTTTTTTTCCCACTCTGTAAATCAGATATTAAAAGTTTAATCAGCAACAGATATTTTCCATCCCTTATGTCTGTCACCCCTGCTAAAACTTACCTTCCTGGAGCATTTGGAGTCTGGTTGGTTTGTTATACACTGGAAATTCTTCCCAAAAGGGAACTTCTAACTCCTGCCCAGCTCTAAGAGTTGCTTCCAGTGTAAACAATTTTTCTGAAAGCTCTTTACTGTTCTATTCAGATTTCATATAAAAGAGCCATAATTCTGCCAGAACCTCTCACAAAGTGTCCAATGATTGGTGCACGTGAAGTAGAGGTGAGCAGACCAACTGAGGATGTCATAGATACACATCTCAGGCAATTCAGGGCAGACCTGGTTGTCCTAATGAAAAGGTTACCCTTCACAGTGATGACCTGGTTCTCTGTGTTATTTTTAAAGTAAAACATGAAATCTACCCACTTAGTTTAAGGAAAGTGAGGTGGGATCAGATGACCCCACTGCAGTCCCTTCCAACCTTACCCATTCTGTGATTCTGTGAAAGGAGCAAACTGGTTTTCCCTCCAAGAGGATGGTCAAGGCTGGAGATCAGGTATGGCAAGTGCTTACATGCCACTGGGAACCTCACTTGAGCAGGTGTGGACAAAATTTCTGATGTGTTCCTGACCACAGGGTCTGACTGTTGTCTAATTCTCATCTTGTGATTGCTGAACTGGGGAACACTGAATGGTTCCAGCCCCCTGGCTGCCTTTCAGTGTGCTGCTGTGAGGGATCTGGCTCTCTGAATGTGCTCTGCAGGGAGCTGCAAGCTCAGCTCAGAGGTTTCTGTAACCACTTTTTTTAGTTGCCTAAGTCCTGTGTAGACTCAAGACTTTAGTATAAAAAAGCTGCGGCTGAATTGGAGGACATTTAGGGCAGGACTGTAAATAATGAAGTTGTTTAACAAAGATCATCTCCTGTCCACAAAAAAATGTTTCTGGCTTGATTTTCAAAGTTTTGTATATATGTAGTTTCAGTTAGCTTCACTGCTTATATACTGCTGTTTATGTTAAGTATTCTTGATTCTTATTAAATTTATATTTTTCACATAGTCTCTTTGGTTTTTTTGTTTTGTTTGGTGTTCCACAGAGGTATACAGTTTCCTCCTTTAAGGAAAAAATACATATCACATGAATGCATATGACTTACTGTTTTGACTATTGCAGACAACCTATTCAGCTTTATTGAAAGTTTTGATATAACCAACTGCCAGTATCTCAAAGAGAATTTCAGGACTAGTGATTGAAATGTATATACTTTTTCCAGGACAGTTGAATAATGAAAATGTATTTAATTATTTCCAGCCTCTCAAATGATGTACAGTGTAATTAACTATGATGTGTATTTCCCATCTAATTAGAGAAACTGTAGCACCAAACTAATTGGACACAAAAGTACTTCTGAATAACAAAAAACAAGTTTATCAGTTCTTGTTCTTGTCATAAAAGTGGTATGAATACAGTATGCAAAAAAAAAAATAGGAAAGCTGTTAAGATGATCTTCATGTCAAGAAGAATTTCTAATAGTTCCTCTCAGACTCAAGTGTGTCATTGCCTTATTTGATTAAAGCCTCCTTCCTTTTAAGAGTAGCTGCCCACCAGCTTTCTGGACTCATGTCACACAACTCCCTATATCATCTTCTGCTCAGTCAGGAAAATCTTTCCCTATAAGTAATGGGATTCTCATTAATCCACTGACATATACTTGCAAGATTTTATGACAGACATCACAGACATTTGTTATTTGTCCTAAAAACTTATCTTCTGGAGCCATACTAAATTTTGTGAATTACAGCTTTTTTTAGGAGAGAAACAGCTTCTACAGGAGACATCTGAGAATTCTGTCATATCCTAAAAAGTAAAAAAGAAACTAGGTAAAGAACAAAAAAAACTCACCCAAAACAACAAAATCAAAGTACCTCAATGATATCATAGTGATCATCTGAAGAATTTAAAACTAGTTTTGTAATATTGGTGAAGTCAGCATCCAGCTCCTGATTTTTGACCTATTGAGAATAAAGTATACTAAGAACAATTGCATTAGTGTCTTAAGAAGTCTGTCCTTGGATTCTTTCAATCTTTTGGTAATCTCATATGGAAAAAAGAAGGAGAAAAGAAGAGGGAAGAAAAGAAGAAAGGGAGAGGAGAGGAAAGGAGAGGAGAGGACAGGGCAGGACAGGACAGGACAGGACAGGACAGGACCTCTCCCCTCCAAATACAAGTATTTCTATATTGCTACTTTTTCTTCATTGCTTTTTCCCCATTTTTGTTATTTCATTGTAAACAGAAAGGTAATTTTGTCTGAATCCAACTCACTAGAATCTGTGATGCTCTGATAATGAAGTATTATATTTACATTTCTTTCAAAATGCAGCCCATATCGTTCTCTCTGGTTTTGTGAAGTATTTCAAGGATTTACTTCTGACACACAGTACATATCAGAGCCAGGAAAAGCTCACCTGGGTTTAATTTTTATACGCCTGTTAGTCTCATTTCAGTGCCTGGTGAAGTTATGGAGAAGATTATTCTGGGAGATATTGAAAACCATCTGAAATACAACACAATCATTGGTCACAGCCAAAATAGCTTCATGACAAAAAAGTTCTGATTGTCAAATCTTTTTTTCTTTTTATGACAAGGTGATCCACCTAGTTGATCAAGGAAGCCAGTTTATGTTATTTTCCTGAATTTCAGCAGAGATTTAGATACTGTCTTTCATGATATCCTTCTGGACAACCTGTCCAGCACACAGCTGGATAAACACATCATGCAGTGGGTGAGCAATTGGCTCATGGGTCGAGAAGAGGGTATTAGTGAATGTGGGAATATCAGACTCGTGATCTGCCACTAATTACATTCTGCAGGGCTCCATCTTAGGCCCTGTGCTCTTCAACTTCTTCATAAGGGACTTGGATGCAGGACACCTAAAAATACTAAGTTTGCAGACGATACAAAATTGGGAGTTGCTGTTGACATCCTTGAAGGCAGAAAGGCTCTGCAGAGAGACCTCAGCAAATTAGAGGACTGGGCAGTCCCCAGCCATACGAAATTTAGCAAAGAATTGAATTCTGGATTCTGCACCTGGCATGGAGCAACCCTGAATATTTGTACAGACTTGGGAATGAGATGCTGGAAAGCAGTGCCACAGAAAGGGACCTGGGGGTCCTGTTCTAGGCCAAGTTGAGTATGAGTCAGCAGTGCCCTGGCAGCCAGGAGGGACAACTGTGTCCTGGGGGGCATCAGACAAAGCATCATCAGCTGGTTGAGGGAGGGAATTGTCCCGCTCTGCTGTGCACTGGTACAGCCTCACCTTGAATATTGTGTTTTGGGCACCACAACATGAGAAAGATATAAAGCTGTTAGAGAGTGTCCAAAGGCGGGTAACAAAGATGTTGAAGGGCCTTAAAGAGAATCCTTATAAGAAACAGCTGAGATCACTTGGTTTGTTCAGCCCAGAGAAGAGGAGACTGAGGGAAGACCCCACTGCAGTCTACAACTTCCTCATGAGGGGAAAAGGAGGGGCAGACACTGATCTCTTCTCTGTGATGACCAGTGACAGGACTTGAGGCAGTGGGCTGAAGTTGTGTAAGGGTAGGTTTAGGTTTGTTATTAGAAAAACCCTCTTCACCCAGATGGTGTTTGGGCACTGGAACAGGCTCCTGAGGGAAGTGGTCACAGCACCAAGCCTGACAGAGTTCAAGAAGTGTTTGGACAATGCTCCCAGGCACATGGTGTGAGACTTGAGGATGTCCTGTGCAGAATTTTATGATTCTTGTGTGTCCCTTCCAACTCAGAATATTCTGTGATTCTTCAAGCCTTCAAGCCGCCACTACCTGTGTCTCCTAGAACGCTTCCATCAACTCTGCCTCTGTACAATCCTAAACATCCACTGGTCAGATTATGTAACCAATACATCTGTTTTTGAACAGGCAGCAATCACAAGTCTTGAGGCCGTGCTGCTGAGAGCACAGCTGCGATGGGCAGGGCACGGCTCCAGGATGAAGGACCACCACCTCCCTAAGATCCTGCTTTATGGTGAACTTGTCACTGGCTGCCGCAAGAGAGGAGCCCCGAAGAAAAGATACAAGGACTCCCTGAAGCAACAACTCAGCCTTGGGCATATTGATCACCATAACTGGTCTGCTCTGGCCTCCAATTGGGAGGCCTGGAGACAGACCATCTACAACGCTGCTGATGCTTTTGAGAAAGCACGCAGGATCACCCTTGAGGAGAAAAGACAACGCAGAAAGAATCGTGCCTTGCAGAATATCCCATCTAAGGAGTCTTTCTGTTGTGCCTTTTGCAACCGGACATGCCCTTCTCGTATTGACCTTTTTAACCACCAATGCGCTTGCAAGAAACGTGGGTAGAGCCCTTCCCAAATCTTTGTTTGCGAAGCCTAGCCATGAATGAATTCTGTGATTCTGTGATGTCAGAGTATAACTGTTTTCAACTGTAGAAGTGAGAAAGATGCAGAAATTTTCTTTTTATTCACAGAATGGTTGCAAGAGAAGTGAGTTTTTTCTTTGGATATGTTAAAATCCTTGAAGTAAAGGTGGCAAATTTAATTTTGCCTTTCTCTGTTTCAGTACCAACCATGAGATTAGTTGTGATTCTCACAGAAGATGTCAGGCATCTTTGCCACTGCTCTTCTACGTGTCCCAGGAGGCTCGGGACAGTGGCATCTCTCTTACAGATTTGTAAGAGATTTGGTAACAAGCAGCTGTCTTTCATGAAGAGAACAATACAACACTATGCCAAGAACCCTCCTTTAAAAGGAAGGGATAATCTTTGTATTCTTTTCTTTGATTTCAAACATGGGTTATGGTCAGTATTTCTCATCTGGGCTGTAAATGGAAAGTTAAGAGTGGAAAACACATCAAAACCAAAACACAGCTGAAAGTTTAAATCTTAGCACCTATGATAATATATATGATAATATTAGTGATCATTAAAGTATAATAATGGGAAACTGTCTCATGTTCTGTGAGTTCTTCCAAGAATCCCATGCAGTCACACCCGTAACAATGACGGTGCTGGGAAAAATTTGCAGTGGCCTGAACTGTGGCAGGGTCTGTTTATGGCTAAGAAAGTGCAGCTCTACAGTCCATTACTACAGCTGAACTGTAATCTGAGACTGCTCATACCCACTGAGCCATGAAATGAGACTGTAAGCTCCTGAACCCTTGGCAACAATGCCATTCCCATTGATATTATCACAAGTTAAACTGTACTTGCTTGTAATTAATTGTCTTAAAAAAATCCAAGTATAGAAAAAGCCACTGTGCATACAATTATTCACTGTAAACAGAGAGAGATTATGAGCATTACAAAAGAGATATTTTCCCCATACATCCCATTGAATCTGCACTTTTATAGATTAAATATAAATGTTATGACATTTTCAGAGTTTTACTTAAAATGGCTCACAGCTAACTAGAGGAGGCATTTAATTCTACTAGCTGTGATACACAGCTGTTCAAATAATTTAGGTATTAGGAAGATGACCTACAGGACTGTTTGCACTTGGGATTTTCTTTTTTAAATGACTAAGTATGTTTTCCTTTTAATTCTCTAAGAAGAGTTGTAGACCTTGTGTTCTCAGCACGGAGAAGATGAACAGCACAGAAACTTAAGCTTAAGAGGAAACAGACACAAAAATGAAATTTTGGGGTCTCTTTGTGTTGTTGGATTTTTTTTCCCCAAATCCTTCCCTTCCCACTGCAGTAAGAGGTAGCAATAGTATCTTACAGTGTCAGGGCCCTGAGCATGCAAATAGGCTTTAAGACCCTGACATGTCTCTCCTGGGCCATCAATCCCTGAAATGGTCTCAGGAGCCCCCTTTAGGCTCAGGTTTGTGAGTTTAGTCTTTTCCTGCAGTGAACCTGTTAGTCCTGCATGCACCCTTTGTTTAGGTATGTTGTGTTGCCTCCAGCCTTCTGTCTGTCCCCAGTGTTTTATGTCACTGACTGGGCTTTCCTCTTGCCATGCTGATGGTTCCACTGGACCCAGCTGCCAGCACTGGATTTGCCTGCTGAGTTAGGCTGCTGTGCTCCTTGGCCCCAGCTGCTGAGGGTCAGCTGGGCCTTGCTGTTCCCTAATGCACAGTGCATGTATGCAATTTCCTCCCCATGCAATGCTCCAGAAGACAGGGACAATCTTGATGCTTTTGATCTTATATTCTGGAAGTTTTTCTTCAGACCCTTGTTTAATGCATCATTTTTGTCTCAAGCAAGAAAGGAAGAATGATTTTTCTTAAATAATCAAGGATTACATGATAATCAGTGACCTAATTTTCGAAGACAGTGAGAAAGAGCTGTTTTTTCTGGTGTCAGGGGAAGATAGTGTTCAGCATTTCTGCAGCTCAACCCCCTAAATGTTAAGGTCTTCACTTAAGCCTTGGAAATATTTTAATGGCTCTACTTTTTCTGATTGCTCTGTAAAATGGTTTGTACCTTTTGGAGGTAGCTAAATCATGGAGTAATTGGGCTGTGCTCTTAATGTGTTCCTATAGTGGAGGCAAGAAACAGGTGATTAAGAGGTATGTATGTTCCACATATACAAGCCAGAGGAGGAACATTTTTGCCGGGGGTTCAGGATAGATTGGCTTTAATCCTATTTCTGCCTTCACAGCAGTGAAAAGGGGACACAGTGGATATATATGTCTCAGAACCTTGCTTGTGTCAGTATTGTTGTGTCTGAGTCTCTACTAATACAGAAAGAGAATTTGAATCAGTCACCAGTGTATATTGCACCCTAATACATTTAAAGCTAGGGGATGGATTTAAATCCCTTTACATTTTTCTGTGGTGGCACGGAAAAGTGATCAAATTATTCACTTGATGGACTTGGTCAAAGTGAAACATGCTACACTAGTCCAACAAAGCCGAGGTAAATATTTGAGGTTTACTTATTAGCACGGGTTTAAACCACTAACAAATGCTAGTTTTCATTTTGCAAAACCTATTGTGTTTGTGGGAGAGGGAATTGCACTGTTTACAGTGAAACACTCATTTAGACTGAATTAGACCTAAGGAAATGTTTTTTTTTTTTCCCTCTGGGTTGTCAGCTGATGTGCAATCCCTGCTAGCAAAGCTTACAAAGAACAATTTTTTGAAAGTTGTCCTTATTTTTGATCCAGGTTTTGACTAGGACTGTGAAATAAATAAAAGTAGGGGGGAAGTAGCTTGAAACAGAATTTCTCTGTGTAAAACTTCAGTTACATTTCCCTTCTTAGGTACAGCAAGAGATTCATGTGTGAAGGACTCAATACGAATACATACATGTGACACATACACAATGCTTTTCAATGACAGATAAACAAAGGGAAAATACTCTTACAGTTTATTTTTTTGTTGTAAAATATACTTGTATACTATGTTGGGAAGAGTTCCAGTGACTCTGCAGTCACACTGGAGCACAGACGGATCCTACCATATAAAATACTTATTAAGTAAGAATATCTTATACCACAACCTCCATTTCTAAGCGTAGATACTTTATTTTTTTTTTCCTGATGATTATGGGTAAGAAAAAGGAGACTTTGAGCTACCTCGTTGACAGCCTCTTTCATGTCTGCACTATGTTTTATGGATGCATAACATAAACAGAAGCAGCTCACAGCTTCTCGATTTTTAGCAAGTTATGGTTAGTGTGCTCAATACAAGACTATTTACTGTCAACTTTAATTCTTTTCACCCTTCACCTCCCCAGTTAGCTTGTGCATCACCCTCTCCTTTACTCAACTGTGCTTAGTTCTTATTCATCCCTCTTTTGAAAATGTTCTTTTATTTTGAAAACAAATATTAATTAAACTGATATTAGCACTTATTTTGCAGAATGGCATTGCATTATATGATATGTTTCTAATAAAACCTGTTAGGTAAGCACATAATCAGGAGAAAAAGCTGTGTGAACTGCTATATAAAGAGGACAAGTAAATGTTTAGCAGTTTCCAGAAAATTTATACTTCTGGTATGTTCTTGTCTAAGTTTCAAGAAGTACTTAGAAAGACAAAAATCCTGATAAGTTAAAAATGCACATATAATGGAATTACCTGGAAATATGTCACGTACTGTTGTTACCAAACTCATGGTTGTTAACAGAGGCTTTTCAAGTGTACTCTACAGGAGTAGAAGGGACACCAGACACTGTGACATCCATACCAACAGATACTTTTCTGTCCCCTATAAAGATGCAAATTAAACTAAAATGCTGAAAGTGAAATTTCTTTAAGATGGATGAAAATAATTATTGTTGTGTCTCTTCTTTTCATGGCAATTGTCTTGGACAAAGAGATTGCTTGTGCAATGTTCTAGAGAGATAATCACCAGGACCAGGCAGCTCAACAGTCAAGACTCTAACTTGGGCAGAGAACATTTGTGACAAATACAGATTACATACCTTGTCTAGTCAATAAGAAAAATAGAGACAAAGCTTTTGTTTGATTCTGCCCCTCTGCCTTTTGCCCTTCACTTCCATTCTGAAGTCTGAAGACTTTTACATGTTTATTCAGACTTTTCCTTTGAAATGGTGCTGTGACTGTAGGACAGTGATGACCTTTCTTATATTTTTGGCCATTTTTGGTGAGCTAGTCTGGTTGAAACTCTGAAATGTGTAGCTCTTTAGGGATGGGAATGGACAGATCATGTGTAAAAAAGTTGTGAAGACTGTGCTAGAAATCTAAGTGAAATCCTCTTTCTAGCACTGGCAGTATTATGCTTACTATAAAATGAGCTTCAATACCGTTTTCAGTAAAGAGTATTTGACTGTTTTTGGAAGGACTGAAAGAACTGTAAAGACATTCAGAACTATCAGCTGAATATCAGGTGCAGGTTTGAGGTCTGGTTATATGCTGGAGAAAAGGCTGCAGCAGGCAGTGCACCGGAGATTCTGGGAATATTATGTACTTCAGTACACCTCACATATTGTTTGTTTACTCTTAGTTTCCTACTAAGTACAGTTATGAAAATCCTAGACTAAAAAGCAAGCCAGAAGAAGGTGGCATTTAAGGCCACTGTGTCTTCTTTCTTTTCTCCCACCCATTATGCCCTACAGTCAGGATGTAGTAAGCTGTTTAGCCATTTTCTAGCAAAAAAAGGCTGTCTTAAAAAAACCAAAACCAAAACCAAACCAAACCAAAAAAAAAAAAAAAAAAAAAAAAAAAAAAAAAAAA
>JAWWES010000168.1:44378708-44493061 GCA_035583135.1 Lophotriccus pileatus | reverse complement strand
AACAAAAAAAAAAAAAAAAAAAAAAAGCTGCTTTACTTCTTCCACTATAAGTCTTGAGAAAAAAAATGAGAACGAGGGGAAGGAAGAGGGGGAGAGAGAGAGAGAACTTTGTTCTATAAGAAGAGGCTTGCTTTAAGGACTAATAAGCGTAAAAAGGACCTCATCATTATAAAGAACCTATTCGTCTCAGCAACAGCTCACTTAATAAAGACTGGATGATAGAAAAACCAGTAGAGCTGTCTCCAAATAGCCAGTAAGCTAATTAGGTGCATTGTAACAGGTAGCCCTTACAAAAACTGACAGGCTTAAGCCAGCATGCCGCAAATACTTAAGAACATTGTAGCAGATGTACAGCGGTTATTGTATCCTCTTCAAGGCTGTTGCTGCTGCCACAATTTTATAAGCTTACGCACCTCAAGCCCTCAAAGAAGCTCAAAATGGGTTTCAGTGGGAAAAACGAAAAGGAAAAAAGAAAAAAAAAAGAAAAGAGAGAGAGAGACAAGAAACACAAACCTGCTGAAGATATTATGTGAGCTTTTAGGGGTCCCAGACCAAAGAGACCTTTCAGAAGGAATGGTTCAGCTGCCTGGAAGAAAATGGCAGGAAACACAAAAGACAAGAGCATAACCTTTGTCCTAGCAGGGATGGAAGAATATCTGTCAGAACTTCACCTTCATAATCTTGCCCACCTCAGTCATTTTTTACTGGTTAAATGAAGGTTACAGGATTTGCTCTGAAGACAAAACGTCCCTTTCTCCTTAAAAATGTTGTTGAAGTTGAAAGACAAGTTTACATCCTCATTTTCCAAAGAGTCATATTCATTACTGTCTCATTTGTTCAGTTTTGTTTGTTTTCTCTACTTTAGGAAGAGGTCCGATATTATGATTTTATCTCTCATATGCTTTTGATTTTCTAGAAATAATCTCATGTAATTGATGGTATACAGAAGCCTTTTGAGGACTTCTAGGTCCCTTAATGATAGTAGTAGTGCTGCAAAGGAAACCGCTGCTGGTCTTGACACTCTGGGAAGTCTAACTTCCCATCATTGGATCTGGGATCGTGGTACTAACTTGCATGGGTAAAAGCCCATAGCAACAAGAGATCTGGAGATAAACAAAGCTTTGCTTTCAAGCAGCAGTGGCTCTTCAGAAGGCAATGGCTTCTGCTGAAAACCACGAAGGAACCAGAGACCTCAGTATTAGAGAAGAGAATTATGCGAATACTCCCCCGCTCAGGCTGCATTCGTGTGGAACAAGTGATGCAAAAAAAAATCTCTGTCAAGATACCTTCTTTCTGATCCACAAAGCCAACTTTATCATGACACCAAATGTAAATTAATATCTGCTAGCATGTATGTGAAAAAGGTATTTTTCAATACATTCTGTTATCAGCAGACACTTTAAAATCCTTCCCATCCCCTGGGGTGAATACACTGAATAACACTGTATTTCTGCAAGAGAAATCCAGTACTGTATTCAAGACTGGAGAAAAATACTATGAGCCTTGCAAATCCGTAGACAGTTACAGAAGTAACTTTCCTTTAGAAAAAAATATCAGTGTCGAATTGTGGTCTACAGGCTTTAGAGTTCCAAACAGGAGTTATTACTTCCAGAAAAGTAAACTACTACACCAAAATTATTAAAACATATTCTTGCTCTGATATAGGCTATGAAAGTGTTAAGACTTAGTAAACAGGATTAATTTGTAAATATCAATGCTTTTTCAGGGGTGTGTATACAGTATGATGATCTTAAGTAAAAGAGCATCTGTGTTAGGATCAGCCCATGCTATATTACTCACATATTTGCTCACATGTAAGCTATTACTGAAAAGCAAAATTAAAAACTGATAAGTCAGAAGGCGCCAGAATCAGGGTTTCTGGTATAACCTTAATTCACTCACTGAGGCATATGTATGGTAACGTGGGGTTTAATTACATGATCAAATAATTTACTTTTTGTAGAAAGACTGCCTCATTTATTCTGTCCTGTCTTAATCATTTTAACAAAATGACACTTTTCAAATTCTTCTGTAAAGCCAGGTATATTAATTTCTTTGGGTACTTTCTGAGGGCATACACTCTCAAAATATTTGAAACACTGGTTTCTTTCCACGGAAACCGCTTATGTGAGGAAATTACACTATCCCCTTTTACAGATTAGGAGTGAAGGATTAAAAAAAAAATATAACATCAGAAATTTCTACTAATTTTGAGTCCCTGGGTGTAGGAAAACTGGACACTTAAATTTTGAAAGAATTTGGGGGATTTTAGATAAAAATATTTTTTTTGCACAGCTCCTTTAACTGCAGTTAAAGTTTAACTTTAAATACCCAGCACATGTGCAAAACAGTATCTTAAAAATATAAATATAGGACATGTAAAGGACATAAAATATTGTTAGTAGTGTAGCTTAGACAGCTTCCCAAGCATCATAACAAATGTTGTGGCAGAGAGAGATACAAGGCCCATATTCCATGTCAGTACTCAACTGTTTAAGACAGGAGGCTCCCCATTGTCTTCTTTCAGTCCTTTCCCTTGTCCACTTCATGACCCTTAGTATGCCCAGTACATGAGAACTCCACACGAATTTGATTGCTCTTAAGAGCATCTTACATCCTTTATACTAAAAGTTTGTCGGGAAAAAAAATTATTATATATAATAAAATATATGTGTTACCTATAATATGAGACTGAATCTTTGTATATATATACAAAATAAATCAACCATACCTTTAATAGTTCTGTTTCCCAAGTATTAAAAAAACCCAACCCACTGAACACTAACAAGTTGCAAACAAATATACATTAACATGTTGGTCCTGCTGAATAGATGAATATTCTATCATGTTATTGTCACTGAGATGACTGCCTATATCAGCACATTATTGTGTTTAGGGACGCTGATTTAGTCAGTTCACAAATGACATCAGCTATATACTTTCATCTGTTAACCATAAAGAGATAAGGAGAGATGTTACTGAAATGGAGACAATGGAGATGTCAACCTGGGATAACAAGTCCTCCTTCTACAAAAAATAGTCACAGATGAATCGTGCTGGGGCTGTAGTTTTAGTCCATACCCCCCTAATTTTTGTGATTTCTCTCAATAAAACTGTTAGGACTTTGAAAAAGTTATAGGAAATTGAAAGCAATTCTGGTGGAAAGCACCTTAGTAAACTAGCAAAACTAATAGCTAGCCTTTCCTTATAGAATTATCACAGTCAACAGGAATTGTTGAATTATAGCTTAATTGCTATAATAATGGTAGACATGGGAATCTGCTGACACTTGATATTGGAAGGTAAGGAGTATTGAGACCTCACCTGTGGGAAGAAACATAATCAAAGAAAACAACTAGCATCAACATAAGGACAGTGCAATGTGTCTTCTAAGAAAATTTCAGAAAGTTTCACAAACACTGAACAGCATTGATTAAAATTGTAATTTCCACCATGATAATGCCACATTTGCCACTAGCCTCTAACACTTGCTCAGACTCAGTAATGATGGTATGACTGGATCTTCCTTGTCTCTGCATACTGTGCCGAGTGACAAGACGGGGACTTTATGCAACTGGCAGACATTAGGTAAGATCCCAAAAATTAGCAAAGCATGAAATAAAACTTAGTCACATGAACTGCATCTATGACTGCTTGTCCCCGTCAGAGTCCCAAAGCGGGAGCTACAGGAAAAGCTTTGCCTCAGCCATAGCCTTAGTCACAGCTCTTTGGAGAACTGTTCATGCAGAAGCACCTTTCTTTCCGTACTCCCTCTGAACTTCAGGAACTCTCCTAGTCAGCACAAAGAGCAGTAAGACCATGATTCCTCTTTCTGTTAGTCATCTTCTACACAGGGGATGTAATCAGGCAGTCTTCCCTGGGCTTTGCAGTGTGCAAGAATTACAGACTTCAGGAGATCAGGCCCTGGTCCACAGCAAGTAGAATTTACCAGAGATTTGTGAATTTATATGTAAATTTACTGTTAATAAAAAAAAAGGCGACAAAAACATCAAACCAAAAAAATAAAAAAAAATTAAAAATAAATAAAATAAAATAAAATAAAATAAAATAAAATAAAATAAAATAAAATAAAATAAAATAAAATAAAAAATGAACACACAAAACAGCAATAACAAAACCCCCAAAAAATAAAGAATCCCACACATAACCAAACCAAGCAGAAAACAGAAGAAAAATCTTGTATCTTCTTAGGACACCATTACAATTCACATTTCTTAGATATTTATGTAGGAGGGTTGTGTGAAAAATAGCATAAATACTTAACATATGCCATTAAAAACATATTGACTCATTAAAATAAAGTGATCCGAGAATGAGCATTCTTACATGTTGTTTTCATTTTCTTTAAAATACAAATGGGTAAATATGTTTCAGAATGAAGTTGACTTTCATGTCTTCTCAATATAGAAGAGTTGTAAAAAACTATGATGTTATCTGTTTATTAATTCTTTATAGATAGAATTTCAAACTTTAAACCAAAACAAAGCCAAAATAAAAACTCAAAAAAGAGGGGATGATATGAGATTCAGACAAAAAAAAACCCTCAGTGGTGTAAAACAGCAGCAGTGCCAGATGTTAAAATGCCCAGAAATCAAACAAAAAAAAAAGGAATCAATTAAATAAATATAATTCACAAAGCTCCACAGTCAGTATAAACCTCAAGCAAGCAACATCTCTTGTCAGTTCATGAAAGGAGAACTTTTTGGCCTCAACAACCACATGCTGAGATCTCTTGTATTTCTTATAGAAATAGAACACTAAAAGATAACAGTGTGAACTTACTAGCCACTAAGAAAGTTCTTCAGGATGCTATGAAACATAAAACCAATGAAGCCATTTCAAAATGTAATTTAAAATGATGAAAAATGTGCAGACTTTTCCAGCACTTTTTTACATTAAAATAAGATATCCTAATAGTTTGTACATCAAGCTGCACACACAGAAGCTCTATTGGTAGTTGTGCCATCAGCAGTTAGCAGTTGTGCCGTAGCAGTTGTGCTACTGCAGCCCTACATCAGCCATTTGTGAAAAAACACATTCTTGATTTATTATGCAAGTCCAATAATATGTAGGAGTAAATTGGTCAGGTTAAATAATCTTATGCACTTCTGCAATGAGTTCTTTTGGAGCATGGTCTACAGATTTCCATTATGGAAACTCACTTTGGAGATATTCTCTTTTGTGTTTTTTGTGGTGTTTTTTGGTTTTTTTTGGTTGGTTGGTTGGTTGGTTGGGTTGTGTTGTTTTGTTTTGTTTTTTTTTAAAAGCAAAGCCAGGTTTCCACGTAAGAAATATGGCGGTTTTGATATGTAGATATTCCTCAGCTTCAAACAACTGCCAATGTCTAACGTAAACTGAACAAAATTCTGTCTCAGTCTTGTGTCTTTTTCAGTCCCTTTCCACGGACAGAAAATGTGACATTCTTTTCATTGTGAATAGTGCATAGTCTTCTCCTATTCTAGAGAACACTAGCATTTTGACAAACCTTCTTATCTATCAATTGTGAAAACACATTGTTCTCTGCTTGAATGAAGCCTAAGGCAATTTTAATTGTTAATTGCAACACTGCAATTAAAGAAAACGTCCCAATCTGACAGGCAGGTAGAAGAAGACATGAGGATGGGGAAAAAGGCAAGGAAGGAACCCATCCCAAAATGTCTGGCCAGCATACTATTCATCATCTTATATCCCAGAGTGTCTGGGATATGCTTCTTCTCAACTCTCGCTGTGCAAGGGGGAAAGGCTAATCTTCAGTCTGTTCCCTTCCATTCTGTCATGCAATACTGGGAGTGGGATCACGAGTCCAGACCTACACAAGAGGAGAAGAGTGCCTCATTTCTCACTTTCATCTTGTATGATAATCTAGCTCCAAATTAAAATCAAGAGAACTTTTTATATTTTTTTATCTTTTTTTTTTTTTTTTTTTTTTTGGGTGGAGTTTTTTCGTTGGGTTTTTTTGTTTGGCTGGTGGCTTTTTTTGTTTGGACTGGTTTTGATTTTGATTTTGGTTTTTGGAAATGGTCTGCTTTTACAATTGTAGCACAGATCAGGTCCAGTCTATTAATTTCATCAGCAGGCTCTTTCATCATACACAGATTCATTTTTTGTGTTGTGGATGTTGTTCTCAAAGGCTGAAACAAGTGTCTAATTACTTACCGAATGAAGAAATGTCTAAACTGGAAGAGTCATGAAAGAATTTCTGCACTTCAGTGTTATCTTTCAGTCTTCTTGGTCTGCCTGGTGACCTTTTTTAAAAACATAGCTTTTGTACACAAATTTGCTACTACTTAAGCTGTTTCATTCTTCTTCTATTGCTCTCAGTTAGATTTCTTGCATCTGGACTCTGCATCCCAGGTGTATTAGATCATACTGAAAGCCTTCCTTCTGCTCTTTGTTCTAACATGCTCTTTAACTGTAAAAGATACTGCATAGCAGTAGCAGTTTGAAGCAAAAGGTCAAAGAGCTTCCCAAATTAGCAGTAGTCACTGCTGGTCTAGATACCGGCTTATTTGTTGTTTGGATTTACCTGAAGTTTGTGGTTTGCTTGGCTGTTTTAGGAATTGTACTCGAAGAATTATTTGAAACAGTTTGCATCATTCAATCTCTTGTTAAAAGACTGAAATCTGAAGGTAAGCCTGCTCTGCAGCTTTCTAACTTGTCTGACTTTAATTGTAAAGACAAACCCTTTGTAAAGGATTGAAGAGGGGCATTCAAACATCGAAAGTTTTGTTCCATTGTATCTGAGGATGTAGGTCTTATTCAAGATGAGAAGGGAAAGGAGGATTAAAAGCTTAGAGCAAAGATAAAAATAAGTTTGGAACAAGCTTACTGGAAGAAAGAGAAACAAGCTTGTTGTGACCTTGCCACAGGGAAGAGAACAGGTTTACCAGGGCTTTCCAAGAAGGCTAAGACAAAGACCATCTTGAAATTGTGAACCATTTGCTACTTTAACCTGCCCCAATTTTAAATGAGTTGACTGTGGTTAAAGCATTTAGGAAGGGTGAAGTTTGATCTCTTCTTAAAAGTGCTGTCAGTTCTTTTGTAAAAACAAAAATCTGTAGGTAGATTGATTTAATATAGTTCTATCCTTGCAAAAGAGCGTGCTTAACCTTGCAGGAACCACAGATGCACAGATCTGTGATGAATTATAAAAAAGAAAATGAAGCAGTATCCCACATTTCTACAATAGTGGAACTCCATAAAAAAGGGAGGAGGCAGCAGGGTAAACAACAACAAAATCCTCTTGTTTAATCTATGTTACTGGCTGACTTTTCTAATGACTTGGATTAATCAGCTACAGTTATTGCATAGAAGCCAAAGGGGAAAAAAAATCTCCAGCTAGACTTTCTTCTGTATTTCTGATAACCATAGAAGGTTGCCTTGCCACCAAGAGAAACATATAAAGTTCAGTTTCTTTCCACAGTGAGATAAGAGGATCTTAACCAGTGACTGTGAGCAGTTTCCTATTTCACGCTTAGCTCATAAAACTTTGGTTAACTCTCTTCATATGTTGTGGACTCCTTAACATGAAAGCTGCCACTACTTCTGACTCTGGAAATCTAATTCTATTTGGATATTTATTTTTCTTTTTATAGGAGATTAAAATATTTTTGCAGTAAGGTGGAACAACTTTTTTTCTCTTTTTTCTTTCTGTATGTTAATATCTGCAGATGCACTTATTATACCTGTAGATTCTAGCCTTCTTATCTGCCAGCTTTACTGCCTTTGAAGTTGCCATCCAGAGCAAGGAGGAAGGACTTCTGAAAAAAAAGCAAAGCAACAGGCTGAGAACTTAGTACTGCTTCCATGTATAATTTGGCATTGGGCAGCTCCCTCATCCTTCCAGTTTTTCCCTGCTTCTAGTATCAAAAAGATTCTATGCTTGTTTCATAGAAACTCATTTAATTTTCCATGGGGTTGATACCTCTTGGTTCCAGGCCATATCCCCAGCATGACAACATGCTTATTTTCCTTACTTGGGCAAGATTGGATAGGGGCAGATATTTGAACATAGGGGGCACAAGGAAAAGAAGTAACTGATTTTGATAATGGGGAAAATTAATAGCCATTACACTGCCAAGATTCAAGGGTCCCTTTTCACATATTGGTCTGGTCAAATTAAATTATGGTCCAAATAAATCAGAGATAAAACTGTTTTCTCAGATTTCTGCAGTCTGGCTTTTGCTTACAACTGTCACTGATGATAAACAAGATGCAAATAGTTGTCCCAGTCAGAATATTTTTACCTTTCCTCATTTTACTGCTTTAGAGCTATTACCTCCTTCTCCTCAACTCATGCTTTCCTTTGAGCTTTCTTTAGTATCAGATCAATAACTATAATCATCTTGTAAACACCTGATCCTAAAGGAAAAAGGGAAAGTGGTTATCAAAGCCAATCTATTTAAAGACACTTCATCCATTTCTACCTATAACTATTATACCCTCATAGCCATATAATCTCAATAGCTATACATCAGCTGTGAATACAAAATAGGTAGATACAAATGAGCCATATTTTGCATGGCTAAGCCACCTGGGTCCTCTGGTCAAGGTTGAACTGGGCTCAATGGTTACACTGTCTCTTGTAATAAATTAGTAGTGCTTTTGTGCTGTGCCTCTAGCTGTAATAAGGATACATGCATTATGGGTGTCACCCTGTCTCTCAGGACAATTTTAATATAGCTTAGACAATAGCCTAGCTAAATAAACAATGAACCAATCATGATATAGAAAAACAGTGTAAGCTCCAGGGTATGGAGCTTTGCAAGGGAAAAGAAAGAAGCAAACAAAATACTGAAAAGATTGGCAAGCAGCAATAAGAGAGACACTTATAACACCCTAGATAATCTATGAGAGTCATTTTGTTATCACTGTTTAGGATCTGATTCAGCAAAGCATATAAAGATAAATATAACATTAGATGCTTGCTTAGCATTTATTAACCAGATTTGAGTAACAGAAATGTACTAAAAGTCAAAGTAACTTTTAGTTGTTTTTGAATCAAGGCCTGGAACTTCAAAATATAACCCTGATAAATGGAGTGATATTAGCATGTTAAAGGAGCACTATTATCACCATTGCCAATATCCAGCTAAACCTGTAGTCACCAGTGTGATAAGAGGAAATCTAGAATGGATGAAAATTAAAGTTCTTGACCAGACTATTTAGAACTGTCTAAATTTTGGTTCTCACAGTGAGGATGAAACTTACTCAGACAACTCCTGTCATTTACTTCCCTGTGATTTAGACCTTGTCTCTCCTTTAGTCCTAGGACTGCAGTGTGGTGTCTAGCTTGCCCTATGACTTCTGGTCAGTCTGTTTCCTGAGGGTGCTGGATGCAATGCCATTTTGCATACCTAGAAGTTCTTTAAAGGTCCATTTCAGCACCAACTATTCTACGATCTTCTACTGGGAACCTAACCAAAAATAAGTCTCAGTAAAAAAATCATAGAATCATAGAATGGTTTGAGTTGAATGGAACCCAAATTACTGCCTTTCACAGAATGTCTTCTTCCTTTCTGACCAAACATAGTGAACTTAATGAGAGAGGAGAATATGATATGTCTGCTTTACTGCATAAAGTCTTGTAGCTCACTTTACCAAGTTGCCTCATCAGCTTAGTCTTTTGTTCATTCGGGATGTCTTTGTACCTCCAAGCAGTGTGTGATACCCAACCTTATCTGTAGCCTGTCACCGAAACCAGCACTGAGTAAAGAATTATCAATTTTCCTACAAAACATTAGCTTCTTTATAAAATTCATTTCTTATGAAGCATATTCCTTAAAACATTCACCAGTGTTCCACAAATCTAAAGTAATTAAACTTTACAAATACTTTCACAGAGTGGCATTATTTTTATCCTTTTTTGCAAAAATTAAACTAAACCACAAAGGATTTAAGTTAAGGAGAAGAGTGTCCATGAATTTTGGGTCCCAGATTTAGATGCTTAGATTCCAGTTTCACAGGACATTTACTGTTTTCTATCACTTTATATACTTTTATGACATGTTATTTACAGCCTTACAGTCAGACACAATTATGTTTGTGAGACCAAACGCTTCTACAAATGTGATAGCTGTCAAGTAGATTAATAGGAAAATGAAGAATATATTCATCAGTCAGTTGTAAAAAGCTGAAATGATTTCTCTAGCCCCATATGGGCATTTTTTAGGAAGCAATTTTCCAGTGGGATATCTAAGTGCCTTACCAATGAAACAGTGTTTTCCTTTCTGGAAGCCCTACCTCATTTTCACAGGCCTTCAAGCTTTTTCAGCAAGTTCATAGTCTTGCCTCATCTTCACTTGAAGAAGACACATTATTTAAGTTGAATTCATGGTATTTTCTAAGAACCAAGCATGTCCCTGAGACACTGAGGCAGGCAGAATAGACAGCTGTAGATAGCTAAACTCAGGGACTAACACTGTGAGAGGAAATGGCAAGTTCTGGCAGAGCTTGTGTTTGTGATTGTGGAAGGGTGAATGATGTATTAAGGGGCAAACCCCAGAGCCACACAGCATCCAAAGACAAGGGAAGTCTAAGAGTGGCCTCACTGAAGCATGACAGTTGAAGGGGACCTTTGTAGGTGTCACTGGAGGATGTCTAAGCCCCCAGGTGTGGCTGGGAGCCTGGTGGTCACCTTTACCTCCTCTGAGGTTAGACAGGACCTGAGGGTACCTGTTGGGTCTGTGGCCTTTCTGGCTTCAAGGGCTTTGGCTGCCTGTGCTCAGGTCAGCTCCCATGCCTTGGTCAAAGTTGGGAGGAAGCACTGTGAGGAGCCCTGTAAGGGGGTCCCCACTCTGCTTGGAGCCCTCATCCTGGGTCCCTGCCTGAGCTGCACCACAGCCACGTACCTCCTGATTCCAAGTGACTGTGATCCTTGGGGTGAGGCTGACCTTGAACCCCATCACCAGCCCTGCCCTGCTCTCTCAGCTGGAGATGTGACATGGCACTAACCTGCCAGCCTGGCAGTCACCCATGACACCCATTTTGGCTCCCCTCAGGGAACCTTGTCCACTCAAGCAGGCGTGACTGACACCAGCCTCACAATTTTTGCTCCCAGTGAAAAGGAAACCAATTGTGTAGCCAAAGAGGAGCCACATTTTACTCTAAAGAGATCCCACAGGCAGGCAACTAAAGACCAGATATTGAAGAGATGTGTCATGGCATCACCAAATTTGTCTGCATTGCCCAGTATGACTTTATTTGGTGTACAGTCTGTACTTTTTCCTGATTTTCCATTGCTGTATTTATCAGTAGTCAGAGGACATCTCGTTCCAGTGAAAATTCCTGGTGTGCAAAACAGTAGATTTTTTGTCTTAACTTCTTTCTTGGAAATGACTGTACCTTTTGTATTTGAAATTTTCCCAAAACAAAACCTGAGGCAGCTGTCTGGCATAAGAAACTTCATCCTGAACAGTTTAAGTCTAACAATATAATAAGAAAGAACTTTATTATAGAGACTGCTAGTGGTTCTTATGTATAGGCATCATTTGCTGCATAACCTATAATAACAGGTTGATAATAAAGGCTGATGAAGAAAAAGATTGCACATGTTAAAGCATCACCCGTTCCAAGAACTGTGAAGCAGTCTTTTATGTATAAATGTAGTCAAAAATAGCTTATAAATGACAGCATCAGAACACAAGCTTACACCTCTTTCAGAAGACTTTCTGTACTGATTTGGAGGGATCTGGCTTATGATATAAATAAGCAAATGCCATTACATCAGGGAAACTTTATCAATATCCCCAGAACTTCACCCACTGTTTACCTCTTTGAAGTCCTGCCCTACTCTATGAAAAGAAACATCATGTCTTCATGGATGGTTTAATATCTTACATAGGCATGATACATAAAATACATGCCTGTCCCAGTCAGTGAGGTGAATTAATGTATTATTTAAAAGTAGATCAAGAGTCTCACATGAGTTTCAGATTTTATGTGAAAGGTAAGGAGGTTATTTCTTCGTAGCTCTCAAGAAAGAATTAGGTTATAAAATTAAAATTAAAGGTGTGAGACATAGACAATAGCAGTGATGCTAATTTGTTTTATTATATACACATCTATGAAAACTGCTTACATTTCATGCAAAGAATTTTGCTAAGATCACGTGGTACAGTCATAGAAAATTTGGGGGAAGCTTCTGAATGTGGAGTTGCAATGCTCTGGCAACATATTTACGTTTTATGGAATTATACCTGCTTTTATCTGCCATATAAGCAAGATATGTGAAAAAGAGAATTAGGAACCTGAGGCATACCAGTGCTGCTTTGTAATGAGTATCCTGTCTTATGTGTCTGATGTCATTTTGATGTTGAAGCTCACGGCTTCAAATTCATTGTGCTGGTTAGCACGGAAAGCTGATATGAAATGGGAAAGTATTTGCTTAAATAACTGACAAAGTAGGCTATGGTCAGCACTGAAACACTTCCACAGTTCAAGACCCATCCTTTGAGAGGACAGAGGGACAATCTGCTACCCCTAACACGACCTACCATTTCAGCAGATCCTTCAGTCCAATCAGAGTCTACACCTAAAACAAAGGAGAATGGAGTGACCCAAATGTGCTCAGTGTTACCACTGAACCAGCTGAACAGCTGGTAGAAAGCACCTAAATTACAGTCAGACACCCAGAAAAAATGGGTCATGCAGTTTGCTTCTGATAAGAGAGAAGGACACAGATTCTCTCTTTTCTTATTGGGCAAGAGAGTGACGGGAGGCAGGCACTGTGCCAGAACTTGACTAACAACTGCTGCAACCTGTGTCTTTTTCCTTTTGTGAAAGGTCGATTACAAATATGTGAGAGGATGGCAACAATGTTGTACATTGTCACGCCAAGGTACCAAGAGTATCTCTCTGCGGCAGGGAATAGTCCTGGAAAGAAGTAGATGCAAGTGATGCAAATTCTATCAAAATAATGCAATGCCTACACTACTTAGCCTTGCACTTATTACTGCAAGGTTAGATTGTTCATCCCTGCATATATCACATTGTAAAACTGAGGAAAATAATAAATGGGAGAGGACATGGAGAGGGTGGAATGCATTCCTGGGAAAAGTAGCTATAAAGACACAAGCTGGGTCATGTACATGCAAATAACCATCTACATGCAAGCAGACACAGATGTACATATTTGTGGGCCAAAGTACTCCTGGCAAGTATTTTAGCAGAGGTAACTGATGAATGAATTTCCTGGTCCTCTGCAGCTTTTAGGCAGCAATGATTCATTCATCCCCAGTTCTGAATTGCGAATAAACCCACTTCTTTAGGGAATAAAAACTTTTACAAAATTTTATGAGGAACTACTCAGGCAGTCTTCTCGGAATAAACCACTCTCCTTTCCGATAAAAAAACATCACTGTTTGCAATCTTCTTAAACACCTGCTCCCTTGCCCACTGTACACTGCTGATGGAAGCATTGCTAGACTGAATGGTTTAAAAATCATGGTTTGTGCCTTCAAATCTTGAGATTAGTTTATGTATCATTAGATTTCTTTTTAAAGTTTTGGAGTCAAGCTGCTTTGCCTTCCAGGATCGGAGCCATTAGTGCAGCTGAATGAGTAATAGTTTCTGAATATTCTGATAGTATTTTCTGAATAATTTCATAATATATTGTAAAATTGCCAGCTTACTGATGAATTCAGTGTGTTTGAAAAATGAAGCAACTTTGCCAGAGAACCCAATAGCCATTTTGCTGCATAGTGCTTTGGCTGCTGGAAAATAAAATGAAAGGTGGACTGGAACCCAGAGCCTTCTTAGTAGATTAGTGTTTTATTGTCTATCACTTTTATGAAACAACATTTTTTGAAGTCAGATATCATAAATCATTATTGATTTTCTCAGGGAAAATTTTGTTTGGGCCTTTGTCCATGACCTCAGAATTCATTGCAGATGAGAAGAGAAAGCACAGATTTTCCTGGAGTGTAAACTCAACAGCAGGAACTACAGGGTTACAGCCGTGGAAGCTGTACTGCTTGATAGTGTGAATGTTATCTAAGTAAAGACTTCATGATAAAGATTTTTTTACTCTTACCAGTGATATTAATTATTTAGATGGAATATAAATATATTATCCTGGCAATAAATACATTTCACTAACATTGTAGTCTTCGTAATTAAGGTAATCTATATCATCCCCAAAAAAACCTGTTAAATGTAGATAGAAGGAATTCACACAGAATTCACTCAGGCTTGGAGTACACATTCAAGTATTGTTAGCTTTCTTGCAGAAAGGGCATTTCTGGGCCTAATTTGGCCAAGAAGAGAAATTTGTCACTTGCATTGTGCAGTTCCACCAAATGCAAATTCATAAATATAATAGGATGCAGTTTTCATGAGCAGTGTAGAGTATATGACAAAATCCCTTTTCAGTGACTAAAGAGCTCAATAAATAATCCTGATAAAGGGAAGGAATTTACTGTTTTTAAAGGTGAGGTGCATGAAAGCTTCTATTGTACTTGATTTCCTCCACCTCCTTTTTTCACAACATAGAGTTAGAGAGTGGAAAAATATAATTAATAGTTTGGGATTTCTGAAGCCCTGTCATAAAAAAAAAATCTTGCACAAACTGGCTTGTCTCCATCAACAAAAATTAAATTTCAGAGAAACCTAAAGGGAGATTTAAACCTTTCATTATGAGAAACAATAAGCACTATTGAAATGTCTGTCTTGCCACAAATAAATGATCTAATATATCACTTGGTTAGGAACGGACGATTACACTCCTTCAGAACCTGATAAACTCTTCCCAAATTTAGGTCCTCTAAAAAGGTTACAAAAAAAATACTTTTATCAAGCAGCCAATAAAAAGTGAAAGGAAATACTTTTAAATAGCACATATAATTAACCCGGAAAAATCATTGTCAAAGGATACTATTGAAGTCAATTGATTATTGGATCTTTAACAAGGTAAGATGTGAATATGAACGATGACAATATTCAGCACCTCATTAAACTGAGGAAAAATGTGGTAGGATTTTGCACCCTCAAGTGTCAGTACAGAAACCAGTAACTAACTGATCATGGTTAAGAAACTTCTTAGGCAGAGTAATTCATAATCATCCACTAAAGAACTTTGACACCTTTCTGAATGATGTTCTACTTATCAGTCAGAAATACTGTAAAGGAGCTAGCCATTTCTGGTACAGAGTAGTACTTGATGTTCCATGATCCCTAAAACTTCCTTTTGCAGTCAAAAACTGTAATTGGTGATTCACTGTGCTTGGCTTGAAGGGTGAGAAAGACGGCCATTCGTGCTCATTTATAAGAGTTGAGTGGTGTGAGTAAGTTGGTCCAGGAAAGGCTCATGTTGAGTAGAGGTCTACAGCTCTGCCAGAGCCCTTCTCCCTACCAGCTAAAAGACCACTCCTGCAGTGCACCTTGAAGATGTCAAAAGAATGATTAATCACAACTTAGTTTTGGTTTTGCCCTAAATCTAAGTCCTTCCATGTACACATGGTAACTTTAATCATAATGCAGTCCTTATCCTTATTTTGCATTCTCAGTTGTTCCCAAATTATATGAATTTGGACAGACTATGTTTTACCCCTGTGAAATTTGAATTAGGTCTTCTAGAAATACCCATTACATGTCTTGTGTTCATCTGGTTTTTGAGGTTAGTAATCTAACAATAATTTATAACTCAAATTTCTATATGGAAAGAAACCTGTAAATATATGAATATAGAGCTGGGGCATTATTTCCATATGTGATGAGTTTTTATAAAAATAAAATATTTGGGGGTGATTTATCCTTATAAAATATACATTTTGAGATTAGCACTGAAATTACTTCTAACAGTTTCAAAATAATTAAATACAAGGAAAAAATGTTCACTCATTTCATAATGAATCCATCCAACAGGGCACAATAGACACAGTCATATTAAAACCTGGATCATTACCCTTCTTTTCCTGCAATTAAGGACTCCACAGGATGTGGATGTTCCATTGATATCAGTCAGTCTAACAACACTTTAATTATTTTTTAAAGTCAGATAAGATGCAGAATCTGAAATAAAAGTAGCTCAATATTGTCACACAGACACATCGGCTTACCTTCTCCCTGCTCACATATCTTGCATATGCTTTCAGAAAATATGTGAGCAGTACCACACACTCTAATGCTATCTTACTGGGAAGTAACCCTATGTCTATCATGTCATTTGTTTCCTTTAAGTATTCCTCAGAGATTAGTTTGACTAGCCTATTGCTTCATGTTTGGATAATGTAGCTAATCCTTTCCAGTTTCATTATTCTAATCACTTGCAAGCTGGCACCCTTTTGCTGTACTATATGGCAGCCAGACAGTGCTTCTGTCCTTTGTAAAGTGGCATGCACTGAAAACACAGAACACCTTTTTTGTAGCCTCTATTTAAAAGCCAGGTTTGGCAGCTGGTTTAGTGTATATTTCAAAACCACGTAGACAGAAGGGCCTTTGGGAGATGATGCTTTGCAGCAGGCTGTCTTCTTAGATGAGTGCAGACTTTTTAGATTTTCACTTCCAATTGCATTCTATCTGTAATTTCTGTGTTTAATTGCTAGCTATAAATGTGCATGCCACTAAAATATCTGAAAACTTTGAAAGGTTTCATTTTAAAGTGTCCCTCTGGTGATATTATATACTTTGTGAGAAAAAGATATGTTGGTATTACATGCACTCAGCACACTCCCTCTATGATTTCCATGTCATGATTGCACAGTTTACTAGTAAAAATGTTTGTGCTGTCCTCACGATTTCAAATTCAGTGTAACCTATGAAAAAATCAACCAGCATTTTCCTCCATTTTAGTCCATAAACACACAAAACTCACCATAAGTGGCCAGAGAGAAAAAATTTAGAGAACAATATAATGAACATGAAAATGCCCTAAAAGGTGAAGCAAGAGCCAGAGAAGAAAAAAAACAAAAAAAAAAACAAAAAAAAAACAAAAAAAAAAAAAACAAAACAAAAACAAAACAAAACAAAAAAAAAAAAAAAAAAAAAAAAAAAAAAAAAAAGCAGTCAGGCCTGTATAAAATTTCTGTGATTCTCTCTATGTATTTATATCTCAAAGATTTCACTTTCACATAAAATCTCAAAGTATCTGTCCTCCCACTCTGCTGGGGAGTGATGTGTGTCAAGTGAAGTGTCTCCGAGCCCCAGAAGAAAATGCTATCTTTGTGAGCTTCTCGGTAAGATTTCCTCCTGATAGGATAGTCCCCTTTCACCCCCTCACTTAGTCTGCAGCAGTTTCCCACCCAGTCTGCTCCTTTTCATGTTTTATTTTCTCAAGACTTTCCCATTTTCATCCTTAACCTATGCACACTTTTTCCAGATGTGTGGCAAACATTGCTTTTTCAGAACACAGTTTTAAAAACAAAAACATTCCAGGGGCTAATTTATCTCAGAACATCGATGTCTTTGTGTGAGTAGATACCAGATGAGTTCAGAAGCTTGTGGGAGGCCTCTCCTTCCAGCCTTCCTGGTAATATGAGTCAAAACGTTATGTACTCAGCATGAAGAGGAAATCTTCTTCCTCTGGCACCGGAAAATATCTGCAGCTGAGCTGATATTAGTCTTTATGGTGGTTTAGTTGTTTATTTTGAGATTTTGTAATTTCATTATTGTATTTCATTATTTACAGAGCCATTCTGTAATGATTAAAGGGCTGTTGAGGCTGCAGAATATCATGGCCCATGTTTATGGAGGTACAAGGCTTTTTCGTAAACTACTATTTTATCTACTAGTGGAGGAGACTGGGAAAATTAAGGCACTGAGATGAATGTATGAGCTAAATGTAGGCAGTACCATGAAGTTTGTCTCTGAGAGCTTGAGTACCCAAACACCAATAAGGTGAGGTCAGGAGTTTGGAGGTGTCTTGAGACAAAGCTGCTGATAAAAACAGTTGTGTGTTGTAAATTTTGTCTAAAACTCCAATCGTTCTGGAGAGAGTGTAGTCTTCAACTTAATGCATCCTAAATTATTTACTGCTTTGCTGTATGTGGAGATGTTTCTTAAGGGCATTTAAGTTAGCTTTTTCTTTGAGGCTGTTGACTTTACCTGAAAGCTAATCCCCCTGTTTTATTCAAACACCTCAAGTATTTTCAGATTATTTTTCAGAGCTTTATGGACAGAGCCTGAAATGGTTCTTGGCTGTGTTAACAAGTAATTATTCAATCCAGGAAATATCTAATGGTTCAAACCAAGCACAGTGCAGCTGCCATAGAAGAGATGTTCATAATCTTAAACATCTTGGAAAGATACATGCTGTAGCAATAGATCACGACAGCAAACAACAAGGTCCTTCCAATCTTTGTCGTTACTCAGACTTAACACTGCTTGAGTGATGTCAAGAATTATTTGCAAGTAATTTAGTTCACAACTGACAAACACTTATTGAATATACTCTTTCTACTTGTGATCCATCCTAGTAGAAGCATAATTAGAAAACAAATGTAGACAATATTTCCTGTTCAAGCAGGCTTTTCTAAAAGCACATGGAAAGTGTCAGTTTATAAGAAATGTTTTAGAAATAATAGAATGAACATATTAGGTAGCACAAGTATCTGCACAGTTTTTGATCCCAAACTTAATATGGGACAAAGTGGAATTGACTTTCCCTGTCCATTCATTCCTTGATCACACCTCTGACACATTGGAGCCTGTTGTAAGTAGATGAAGAAGATGAAATCTGGGCAAAATACATTGTTTTCCTACAAGTTGTCAACTATTCACGAGACAATAATTATCTTCAGTCTTAGTCATCTTGGATCAGGAATGAAGCATTAATTGTATTCATCACATTGTTCTAGGCTATGCACAAACTAGTATAGTAATTTTAATTTTAATGTAATTTTTAAGGTAAGGTTAGGCTTTGGGGGTTTTTTGTTTGTTTTCTTTTGTTTTTGGTTTGGTTTTTTGGTGGTTGTTTTTTTGTATGTGAAACTTTTTCTTTGATTATGCACCTGCACTTATGTTGTTGCATGTTCTTTGGATTTGCAGAGTTTGAACCTTATATATACCTTTTATCTTCAGAGGTTTTGCGGTGACTGTTAGTACCGCTCATGAATTAAATGCAGGGTGCTTCAACAGTTTGTCAGTAAGTGTGAGTGACATTTGATTAGATAGATTGATTAGGTTAAACTTCTCAAGTTCGTCTTGTCAATTGTAAACTTTGTTTCAGTCCCTCTCCACCGATGAGAGACAGACTTATATGTTGTATACCATCACATCAATATGCAGTAAAGGTAGTCAGTCAAAAAAAGCAAGAAAGAATTTATGTCACTGGCGCATTAAGGACTACAAATGAAATTATGGCAGGTTGAGGTTTCAGTGGTGTAAATTATCCCCTTATTTATTATTAAGCATAAATGGAAGGATAATCTGATGTCATTACAAGATCACTTGCAGGATTTTTTTTCCAGAATTATTTTCCTGGCCTCTATTTAAGAGATGTTCAGTAGTGCTTGTCCTTTACTAAAAGCCACCACTGGAGTTACTTCAGAAAGAGGCTTCACTTAAGGATATTTTCATTCCTAGTTATGTTTGTCATAGCTTGTCTGAATAATTCAAAATGTGGGTTTTTGTCCTTTCACTTGGTTGGGCTATTGACTGCATTTTAAAGGACTAAGGTATAACTTGCTGATTTAATATTCTTAAAACTATGTTTCTTGAATGAGATTTGCATTTTGCCAGTGTTTTAAAATCCTTAAAGAATACACATTGTGACTTCTTGTGATCCCTTCAAGTCAACAGGAAGCCAAGCATCCACCCTTATTTTATCTACTTTTGGAGAAATGTGGTTAATCAAGGATAAGAAGGATCAGTTTTTGGAGGAATTATTAGGAATGTGTTACAATGTCACACAGATTAACCTGTGGGTTAATAAAACCACAGGTACTAGATTTCCCCTAGATTTCCTCTTCAGGGAAACTGGCAGCTGTGAAGTAGATAGGTTGCTGCTTTGCCAGAAGTGCTTGTTAGAGTCTTATAGTTTATAGGTTTTTTATAGTTTAATAGTTTTTAGACATTAAGGATCCTCCTTTCTGGTTGCATTCCTCTGAGCTGAAAGGAGGGATGTGATTGTGAAACAGAGTGACCAGGCAGGGCCATCTGAGCATTGTTTCTAACAGGTTTTGCTGAACATCTACTGTCATTACACATCACCTTTCCATACGAAAACTGCAAAGCTGATTGTGACCTTTCAGCACTAAAAACATAAACCCAGCTAATATTGTTGTGTATTCTTGGGGATCCTGGACTAACAGACCGTTGCTCCAACTTTGGCATTGATGTATTCTGTGTCTTTGCCTACTGTAATTTCATTCATTACAAGCAAGGTTAAGCTTATTTGCTAATAGAATAGAGTATCTCCAGAGTTTTCACCATGTAGTAGTCTGCCTGCTTGGAAAGAAGTCAACTGAATGATCTTCTCCGGCTCCCAGGACTGCTGATACTGGATCAGCCTAAAGGTCAGGATTAGTAAAGTGGAGTCTGCATGTGTAGCTAGCACTGTGTCAAAGCTGATTGGATCATTTTTACTTCCTGATGTTGCAAACCTAGAAGTTGTAGGGAACATTATATTGCTATAAAAATATATTCTTTACTACACCTACTACTAACCAGAGTGTCCTCTAAGGCTTGAAATATTTCATCTAACTATTATGCCAATTTATTTTTAAATTGACTGCTGAATTAAAGATGATGTGTTTTCTTTAGCTGTACTAATGAATATGTTTTCACAGTAAGGATGATTGATTTTAAATCTTGTCTGCTTCATTAACCTGTGACAGCGTGGAACATTAATCACAAACTTCTTCAATACTTGATTTTACAATTGAAAAATAAAATATTTGTCTTGTGGGAGAATGTTTTGGCCAGTTAATAAATATTTCAGATGTTGATCCAAATCTCCATCTGGAATTATTTGAGAACTAATATCTGTGATTTTTTAAAAAAGATTTTTGGCATTTTTTTGGCAAGAATACAAGTGATAATGGAATTGAGAGCACCATAGCCAGATTGCTCCAGGGGGAGGAATGGAGTGGTTTGGTTCCTACGTTGCTGCTGCTGTGAATCTGCTGACATCCCTGAAATCTCTGGGGTTGTTTTGAGTTTGAGGGTACAATTAGGATTAGAATCTAGTTCATCATCATAACATAGTCCTAAAGGCAGACTCTAGGCCAGAAGAGACCCAAGGAATGTTTCATCAAAATTGTGCTTTTATGACAGGGGAGGTAGAGAATAACTGTCTGGGCAATAAACAACTCTGTAAGAACTCTCTCTGTTTATTACTTCTGAAAGTGGCTTAATATAAAGACAGGTGGATCTCATTGTCACCATGATACTTACCCTGACCAAGGGGTGGACATTTTAGGAGTCTAATATGATATCCATGGTCACCAAGACTGGGTCCTAATTAAGAAACTGGGACTCACATAAGCATTGTCTCTGTTCAATCCTGCTGTACAAGCCATGTCTCTCATTGTTCCTTAATACTTTTTTTTTTTTGTCAATAAGTCAAGTAATTTTTACTTCTGAGTCTTGAGAGAAGTGATAGATTTAATTCTAGGACTTGTCAGAAAAACAGCATTTTTCAGTCTTTCTCTGGAAAATACTTGGTTCTAGTGAGTAGGGTATTTAGTCTGATAATGTCTGAAATATTTTTAACTGCTTCACAGGGAAAAATCTAGGTGAAAACAATCAGGATTTGAAAACCTTTGGGCCTGTACAAGATCAGCAAGAAAAGGTGATAATATAGATCACAAACTGAGTCAAAAGCACTTGTAGTATTGCTAAAAAGCAGGCCTCCGATTAGACATGTGAACAAAGATGTAGTTTAGAAGGCACGAGGGTAAACTCAAGGGTTAGGCTTTTGGACATGAGTACTTTTGAGCTCATTGCTTGAGTGATTGCTAGCCCAGTTGAAGATAGCTAAGAAAACAGTTTAGGAGATAACCTACAAAGCAGGAATGAAACAGCTATATTTTACATCACAGAAGATGAAGATAAATATGACAACAATTTTTAAAGACAGGAGAGATTACTGAGAAGGAGGGTGTAATCTGTTATTTGTTTACATGATGGGTGAAACAAGAAGTAAGGGGTTTAAACTAAACAAGGAAACTTCTCCTCAGGTCTCTTTTAGCCCCTTTTGTTTATAATAATATTGTACTATAAATATTCAAAACTATATTAAATGCAGTTGCAAACAGAGTCTTCTTTTAGATAAATGTGAGAAAACAAGGAATGTAATTTAAAAAACCCTATACAACTAACCCAACCCAAAAATAAAACAACATCAAAAAAGCGCCTCAAAACCCCAACAACAAACAACCCAAACGTGGCACAGCACCACTAAAACAGCAACATGAAAAACTCCTGTGGAATTGAAACTATGTGGTTTGGGAGCCTCGAAAAGCAGTGTTTTGAGGAGGGAGGTAAATATATTTGTGGGAGGAATCAGGGGGCTCAAATAGATTTGGAGAAGCAGAAAATTAGGACTGTCTAGAGATGATCTCACAGGAAGAGGATGAAGGCTTCTGAGCTGGGATCCAGCTCAGAGACTTTGAAAAATGATGAAGCTATTGTTGATTTGCTTTATGTTCTCAGCAAAAAAAAAGTCCCTCCTTCATTTAACAAGAGAAATTAACAATAATACCTTAGTTCTTTTAATACAAACCTTCTTTATTTACAGAATAAATAAAAAAAATTACAAGATATCTTTTACTTATAACCACTCTGCTCAATAAGGAGTATACTCTGATTATTAAAATATGGAGAAATTATTTTAGTCCTGACATAGAACTGGAAGAAATTGCCCTATGAAAAGTGCTTCTGGGCCAGTGTTTTACTTGTGGCAGTTTTTATTGACATGCCAAGATTGCCAACAAGGTATGGCATAGAACTACTGAGTGTACTCAGTATTTTGTTATCAAGTAAAGGTGTGGAAAAAATATCTGGAGACCCTTCCTACTACTAAATGTCATGGGATTGAGGCACTTGATATGAATTTTTGGTCACTAAGTCACTTGGAGAAAAAGTTGTTTCTTTCAAATGAGGCAAAAATTTATAAACTGCATTTAATAGCTAAAAATGTGACAAACATGCTTAACTTCTTCTGTTCAAAGATAGTTCTGATTCACACTGCAGTTAATGTTTCAAATGTCCCTCAAGATCAGGTCCTGAATATTTATTTTTAGGAAGTGCCAGTAGTCAGATTGATTTTAAATTAAAGGTTTTGCTCCTCTGTCCTCTTTCTGCTTCAGTTACTTATAAATCATAGAAAATATAATGTAGTCTACTGTATTAATTATATTAGATTTTATTATTAGATATTATATCAGGTTACTTCTGTGCTTGAGAATAGCCATATTCCATGCTTCAGGCATTTCTTGTCACTTTTTATCATAAAACAGCCAATGTAGCATAGCTTCCTGGAGATAAGGGAACGGATAAAGTCAGGGAGAAGTCTGATGATGCTATTTCTAGTTGAAATTAGTACTAATATTCTGTTCATTTCACAGAGCAAATAAACTCACTAAGAAAAAAAAAGGAGCATTTCTGACCAAAGAAATCCCACATTTAAATCCTTAAGAAATATGTAAATGCTATTGACAGTGAGGTGTGTCCTACTTGGAATTTCTAAGTGAGAAAGCATGATGACCTACAGGATACAGACTGAGGAGCTTCATGAGAGAAAATCACAAATGGAAAAGTTGTCATTGATCATTTGCCAGTAAGAGTATGTCACCCATGTTTAGATAATGTTTAGGTTTATAATATCCCTTATATGAAGACTATAAAATGATTTGGTTATGACATTAACTTACCTTTTTGTGTAGTATTTAATTTCTTCTTATATAAAATTAGCCCTAAATTGACAAGCCTATGAAAGATCTTGTAATACTGAATTATTATTATTAAGAATATTTATAACCATTTACTTCACATTATAATTTTTCCTCACACACATTAAGAAAGATCATGACCTGTCTCTTTCCCAGAGTTTTCATTATCAGAATGAATTCTACAAATTTTATTTTTTTAGGGATATGAGAATTGCCTTAGTGGAATGTTCAGTCCTAGAGCTATGTCTCATATTATGGATAATGGTGGAAATCAAAAGTTAAATGCACTCTTTTCTGCTCTCACAATCCACCTCATTGCAATACTTCATCACGTTATTTCCTTCTGACCCCATTTCATGCTTTGGAACACAGTTCCTGGGAAGCCTTGTGGTTTTGTACCTGTAGGTATCTGTAAAAGTTGATTTTTATAGTTACAAATATATCATTACTTTCAAAAATGCACTCCAGTAATGTTTTGGGACAGTGAATTCCACAGTGTAATTATGTGTTATACTCAAGATGATATCTGTGATTGAGGCTTCTATATATTTTTACTTTTTAAAGTTTGCTCACAAATGGCTTTGTGAAGCAAATATTTTTTGTGGTAGAATTCCAAGGAGTTAAAAAAAAAGCATGAGAGACCACAAGCAATTATAGACAGCACAGCACCAGCCTTATCATCTTGTCTCAGTTTGGTTTCAATATATTCTGCTTCTTGAAGTTGAAACTGAGAAGAGATTTCTCTTAAGACTTGGACAATGCCTCAAAGATCCTGTTATAAGACTGGATACTGCAGAAAAGTTTTGAAGCTTAGAGGAAGACATCTTCTTCATAAATATTGCAAGGAGAAATGGCTATCTCATAACCATGTGAGAAATCTTATTTAGATTATTTTCTCTAGATATTGTTAGTTCTATCTCATTTAAAAATAGCCTTGCACAGATGCTTATCTAGAGCAGCTCTGCTGGCCTCATATCACTCTGATGCTGCAGCTGAGCTTGTTTGGCAAGGGAATTCTTCCAGCTGATTAATTCCTACTAATTGGTAGGATTTTGTAATCAGATGACTTCCATGAAGTCCACTGATTCATGTTACTGTAGAGCACACCTATTCCTTACAGGTGACTTAGTGAGCTGGGACTTCTCTCTCAAGTATGTGGTTGTATTTAATTGTGTAAGTTTAGCCTTTATGTTTTTATGCCTCCTGGAGGAAGATCTTGACTAGGCTTCTGTTTCATTGCTCTGGAAATTCCCCTCAGTCTTTGTGGATATGCCAAATGGCACAGATAAATGGAGTCTCCCTCTCTTCACTTTCAGTGAGCACCATGTTGTTGTCCAGACATATGTGGATGGGTAGGAGTTACTTGCTACATCAAGAGAGAAAATTAAACAACCAGTGTTTGTTTTTTGTGTGCCCTGTGTCCAGAGTAGGAGGAGCTGGGAGTGCCTGACTCATGTTTTGCCAGCAATCAGGAAATCTTCCCTATATCAGAAACAAGGTAATTTCAGTGTGTCGAGGTCTGGTCATGTCTTCCCCATTGATGGCAAAACTAGATTTTCACTAGCTGTATCCTTTCTGGCCCTATTATATGGCTTCAAAACAAGTGTTAGCAAAGGGCTATGCTGTTCTCCATCCTTTATAAGATAAAACTAGATAATTCAGGCCCTGAATTTTAAAGCTGTGGTTATCTCAATAACTACATTCATTACTTCATAATATTGTCATCCTTTCCTGATTTTCATTCCCCAAAATCTCCTAAATATAAGAGCATCTTTTCTCTCAGTCCCTTTGAAAGTCTGATTTGCTATCTGCTCCTGCTTCAATTGCTATAAGAATTTCACTCCTGTGGTTAATATTGTAAAGTATTATAATACTTTAATAGATATTTAAAGTTAATAGCTACATATTAGTCATGGAACTGTGACCAGGAACATATAAAAAAAAGGTAGTTCACTGAAAAACAACAAAAAACACCCCCTACTACACACACAGAAACCTTATTACTAATTTCAGTGTGTATCTTCAAGTTTTAGTTAATAACTCTTCTTTGCTTGTCTCTGATTATTTATTTAGTATTTTTCAGTCTATAAAACACCTTCTTTATGATATGATATGCTTCCCTATGCATCTCCTCACTACCTTTTTTTTTAGACTCTTCTGTGTGTTTTTCTTAAAGTCCTGTATAAATAGTAGATCTTGCAGTCTAAAATCAGTCTTACTAATTCTTTTACTGTGGGGAAAATATTCAGTCTTACTTGCCACTGTTCTACTTACATGGTCTAGGATTTCATCATGTCTTCTAATGGCATTACGATGATTTGAGAATTGTATCCACATCTTTACTTGTCTAGACAGCTGGGTGGAAAGCAGAAGAATCATACCATAAGGAATTCAGTCATGTACAGTGCTTGAGTGGATTTGGACTCAAAATTTGACTGTGCTTATGAATGTTGCTGTAATATAGAATGCTTACTAAGTCTTGCTAACCTCTGAAAGCTGCAAACTTGCAAAAAGTATCCACCTCTTGTCTGGTAATTTTCCACTTGATGAGCCCCTTCTGTGTTTCTTAAGGGTCTTTTAACAGCAAAAAAAAAAAAAATTCTCAGGCTTTATTTGAAGTTAGATAAAAAACCTCTGCTCATTACTATCAAGCAATTGAAAAGCACAAATTATACTACAGAAATTTTTCTGAAGCTAAAAGTATTTTGGGAGACATGTATAAATGTTTGCAATTCAGGTATCTGTCTCCTTCAAAGACATTTAAAAAACCAGACTGACTAACTAGTAGGTGTAGCTTAGTCACAAAATCCTACGTGTAGTAATCATAACTCTAGACTATTATTCCCCCTATATTTTCATTAGTGCCATAAACTCCTCTGCACAGCAGGATTTAGAGGAAAACTACGTCTTGTAGAGAATTTTTAAAACCATTTTTTTCGCTGATGTGTCAATATTGAAGAATTTATAATACCATGATGTTCCTTAAAAATATTATGTGAAAAAATCCAAATAGATGGTGAGGTTTTCTTTGCATATAGAGCTCCTACGCAGTTAAATTGAATTTCATGTTTGACTTTTACCTCTTCCTCTGAGCAAATTCTGTGAGATTTGACACCAAAGTAGTCCAGGTGAATATTGTATTTCTTGGTGGAATTGTCATGAAAATTTTTTTTTGGCTTTCTAGCATGGTAATGATTCAAACAGTCTTGTGGTCTACTAGGTTATTTGAGTTTTGGTTTTATACAATTAGCAACCCTTTTTCTGTGGTGATGTGTGTTGTACACAGAGTTTTTCAGGTGCAAACAAGGATTTCTGTGTCCCAGAACATATCTGAAAGACTTTTATGGACTCCAAAGCCTGAATAGCTCCATAGAGGTATATAGCATAACGTGTTTCTGACAAGCAATAAAGAATTTATATGTAGTTCAAAATGATCTTATTTTAAATCAATATTTAAACTCTAGCTACAAAATTCAAAATGAATGAAACATTGGTATGACCTTACAAGTCTGAGTCATGAGATTAAAATTCATTTTATAGATTGGGTAACAAGCATATTTTACAGACTGGATAACAAAAATATCAGGGATATGATCCTGTAAAAGATTGAGTCTACTGAACTCTCCTTAATTCTGGTTTGAATTTGGCCTTGAAATAATCTTGGTGAAAAAAAGGTCTGTGGCACAGAAAGCGATAGAATTTTTCTTGTGAAGGAAACAGAACAACTAATATGTTCTTCCCAGATGGGCTTTCCTGAACTTAATTTTATTTTGTTGTGTGTATGAGAGACAAAAACAATCAAATGGGCCTTAGCTCTCAAAACGGGAAATAGAATCAATGTCAGAAAATATTTTTGCCTGTCATTCACTGCCCTAAGCTTTAGGTAGCATATGCTTGCTTGATTGAATTTAAACACCTAAAGTAGTGGTAAACACAAGTAAATCCCTATAGCTGTGGAATTATGAAAGAGTCCCTGTTCAACAAATATTAGAAAACTGGAATTGCAATGGATGTAATCAGTGTTGATCCACAACTATTTTGAAGATATCTAAAGCTCCAACTTTAAAAAGAAGTCAAACATAAATTAACCAGGAAAACACAATGCTGAGTTGTTAATTGCTGCACTAATATGATGATATGCAGCTCTTGGGAAGCTTTAGGACCTTGATGCCAATGGGGACAAAGACTGATAATGGGCCACAAAATATCCCATAGGATTCTTAATGGGATGTGGCATACTTTGCTTGCAAATTGCCTGATGAAATTCAGTCTCTGTCCTTTATAACTGGGTATCATATCTTGCAGTACTAGTTATGTAACTACTGTGCAGGAAATTAACTGCTGCCCTTCAATTAAATACATCCTCAGTGAGTGGACAAGGGTCACAACTTGCGAGGTTTTTTTAGACTGCAGCTTAGGAAAATAATAATGAATGGGACCTCCTGGCTCATTAAACCCAATCTCATAGTTCTGCAGACCATTTGTATTTTAATATTTATTTTGTAAACAAATGGAATTCCATATGAAATATACTTTTATTCTGTACTCAACTAAAGAGATACTGTTATTGAAGAACAGTTGGACAGAGAGATCATGATGTAGATTTTTTTTGTCACTTTTAATCTTCTAGTCACATCACAAATTTGTTCTGTTTATAACCCACTGATTTCTCTACCAGCTAAATTTTTTATTTTAGCAACTTTGAAACCCCCATAGCATTTAACTCATTTGCTCTACTTATATATGGCAAAAAATATTTTCAAGACTTTTTTTTTGGGGGGTGGTGTTCTGTGAATGTCAAACTCTTCTATTTTTCTAATTTTATTTTCATTCTTTCATTCATTCAGACTTTTAGTTAGTTTTTCTGAAAACTTATGATTACAATTTTGTATTTTAGATGAGATCTTAGTGCATTGTATTTCTTCATTAAAAATATTTTTTGATACTAAAATTATTATTTTTAAGCATGACTTAAAAAACTAATGCAGTTAGTCTCTAATTCAATGTTGTTCTACAATTTATTATCTGTTGTGATTTCAATTCTAATTTTTAGTGTAGACAGTCTTGATTCAATGTTGAACTATGATTTACTGCATGACTTTGCATTTAATTCTGTTGAAATATATCAAATTAAGTTTTACTGCAATTTTCAGGCTCATCCAGGCATTTTGTATGTCATTCTGATCCTTATTTAGCAAAAATATTTATCTACTACTGAATACTGGAATTATATGCATGTGACAACTTTTATGACAGAGAGTATTTTAATAGCCTAGAGTGGTGATTGTTGATCCTTTCAATCATGTAATCCTGTGGGTGGCTTCATTATAAATTCATCCATAAGGCTATTTCAATACCATAACCAATGTATTTATGTAAAATGAGTCCAGGCAACAGTATGTATAGTGAAGCTTATATGCACATATAAATTGTATATGCAGTTGTCTTTCAATTCTTACATTCTCAGCTATAAGCTCCCTCTTGTCATTTTATGGCTCTAGATTACATCTTGGTTAATACACTTTGCATTTAGCATGTAGCCCTTCCATCTAAGCACATTTTTAAAAGGAGTGTTGTAAGTTATTTGACTGATTTTCACAGTACATTTTGACTGATGAAGTAGAAGAACATAAAGCCAACTTTGCCACATAACAAAAAAGTTAGTAATGGATTTTAGATATAAATATACATAAGGATAACAATGCTGTGTTAATTACTATGACGCTTTATCTTCCTGAACATGAATGAGATTATGTTAGCCTAACCTGTTTAAAGCTTTTATCACTGAATTAGAAAATAAATTTTAATCATATTTGCTAAAGAGAATGCCAAAACACATGTAGTGAGAAATAATGTAATAGTTATTATAAAGGGCATAGATCAGTCATACAGACTTGTTCTTCAAGTGCCTTGGAAACAGAAAAATGTTATACAGTTGCCATATATAGGATTCTTTTTACAGCAAAAAAAGAATTACATTATATTTTCAGGATTGCAGCATCCTTTGTGGAAAATAACAAGGTTCAAGTCTATGCAGAATGGAAAATACTTAGATTGAAGTATAATTTTCTACAGTTTACAGGGTGTGATATCTTCTCTTTCCCAAGAATGGCAAAACAGTGACCTTGAAGCTTCATCTCCTCAAAGATGGTCTGGATAATGAATATGAGGAGATATTTCTTATTCTTCTTACAGAGAATTCTTATTCTTCCTTACAGAGACCTTTTTGCCAAAGTTAATGGAATAGATCAGAAATCAGTGACCTATTAAGATCCAACTAGAAGATCAAAATGGAAATTTCAGACTTCTGCATGCTGGCATGGAATGAGAAAAGATCTACACTGAGTTTGTTATTATTTGCCCATTAAGAAGGCAGAAAGTAACAAAACACAGTCAAACTTATTTGGTTTTTAACTAATATTAATACATGAAGAAAAAAATATTATAGGACCTATATATACATATATGTACATACAAACACATACATATTTCAGTATTGAATATATATATTTCTGGTGTATATATATATATATATATATGTATGTACTTGTGTAGCAGAAACAAAAGAAACTGCAGTCCCAAAATAGTACTGCTTTTTAGTTAAGGAACAAAATAACAAAGTATATTTAAGAAAGGTATTAGATATGTGTATGTGCAGCAGTATCTCAGCAGGTAAAAGGAAACTCTCTGGAAGTGCTCCTGCAAACTCAGAAAAGCGAGCTGGAAGGTGGCACCTAGCCAGAGACTATAAAAGAAATTCTTGTAGCCAATCAGCTGAACATGTGCTTCAGGCCAGAAAGGCAAAGAATATCTGATGCTTAAAGTCTTACAGTGAAGAAAAAAAACGATAAATTTTTGATAGGGAAAGAAAACAAGCAGCTTGCTAATCACCATAGTAAAAAGGGAGTTAATCTCAGATTTTTCCTTTTTAATTTTTTTTAATGTCTCTATGGCGACTCTATTTAAGCCAAAAGATGAAATTTAATTTCATATATAACCTCTCCCTGACTAGTCAAGTGCTTGATATATCTGAAAATAATTCACTTATCTGAAGTATAATATGAACTTTGTACCTCCATATCAGATTGCTCTTTGTAGAAAGAGTGTGCTGACTGGGCCTCTTTCAGTACTCACGTTATGTAGTCATTTACACTTGTGAGAAGCAGCACATTAAAATGCTCGTTCACTTTACATCCATATCACAATCAACATTTGTATGGATGACTGCTTAGAATTCCAGGGAAGTAAGAACTAGGGCATGAACCAGCCTTTTTGTCCTGCTCATCTGAATAAGTTTATTCCCTCAAGGCTACAGAAATGTTGAAGAATTTAAGTGTTCACTCAGAACAGAAGTTCTGTAGGCTGCGTGGGGGCAGAAACTACCAAGGAATGTTTCGTATCAAATTTACACCCAACAGAGTGAGGATGAGTAATTGTTAGGTGAGAAGTTGCTATAGCTTTGTGTTAGCAGTTCTGAGTTCAGCTATAAGATATTATCTAAGACCCAACGGAGAGCTGACTAGGTGACTCAGATAATTAGTAATGGCTTATACAATCATTTCTAGGTCAACAGTCTGTATATACTGAACTTTATTATTGTAAGTGATCACTAGCTCATGACTCTTCCATGGTCTCTGAATTAATTGTCTGTATTTGTTTTAGTGAATGGACCTCTTAAAATAACTGCCATGGCAGACCTTCTTTTGCATGGTTGCTCATTACTGCAGTAGAAACTGAGACCTGACTGGAACGGAGGATGTAACTGCTCTATCAGCCCTAGCAGTAGCTCTTTCAAAGCAGAAATGAGATGCCTGCAGTGGAACATGGAAAAAGTAGAACAGAGAAATTTAAAACCAGCTGAGGTAACTGAATTATCATTCTGATGCTCCCTATAAAAAACTTAAATTTATCAAATTTTCCTTGAACTAACCTTGGTATCTTGAGTGACAGTCCTAAAGACATTCAGCTCCAGAATCCCTCTTGTAAGATACCTTCTCCTCTCAGTTGTCTACTGGAAGAGCAAAGGCTTTTTATGGTGAGTGCATTATTAAAATGCTTGAATCTGGATGAAAAAAAAAAAGCCAGCTCTGAAGAATCACATGAAGAATCAATATATGAAGAATTACATTGCTTCCTTTAGCTGCTTATCTCCAAGTTTCTTCCAATGTTTTTTCACTTTCTAAGAATTGCATTTTCTTTTCTAACTGGAGTTTGCTCGTCTTCAGCTTGCAATTGTTAGCTAGGACTGTCTTTTCTTAAGAGTTTAGATAGATCTTTATTGTTAGGTATTGCCTGCCTGTGAAAGTTACTATGTCTCATAGGTAGGTTAATTGAACAATTTTAAATGTTAGCAGTCCATCAATGAAGAATATGCTGTTCTTGAATTAGAACTAAAAAATAACACTGACTTTTAAATGCTGAACATTTTCTTAGTGCTTTGAAATTGTCTAGTATGTTTAGGAGATATCTAAGAAAACTGGTTTGTGTGTGGATAAGTAAATAATAGCAAATTACTGATACTTAACACTTTATAATTGCTATTTAAAAAGCAGTATTTTCATTAGTATATCCTCTGTGTTTCTTAAGAAGAAAGCAAGAAGAGTAAGACAGGTATTTTTTATTTTAATAGAGTCAGAATTTCTGAAGAAGAGCTTTTTCTGAGATTCATAATTCAATTTTTCAGATTCAATATTCTTTTTTGATTTGGGAGCTGGGGGGTAATGACAGCTTTGGACATCTGTGTACTTCAAATATTTGGACGTCTTGAAGGCCACCCACTCCTACTTACACATTATATATGAACTAGACATGTCCTGTTTCTTTATTTACACTTAGAATTTCCATGAAAAGGCTTAAATTGAAAGAATCAGATAAGACATTTCTCTTACATTTAGATTACCTCTAGATGCATCTTCTGGCCACAAAAAAAGGTTCAGCCCAACATTTTTTGAAGACTAAGTTGTTTTTTCATAACATATTAATTATACATATGTTAAATCTGGTTTCATGTTCACGTTTTCTACTCTCTTTACAGTAGTTTCCACGTATTTTTCATTCCAGTAAGTTCTTGTCATTTCAGTGGGTCTCAAAAAATACCTTTGCAATCTCATGAACACACTATTTACCAAAAAATTAATGCCAAACAAAACCAGCAATAACTTTTCCAAAACACATTTTCAGAAGTGACAAGGGGACAGCATTGTCTTCAAAAATTGCTGTTAGACAGAAATTCAGAGAGTGGTTCTGCACAATTGCAAAGGACAAACAGATATCAAAAATCAAGACAGATATCAAAATAGAAAAGGATAAATATCTTCATCCTCAGTGCTCTTCTCCTTCATCCCTTTTTCTCTGACAGCAGAATTCCTGCTGATTTCTTCCTTGTTGAGGTTAGTGTCGAGCCCACCCATACCCTACCTTCTTTGAAAGTGAAGTAACTCTCTTAACAAGGAGAGTTCATTACAAAGCACCAATGTGACTGATGAATTTGAGAATATACAGTTGAAAAAGAACAAAAAAAAACACGTGGGAAAATATGAAAACTCAAGAAATAGGGAAACATTTCAGTTTGCAATAGGTAAAAATTGAGAGAGTAGGGGAAAATAAAGACATAGTGTAAACCTGTTTCCATATTCTCACACCTGTGGAAAAGCTGCATTCATTTCCTTGATTCCATCTTGAATTGTTTCTACACATTAGGGATAATTTTAAATAATGCTTTTCAGGTGTTAGGTACTTCAATTACATGAAGTCATGCAGAACAGTGTGAAGACCTTGTTGAAGAAGGACTTTTTTTTTAATATTAGTGTTCAATAAATTATACTTTTGAAGTATCTCAACACTTTATTTACTGCATTTCTATGATAACAGGTATTTGGATCACCTTAGTAGGAAAAGCTGGGTTTTGCACACATTTGGGGACATGTGTGTTCTAGATACATGTGTGTCCATTTTAATACTGATTAAAAACTTTGATGTTTACTGAATCTTGGAAACTGAAAACATTTGCTTTAAGGAATAGATAACTTACAGATAGTAATATTTACCTGAATCCATGGTGTTAGAAGTAATGGGAAAGTCACTCTTTGGAGTTCTTCTGGTACTGGCTTTTCTGTTGCAGATAGGACCACCGTTTAGCTTGGCTAAAACCCTCAAGCAATCTAAAGTGGTCTAGATTTATATTCTGATGGCACTAGAAAGCACCAGCTCAAAACCAGTGTATCACTCGACTCTGACTCCATACCTTACAGTGATTTGAGTAATGGGTTCATGAGCATCTGATACAGGAGTGAGTTTGGTTTATCATTCCCTGTTCATGCTCTAGTTACCTTTTGGTGCTAGTAACATGGATTAGGAAGACAGAATTTTGCCTGCTTTTGAAACATAATACACCATGGCCTTTGGGAACTAATATGTTAGAATTTACATCTGAATGCAGGAAACTAAGCAAAACCACAGTTTGTAATTCCTCTGCCTCAGCACATGTATAAATTTAAATACAAATGTAAATGCTTTCCTAAATAATGATGTCTTTGTTAATTTGAGCTGTAATGAAGATGACAAATTTTAATGAATGGTATGATTTTCCTCCCTCCAAATGTATTATTCAAAACATTTATTTTTCATTGTTCAGAAAGCTGTACCAGAAATAAAGACACTATAAACATCTTCCTGCTAGAATAAGAATTTTTACATGTTGAATATTTGAAATTTTTTTGTTTGAGTGTTTTTTTGTTTTATTTTTGGTTTTGGTTTTGTTTTGGTTGTTTGTTTGCTTTGGTTTGGTTTGTTGTTTTATTTTTTTTTTCCCAGTCTGCTTGTTAAAGTCTTAGTGGATAAAAATTGGGCAACTTTTCTTCATGAACTTTATTCTACTAGAAGCAACATTGACATGTTTTTTTTTTTCCTTCTCAGTTTTGTCCCATTAATATTAGTTTTCCAGACCTTAAAGTGGTAAGTAGGGTAGACTGCAAATTCTTACACATAGGCTTAACATCTGTAAGACTTCTTCCTGTAGTACCTAGACCTATAATCTAATGGTCTCTGTACAGGAGTATGGAAGTTGTGTAAAATGTCATATTTCAATTTTCTTAATGTAATCCCTTACCAATCTGTACGTGTGGAAGCTCTCCGTGAAAGAGTCTTGTCAATACAATATTTAATAGATCACACTTTAAAAAGTGTACTGTTGTCACATATTTTAAATTATGTTAATTGACCATAATTTCTTCCTTGAGACTCTGCTTTATCAGAGGTCTTTGTTAGACCAAATGCTAGAACTGGAAGCATCTTACAACTTTGGGCCTGTATAAACCTATTTGACTCCAATGTTAGACCCTTAACAACAGCTTTCTTCTTGACTAACACCCCAGAGTCACACTGCACATGAGAACTCTTCATGTCACTCTCTGTGGCTGCTGTGAACCCCATATACACAGAAGTGTATCTATTATCCTCTGACATAAACAGCAGATATTGAATGCAATAGAAGCACCTCTTCAAAAAACAAATCAAAAACACACACACACAAAGAAAAAAACAAAAACCCCCCATGAGAATATTTGGAATATCTGTAAAATACTTTTCTTTTCCCTGAATATTTTGCACACGCATGCCAAGGTGCGTTTACAGCAGTCAAATTCCTAAGGACTAATTTAAACAACTAATAAATGATCATACAGGAAGCTCTACCCTGCTGTCGCATGAATGTCTTGCTCACGTCTTCAATCAGACAGCTTTTTTTTTTTGCCTAGAGGCAACAAAGTAGTTTTGACATTGTTATTACTTCATTTCACTCTTTTCTACCTATCATTTACCTTCTGTGAGCAGTGCTGAGATTCTTTATAGAGTCCTGAAATCTTTACATTTACTGCACATCTGAAATGCAGTTAGTGCAATGAGTGACTGACAACTGTTATCTATACGCTGCTGAAATGTGTGCACAAGGCACAAATTACGTTTTCTTTTGCACTTTTATGAAGACAGCAAAATAATTTCAACCCGAAAAAAACCCTAAAACAAAAAAAAAAAACTCCACCCACACCTCTTTGACTTGTAAAGCTAAATTGCACTTGCCATTTTGACTTCTTTATGAATCACTTAGCCTTTTTGAGTCTTAGTATACAGGTATTCATAGCACTGGTAAACCTCTTATGAAGTTGCCCATTTCATGTTAACACTGCAATTATGGCCTTCTCCTATTCCAGAGGAAAGAAATATTATTGTTTCCTGACTTTCAGTCTTCAAGGACCCATAATTTTATGTCCTCTTACTGAAAAATTTCATATTTAATGGAGTTTTACAACTTTTCTATTTTCTTTGAGAACTTTATAGAAAGCAATTTTGAGTTATGGAGAAGGGAAGGAGGAGTCTGTCCAGAAAAGACAGGCTCTTCATATGAGAGGCAGCTCTTACTAAGGGCATGTTCCATTTGGCTTGTTTCCTAGGTATGAGATGAAACAAGCCATGTTGCTTCAGGCAGATGAAAGCTGGGAAAGAGATGGGGGTTGATTCTGACCCCAGTTCCTACTTGTCAAAAATGTGTGATTTTTTTCTCTATTTAAATATATTGTAAAGAGCAGAGGGGGGCGGGTGAAAAATGGAGGAAGAAAGCCAAAAAAAATCAACCATTTTCTGGCAGGTTAGCCATCAAGTCTCATCATGAGAATGACTGTTATGGTATAATACTAACCCTGCGATATGGAATTCAAATATGTCTTTTACTGAGAGTGTCCAATTTGTTTTAAAGGGCCTGTGCTCAAAGAGGCTCTCCAGGAAAGAGTTTAATTTGCAATCTTAAGGTAAAAGAGATTATTTTAACAGGAAATTTGTTCTTCAACATTAACAACCTTTAACACTACTTTAAGGAGCAGGTTATTAAAAAGTAAAGTGATCTGTATATCTCATTTGGGTATCATTTCTAATCTAATTTTAAAAAGCAGAGTGCTCAGACCTACCACAGGACGGACACGAATTTTTTCTGAGAAAACTCTGACAGATTAAAATCTTCAGGGTCAAACCCCAAGCCTATGAGCTTGTCAATGTCCTCTAGTCATATTTAATACTCCTTATTAAATGAGATGCATCAATCTCAGCTGGTATTTAAGTACAACTCTAAGGAGTAACTGGGGAAGAATGCTATTTGTTTGGAGTATAGTCCCCTCCTGGTAGAGATCCAGGTTAGTGTTTTATAATCCTTTGGTATCTAGGATTCAGGCTTGCAGTCTTGAACAAAATTTCTTCAAAAGTCACTAGCATTAAACTTGTAACTTAAGAAGTGTTCTGAAAACCTGTACAAGTTGTCCAGCTAACAGGATGAACAAAACCTTTCACTGTGAGAGAAATTTCCTTTTCCACAAAAATAGCAGGGTTGCCTGTCATCTTTCTCTCTTACCAATTTTTGTTCCATATCTTATTTTTTGTACAAAAAAAGTAATCCAAGTGAAGACACTATAAATAGGAATAGTATATGTATGTATGTGGTTTTGATGCTGCCCATTAGAGATGTTTGTCCAAAGTCAAGCACTATAAGAAGATGTCGGTAGCTGAACATATCCATTTTTAGTTCCAGCATGTTCTGCTGTATCATTTCTTGTAGGCTCCTCATGTGCCTTGCTTTGTTCTATATATACCTGGAACTTGAAGAGAAAATGCAGGAATTTGGTGGAAAAATATAGTAAATAGTTAAATATTAGCAGTCAGAAAAGGAACTACCAAACATGTCTAGAATAGAATATTTACATACCCATCACCAATAATGATATGTTTATTTGTATTTATTTACATCATATATTTATTTATGTATTTGTTTATATTATATGTACTACTAACTTAAATTGTGTAATATGTCTCACAAAACTTGATATCAGCAACATTATTAAATTATATGTTCCTCTGGTAGATTATGTCGTCTTAGAGGTACCAATCGCTTTTAAGAACTTAAGCAGCTTGTTCTATGCAAAGCCTCTCTAGCTATGCTAAGCCTTGGAAGTGTTGCAGACATTTGCATTTGGTATGACTAGTTCTTTCATCTTAATTTATGAAAAATAATCAAAATCACAAAGTTAGTACATTTAGCAGAAGCTCTATTTGCTTTCTTCAAGAGATAACTAGTGCATTTAGTTAACCTCATGATACTGAAAATCAATTCAAATTTCAGATCTGAAGACCAGACTGAAACTAAACTTCCAAACACTTGGGAAAGTAACAAACTTGATGTGCTCATATATTAATCAGAAGACATATTTAATTAAAGGACAAAAAAAATATTGTAGTAACATGGAAAAGTAATATGCCTCTAAATTGGGTTTGAGTTTTAGTTTGGTGAAGTGATAGAATGATAGTGATGCATTAAACCGTTGGGGGGGGGGGGAACAAAAAGATCAGCAAACTCAGAACTAGGAAGAAAAAATACCTTTGTCAGAAAATTTTTAGTTCTCTAAAAGTTTAGTTAATCTGATCTTTCAATCAAAACTTTGCTTTAGTAATCTCTAGGAATGTCTTTATATGTGGATTCCAGATCAGGTTTTTGAGTGTTAGTGTTATTTGAATCATTCATACTTTATGGAATCCAGATTTCTAAAAAATTAGGAAGTGTCCAGGTAGGATTAATCTTTTAAAAAATTAATACTCTGGGTTTTTTTTCCGACCCATACAAACACGACAGGTTTTTTTTTTCCACTTTTAACTCTCTTTTATCTGCGCTATAAAGACTGGTTAATAACAATGTGTTGTCTCTGCCATATGTTTAGGACACATGAGACACCACAGCTTGCATATTAGAACTATGAAGAGACATTTTATCTAATGGAAAGAGGAGTTCCAGATTGCATGGCAAAAGCATGTGATAGTTTTAGAAATTATGCTACCTGCTTTTTAACTATGGCTCCTCCACCTACCAACTGCATGTTATGGAATGGCTTATTTAACACCAGAGTTAAAAGGTGCTCATAAAGCCCTAAATTGATACGCAAGGCTCAGTGAACCTACATACTAGAAGCTGTTGCAGCCCTGGTGTCACTGACGTTCTACTGCTATAAAGCAACACAGAACAGCAGTGGTGCTCAAGGGGAAATACACGCCTTGGTAAGGCACTATTGATCATTGCACTACCTGGGCAAGCACCAAGGGGGAGGCTAGAGAGGTCAGGTTAACTCTACAACTACCTCGCCCAGAGATGCTGGGTCTCTGGAATGAAAAAGTGTGGTCAGGGTAAGAGCAAGGAGAAATAACAGGGCAATGTTCACTCTGGAGAATGTGGTTGGGCAGGGGGAACTGGATGCAGTGCTTTGCATGTTTGTCTTCTCCACAAAAGAAGGACTTCAAAAAGTTTAGTGATGCCTGTGCCATACTCTATGTATACTTGAAAGAAATACAGGGAAATAGATTAGTTTTCTCACATAGTATGCAAGTGATCCTCTGCATTCTTTGTGTCTGTGTAAGCATGATGTGCTTGCGCTTAGATAGACTTTAGCTTATCTGAAGAGAAGTGCTTCTACATTTTGGTAGAAACTATGGAAGATGATGTCAGTAATGTGATCAAGGTTTTTTTCCCTCAGTTAAAAGAAGAAAGTAATACTGATGATCTGTTTATTTTCACATGAAGGTCAATCATAATGGCAGAGGAAAAGGATGATATCTAGAATATTTTTTTTGCGAAACTGCTAGAAGCTTGACCTAGAATATTGATATATATATATATATATATATATATATAAATATCCATTTTTAGTGTTGATTAAATATATTGCATCACTGGACACATAAAGAAGTCCTAGTAAATTAAAGAAAAAGACAGTTCATACAGTTTTTTATGTTTATGTGCGTTATATCATAAAAAAGGATTAAATGTCTAAAGTGATCTAGGTTATTTCCCAGATGATAGAAATAGAATTCTTGGCTAGATTGATATGTGTAGGGGTATACGTGTCACTTTATGTGTGAAAGTCTATATTATGGAGGTATCAAACCACTAAACTCTTGAGGTAGATCAATAAAATTATGTATATTTTAAGCCTTAATATGATAAGAACCTATTTCTTTACTTTCCTTGCATACATCTGTCACCATGGATGTATAGGGTTGTCATTATACTTGACTTTTGTTTTCTAAGTGAATCCAATGACTCTTTTTTCATATACTGAAAACTATACCCAGAGGTAGACATTCAACCATGACAATCAACAAACTAAGCATAATAAATCAGGCTTTCAATATTACTATAAACAGCAAAGCAATATCCAAGGACCAAGTGCTATTTTTTTCAGATTAAATGCTTGGAATATCTTCTGTATCAGAGACTGAGACACAGCTCTCTGTAGACATCTGATACTTTGCCCACAGGGGTAACACCTGAGCCACCTACATCTTACTTCTATAGTTCAAAGCTTTGCTGGCCACAGAATAGCAAAAGAATAAGAAAACCTAGACTTGAAAGAAGAACAGGAAGTAAGCTGCAGGTGACAGCATTTTAAAGACCTGTCTTAGCTACAAGAATTTATCATAAGAAAGAAGTCTCAGCACCCCTCACTCAATATCATCAGTTGTATCAAAGCTGACAGTCTTTGCATAACACTGCTTACGGTGAAAGTGTGTGTGGGAGTGGGAAAACTGAGGGAAGAAAAGGAGGCCTCTTACACTGGTAATCATCACAACTAAATCTCGTCCTGCTGACTCATATTCAGTTTGCCATCAACCAGGACCCCCAGGTCCCTTTCCATGGCACTGCTTTCCAGCATCTCATTCCCCAGTCTGTCCATACATCCGGGGTCACCTCATCCCAGGTGCGGGATCTGGCACTGAACTTCATACCGTTGGTGATTGCCCAGTCCTCTAATTTGCCAGTCCTCTAATTTGTCGAGGTATCTCTGCAGGGCCTCCCTGCCCTTGAGGGAATCAACAGCTCCTCTCAGTTTTGTGTCATCTGCAAGCTTGCATAAGATCCCTTCCAGTCCTGCACCCAAGTTATTTATAATGTTGAAGATTTCTATGGGACTAAATAACACTTTGATCCTGAATGTTAGCAAATGCAAGGACTATTATACATTTCAACTTATGCACATGCATTGATTTAGTGGGCTTGCATTAACTTTCCTAACAATTCCAATGTCAACAACCCACAAAACTGTTAAGACCCTTACTTTTGGGGTGCCAGATAATGGCTTAAACAAATTCTACAAAGTTAGAATATCATGGGAAGTAATGCAGATTACAGCCTCCTTTGCCATTAAAGCTCACAAAACCAACTTTACCTCCTTATGTCAGTATTTCTCCTTACACCTAATTAGACTATCCCCCATCAAGGCTAACTTTTTTAAAATTTTTTTTCTAGGAGGAAAACGCATTATCATTCCACCATGTCTTTGAGTTAGGGTTTGTATTTAGGGCAACAAGATTAAGAATAAAACAATTGAGATTTACAGTTGTTACAGATTTTATAAGCTGTTTTCTTAACTCTTTTGGACAACCTGTGCAATAGAATCAAATAGAAGAAAAGCAATAGAATCCTTTGATTTCAGATTAGACCACGTTCAGAGTAGCCAATGACAAAGTTTTCTAAGGAACCAACATCATCTCTTGCCTCTCTTCCCAGATGTTTCTTCACTTTGAATTATTTGTTCTTTCTCTAGAATATCACTTATTAATCCCTTCTGAAGTACTTTGTTATTTGTTGCTCAAAAATGGTGTTCTTACTGGGGAAGAACAATGAAAAAAGCTTCTTAATGCCATTGCTTCCTGAATTCCAAATTCCACTTTATGAAAATGCACAAAAGAGCACACACAGTAACAGGGCATACAAGGCTTCTCTAAATCACAACTATGGAAAGGATTTCATGCTTTTTGAACAATTATATGCTAATCCTAATTCTAATCCCGTAAGGCTTTGGTATAGCCAAATAGCTAACCTACTTCAGGCATGGTTAACCAAGCAGAATCATCTTTTCATCTCAGAAAAGGATTTATAGAATAAGGAAATTAAACTTTTCATACAATAAAAATTACTTTCTCTTCTTGTATCTGCTTATGTATTTTTCTGCCAGTTTCCCAGTACTTTTGGAGCATCACAAAAATGGATGATTTTAAATTAAAAAAGCTCAAAAGTTAATTGTGCTCGTGTTTTACAATCTAAGAAAACTGCCTACAGAGATAAGGAAGTGTGGGTAAGTTTTGCACAATGAGTTTAGAAGTTTTTTCCCTTCAAATTTCTAAATCAACTGAACAATTCTAGAGTCAGAACACTGGATAAAAGAGCAGAAAGATGGGTGATTTCATTTAATATGGCGAGTCTTACTTCCTGTATTGAAGTAAGAAGTACTCAATCTTCATAGAGGAAAAGCTCAGCTGTGCTTGAGTTAAGGTTTTCTATTCTTTAGGCTATGTTCTAGACTTGTAAATCCTAGAGTTGAGTGGATGGTGAGAGAGCTAAAGAAATGTCTTATGCTATTCTTAAACAATATTTTGACAGATATCTCAGTGTAAAATCCACTGGTCTGAAGGTTCTATGACGTAGGTTCAGGCTGAAGTAGTGAGCATGCCAAGGAAAACCATAATTTTTTTGTGTGTGACACAAAGGTGTCTTTCAAATTTGCTTGTATTAGAAATGTAAGAGTTTTGCATATATGCCACTATTAGGACAGTGTAACAATTTTGATCATTCTGAGGAAGGCTTTGATGGCAGCCACAAAAGTGGCTGTCAGTGAGTGGTACCAGTGGGTGTCTGTGGTTGGTACTGGTTAGTGTGGATAAGTGGACCTGGGCTTTGTGAGCACATAAAGCTTTAAGTTGCTTTCAGTCATCTCAAAGCTAATGTAAATGAAGAATTACATTCCTGAAGAGAACATTACTCAATTTATGTGCTCCCTTTATAGATATGATAACAGAAGCACCCAATCCTGATAATGCAAATGGTCTACATATTAAAATTAAATTCTGAGCAACGCTGTTTAATACCCTGAGTGCCAAAGGGTTTGTCTCAGCTCCACTGAGATTGAGATGCTAACTTACTTCATAAATTCTCTGTGGTGCCAGTGAGACTAAATCTTATAAACATATATTTTAAGCTTTCTCTTGAACCACATGAGTGAGCACAATAGAATCACTCCAATGAAAATAAAATAATAATTAAAAAAACCCACATAATTTTATGTTGTCTTCATTACAACCTGGTATTTATTGCCAGGAAGTGGCAATAATTCAATAATTAAGTTTTGGTTTTCCTTAGTTGGGATTTATGCTAGAAACAAATAATTCCCCAATCAGTGGCCTATGCTGACCAAAGAATCCTTGATGCACTAGGACCATGTAGGAAGAAATACCAAATTAATAGATTAGAATGGTAGAAAGTAAGTGTGGTGGATTGACCTTATTCGATTGCCAGCTGCAGGGGCTCAGATGCCTCCTCATGGTCTTCACCATGGGCTGCAGGGGAACCTCTGTTCCAGCACCCAGAGCACCCTCTCCCAACCTTCTGCACTGATCTTGGTGTCTGCAAAGTTGTTTTTCTCTCTCATATTCACTCCTCTCCCCTTGCTGCTTTGCATCTTTACCCCTTCTTAAACATATTATCACAAGGCTCTACAGCCATCACTGATGGGCTTTGGCCAGTAATGGTCCCTTTTGGAGCTGACTGGAAAGGGTTTCTGGGATCTTCTCACAGAAGCCACCCCTGCAGCCTCCTTGCTACCAAAACCTTGCCAAATAAACCTAAGACAGTGAACAAGAATTAAAATGGACAAGAAAGGCCCTAATTGTCAAAGGCCCTAAATGTCAGGTCAATAAGGAGACATTGAATTGTCAGTTTAATTACTTCATATCTTAAAGCACCAAAACTCAAAATTTGAATTATTTTTCTTGTTATTTAAATGATGCATAATGATTCTACAAGAGAAATATGAGTTTTTGCAGTATTCATCTTCTTTCAGGAAATATTTAAATATAGTTGAGCAACAGCTTAATATTAATTTTTAGGTTTTTACTCTTTAAAAAAAAAAAGAAAAAACAACAACCAAAAAATATTGCTATGATGAGACATAGATTTACTGTTTGGATAAAGAAAACATCATAGCAAGATTGATAAGGATGTTAGAAACCAGCCAGGAAATGGGAGGAATTGCTAGGACCTGAAGTCTTGATCTAGTGATTCAGGTACAAGTTCATAGAAGCACTCAAACATTAAAGATACCACTCATAAGATTCACAAAAGAAAGTTTGTGGACCTATGTAGAAGGCTTATATCATGGAAAAGATGTTTTCCTCATGTATATCAACTGATACCTGAATTGAGCAGAGCTAAAGAAGATTGTATATAAAATGAAGTTAAATATTTTGGCTAAAGCTTTGACTATCTTCTTTTAGTTTTGTTGTTGTTTTTGGGTGGGGTTGTTTGTTTCTGTTTTTGTTTGGGTGGGTTTGTTTTTTTAGGGGGCTGTGTTTTGTTTGTCTAGTTGGTTTTTCTTGGCAGAAAATGCAAACAGTGACTCTGAAACATTTTCTGACCTTAAGTCAGCTTCACCATGTTATGTATTTAGGGGAATTGGAAAATTTAGAATAATAATTTGAAACACTTTCCATTGAAAATATTTTGCTTTCTAGACTATAGAAAAAAAAAATCCCTGTAGTTCTATCTTGCAAACTCATGGCAGTTATTTGGACCATTCTAAACAGTCCAAGCTTAAGTAATGTTTTGGTTTCACCACTAAACAAAACATTTTTTCCACTCTTCTGGAACTGCCCACAGAGCAAAAGCAGGTATTGCAACTATTGCAACTGTTCTTGTAGGAGTTGAAAATGGTACCATGCACTTTGGTTTAGATTAAAGCATGATCAAATAAGGTGTCATGGGAGGGGACTAGAATCTATTTTGTGCCACTTGGATATGAATACCTGCTATTTCAGTTTTATTTATGGGGGCAGTCCTTTATTATCTAATGGTTGGTCTGAACATGCATATTTTATGGACTTGTAGGAGACAAGCCATGAGAGGAGTAGTCTTTAAGTCTCAAGGCTATAGAGGCTGCAAAACCCAGACTGTTAGCTCTGAGCTGGAGCTATACCTTTGCTGACACAAAAGCACAGCATAAGTCAGTGAGGTGAAGGTTTATTAATTCTTCCCTGCCTTCACTGGGTTTACATGGGAAAGATAATGGTCTCTAAAGTTAGAGCTTTGCAAGATAAGAGTAAATGATATCTTGTAGGCTGATACGTGTATGACTTTTGGTACGTGCTACAAATTACTGTTTGAGCAGCAGCTCAGGACCAGTCACCTATTAACCTGCTGCTAGTTACACAGGCTCCAGATTGATAGCTGACAAGATTTTGCTGTTTGCAGGGAAAAAAAAGAAAGTGGGAGGCTACCATTTTTTTTTCAGTTCTGAAGAACCACAGGGACACAAAACAAATATTACAGCTATGCTAATAAAAGCTGAAACTTGTCTGTAATACAGACTTCAAGTATATTTTGCTGGGGGTTATGAACAATCGTAATCACTAATTAACTTAGCTATGCAGATAAAAACTGTTTTGTCAACATAGGGAGTTTCACTGAGGAGTGGGGAAAACAGGGTGGGTCATAACATGCAACTCTCAAAAAAGCTTTGGCTGGTGTGGGATAAAGTTCTACTTGTCTATACTGGCAAAATGCTTGTAGTATAGACATCTGATAAATCACGCATGAAAGAAAATGATAAGAGGGAATGTTTGTGTGCACACACTACAGAGCTGTGCATGCTGGGGTGCAGAGCTGTGAGTGTTACATTTCAAGTTAATATTTATATTTTTTTTGATGAGTAGCAAAGTAAAAGAGTTTATGGGAAAGGGATGAAAAGGTTATTGACTAGTTTTTACGTAGAGGTAATTCATGGTATTACAAAATTATTTGTTTTCTTTGGAATATTTATTATATTTTTCATGGAAAGAGAAATATCTTTCTGACTCTGAAATCGCTATGTATTTTCTCTTTGCAAACTGACTGGGAACTGTTAGAGTTATGTAAGCTTTGCAGCTCCTAACCCTGAAGTTTTACACTGTGTAATAGTTTCAAAGAAAGAAAACAATTAAGCTGAGGGTAAGGTTAGATCAGAATTATGTGTACTTTTTCATCCACATAAATTTTTCTCACTATATTTTACAGAGTTTTGAAATAGATGTGGTAGGCTATGAACCAAAAGGGGAGGATGTAGTTAATATTTCCATACTACTTTTTAGGTTGTGAGAGGGGAGGTTGGAATAATTTATGGGCTGAGAGAGTGAGAGAAGATGTAATTTACATCACTTTATTCCCCTTTAAACTTTTTTACACATCAGATCTGAGCTAGGACCAAGGACTAATTTGTTAGGTCAAATCTGTTCTGCAGCCTTCTATCTCAACAGTACCATCAATAATTTTGTTTGTGTTGTTTCTTTTCTGATTTTAGCCTTGTAGAATGTTACGGTGTAAAGTTGCTTGCTTCTTACGTTATTCAAGTTCTTAATACGGCCTAGATATATAGAAGAAATGTGAGAACATGATGTTACTTACTGGAAAGAGCAATGTTCTTATTTATATTACTGCCTGGGAAGAAAAAATTCAACTAGAGTAGTAAATATTCTACAGTACAACATCTCAGTAACCCCAAATTATACACAGCAAGGTTTATGGGTGAACCTGTAAAAAAATGGGAGCAGAGGTACATAACTATGTGTCAGTTTATAATTAGCCATTTAATATTGCAGTATATCGAAGGAGGAGGGTGTATGTGAACATTTAACTCTTCTTTTGAACCTACTCTGATTATAGAGATATTTACATAGTTGCACATTCTGCTTTCTGTATCTGGAAATAGATTAGTGATGAGTGATCTGTTTGAAAAAGACAAGATGTTTTCCTAATCACTTTATCTCAAACAGCTGATCAGAAATGCTTTTGGTTTTGGCTTCATTTGAGATGTGCTGATCCTACTGGCTTATAGGAAATATTTATTAGAGGAACCAGATTCCTCTCTGTGTTGTACATTTTGAAGCTTTATGAATTGAGTTATTAGGGAATGGCAAATTGACTAGGGAGAAGTGGAAAAAGCAGTTGTAGGATTGATGTGCTTCATATAATTTCACTTTTCTCACTGTCTATTTAGATACTTAATTACATATGTGAAAGAATGACAAGGTTTCATTTCCCATCCATTTTTTTAGCTTCTGCTAGGACATGAGGTTCAGTTGGTACCTTTTATGAAGCAATGGGTAGATATTCATTAAAGTGAGCATTTAAGATTATGTGTAGTCTGATCCCAGGCCTTGAAAATTAAATTTCAGTTTCTACATTCTCAGTGGACCTAAGGTACTGAAGGTTTGAGAAATGTCATATAAACTGTTCTTAAAAAAAGTCTCCATGAAGCTGTAATTCACTTACTTAGCTTCCAAGTTCTGCTTCTGTCATGGAAATGTGTGCTGATATATCCTCAACTGTACAGCCTCTTGTCATGGTTGGAGAGACATACACAAGGGAACACAAGGGGTTGCCCTACACTGCCATCACAGTGTTTTGGGATAGTGACAGCTCAAATTTTATTATTTTGGGCTTCCTGGTAATTTTTATGTGATGGATGGTTCATTACAAACTGCATCAAACCTCAAATGAACTAAGGAAGTCACTTCATCTGTCACTTTATTCACTTTATTTCAAAAATAATAAATGCAACCCTTGGAAAGTGTTTATATGACTTAACCGACCTTAAAATGGGAACCTAATGCTGTTACAATTAAAACAGAAACTACTAATGTCTCATCTCTAATCAGCTTCAGACTTTTGACTTATATATTCAACCTTATTTCTATGTTGTATCAATCATATGTATTTGAAATAGCATACCTGTTGTTTGTTTTTCTCCCTCTATGCTTATTTCTGAAAAACTGTAGTATATGCATTGCTTACACTGAATCTGTGTAAAAAATATGTTAAAAAAAAAAAAAAGAGCAAGCAGGCTCTTTAGAATAGTGAAGATGAAAACCATTGGCCAGACATTTCCCTTTTCAGTATGTACTGCTTCAGCAGAGTACAGGGGAAGTGACTGTGGCAAACTCCAGCCTGAACTGTTTGATCCTGATGCAGAGCCCCCGTCAGCCACTGTCCCCTGGATGATCTCACACCTTCCTAGGGCCCTATCACTGCCTGCAAGGCAGGAGGCTGCCCTGGGAGGCCTCCAGCTCCCTATCAACAGCTCAGCTCCCAACACATACCTAGAATGAGGTGATAGTCTTCTGGCTACTCCTCTCTAATAACTTTACCAGAAGTACCTGAGCTTTCTGAGCAAATAGTGCTACTTATTTTAAAGAATTCTATAAATATTTTATTAAATCTGGGTTCTCTATTACATTGAAACTGAGAAGAAAGTTCTTACAGAACTGACTTAGGAGCAAGAGCTACACCTCTCTAAACTGAAGACATACAAAGCATAACATTTCCAATTTTTTCCTCTGCTCTCATTTCTGAATAATAAAAAATATAGATAAGTTTGACTTTCATTTTGATTTTGTTGTATTTGGAGAAGTTTTGATTCCCATTGATCAGTTTTGATACTGACTTAATATCCATTATTTTTCTGTGCAGATTTCACTTATCTCTGCCAGACCCTGTCAGATTAGGGAACAGAAATTTTAGGAGGGAGGGCCAGTTTAGGAGTCTGTAGAAGAAGAACTCTTGTGTACTTAAACTCTCCCTAAGTTTGAGGAAGTAACTGATGAGATCTGCACAAAAACACTTGTTAGGAAAGTCTTTAGTCACCTGGAGGACTTATTCAGGCATTAGAAAACAAATATGGATTTTCATTTCTTAACATCATTTTAAAGTGGAGATGAGCTCTCCCAAGGAGTCAGTCAGTTTGCTGAGGGCCTGAATTGCCTTTTAGTACTTACTGACTACCCTCACAGAGGTAGCCTAGGGTTACTAGGCTCCTGATTAAGCTCCTGAGGTTGTATAGGGATGAATTTTCATCTACATGTTCTACTAATTTGTAAGTTAAAAATGCAGTCATCCTGTCAGAGCTGGATGTCACTGTGCTAAGGCTGTCTCAGAGCATGTCTCTGGCTTATCCTTATACAGGCATCTCCTGGCAAGTTTGGCTGTTTTTGACACATAAGATAGCATCTAGATACAGTCTGTGAATCTGGAGGTATTTAATGTTGTCTATCATTAGAAACCCAAAGCCAGTGAAAAGACCAGATTTGAAACTAGTCTCTTCTCAGCATTATTTCCTATCCTGCTCAACAGGGTGGCTATTGTTAATTTCACTTTAATGGTCCAAAATTTGAAAGCAGAAGGCAGAAGCAAAGGACAGGTAGACCAACGGGAACGGAGAGATTATCCAAATAGCACGGGATCAATTTAGCAAAGCTAAAGCCCTGATAGAATTAAATCTGGCCTAGGTCTTCAAGTGCAACAAAAAAAGCTTCAATAGGAATACTGGGGAAATAAGGAACACTAAGGAAAAATACGGGCCCTCTTCAGAAGAAAATGGGAGACCTGATTATCCAGGATAGCGAGAAGGATGAGGTATTCAACCAGCTTTTACCCTCAGTCTTCACCAGTAAGTGTTCCAGCCATACCACCCGAGTTGCAGAAAGCAAAGGCAAGGACTGGGACAATGAAGGACCATTCGTTGTAGGAGAGGATCAGGTCTGAGACCATCCAAGGAACTTGGAGGTACATACGTCCTGGGGATCTGGTAAGATGTGTCTGAGGATCCTGATAGAACTAACAGAAAAAGCGGCTAAGCCACAATGGCATATTTGAGAAGTCCTGGCAGTCTGGTAGAATTCCCACTCACTGGAACGGGAAATAAGGAAGATCTTAGGAATTATATGCCAGTCAGTCTCACTTCAGTGCCTGGAAAGACCATGGAGCAGATCCTCCTGGAAACTATGCTAATGCATGCAAAAAATAAGGAGATGATTTGTGACAGCCAATATGGCTTCACCAGGGACTCTGACGGGCTTGATAGGTGGGCCTGTGCAAACCTCATGAAGGTCAACAAGGTGAAGTGCAAGGTGCTGCACCTGGGTCAGGGCAATTCCAAGCACAATACAGGCTAGACAGAGCAAGGAATGAGAACAGCCCTGAGGATAAGGACTTGGGGGTGTTGGTGAATGAGAAGCTCCACATGACCTGTCAATCTGTGCTTGCAGCCCAAAAAGCCAACTGCATCCTAGGCTGCAATCAAAGCTGCTCTACTCTGCTCTTTTGAGATCGCACATGGAGTGCTGCATCCAGCTCTGGGGCCTCAAACAAGAGAAGGACGTGGATCTGTTGAAGCAAGTCCACAGGAGGACCACAGAGGTGATCAGATGCACCTCTCCTATGAAGACAGGCTGAGAAGGTTGGGGTTGTTCAGCCTGGGAAAGAGAAAGAAGGCTCTGGTGAGATCTCATTGAAGTCTTCCAGAACCTAAAGGGCCCTACAAAAAGGCTGGAGAAGGTCTTTTTACAAGGGTATGTAGTGATGGGTCAAGAGAAAATGGCTTCACAGTGAAAGAGAGCAGGTTTAGGTTAGATCTTAGGAAGAAACTCTTTACTGTAAGTGTGGTGAGACACTGAAACAGGTTGCCCAGGGAAGTTGTGGGTGCCCCATCCCTGGAAGTGTTCAAGGACAGGTTGGATAGGGCTTTGAGTGACCTGGTCTACTGGAAGGTGTCCCTGCCCATGACAGGAACTACAGAATCACAGAATATCCTGAGTTGGAAGCTTCCACAAGGATCATCGAGTCCAAATGTTAAGTGGATGGCCTGTAGAGTTATAGAACCCATGACCTTGGCATTATTAACACTAATAACTGCTCTAATCAACTGAGCTAACTAAATGATCTTTAAGGTTTCTTCCAACCCAAACCATGTTATGATCTATGAAAAATACATAAACATGTGATCTACTCTTTGGAGATACCTAAATAAGCTTTTTAAATTCAAACAGTTTGAAAGCTGAAAGTTTAGAATATCCCCATTAAGTTCTTCCTCAGTCTGAGATGAAGTCATCTTTCAGTGTCAGAGAAAGGTTGCAAAAGAGCAGGATTTTAAAACATCTCTTATATATCCATTGTGTCTTATTTCCTCCCTTGTAAAACAGCAGATTTTTAGCAAAGTAAGGGACCCATTCCTCGGGGATATCTGGACTGCACTTTTTGTTGAGATGGTGAAAATGGAAAATAGTTACTATAATAATCTGCAAAGTTCATTTCTGATGATGCCTTGAAGAACTAAATGGCTTATTTGCAGATCTGTGTGAATGTTCACAATAAGAGCCCTCCTCTTTCCCCAAAAAACCCTAAAACAAAGCACCTAAAAAAAAACCTTCAAAAAAAAAATCCAGAAAATTGGTTTTGAAAATTGTCCTTGGTTTAGAGGAGATAGCAGCTTCTTAAAGTCTTATCTTTTTTGTTATACTCGCACACAGTTTCTTCAGCTTATTTAACTAGGGAGTAATTATTAGAAGGCAAACAGAGGATTCATTCAAGTCAGAAGGCTTATCCATGCCTTACTGAACTATGAACTTACTGAGCTACACTGAAACATACAATACTATAAAGGGCCTTATTGTAAGTTGAACATAAATATTGCCTATAAATACTGGCTTCTGAATAATATACTGTCTTAAAGAGGTTCAAAGACGTACTGTATTTTGAACTGCAGTAATACCAATGTTGCTTGAGTTACAAACATCTGTTCAGAACATTTGTTTAGTCAGCACTATTTCTTTTACAAGCAAAAATATGAAGAAAACGTCAAACTATAGCCATTATATCAGTTAAAGACTTTTCACACCTCTGTGAGGTACAAGTTTATACAAGCTTTCAAAAATCAATAAACTTTAAATGAAAGCCCAACACCATTTTGTGTACAGAGCATTTCCAAAATTCTCTCACTGACAGGTAAAAAGAAAATAATGTCCTTGTCTAAGATTGTGTCTTTTAACTGTGTATATAAATAAAATATTTCTTCAGACTCTTAATGACTAAGGTTCTATCTCTACTGATAAAGTATTATCATGGGTAATACTATCAGAAAGCTGGTGGTAGAAAATGTCAAAAATTTTGATAACAGCAGAGAAAAGTTCTTTTCAAAACATCCCCGGCAAAAAGTCTCACAATGTCTACGGAACTGAAACCTTTATAGTGAACACATAAGATTAGCGACTGTCTTACTTCAATTTCTCTGGCTGAACTAAAGGATAATTTTGGAGGTCCTTGCAACAGAACTTCTGTATGAGTAGTGGCATAAGCTTATTTGTAAGAGGAATCAAAGGAGTAATAGGGATAATATTTGTGTTTGGCGGCATTCACATTCCTGATATAGTAGTGTCCCTTTCTCAGAAATGACAGGTGGATTCAGAGGGTCGAGGATACACATTAAGCAGCATTAAAAGGTATGTGTGTATATCTACTATATTTACGTTGATAATTCCTTTATTTTTGTGTAATTCTGAGGAAGTACCATCATAATATCTAAACACATATTATGCGTTCTTTTTGCTTCTTCAAATTCAAAGCCATTTGTTTAGGGACTGCTGCTTAATTTTATACCTACCAATTATCATCTTAGTTCTCAAGTACCATCTTTAATAAGAGCTAGAAATTCCAATATTAGTGTCATAATTGATCATTTCGTACACTGACCGAGAACACACAAAGGGATTGTCTGGTTGAAAACATGAGCTGGAGGAGTTCACTGTTCACAACAATTGAGGAAGGAGATGAAAAAAAAGAAATAGAAAACCCAACCCAGCCTTTGATCTTACGGTATTAAAATAATAAAATTTTCTTCAAAGCATATACTTCTGGAATTTTGTCTAGTTTTGGTTTTTATTTTTTATTAAGACTTGAATTCTTATTCAGAATACTTACTGAATCGAGTTAAAATCAACATTCAGACACTTTTCACTTGTGAATGATTTATTTTATCCAAACAAGTTCTTGTATTTTCTAGCATTATTTAATTAGAATGTTTCATGGACCATATTATTCTCTTACCAGAAAGAGATCTCATTGATTGAAAAGGCTTTTTCACTACAATAAAAGTTGTTCTTATTACATAGAAAATGTAGGGGTTTAAGGTTTTATTCTGCATTTGTGCCTAACAACCAAACCATTTTTCTCCCTGCAAACCTTACTTTCAGAGCAGAGCAAATTTCTCATTATAAGTGCTGACAGTGAGGTATTTTTCCTAGAAACAGAATGATTGCTTCTTTGATACTAGAACTTTACGTAAAAGAGGAACAGTAAGATACTGCCAGTCAGTTCAAAGGTTTCTAAAATATTTTTCCTCTCATTTTTCTGTTCTTTTTTCCTATAACATATCATAAATATTCTTCAAGCAACATTAGTATCTTAATAGCAGAAGAAAAATTAAAAATGGTAAAACCATTTTCAAAACACTAAATATTTTAATAGATTTTTGTTAAACAGGTACAGAATATCTGATATTGTACTTGTTACTTGATGAAAGTATTGCTATAATTCATATCCCAAATAGCTGCAGACATACTGCTTATTGAATACCATAGCATCACCATAGTGGTGTGTCATAGTATGTAGTCCCTTATTGTAAGTCTATATAATGTAAGTATATAAATATATTTTTGCTTAGTTAAATAAAAATCCAGTGGAGTGTTCTTTATGATCTTGCTGTTACTCACCATTCATCACGTAGAGGCAGAATGAAAAACACATCTTCAGAAAATTTGTAGATTCTTAATTCAATTAAAAAAAAAAAAAGGTATTTCCTGGTTTTTTCCTCCTCACTGAAGCTTAAGTCCACAAAATAGACATTACTTCTTTGTGTGTGAGATCTCACTAAAGAGAAGACCTACAACTGTCTGTAGATCCAGAAGAAAAAGTTTTATTTTTTTGTAGTCCTTGATATAATGAGTGCATGTGAAGCGTTTACTATTTAAATAGTACTGTAACTATTTCTTCATCAGCATTTGATAAAGAAAAGATAGCAATTAAAGTAAGATTTTCATCTTTTAGGTACTCATCTTTGAGTTCTGCCAACTGAATTCTTATTTTGTAGCGCCATAATCAATCACTGGTGTGACTTTCCTCTTCATGATATGCTAAAGTACATGATTGGTATTCCAGGATGATTACCAACTCCAAAAAAGCTGTTTTGCCATTATGTACAGTAATTAATGAAGGTCTCATATGTAGACCTACCTACTTAATTGAACTTCAAATGACTTCAAATTTCAATTTCTGAAATATATGGCATAAATTGTGGAGAACGACATGATTATAAATAAAATTATTCGTATCTATGCACTATTTACTTATCTTTCATATTTTGGAGTCTCCTGTCATATTTTCTTTTCAGAATGATACCCTAAGGAGCTATTCCTGGGGTAAAAATATGAAAAATATTATGAAAACCAGTGCACTTAGTTGTAGGCAAATCTCATTATAATGAAGACTTCTTGTGACAAAATCATTGCTTTTAATTGGGATTCTCTCGGGCTTGAATGTAATTCTGCTTGTCTCAGAAAGGAAATGCCTTTAAATTTGTTTTAATTCAGATTGGTCTTTTCCAAGAGCACTCTGAGGTCAGATCAGGTCTCAACCTATACGTTGGAAGGACAGTAGATTTTTACAAACATCAGATGTCTGAATATCAGGACTGTCTAAAGTGTAGGTGTTCTGTGATGAACATCTCAATAGTTTCCACTGAGGTTTCCCAGCACTGGAAATCAAACACAAAAGTGACACTTCAATTCAACTACATCTGAATTTTGTAACAACTTGTTTTTGAAATAATGTGCAGGTATCTTCATTTTAAGTGATTTGCTTATTTTTTGAAAACTATGATAAAGAACCAAATGGGGAGATAAAGTCAGAACTCAAAAATACTGACCAGTACTTAAAGACATTAATGCAAGGAGATACTTGTGCTCTCCTAAAACTTCAAGGTTTTATCTGTATGTATTTTATCCATATCTGAATATTTTTGAACAACCCCAAGTTCAATTAACTAAAAATAGTGAAACTGTCTTTATGCAGGTAGTTTGTATTAGCAATCTAATAAATAAAAGCTAAGCAATGAGTCAGAAAATGGTAGTACAACAAAGGAAAAATACATGAGTTTGTCATTTTATAAAATAGTGTTAACCAATCTTTACAACAACAGGGATAGAGGAGGAGGGTGACTTTGATCACTCAAAAAAAGTATGTTTTCCTGTGGAGAAAGTAGCCCCTGTTTGCCTTTCTGGTCTCTGGTATAGACTATTTAACTTTTTTTTTTTTTTTCCTGAGCAGAATCGTGCTGGTTTATATCTATTTTGCACTGATGAGAATGAGTCTTTGTAATTCAAAGAATAGAGAAATGAGTCATTTATTCACTTATGTTTATGAAGTATTTTGAATTTGAAATGATTATGCTTTTAAATTTTATAAACTGGTGTAGAAGGAGAAAAAGTGAGAGGAATGATTCAAATGAAGTAGAAATGTAAGGATCTCATTTGATGGCTTGAATTATCACTTGGTTAAGAGCCATTTGAAAAAGGATCAAAATTAAAACTGAGCATGGTAGCAGCATTGCAACCTCTGCTCTGGCTAAGGAGTGTTTTTGGCATGCAAACGTCTACCTGATTTTCTGATGAATCTTAATGGCTTGAGTAAAAGGTAAATACAATAACATGTAGTCAAGAGGGCCACGTAATTTCACTTCTGGCTGGGAAAGAAGTACATAATCTGTTTGAAATTCTGGAACAGTTTGAGAAGTTAGCTTTGGATATATATATACACACACACATATACATGTATGCATATAGTTATGCATATTAACACAGCACTTTTTTCAGCAATTAGATCTAATATTTTGGTGTAATAAGTACACACAGAAAATGTGCTATCGTTGACATTTGCTGTGGAGGCAAATATTCAGAGCATGATACATGCCATCAGTGTTATGAAGATGTGTAGTATAATGTACCCCTGAAATTCATGACTTATGTGGTAGGTTCCCGCTAGGGAAAATGTTATTACAAAGAGATTTGCTATAAATGTAAATAGAATACCTGGTGAAAAAGTGGTATGGTAAAATTTAGAAGAATTTTTCTGTTTTATATGGAAATGCTGTGATGAAAAATTTCTCTTGGGATTGGAAGCCTGAAGACAAGTCATGTGTAAACTTAAGCAGCTTATGGGTAGCAAAAGGAATTTCTGGGTCTTAGAACACAGTGCGATAGTAATGGCAAATTACATTTCCTAGTCTGAGTCAGCTACACCATATACTGTAGGAAAAGAAGCTCTCCCTATTTTCTCCTCACATATATCTTGTCTGTTATCTTAGGGAGACAAATATACAGTGACAAGGACAGGAATAATTGCATCTATCAAGGGTCTGGGATTTAATTTAGAATTCAGAAATATTTGCTGATAGATACAAGCAGTGAATCTTTTCTCTTGCATCAGTTATTTAGCCAAACACCTTCCCGTAGTTCATTGTGTCTGTTGCATCACTGTGTTTACTTAACCAGTGAGTAAATCTTCACATCTTATTTTAAATTGGTGAGTGAGATGCTGCCTAAGGTTTAAATCACCACTTGGCCAGGTACAGTCACCTTGGTTGAAGTGTCTGCGGAGCAGAGAGACACAAGGAGTAGTTCTGGCTATATAATCACCTGTGAAAGATATTGCAGGTGGCATGATTTTTTGATTCTTTTTCTCCCCTAAGTATATTATGGTATAAGCCATATATGAAGCTTATATATTAGTAAATATAGCATACAATAATACAGTTTTTTATTTTCCCTCTGAGTTATCACTCAGCTTGTTCAGTGTGATTAAATGCAAGTGATGGAACTCTCTCTCTTTCTCCCCACTCCCTTTTTACAAACATGAATATTTATCTTGCACAAAAACCTTACAGCTTAAAATGATGACCTGCAGAAGAGGAGATGTGAGAAAGCCATTCTTTGACTTTTCATCTACAAGGGTAAAAAGCTTGGAGGGATTATTGTGTGAGGAAGGCACTCCACCTGAAGGGCTCATCTTGAACCATTCACAGCATAGTAGTACATGGATGCTGTTCTGACTTGTGGTCATTATCTAAGATAAAATGGCAATCCATAAGAAACAAGGCCAGAAAAAATATGCTGAGGTCATATCAGCCAGTTACCAGTGGTCACTCTACCCTCTGTCAGAAAAATTCTTACTTCTCTTTCGATTCAGCCCCCTTTTTTTTTTATTTAGTAAGAAAAGGAGGAGGGAACAGTTACACTCTAGCTTAGGTGGGTTTATAACCATTTTTGAAAACTCATTGATTAAGACTATACTACATTCATTACAGTGAAGCAAACAATACTTGAAAGTGGAAAAATAAAGACATTATGTGTTTACGTATATTAAGAGATGGTAAAATACTTTTGAACTTTGATTATTTTAGGAAAATTTTAGAAATGATGTCACCTTCCTCAGGAAAAACAAAATTCAGGCAGGTCATGAATGGGGCTTGTGTGGGTTACTGTTGCTAAAGTCAGGAAGCAGTTAAGTATTAAAAGATTTTTAAGCCAGTATTTCAACCCCCTGTATTCTGTTGTATGTTAAATGGAACTAGGTTTTTCTCTAAGTTTTGTCCCAGGTGAGATGATAACACTTGAGGTTAGAGGTAGGAAAGAGCCAAAATGAAGGCAGAAATTACAGAGAAGTCAGGAGGTGGCTTTATGCATTATTCGTGGGGAATGGATGACATCATCATTGCTAACTCATGAAGATATTTTTGCCAGTTCCTTAAAATATTAATATCTCCTGAATAAGATGGTTCCTATGTGATATGAATCTCCAGCTACCCTTCATAGAGTATCTGCAGAGGTGCCAGGCTACTGAAGAATGCCAAGTGCCATCTCTAAAAGCAAATAAAAATATAAGATCCCTTTTTACGTTAAACTACAGAAGAAGTCACTGAAGACTCTATCTGGAAGAAGAGACTTTTATTATAATTTTTTATTAAAAAATCTCATGGGAGCTGTTTATTTGCTTCCCCTCTGAGCCACCCAGCTGTTCCTTCTATTTGTGGTCTTAGAGCTAATTACATAATGTCCCTAATTTATACTCACTGGTAAATCAGATCAGAGCATTACCTGGAGGGCAAGCTCTAATTAGAGGAAATTCAGAACAAATTGTCTAAAGAGCTTGTTTAGTGTGATTAAATGCAAGTGATGGAACACTCTCTCTCTCCCCTCACTCCCTTTTTAAAAACATGAATATATTTACCTTGCACAAAAACCTTACTGGTTAAAAAAGGAATCCCAGCAATGGCAATTTTAATCAAAGGGATATAAAACAAATGACAGTGCTACCCAAGAGAGCAAACTGAATATATGCAGATGAATGCTGTATTCTCTTACTATTATTAAAACTACTAAGTTCTAATATCTTACACATGACAAAGTGGACAGTAATGGCTTACATCATGGATGAATGGAAGAGAGATACAGGTGAATCCCCAATTTATATTGTGTCTGCAGCATGTTGCCTAGGAACAGAGGAAAACAAAGAAGAAAAGTATGCAGTCATTTGTCCTATACAGCCTTGAAAAATGTATGGTTTCATCTTAAAAAGGCTCATATAGGTGGCAATATGTTATCAAACTCCATGCTGAGCAGTAGAAAGGACTAAGTAGAAATGATCCTCTGTCCTTTGGCCGGGAAAGGATGAAAAGATCCCCAGTTTGTATCACCAGGAGTTAAATAACCTGGAAATGGGAGGATTCCCATCTTATGCAAACTGTCTCAAGTAGGTGTCTGCAATTCAGGATGAGAATGGTGGGTAACAAAGAAAAGTGTGAAATGAAACAAAAGTGATGTCACTCTTCCTTTTAGCTGGTGGTGCAGATTCTGGTTGGGCCACTGGAATCAGATTCATCCACCAAATGCACCAACAGAGGAAAAGTGAGTGGAGACTTAGAAAATTAATACTGATATTTTAATACTTTGTCTTGTATTGTGCTTATGGAAAGGTCAATTATCAGTTTTATAGGAAAATTAATAGGTTGGTATATCACCATGTTTTGCTCTATTCCTGATAATTTTGAATTCCTACTGTACTGTATGAATTTGAGGTTGTCTGGCATTCTGTAATTAAATTGCTTGTCCTGGGTAGACCTTGAATAGGTTTACTCCATTATCCCACAGTAATTAATGCAATGACAGCCTTGTTCCTGAAGTGACATCCCACTTGTGTGCAAAGACATCGTGCAAACTTTTTTCCCTGAAGAAGATACCCTGAACTCCTTTTTTAGCAACACTTTTTGCATAAAAAACCAAATACTACAAAGGTTATTTTAACATGTACCCACTTCTTGTGCACATTAGGATAATGTTGTAATTATCAGCTGAAATAATAGCTTCTCTTCTCTGCCTGTTGATTAGAGACAAAAAGAAACAAATTATGTGTGCAGCGTATGAAGCCTGCTGAATGGGTCTTGAGACACTTTGATTTGCTCTCAAACTGATCTTTACAGCATTTAGGAATAAGTACCTTTCTAGTCTTCCCAGATAAACAACTCTTGAGAAAGTATTAACCAGCTTAAAGTGGCATTCCTAAGGGAAAATCCCTAATTACAGAGAAGAAGCTGCCAGAAGCAGCTAACTGCCAAGATTTCTCTAATAAAAGCAGTAGTTCAAAACATAGGCAAGCTGAAATGGAGGAAAGCCCTACAAGTTGGTATATGGTACCAATGTCCCAGAAGGCTTAAAAAAATTATCAGAAGAACAAAAATATTTTAAACATCTTCCTTCCTTCCTTCCTTCCTTCCTTCCTTCCTTCCTTCCTTCCTTCCTTCCTTCCTTCCTTCCTTCCTTCCTTCCTCCCTCCCTCCCTCCTAAAGAAAAAGAAGAAGTAGACTGTTTTTGCTTTTCCTTTTATGCAATAGGTTCATTTCTCCAGATCTTTGGCATATCCTGATTCAGGTTACTTTAACTGGTAAAATTTTCTTCCAAGAATTCCTGTGTGAGTACGTAGGCACTAAGAAATGGCCCAAAAATTCTCTTAAACTTTGAATGAGATAAAATTTAATAATCTGCTTTTATCTTTAATAATAAGTATCATTGAAACCCTATATCCAGCTCTGTTTAGCTGATTAGACTAGAAGTACACAATTTCTTCTAGTTTTGGGATCCACAGATCCATGTCCTGCATGGAGGAACCACATATAGAAGCTGTCTTAGCTGTGTACTGTACAACAAAAAATATTTACTTATTATAACTTTTTTTTAATCTTTGATTCATAGTGTGCTCTCTTTATCACTTGCAGCTCTACAGTTTCTAAAAATGGTTTGTGCTACTGTCTAAGAAGCTGTGACCTACCTAAACACGGGAAACTATGATTATATCATGAGAGGACTTAAAAGATAAGCAGAAATCTCTCCTCAAATTTTTACTTTCTTTTAATTGTTTTAGAGATCAATAAAGGAGTAGCCAGTATATGATGAACCTCAGTTTACTATCAGAGCATGTTGCTACTAGTGAGCCTTTCCTGCTGTGTCTAAAGTACGTGCTTAGAAAAATAATTTTTAATTTTGAGTGCTGGGAAAATAAAATAATTTTAAGTGTTGAATGACTCATTCAACTTGCCTCAATTATGTGGGTACTGGAAGCAATGTGGAGAAAGGTGGTGCTAAAACGTCATGTTTCTGGGTGCTAGTCTAGGAGGAGGAAAATATTAGCAGCTGCCTGTGGGAAAAGTTTCATCCCCTTAATTACATCTCTCAGAAGCTGTGGTGCTGTTTCCAGCAGGGCAAGGTGGGACAGTGTTGGAGCTTGTCCCCAAAGGCAATGTGACTTGAAGGCACAACCTGATCCCTTGCAGCATGATCCGCGGCTGACGGATGGGGGAAACTCAGCCACTGCCTATAGAGTAGAGATACACCTGCTTTTGTACAATACCAGGTAAAAGCTTCTGTCATCAATATATCACTAATTATGTCTTCCTTGAGTGTTTTGGAGGCTGTCTTCAGGGTTAGACTTGCGAAGCACAGTCATTAAGAGGTCCTCTGTGATTTAATTTAGGTATATGCATTTAACATGTGTGTTCACTCTTCAGCCATTCAAGGCCAGAAGAATTGAAGGCTCATCCAGATTCAAAAATTGCGCAGACAACTAATACAGAGGAAGCAGAGGGTTTGGTGAAGAGTGGCCACTGCTATTTTAAACTGAACATGACAAGCTGCCAAGAATATCTAATATGAATGCCTTATCCTTACTTTCCCTGAGTAATCACATAGTTACCTATACGAACACACAAGTGTGTTCCCCTTGGCTTGAGAATAATAAGAGCTAAAGATCCTACCATGTGGTCAGCTTTAAATTTAGAGATAATAAGAGACTGGGAGAGCTTGGATGCTCTCTGAAGACTGCAAAGATTTGTATTTCATACTCCTGGTGTGATCTTGAATAAATACTTTAATCTGCCCATTCCTAAGTTTTTCTTTCCCAAAGATGATAATAGTGCCTCTCTCTTCAGGGTTTATTTCTCTAATCTATGAAAGTTTCTGGTAAAGGGACTGTCTGTTTATTGGTACTTGTGGAGAATCTAATGCTCTGAGGCACAAATCTTGGTTCATGCTCTAGGCAGTACTGTAATATAGACAATAATAATATTGTTATACTTTTGAGGAGTGTAAATAAAGAGACCACTTGGAGTGAAGTAGAGTACAGAATTATAGTGAATGAAAATTTAAGACTGCCACCACAGAGGAGAATTTTACAGACATTTTAAAGGGATATTTTAAAACAATATTTTCAAATATATAAATAGCAGTTATGCTGCGTATTTTAATTTCCATTATGTGGTCATCAGCTATCATTAGACATTTTTGTCTTTGAAAAATATCTAATTGAACCAAATAAATAATGGAATTGCAGTTCAATGTAATAATGTAACACATAAATTTCTAAAATACATTTATGATCCCTAATTCAGAATCATTCATAGTAATTATTTGTGTGTTCGTAGTTGGAACAAATGCTAACAACTGCCAAATAAATTAGAGTTTGAAAGCAGAGGTCTAATATACTAGTCAAAACTCTTTTTTTTTAGACTGCTTCATCCGTTAGCCAATTCAGCACACATGATCAATAGCTAAAGTTTGGCTTCACACACCAGAGATTCTGAGAAAGAGAGAGTGACAGGAAGAAATTTTTGAGTGATTCACATTCTTTCTGCTAACTGCTCTATTAGGAGAAGTGAAGTTTACATTGCTTGATTGAAAATTTATTTTATTTGCTCAACCCTGAAGTTAAAACTGTCCTCTTCCTTGACTCTCTGTGCCTATGAAATCAACAGAATTGATAGCCCATAAAATAGACTAACTTTTCACTGGCATCCTATCAATATTTTGTCATCTGAAAAGATCAGGAAAACTAGAATTATGTGCTTTTGTTTCTCCTTGGAAAAATATGTTAAAGAAGACTTGAAGTTTGACAGGGAGTGATAGCATTTGTTTGGTTGTGGGTTGTTTTCCCTTTTCAATTTAAAATCAGAAAATAGTATATTTCATAAATGAAAACACTAAGAATGTTCTTGATTTACAGAACTTTTCAAAAACACCTGAGGAGTTTGCCTGCAGAACCTGCAGAATGACAGATGGAGACCCTAATATTTACAGGACTCCTAATCATCACATTTGTTGCAAGTATTTGTCACTGAATTGTATACTGTATTGAATAGACATTTAAGATTCTATTACTCCACAGTATATGTAATATACAGTTTAATCCGTATTTTCACTTTGCCTTAATTTTAGTGAACGTTCTAAAGAATTACTGTATCTGAATGAGTTGAATCTTCATTGCTGCTGGTGATTCAAAGCTCTAAACCAATTGTTATGTATAATATACCATTCTCTTTCTTTTAGTATCTCTATAAACCCCCTTAGACTTTTTAAATGGGTATAGGAAAGGAAGTGTCTCATAGAGTGTCAAATCTGGCAAAGTGAAGGCCAAATAGCAGCAATTCATAAGTTAAATCCTTGGCAGCGTTCTGTAAAAGAATCTTGAGGGTTTATCAGTTTTCCAGAGAGCCGTTTCAGAATATCTTTAATATGTATGTTGAAAAAAAAAATCAATCTGATTATCTTAAAAGTAACTGTTTACATTCAGCTGTCAAACAATAAACACAGACAATGATATTTCTGTTTTAGCAAGTAAAACTATGGTTATTGTGCAGACTCAGCTTTTTTCTTATGGATATAATAATAAAGAATCTTTACATGTTACTAGGTTGTAAGAAGGTTATTTGGTGATTTTCTCATCTGCTTTCAGAGAGGTGGTATAATGAAAATCCTGGTCAAATTACTGTCATGGGATGCTGAATTACAGAATAATTTAGGCTGCTAAGGCCCTCTAGAGATCACGAATCCAAACCCCAAACCCCATTGAAGGGAGTAAGACTAACTTCAGAGTTAGATCAGACTGTTCTGTGTCTTACTGAGTTTTAAATATACTCAAAGTTGGAGGGACTACAACATTTCTGGGCATGCTTATTGTTATTTTCACACACACCTCCTTCCTACCCCCACCCTGATACCTAATCAGAATTTCCCCTGTTTGAATACACAACTTGCAGATAGAAAAGTCTATCTCAGCCTTCCCTAAAATCCCCTTCTAGGTAGTTGAAGACTCCAGTGAGACCTCCCTTAATAGAGCAAGCTTCACTCCTTCACACTCTCTTTATGGATCATAAATCCATAGCCTGCTGGGCTTGCTCCAGTTAGTCAATATGTATTACATATTGGGGAACCCAAAACCAAGTAGAGAAACATGACCTCAGAAGTGCCTCAGAGAAGGGAATACTCCCTTTGTTCTTCCAGGAATTCACTGCTTTATGCAGGACACTGCTGAGCATTCTTGTTTGTCCTTTCCTCTTCGTGGCACTGGACCCACCCCTAGTCAGCCATGACTTAACCAGAAGTCTCTGAACAACACCTACCCCGCTTCACCTTTTGCCAGCCTCCTCTGCAGGTTCTCCAAGTGGTCTTTTGTAAATAAAAAGATTTTACAGTCTTCCAGCTTCTACTATGTCTGAGACCTCAGAAGCTTTTTCAGAGTCCAGGTTACTACAGCACAAGGCGTGATTGCTATAGCCTGTGCCTGGGATTGTGCTCATTGGCACATCTCCATCAGTGTCCTTGGGCAGTCACTCTCCATTTAGCACCACTGGACTCAATGGACAACTTCTGTTTATCCCTGTTGTTCTCCCCGTGGTTGCGGAGACAAAGGGAAATTAAATCTATCCTTAATTTTTCCTGCACTCCAGGACTGAATAATGGAAGAGGTAATAGGCAGTAATAAAGTAGGAGGTAAAAAAAAAGAACCTTGTCCAATTGAGGGGGAAAATTTTTATGTGTCTGAATGAATTGTGTCTTACATTGAAGGAACAACAAAATTCCCACTGACTTTAATGGACCTGTTATTTATGGAGAATCCCTTCTCTGGTGAGCATCCCTGACCTGAAATAGCCAGTAGCCTCTGACATACAAAGTAGTATTTTATCTTCATTCAAAGTTTTATGAAACTAATAGAGCAAAGCCAAATAAATTTCCCCCCCCCAGGTAAATGTGCCCTTAGTAACTTGGTGGCAAATATAATACATGCAAATCTTATTCTACTAAATATAAGTGGTAAATTTATTAGGTTGGCTGTTAAACATAACTTTAATAACAATTGATTATTAAAGACATTTTCATTTCACTATCATTGAGTATTCATAGTTCTTACATACTCCTTTTAATTGTTCTGCAACATAATTAACCAATTTAAATTAAGTTTCCCTGTGATCAATAATGATGTTACTGTGCCACACCAGGGTCAAGAAAAGTTCATGAAATAAGGAGAACAAAATGATTGTGGATATGTTTGGAAGAGACCAGAAGAAAAACATTTTACAAAGCACAGGAGCGACCACTTGAGGTCTTTTCTTAATAGCTTTCTCTTCTGGAACACAAGGGATTTGTGGGAATATAATTTTTTAAAACTGAAAGACAAAATTACGTGAATCATGCTCTATCTGTTGACTTCCTTATCATGGGAAAATCGGTAGAAATGTGCCTCAGTACAATTCAGATAAAATTAGATTCACATTAGTAAGAATGTAAAAGAAGGTAAGAATAACATCTGATTTTTTTCTAGCTCAGAAGATGGCTACAAAGGATATTTATTAATTGTTCTGCTGATTAGCCAAACCCATCCATGATAAGAAAAGAAACCATACCTATTGTGATGTAAATCATTGGTCATGGTCTACTATACCTTTCTTTAAGATCACCCCTACTTGAACAACCCCAACTTGATCTTTTCAAGTAACAACGAGACTTGTGAGACATTTTTTCTGCTAACCTACACAGAGACTAAGATGTCTGTGGATGCTCCCTATTAGAAGACAGGTAAGAGATCACCTTGTGGGTTTATATAGTGTTATTTATATATCATCTGCTTGTTCTCCCATTTAGCCTTATCAGTCATCTGTTTAAAAGCCAAAATTTCCTTTCTGTGGAAAACAGTTCAGGGATAGAAATGATCTCAGAGCTGATCTCATCCTAGGATCAGGCTGGGACATGATTTAAGAATGTACCCACACCCAGGAGCTCAAAAACACTCCTGGGTCCTCTAGATAAACACAGCCTTACCTAAAGCTGTATATAGCAACCAATGTTCTCTGTTCATTTGATATTAAAAGTAAAGACCTGTGGTTTTAAGATTTTCAGCTGGTGCTATCGAAACTCCAAAAGTGCTTTGATCCCTTTTACACATTTTTTTTTTTAAATTTGTTTTTATTTATTTGGTTTTTTTTTTTTACAATGTAATTTGGCTTTCTAAAACCTTGTCTTGCAGACCACTGTCTTCATGCATGAGCAGGTCACAGCTAATCTTTAAAAAATTTAAAAACCACCTTTTTATACCAGTATCTGCACCAAATCTAGATATATTCATAAATTTCAGTAATAGTCCAGATTGTTCTAGTAAAATCCTTAGAAAAGAACAAGGAAAACAAACAAAACAGAAGGCCTACAGATTTTAAAATCAGGACAGTATGTTATGCCTTGTATAAATATAAAATAACACTAAAAGCAAAAAAGCTACAATATTGAAAAAAATGGTAGCAGATAAAGCATCTCAATTTGAAAAAAATGGTAGCAGATAAAGCATCTCAATTTGGTAGAAATTGTACATACCAAATCCCTGAGTATCCATCTACTTGCCACCTTGAGGACCCTTGAGGGACATTAATTGGTAGAAATTAATGTCTTTATAAGGAAGGAGGATTTCATTCTAAAAAATACTTATTCAGACTGGCCAATCCAAGGAATTTGGATCTGATCAGAAAAATTTCATTTTTATTACTATTGTGGTCTTTGAGGCTTTCTACATTTTTCACTATCTAGATCAGCAATCTTCCATGACAGTTTAAGTGCCAACAACAGAGCGAAGAAAACAGTACTAAGTGGTGTTAATTTCTTAAGGTTAATAGTGTGCTTAATAGTAACACTAATTAGGTGGATTTGTACAGAAGATAGTGTTTGTTTGGGGTTTTTTGAAATAAAGGTTATTAGAGCAGTTTTGACTTTCACTACAATCATAAAAAAAAAGTTCCATCATCAAAACTGTTTTGAGCTTCAAGCTCACCTGCACTTGAAAGATTCAGAGCAAAATACTGCAAGATTTCATCTGAATCCTTCTATGGCATATAAAATTTGGATAAGGTTCTGATGCTTCTGGAGCATATTGAAAAAATAGACCCAAGCTTCAGGTTTATGAGAAATCTGTCTTGTGTTATTTTCCAAGGACCTTCTTTCTTAATCTTTCACTTACTTGGTATGACCTTGAAAACACTTCAAAATTTTTTATACTTCATTTTCCCCAAATATAAAAAGGATGTACTACATTAGTAGGGATTCTATGGCTTTAACTGATTAGCTTGTTTTCATTTTTTAAATTTATTTTTAAAACATGTCAATAAATGAGCGTTACAACTTTTCAACTGTAATAATTTACAGTGAGACATTGCAATAGAACAGTATCTCTTGAGATATTCTTTCTTACTTTAACATCAGTTCACATGAATCAAGTTTATGCCCCCTTTATGTTCTCTAAGTGCTCATTCTCTAAAGCAGCTTGTGTGAATAGGTTTAGCTGGCTAGACTGTTTGTGAAACGTGCATTTAACATTTATGCAAAATGAGCACTCACTCCTGGCAGTGTTATCACAGACAACTGATCAGAGATTGGTAGCAATTTTGTGCTAATTAATTGACCAATCACATCCAACAGTTTAAATAGCAAATATAACATGGGATAGTTTGACATGTTTGAATAGTCCTTTTGTTCACTACATTCAGGCTCCCACAGAAAGCTGCTATTCAGGGTGAGAAGGAGTACTGACTGACGGCTAATCTGTATTTTCTACAGACAAAAGGTTTTCATGACCAAGCTATAAAAATTAAGGAATAGTAATTAATTGGATAATTTAAAATAGATATCTAATAAAAATATTAGTAATGGTCAGAAGTTTCTCAAGAGCAGAAAAATTAGATTATTACAGAATGATTCACTGTGAGTTATTCACGCAGCTGGACAAATGATTCAGACTGACAGATTGATGGGTAGAACATACCCATAAAAACAGGATATTCCCCACTCTTTGTTATCTTTTGTGTGTTACACATTCTACAGCTTTATCTGAGATTCTACAAGTACATGCAAAGCAATGAATGCTAGCCAGCAGAATGATCTCTGATTTTCCTACAACACAAAATTAAAGGATAGGGCTGAACAGGAGCAATTGGCTGAAGAAAGAAATTACAATTACATTCTCAATTAGCTGTGGACTTATCAACAGAAATGCATATTATGTACTCTTTGGACTCAGTTTTATACCAGATGTGTGGAAAAGGTTGGAGTTAGCTGATTTATTTTTTATCTGGTCAAGTAAAACTCTTGTTAATAACAAATAAACAAACAGTAATGGGAAATGGGTCATATTTTTTTATTGCAATACAAACCAAACTTCTAGTGGATAAAATATTGTGATAAAATATGCTGTGAAACTTCACTGACACTAGCACAATATTTTTCTGAAATAATATGTTTTGGAACTGACATCTCCCTGCTTCTTCATGTAATAATAATAGTAGTAATAGTAGTAGTAGTAGTAGTAGTAGTAATAATAATAATAATATTAATAATAATAGTTCTGTAGTTTTACATAAATTTTTTCCTGTTGAAGTTACAGTAATACTGTACGATCAAGTTTAACCTGATGAATTTATGAATAGTTCCTTTTAATTTTTAGCATGAAGAACTTTAGCTAAAGATAGTTTCTGTTTTGGCAATTTAACAGCTTAGTGACTGTAAAGCATTTACAATAAATGGAACACAGTCTTCAAAAACACAGAATAAGTCTGTAATCTTAGTTGAATATGGAGCTGCTCCTTTTAAATACCACAGCTGGTAGCCTTTGATTAAGTAATGCCTATCAAGAGGATTACTGTAAATGGAAATTTCATAGTGCTTGTATTCAGATAGGAGAAGCCAGGTTTGTAGACACATGTGCACTGTGGTTCAACTGCATAGTGCAATAAATGTTTTAATCAAAGAAGCAGCATAAAATGTTTGACCTTTTGAATTTTATTTACACTCTTCTGCAACCATGCAGAAAGATTTGATTCTGAACATGAAATCTGAAGATAATTTGCCTAATTTTTGTATATGTTATGTATCTTCTAGGAAAATAGAAAAAAAGGAAAAAAGTCTAATCTTATTCCTCAAAAAATTGTCCTGATATGTTCAGCACCCTGGTCTCTCCTTTGGGGTGGATTATTACCTCAGATATTTTCACTTATATGAAGCTCCTAAGCTATAAAGCTTACTTTTACTGACAGAAATGAAGAAATGAGCACTATCTTAAAGACCTTGTAGTCTCTCCACCAATCTAAGAATCCTGGGACCTTGGAGTACTGTAGTTTCAGTACATAATGATATGCATGGACCTCAAACCCAACTTTTCTCTGAGAAATAGAAGTGGTAGGCAATACTTCACCTACGGTTTAAGTCCTTAGCTCCAGCAGTGATTTACAAATCTTGCTTAATTGTTAAGGAGTCTTGAAATGCATAGATATTTTGTTCATAAAGTTAACATCTCTGTACAGCCTGATCCACCAAGCATTTACACATACAAGAACTTCATTCAAAAGTCACTGTCCATAAGTAACACTGGGAGGAAACGACCAAGATCTTATGACTGGAGAAGTTATATGGGAAGTACTAAACGTGGGTTCCCTTCCCATACTTAAAAAGCTCAGATCCGTGTTCTCCACTTCATGCCAAAGCATTTCCTTCCAGAGAGGTTTTCAAAAGAGTTTTCTGAACACAATTCCCAATTCCCTTGTCAAACTAACTCACTGTATAGCAAGGAACGCAGCAGTCATAGGACCAGAAAAAGAAAAAAAAAAAAAAGAGGGAAAAAAAAGAAGGGAAAAAATTATCATGAATTTATTTTACAATAAAAATGGATTGCTTCTTTGTTTTTCACTACAGTACCATCCATAAACATCACTGAGCATCTGAAGGTGAATCCAGAATCACCTCCTTCATGTTCTTTTCAAGAATTTAATTTGCTGTTCCTGGAAATTTCAATGGCACATGAGGTAAAAACTTTGAAGGCTTTTAGAAAATGAAAACTTAGTCCTGAGAAAAAGAGGACTTTACTTCCTTTGCAGTGCCTAGGAAAGAAGCACACACACTGAATAATGTAACAGGCAGAGTGGGTGGGTGTGCATGTGCAGGCAGAACATCCCAGTGCCACTGTTGCTTCACAATGAAAATTCATTCCCAGACATGTCTTTTCCACACAATGATTTTAACACGTTCTTCCTAACCTGAACATGTTGAGCTCAAAAGAAACTTCATGCATCATGCTGTTTATCCTTGACCTTTCCTGTTGGGTTCAGGGAGGTACATGTCTTCTACTTTATCTTGGAAAAATCTAATTAAAAGAGAAGGGAGAGATTTAAATGTGTGAAATTTTAATAGACTTTCCCACTGTAGCAATTGTACATTATGTCATCTTGGACAAATTTGGACTGAATTAGCTTTTGCAGAATGCCCATCAGACCTTCTTTCACAGACTGTTTTGCCATCTGCACTATTAAAACATCCCCATTAAATGTGCCTAGAGTCTAATCTTTTGCAACTGAATACAAATTGTCCACAATTCACAGCCTGAAATAGAATCACAGGAATTATTTTTTAAAAATTAAACTTTTAAATTAATTATACCAGAAACAAAAGGATATATCTAGTTATAATAAATCTAACCTGGAAAGGATGCAGATTAAGTTGGTCACAGATAATGTTAATAACGATAAGATACTAATAAAGTACAATTATTTGACTCGCGTGTTCAGGAAAGTTTTCATGTTTATATTGCAAGTCTGACAGAAGCTCTTGTATTTCACTTGAAGTCACTGCTCTCTTACTGTAGTTAAATGATACATATGCATAGACTAAACAAAAATTGCTAAAAATTCTGCTCTGTAAACCAAATATCTGTTCTTTTAGACATCTAGAAGGAAGAAGGGTCTTTTCTTTTCCTATATCTCCCTTAACAGTGATCTTGTTATAAAACATTCCCCCTCATTTTTGTTTCTGTAAAAGTTAAAAAAAAGGTAAATGAAAGTCTAGAAAGTACTGCCTGAAAACTGGTTCAAATCTTGTTCTGTGATTATCATCTTCCTGTTCAGACAAGTCATGTGTATTCTGCCCTGCACTTCAGTTTCCTTCTCAGTTGTTCTTACCTATCTCATGAAAGATATGGTTCCTCTGTATTAAAACAGAGGGTGGAGATAACTCAGGGTCAGCTTTGAGGCAGCTGGAAGTCAGTAAAGTCAATGGATTTCTAGAATGCAAGTCTACTGTTCTACCATTAATGACGTATTTCCACTTGGGGGTGTTTTTTGCAACAACAACAACAAAAAAGCTTCTGTGGGAATTCTGCCTAGAATGCGCGTTCCTAAAAAAAGACTTATTCAGTCTTCTTACATACTTATTTAGAAATAACTAGAATGGTGGAGAAGGCAAAGAAGTAAATGTAAGGACTACTTAAGGCATTTTTAAACGTCAGAACTGTATAAAACCACAAACGATACTGTTAAGTCTGGGTTGAATTGGTATTCCCAAGATTTCCAGACTTTTTGGATGAAACTGAGACCTGAAACCCTATGAACATCCTTTACTTTGAACTCCGAGTCCTGTCAAATTTGAGGTTTCCTCTGAGAGGCAATTTACATTCTGAGAGTGTGCTAAGCCGCAGCAGCTGGGAGCCTTGGCCACTCTGAAAGAAAATGGGCATATGTTGTCATGGTTTGACAACAGGTTTTCAGGACTATAATGCTTCACTGGAATTCAGACATTCAATAGAATGCCTACAAATTATGATTCTGGATGCAGAAAATGTTTTGAAAATTACTGATTCCATTTCCAGCATGCCAAAGGGAATGGCATTTTCTGATGACACCCTTAGTATCTAGCCTGTGGAGTTGCATGACGTATGCAGTTGTTTTCTGCCTTTTAATCTCCTCTGAGTCCATCTTTGTACCTGAAACTGTATCAAAAGATAAATATCTGAACATTTGTTTCTTTGGGAAAAAGAATATAGGGAAAACACTCTATTAATTTTTTTAAGGTAAGTAGTCTAATGCAGAAGCTATTCTTGAAGGAGTAAAGAGAATGCAGATCTCTCTCAACACTGAACTAGCAACACCCTTGTATTCCTCTGAAGTAATCATCTGTATTTCTAAGGCTGGCACTGTCCCTTACATGTCTTAGAGTTGGGAAGTTTGACTGCTACATCAGGGCTTAGAGTCTTGACCCTTGGTTTAGAACTCCAAACAACCTTTTCTGTCATGACTACTGACCTAAGAGCAGCAATGAAGAATGATTTGGAGATAGATAAGTATGCCCTCATCCAACCCACAGATGGCTGTCACCATTCTATAGCAGATGAATAGTGCATTGATCAGCATGTGCATTCTTACCTTGTGGATACAAAGACATTAGGATGGCATATTTCCTCTTTCTCTTGCACTTTGCATGCCACATCTATCAAGAAAAAATGTGGGCTAGGTCACTCAAAGGCAAAAGAAGCTGTTTCAGCAATACCGGGATGACTCAACAAGGAAATGACACAGGGAGAATGAAATGTTTATCTCTTCAAAAGGATGCAGACAGCTAACTACTCATTCAGAAGCACTAGGTGTGGCAGTTCCTTTTCTCTGTGATCCCGTATCCAGTCTAAACAGCAGTTCATAACAATGGTGCCAAATCATGGGATGCCTTTAAAAATCCAAGTGAACATCTGCATCATGTAGCTGCCTTTCCTGCAACAAGGTCTAAAAACCAGGGAGGGAGCTTTTTCAATATTAAACTTGAAGTAACTGGACCGTAACATGTTTGCAATTACTTAAATGGGTAGAGAAAGAATCCAGCTCAGTCTAGTGCAAGGCAGAACATGCCTGTTAGGTCTGATTTATTCACATCCCATTATTGTCTACAAGTCAGAAAGGTCATATGTATTCCAAGCCAGACCAGCAGATAGAGCACAAGGAAAAGGGTATTCTGGAGTTTGGGGTAAGGCCAGACTATATGCAATGCTCAGGATAACTGGGTTTTTTTGGACTCTCTAATATCAGTTCTTTCTCAGCCTCTCAGGAGATGGTTTCCTTGGACTAGAATTGATATTTAGACTGTCAATAGAGGAAAACTGAAAAGAAGAAGATGAAACCAAGCAAGTGGATGGCAGAACATGCTGACTCACACTTTTAAAATTCCATGATGACTCCGGTAAATCCATCACCAGCAGCAGCAGGGATTTTCCATGAGTTCTCTGAAAAGAGGGGAAATAAAGTCCTCTTTTGCAGCTATTGCCTGGACATGTCTCAGAGCTGAGCCTTTCCCAGGGTTGTTGAAAGCCTTCTAATCCTCTCTTCCACCTGCTCCAGCACATCACATTTCGCAGCTCAGTAAGACTCTATCTTTAGCCCCTCAGCAGTGGGACATTTTAGGCAGAAGAGGATTAAGCAGGCCCACACAGATTTAAGTGCAGCCTGCAACTAGCCACAAATGTATTATCTGCATAAGCCATCATTATTGGCAAGAACATAAAACAGAGTTGTTGCTTTGCACTATTTTTGATTAATTGGTTTCTGTTAAGACATGAAGGAAGAGTTTTTCTAGCTAAATAATGATATTCATTACAATAAAACTTAATTACGCCATGTCTCTGTAATTTAACATTATATGCTTGAACAAGGGGAACTGAGCCTTATAAAGAAACATGAGGGGAAAATTACTGAAGAAAATGTGTCACATCAAATATTAACACTATAATGTTAAAAGTACATAAGTCGCACAAATCTAGTTGGCTAAATCAAAGTGTGGGCATAGGGAACTTTAAGTACTGATGTGGGTGTTGCTTATGTTTCAAATTTTACATTATTAAAACATTATCCCTAAAATCATAGTGTTTTACTTCATTAGATGCTGTACAAATTCTTCGTTAGAGAGACAAGAATAATGACAGGAACATGATTTTCTTTCACATTTTTTTTTCCACAAAGACCTAAAGTGGTGTTGGGATTTAGGAATTATTTACATGGATCCTCAAAAGCAGGTGGTTTAAATTGGAAAGACTTATTACTGTAATCATATTCAAGCATCTTTGTTTTTGTAAAGATGAAGTTCCTCATATGATACTCTTCTCTTCGAAATGTTCTTCTTTGGAACTGAGATATGTCCTCGCTCTGAACTTGGGTTTGGCAGAATATTTCCCTGTACCTGGGATCTCTGCCAGAAAAACATGAAGACATGGGGTGGGACCAAGGAAAGAATAGGCTAGCTTGAGGGTGAGGTTAGCAGCCTGTGGCCAAGGGTTACAGAAACTCAAAATATGAAACCTTCACTGAAAACAAAGTTTAGAAAAATGAAAAGTGATTTAGAAAACAAATCTTCCAACCCATGAGTGTTCAGATGGAGATGTGCTGGGCTAGAATCCTAATTTCTGCACATAGAAGAACTCCACTGATGGTAATAGTGGTAGAAATGATATTCTAATTTGGACTCACTATTTCTTCTTTTTTCTTCAGACTTACAGGGTGGAAACAATTATTTGAGTTGACATTTTTACTGCATTTTCTTCAGTCAAGCTGGAGATTATTTTTGTGTTCCTTTGTAAATTTTAAACAAAATCCATGTAAACCAGACTGATTTTAAATAAATAGTCTGTAAGGAGAAGGTAGCTTTTCCTTGTCTGAAGAGAGATAGGTTTGAAATACTATATGCACATCTATATTAAAATTTAAATCATAATTTGTTAATATGAAGTACAGTGATAACTGTTTCTTTAGCCTGTTATGACAAAATTAATTACCTTTAATGATTACAAAAGAATTAGAAATTAGGCAAAATCTCAAAAGTATTGCATAATTTTTGTCCCTTCAAATAACTAACCCTTTGAGCAATAAGACTTCAACTTGTTCAACTTATATTTACCTCTTTTGTGTTGGTAAATAATAAAATAATATAATGATACTTATATTCAAAATAGAAAATAGTCCATTTAAAAAACGAAATTATTCTTGTAGCAGAGGTAGATGAGTTAAATTGTGAAGTCTGAATTACTCAGGAAGACAGACTTAATTGGCTAAAATGCCTTTCTGCTTGTAAATCTAGAAGTTCTGAGATAGTTGATTCACTGTCCCAAATCCTGTCAAAGTAATCTTGACTTTTAAGAGTAAGTGCTCAGAGCTGAACTTGGAATTTGATGTGCAGCTATCACTGCTCTGGATGGACCTAAGCTATGTGATTATATATACACTTTTCCTCTAGCTACACATAAACAGTTATGACACTTGTGAGAATGATTTTAACTGAAAAAAACCTTGCCTGTGGATCAAACAGGACTGTATGCAGACACCACATCATCTCTGCCTTAGAGGAGTGGTGAGAGCAGGAAAATAGGGCGTGACACCAACTGTTTGGCTTGTACTTGCAAATGGCATTATCCAACCCTTATGAGTCATTATATGCATGGTTCAGGATTAATGCAAATTTAAATTGTGCTTGAAGCAGTGGGTTTTGTGTAGTGAGACTTCAAGACAAGTAATTCAGGGTAATCTAGAGCTGCCCTATCTCCCTGCATTTTTCATTATCTGTCCATAGCTCATAATGGAATATTTGTCCAAATTATCTGACTTATTAGTTGCTGCAATTGCTGGTGTGAAAAAGCAGCTGCTTCTCCTCTGACAATGCAAATGTTGTCTTTCTATAACAAGCAGTAACTATTTAGGGAAGTGCAGGAGGCTCTGTACGTTTAGAATATGCTTAGCAAGACATAGTTTATCAGTCTGTATAGTTTTCTTGTGTCATATACTGCCAATGTTGATTAAGTCTCCTTGAGACTAAATATCTATGTGAATGTTGTTGGCATAGTACTAATTTTCTTAATTTATGATGACCTTGGTTAAGTCACAGATGTAATGGATGACTCACATAGTATTAACATTCTTCACATCCCTATAAACTCTCAAACTCCTTTTTCTAATGCTAAGACTCCCATCTACTTCCTCATTAGGCTCTTTGTATGAGCCTCACAACTGAGCTAAGGCAGAAGACCTGGGTTGATGGTTATTAACTTCATCATCATCTCTCAGCTGTACCTCTGAGTATGCAAAAAATGAGAGAGTCAATCTTTATTAAAGGAAATGAGGACTCTTCTTTCTAGTTATTTACTTTTCTTGCTCTACTGTACCTTGTCAACATTCTTTATAATCTCATTTCTGTAGATGATTTGAAAAGCAAAACCCAAACTCTCCCTTCAGATCCATTCATCCACGAGTCCAGTTCTCTAAAATTATTTTTTTAATGTGACTATCAAAAACAAAGCAATAAAATGTATATTTGATTCCTGATCATACTTATAAAATCTTCAATCAGGAAGCTACTCTGTATAGCAGAGAAACTGAAGCTTGCTACCCACTAAAGTCTTTCTCAGAATAAAACTTTTGGAAACTTTGGAAAAATTAATTATGGAATTGGCAGCTGTTGCCTACAATTAGACTGTAGAACAGTTTTACAAGCTGATAGTCCCCCATTAAAAATAAAGGTCTGTGAGAAGTTTTGATGAAGTATTTGGTCATAATTCTTGAAACCTCAGAAGAAAGCAGAATAATGTGTATATAAGCCTCTAGACTTCTGGGAGAAAATGTGAAACGAGGTAGATTAGAACTTTGAAGCATGTTCTTGGGTGTGTGGTTTTGAAACTTTTGTATACTGAAGGAAGAACATGCTAAAAATACAGTAAAATATAAAGGATTTTTTTGTTAGTTGTTTGTTTGGTTTTTTGAATATAAGATCTTTTTCATACACATTGAGTTTTAAAACTCCCACAGAAATGTTAAGGTCACCGAAAAAAGCTTATAAGCAAGTATACTAAATGCTATCATTAGACAGGTCAAAGCAAACAGATGAAGACTTCAGTGTTTGTGTCTCATATAAAATCACGCCATATTTTGAGAGAAAAATGAAAGAGAAATATATCTGAAATTCTCTGCTATTTTTCAACTTTTCAGTGAAACTATTGTCTTTTGTGTTTATATAAATAGTTGTATCTGTCTGCATACATATGCCTGAAATGAGAACATAGAATGTAAAAATAAACCCGTGAGAAAAATTCTATATCTGAAAATTGTCATTGATATTAATGGAGTTCTATTTTGATATATCAGTGGAGAATCTAGTCTGTGTAAATCATTAAGGCAAACTTGCTGCATTTAAGAAGACAATCACATATTCAGTTGACATCAAGGTTAATATAAGCTACTGAAATGAAACCCCTCAGAAAGTACATTCAGTGTCCAAATTTACACTTGCAAAACAACCTATAAGCAAAACTTAATCTTTATTGTTTTCGTAAATTGCTGAATTTGAAATTTTTTCCAGTGGAAGCTGAAGTTCAGAAAAGAGCAACAAAGCATAAATAGGAGGATATATCATATGGTGATGTTCTCAAAGAGTAAATGGTACACCAAATAAAAATCCCTCAGCTTTACATCCGCATTCTGTAATTCGCATAGACATGACATCAGGATACTACAAGATTATCAAATCTGTGATATTGTTGATGCTGAGCATCCTGAGGTTCAGGACTTATCTTGAAGACATGCAAAGAAACTCTTCTTAGGATTAATTGGAATTTACCTTAAAAAAAATTTTAAAAAATCTTTATTCATGTTCTTTATATATCTACCTACACTCTATCTAAACTTTCTTTTAAATCACAAGATATGCAGCTTTCTTACAGTATCAAAAATACATCTGATGGAAAATGTCTTTGCTTTAAGTGTGTTTGGAATTATATTGGAAAGAATGAAATACATCACAGAAAATATTTTATTCAAAGCTCACATAAAATGCAATGGAGACACAAACAATTATATTACAATTCTCAATACGCCCTGGGACTGCATATTTCTACTGAATATTCAACTGAATATTTCTACTTCAACTGAAGTTTTCCAGATTCAGAACATTCAAAGAACAATCACATAACATGATTAGGATTTTAATCCATAAAATTAACGAAACCCAAAAATCTCATATATTTGAAACATATTTTCAATTAGTCGTCAGTATTCCCCTCAAGAAATTATCTGATAGAAAAAGAATGATCAGTCTGCATATCTTTTTTTTTATTATTTTTTTTTATTCTGGATGCTGCCTGAAATTTTTATTTCAGGTTCTTTAACTGACTAAGGTAATACCTATGTAGCTCAGTCACTTTAACTGAATGCATATGCTCTACCACTACAGTTAATTTAGAGAGATGAATACTCTAAACTCTCAATTCAGTTTCAAGGTGAATTGTCTGTTATATTAGACTGACTGCTAGAGGAAGTTAGGATTAGTAAGTTCCTAACTGAAATGTCTCCTTTAAGTACTCAAAGCAAGGTTTCATAAATCTCAAAAAAATGCTAATAATTTTCAGAAATGAAGGGATACATGCTGTCTTGTACTTCACATTTCAGTGGTATGGCAGAAGCACAAATGAACTCTGAACTCTGGTCTTTTACAGCTTGTATGAAATGTCTTTTGATGCTGAAATACCTCGCTTTTTGCTGAACTTATTTGTCATTCACATCTTCACTTAGGGAGTGATGCTCTTAGGGAAGTTTATTTTTTTATTAGCAAAACCTTTGCCACTCTCCTTCACATCTTCAATCGAGTACCAAAAGCTTATATACATTAAAAACATGTACAGATATCCACAAAAGAAGAAAAATGTTCATTTTAACATATTAAAGCAAATAAATAAGTACATGTTTGACAAAACCACCCCAAAAGCTTGCTGGAAACTTGTCATGATATGACAAGAGGTTTATTTTCAAACCAGTCTCTTTTTTTGCTATTGTATATTCAAGCTATGGCACTTGATATTAAATTGCACACAGTCTAAAACACACAGCTCCATGGGCTCTGATGATCTGTCTCTGCTTTGCCCAGACTGAAGTAAACATCGTACATGTGGTACTCATTTCACATAAATTTCAGTTTCTGATCGGTGGTTACTGTCACTCGTTCAAGATAACAAACAGAAAATTACGGGAGAGCAATGTGGTGCAAAGTAGCCTGGAAGTTATCCACAGAGCATGTCTTTTATATCTCAAGTTGTAATCCAGCTCACAAGAATGTCTTTCATGTATGAAGAAAGAGTTTATTATCCTATCAGTATACAATCTGTTAATAACAAACATCAGGGGAGAGCTATTCATTTGCCCTGACAGCTTTGTGAACAGGCTTAGAAACTATTCTGAATAGTAAAATACATTAAGAAAAATATGTTATTTATGGCAGAAGACAGGAAAGGGAGCTTTCCTCCTGGAATTTAGGAAACTTCAGCCAGCCAAAACATAGCAAAAGTTCCAAAATATATTTGAAAGATTAATGAAAGACAGACTTTCTTATTTTCACCTCAGATTTAGAGGTGAAAGCCATGTCAGTCAGTGACATATTTTTCAAGGAACAATATTGACAAGCTATCAATTTTACTCATACAAAAGCATAGACAGATCTGAGTTCCTATGAAAAGCTGGTAGTTTTGTTGGTCTGACCTCTGATTTGATTTTATGTCTATATTATAAACCTGAATAAATATTTTCATTCAGCCTGTACTTGTGCATTCTCTGGTTCCATCTGGCCTATCTTGAGAAATGTTGTGGAATAGAAGATGGAGGCAACTTGTTCATGTGTACATGGGCCTGGAGGCCCGTGTATTAAACCTCTAGACTTACTGTATCTGATTCCTGTGTTTGATAGAAATGTCATTTTGCTATTATATTTATTTTTAATATAAATTATATATATATATATATGTGCACACTACTAAGCCAAAAGATATTTTTGCTATTATCATTTTCTCTGATTATGACCATGGCATCACCAGAAACTAAACTTATAGCTAATAAAAAAAAGAAATAAAAACAAAACAAAACAAACAAAAAACCCAAAACAAAATAAAACAAACAAACAAACAAACAAACAAACAACAAACATTTAGGCTGGTCACTATTTTGTGGTCCCTTAAGAAATAGTTGCACAAACACAGAGATATAATTGAACAATTCAGAAATTCAAATTCTCTAATTGCATGTATTTTATACAGTGATATGTAACATGCAATGTATGGTAGATTTTCAATAGATTCTTGTTAGCTCTTACAAAAATATTCTGAAAGAGTTCAGCAAAGGACACTGTGTGATTCTTCAATCCAAGAAGGTTCTCCTTGTTTTAAGTGCTTATGCACTTCATAAACAATAGAGGTGAAAACTGATTTTGAGAATTCTTTCCTTCCTCTTTCTCCTCATGAATGTTAAATCTGAGAATAAAATCCAGGTTGTCTGCCAGTTTAGTACCTTCATTACTTTTCTTTCAGGTAAGCTGCTATGACATGCAAGGGTCAGGCAGTTACAGGTGGGTGTTGGAGATGCTGCTCACCAAGGCAGGACCGGGGCCAGACACATGAGGCCACTGAGCTCTGACACCTGCTCAGAAAATAGGTATATCAAAAATGGCGAGCAAGCTCTGCTTGTACTTCAAACCATAGCACAAAAATCCCACTGTTGAATTTGACTTTCCTTAGTTGCTTGTTGCGTTTCTGCCCAGGTCTTCCACAATATTTTGAGCAAACCTTTGTTTTTTTTAACTAAAACTATGTACCTCCTACCTGCACTTTCACAAGTGTGAAGCAATAACATCTGTAACTCACCTACAGTGAAAAGAGGCCTAACCATTTCTTTTAGTATTATGTTGTAAAATACATTTGTAGTTCCTGCCCTTGTTATTTGTATTTTAAACTCACATACCATATTTTCAAAGAAATAATATGAGACATTTGAAGAAAAAATACTTGTATGTAACAATTTAGGTTTCCGTTTATGAAGTAAAATTACTGTCTTAATAGAAAAGATAATTCAGCAATCCAGTTAAAGAATTATTGATCTGTTACGGTCATTACACAGTGAAAAGACTGACCATGAGCTATTTTCATTAAAATTATTTATTCACATCTCGTGGTGGTTTGTTTGTTTGTTTTTCTTTAAATTAACTTTTCAGCTGATGAAAAGGTGCTGAACTTGCAGTCTGAAGTCCACCATGTAAAAAAGACAGGTAAAAGCAGAAAAACAGCACTTTCATTTGTTAAGAGGAAATGTTTTCTGTAAGGATTCAACATTTCCTCTCTGTAGGTCTAACGGGGCAACCCATGTAGGGTAATTCACCGAAAAAAATCCAACAAACTGTATTACAGGTTTTTGTGAAGAGCACAGGCACTGGGAAACATGCGTTAATTACTACTGAGTCTGGAATTCTGACTCAACAGTCAAATGATGAACTTCCTCACTCTGTATTGTGTTACTATGTGAACCTACTCAGTTAAGAGTTGGAAACCATTGGTAAAAACTGCATTATCTGTGAAGTGATGGCCAAACAGGTATGTACTAAATTACAAAGACTGAACCAGATGAGAAAATCCATTTTGCATCTGTTGCCATCTGATAAATGGGAGGAGAAGTGGATGAAAGGTGTTTTTCTATCCCATTGGTATTTTTTGTTATCAGTCTTGTATCTTCAGGATTAATGGTTCATTAATATTAGGATACAAGGATGCATTATGGTCCAAATTTCTATCAAATCTCCCACATTATTTGAAATAAAATCCACTTGTGCAGTCAAAAATTCATACTTTCCATACAAACTGGAGTCTTAAAGACATAGCTCACTTTTCAAACATCACCTCCCAAAGGCACAGGAGCAGGCAATTCCCAAATGTTGGAAGTCAAGCAGGTGGAGTGGAAGGTTGGCTTGGCTAAGCAGGGAAAGGGCACTGAAAACAGGAGAGTCATTCAGAAAGCTGCCAGGCTTTTCCCATGCCGTGACTACTCACAGTGTATTAATGTTCTCTGTGTGTTCCAGCGAGAGAAGCCAATATTCACATCACCATTGCAGGACAGATATAAACCATTATTTGCAGAAGAAAGCTGTGAAACCCAAAACTGAGAAACAAAGATTTGTTCAAAACCGCACAATAACTCAAGTAAAACGTTCAATTAAGAAACAGTTCTCAATTATTACTATACTTCATCACACTTTCTGGAATTTTGTCTTGTTCATGGTCAGAAAAAAATCACTGTGGAAAGAAATATCCAGGATAAATTCCTTCTCCAGATAGCTATGGACATTCAGGAGAAGCAGGCAGCTACATGCCCATGTTCAGACATACAGCCTCACATCCACAATATTAAGCTGTTTCAGAATGTATTAATAGTGTCTTGCTTTTTCTCTAACAGCTTTCATCTAAGAAGATCATAAAGAGCCCTATGAACTGTAAAATGTATTGAGTTCTGCTGAAAACAAACCATCTTTCCATATACCTGTTTGCTAGTGGGGAAGTGAGGAAGTTATGCCAAAGGCAGAAGTATAAAAATTCTTGTGTTTTAAAATTGTTCGATTTTGTTCCAGAGAGTCTCTACTAGTTTTGAAAGGACACACTGCATTTTCTTTCTCTCCACAATCCATGACAAAGAAGATCTCTTTCAACTCAGTAAGACTGAACAGATCGATGTGAAGAAAAGTAGTTTGAACCTGCTTCATAAACCATCAGGAAATACCATCAGCTAAGACATATTATGAGATTATTTTTTACCTCTCAGTAAGTTCTCAAGGTCTTATTCAGTGCTTCTTTTGTCCTGTGCTGAAACCTGTGCTGCCTATAACATTGGGGGAAAACTTACTAGTGATTTTTGTTTTCCCTTACTGAATGTTCATGGGCATTAGATTTTGTTTTCAACCAAAAGGAAGATAGAGAAAGAAATTAAAATCTTGCGGATGTCTGAGCTAGTTTCTATAGCTTCCTAGAAAATTATAGTGAGATCAGAGGAAAAAAAAAGAAAGTTATAACAAAAGAGCTCTAACAGATATTGTGATTCTGGTGGATAATAAATAAAAAATACTTACCATGGTCTGAAACAGTGTTCATCAAATGCTTTTGGAAATAAAAGAAAAAATATTTTTAGTTTGAATTTTTGAAGACATAAAGTTAGATTACAAATATTTTAGTTAAAATAGTTTTTTCATCACTATCATCTACTGAATTAGCTACATCTGTTTGAAAGACGTTACTTCAGTGATGTGTTGCTTATTATTTATACAGTGTCAGTAGTAAACTAAATGTTTGAGATCTTCACCTTGCTGGATAAAGAGGTAATAAAGAATATTTTTCTAAGTGAAAGTATGATATGTTATCTGAAATAGCTTTTTATCTTCCAAGAACTTTAGTCAGAGCTCATGGTGAGCCTGTCCTTTTTAAACAAGAGACTGTCCTTAATATTTGCTGGTTTGCTTTTATTTCACAGCCTCAATATAACAAACAATATTTCTGAATTTCTGTCCATTGCCTCTGTTTTCTGTGGATGATTGTTAGATTGGCTTAACACTTTTGTACTAGAAAAAAATGACCCAGTCAAGGCCATATAACAAGTCTGGGTCACTCAGGCATTTCCAAATAGTCAAATCAGTTTTTTATTTTAAAGTGAAAAAGTCATGTTTTAACTAGTATTGTAAGCATTAGAAAATATTGTGAAGACAGTTCTCATAAGACCTTGGCCCCACTGAACTTAATGAAGAAAAATTCACCAACTACATTAAACATATCTAGACTTCAATACAACTTACTTAAGATGCATATAGCTATGATACAGGCAGTGAGGTGGCACAACTACATGTTCCTTTCTATATACACTTTTTTATGTTACTCTCTCTAGGGGGGTTGTGAGCCAGACTTGATTCAGCATATTACAAATAAGTATGCACTGTCTTCTCTAATAGAGACATTATCTTTGTTCTTATTTCCATTTGTATTTTTCCCTTACAATCATTCAAACTGAAATGTATCTTTGGATTTCAGGGTTTTTTAGTTGTATGGTTGTCATTGGTTTTGATCTCCGTGTGCTTACAACTACTAAATTTTAGAAGAACAAATAGATGCAAGATATCTCACAAGGGAGTTTTTATCACATTATGTTTCCAGTTCAGTTCCCAGTCCAGTTAGCCAAGTCATGAATACATATCCAACAAAAACCTAAACTTCCAAATATGTCAGAGTTCAGCAGAAAGTACAAGGGTATTTCATACATGCCACCTTGACATCTTTAAAATATTATGATGTTAAATTCCCTCAGAGGTGTCTTAATCTAGGGTGTTCCAAACAGCCTCAGGGTACAGGGAACAGTTGCCTGTTTTCTTTGTTTTCTGCTCGCTATATTTGGCTTAGCTTCAGAAGACCTTATTTTTCCCTTTAGAAGTCCCATGAACATAAATGCTATGTCAAAGGGATTTGTTTTGTTTTTTTAAAACTTACAATTACTAGCTACAAATTCAAAACATCTTAAAATGGAAAGTGTTTGGGTTCCTGATTTGTGGGAAGTGTTTGAAGTGTTTATAAGTTATGAGCACACTGAAACATATCATCTGTTAATGTAACATTAAAGTTAATAAATATTTTACATTTCTTTATATTTCTGATAATTATGCCTCACACTGGTTGTATTATTATTATTATTATTACTATTGTTAGTAGTATTATTTAACAATAGGGCTAATTATATCTTTAAAAAGTTTAGGATAATTTTATAACTGATTGTACGGATGGTAAAGTGAAGACAACTCTTAATTTTTACCAAACCCCGTAAACCCTTGTAAAATAGAGTTTAAAAACTTTACATATTTTGTGACTTCGCAGAATCACAGAATTTGCAGCGCTGGAAAGTATTCACAAAAAATGTCAAGTACAGCACCCAGCCTTGTACAGGACCATCCCCAAGAGTCAAACAATGTGCCTGAAGGTATTGTCCAAATGCTTCTTGAACTTTGTCAGGCTTGGTACTGAGACAATTTCCCTGGGGAGCTTATTCCAGCCCAACCACCCTCTGGGTGAAGAACCTTTTCCTAATATCCAACCTAAACCTATCCTGACACAACTTCAGCCCATTCTCTTCGGTTCTGTCACTGCTCCTCACACAGAAGAAAGGAGTGTCTGCCCCTCCCCTTACCTTCACGAGGAAGTTGTAGACTGTGATGAGGTCTCCCCTCAATCTCCTCTTCTCCAGGCTCAACAGAACAAGTGACCTCAGCCACTTCTCATACAGCATCCCTCAAAGCCCTTCAACATCTCTGTTGCTCTCTTCTGGATGCTCTTTATTAGCTGAATATCTTTCCTATGTTGCAGTACCCAAAACTGCACACAGTATTCAAGGTGAGGTCGCCCCAGTGCAGAGCAGAGTGGGACAATCCCCTCCCTCAAGCAGCTGGCAGTGCTTTGCCTGATGCCCTCAGGACATGTTTGGCCCTCCTGGCTACCAGAGCACTGCTGACTCATATTCCGCTTGCCATCAACCAGGACCTTCATGTCCCTTTCCGTGGCACTGCTTTGCAATATCTCATTCCGCAGTCTGTACGAACATCCAGGGCTGCCCCATCCCAGGTGCAGAATTCAGCACTACCCTTTGTTGAGCTTCACATGGTTGGTGATTGCCCAGTCCTCTAATGTGTCAAGGTCTCTCTGCAGGGCCTCCCTGCCTTCAACGGAGTCAACAGCTCCTCCCAATTTTGTGTCACCTGCAAACTTAGTATTTTTAAGAATCCTGCATTCAATTTTTTATGAAGATGTTGAAGAGCACAGGGCCCAAGATGGAGCCCTGTGGAACCCCACTAGTGATAGATCATGTTCTTCCATTCACTATTATCTGCTTGACCTGTGAGCCAATTTCTCACCCACCACATGGTGTGTTTACCCAGCTGTGTGCTGGATATTTTGTCCAGAAGGATCCTGTGAGAGACAGTACTGAAATCCAAAAACATTAAATCAGCTGACTTCTCTTGATCAGATGGGTGGGTTACCCTGTCATAAAAGGAAATCAGGTGGGATAAGCAGGACTTTCCTCTCATGAAACCGTGCTGGCTGTATACTAATATAAGTTGGTGTAGTGACAGTGTTGAGTCCCACGCTGACTTTGCCAGTGTTCTCTGTCAGGGACATTTCTGTGGCAAAATAGAGGGTCTTTCGTTGATTCTAAGATCATACCACTGATGTATCAGTTAAATATTATCAAAACAATTAAACCTTTCATATATTTTTTTGATTGCTTCTAGAAACGGAAACATTTTCCGTCAGGCACTATACAATAAAGAAGTATATGCAATACCTATCCTAAGAAATCTGCTATATTTAATAGCTGACTATGTCCAATGTAGTTGTGTGTTTATACTTTTTTTTCCTTTTCATTTTAGCAATATTATTTGCCTCCACATTTAATAAAACTACTAAGCATAGAAAAAAGTGACATTTAATTTTCTTGGCTTTGGCTACCACATTGTTGTGTCTACATATGCATGCACTCATCTAGGGCTGCTCACACCCACTCTTCCACCCACCCATGCATATACAAAGCTAATCACAGTGTTTTTAAAATAAAATAATTCTCTGCTGCCTAACCACAATGGCAACCCTTCCAGCTCATTTGTTTCACCATGAATAAAATACATGGAATACTCCACTAGGGAATCTTTTGATTAAAATGAACATTATTTAAAACCACAGTATTTAAGCTTCTGGAACTATGTTGTCTTCATTGTGATTCTGAAACAGTGTTAACAGAATTTGAGTTCACAGGATTCATAAGTCAAGAGCATGAAGCACTACAGATCAAACATGTTAATCTGCTCTGGAATGTTGCCTCATTCCATCTGAAAAGTCTGCATTTGTACTGAAGACATAACAAAGAGAATTTCAAATTTCTACTTTCAGACTCACTGGAGGTATTTTAAATACTCATCATGCTAGAGATCTCATTTATCATAAGTGCTTTTAAATACCAATTTTACAAATGTACATTTCTATATATCACCTACACACTAGAGATTTTCACCTCTCACCTCTCCACTCAGAGATTCAAAGACATCAATCAGCTTTTTTTTCATTTTTATTTTATTTTATTTTATTTTATTTTATTTTATTTTATTTTATTTTATTTTATTTTATTTTAATTTCCTTCCTGCAAGACTATCTCTTTTGCTTTAAAACTGAGAATTGGAATGTATGAGTTAAAGCCAAATCCCGCAGTTGGAGTGCTTTTAAGACTTGGAACAAGTTAAGACGTATGTTTTCTTATTTATGAAAGAGACAAAGACTGGCAGACAAAGAAAAGATAGGATAAAGAGAGGATAAAGAGAAACTGCACTTCTGTAATTATAATGTAACTATGGAGCTGCAAACTGAGAGGTCTTTGCAGCGATTGTGTAATATTGGTAATTTCCACAAAATAGAAGATAACACTTTAACAATGTTTATATAAGCTGAAATGTTTCTCACTGAACAGAAAAAACCTCACTCTTCTGTGCATGCTACTTAATAGAATGTGCCTCTAATTACTTTCTCCAATAACCCATTTTCAATAGCTAAATTTGAGTATAATCTTTAGCAGCTTTCATTACTAATATTGCCAGAGGTATATCTATTACCACAGGGGCATACACAAGCACATTTCCTCACTCACATTCTCTTAAAAGCTGATTGTAAAGGTGTTGGAAATGCAAGGAATCTAAAATAAAAAAATTCAGTTTTAATTCCACCTGCTTAAACACATACATGCTGAACAGTTTTGGATTTTGTGATCCCAGAGTGTCTCAGTCACTACTGAGGATGAATGATGTACCGCAATGAGCAATTTTTTTTTTCTGTACATTAAAATTTCTACCGATATAACTGAACTACTGAAGTAGTCCAGGTGGGATTGCAGCAGAGCAGAGCAGAGCGGGAGAATCCCTTCTATACCTGCTGTCATGCTTCTTTTGGTGCAGCCCAGGATAGGATACAGTTGGCATTTTGTGCTGCAAATACACTTTTCTGGATCATGTTCAGCTTTTTATCCAACAGCATACGCAAGTCCTTTTCCTCAGGGTTGCTCATCATTTCACTTGTCACCCAGTTTGTATTCAGGCTTGGGGTTGCCCTGACCCAGATGCAGGACCTTGCACTTGGCCTTGTTGAACTTCATGAGGTTCGGACAGGTCACCCTCTGAAGCCTGTCAAGGTCCCCGTGGATGGTATCCCTTCCCTCTTGCATGTTAACTGCACCGCACAGCTTAGTGTCGCTGGCAACCTTGCTGAGGGTGCACTTGATCCCATTGTCCATATTACTGATAAAAGACATTAGACAGTGCTAGTCCAATACCAACCTCTGAGGAATGGCCCCCCTCACTGCTCTCCACCTGGAGACATTGGTCGCAACTCCTTGACTACAACCTTACAGACAATTCCTTACATGCTGAGCATATATGTCTGTCAAATCCATGCCCCTCCACTTCAGAAGGATGCTGTGTGGGACAGCGTCAGATGTTCTGCACAAGTCCAGGTAGATGACATCAGTCCCTTATCCACCAATGCTGTATCAGTTGCAGAATACTATCAGATTTGTCATGTGTGATATGCCATATCAACTGTCCCTAATCACCTCCTTATTTTCCACGTGCAAAGTCCCCAGGAGGATCTTCTCCATGATGTTGCCAGGCACCAAGGTGAGACAGAGTTTATCTTTCCTCTTTTCCAGTCAGTGGGAATTTCACCAGTCTGCTATGACTTTTCTAATAGCAGGATAGTACAAAAAAACCCCAAAAAACAAAACCCCAAAACAAAATAAACAAATAAATAAAAAAACAAACAAAAACAAAACCCAAAACCACCCAAACAAAATCCCTCACAAAACTATTATAATATTTATATTAAGACTTTTAAAGTTACTATAATATTGTCTACACTACATGCCATGTGAAAATAGTAAACTGGTATAATGCCTGGTGGAACAACACAGTTTTATTCCCTTTTCCAAGGAATTTAAGCTTCCTGAGATAATAATTACATTTTAAGTCTTTTCTTTTCCACATGGTAATCCTTCTTGTGAATTAAAAGTAGCATTTAGAAGAAGCTTACGACCCATAAAATGAAAAGTGTTATTTTCGGTCTTTTATTATGACTGTTTAACAATTAATATTTAATACTATTATTTTATATTTTACTGCCTATAAATTTTACCAATAGCAATAATAATGTACATATAAGAAGCAGAAATCAACCCATTTTAGATGTCTAAAAAACCTACTTTCCAAATGAATAGTAAATAGTTTTGATTCATGTAATGAATTTTAAAGAGAACTTTTCTCAAAAGGTTTTTGTGGCAAATATGTTTATCAAAGTTTAACAGTAATGAGAAACTAGATGGTGCAAAAAAGGAAGGGGGAAAAAAAGCAAAACCCTTTTTCACTGTGTTTTTAGGTTGATGTGAACTTCGTTTGCTCTGACAGACCTGATTAGCTCTGAGGAAGACATGAAAAGGGACATAAAATATGGAGATGGGGAATTCACCCCTGTGCCACTTGGGGGAGAGGGGAAAGTGTCTATCAAACGAGCTCCCCTGCTGTCTGGCAAACATATGAGTAAACACAAGAGCAATCACAAAACTCGTGGGAAGAAAACTAAAAAAATATTTGAAAACCTGGCACTCGTCTGTATGAGAGCCATCGACTCCACCAGAGGTGTGGGGTACATTAGGAAATGAGAAGCACAGAAGCTGACACTGTGTTAGGAGAAATCTTGACTAAAGGAAAAAGACAAATTCAAAGTAGTTATCGTGGTCCTTTACTACCTAAGACTCACTTCTAACCAAAAGGAAAAAAGAAAATGAGAAAAGCTACAGGAAAGACTTTTGGGTCAGCTATGCAACTGCATTATAGTGCTAGACCTTCAAAACTTATCATGTAGTTATTTTTGTAAGGTTATATAGTGTAGTAGTGTATGCAGTCTTTATCCACTATGATATCCATGATGAAGCCCAGCAATTGTCATTTTTTAAAACAGGCATTAATTTCAAGTTTTCTAGAAAATCTTTGCAAGAAATCCACCCTTTTCTGAACTAAGACTTAGTTCTTCAGAAAAATCCTATACATAATAAACAAAAGGAAAAGCAGATGAGGATTTATGGTATATAATACTGATGACATTTTTCAGTCTTTTTTGAGCAGAATAATTAGACAGAATCCACAAATGCAATTTCTTTAAAAAAGGCTTTGCTACTGTCCTTAAAAGAAACAGTGACTTTCTAACAAGATTTTAATATGTGGTTTCATGAATTTGCTGATGACAGTATGCCTTATATTGTAAAGATAAAATCTCTGACAGCAATAATCTTCCATGCATAAAATCTAACTGCTGAAGTCAAAGTTTTAACATAGTTAAAATCTCAAACAATATGTCTAAAAGCTGGAATTTCCTGGCTTTACCTAATGAAAGTTATTATTCTTGGCAAAGGAATTGTGTTCACTGGTGAACCTGCCCCAGGTATAGAAAGAAGGCCTTTTCAATTTAATTGTATTGCATCGATTCTCTATGTAAAATAGCGATATATTAACATCAATGCAGCTGTCTAACTTGCCATTTTACTTGGTTGCATAGTAAATGACAAGCATTTTTCAGCATTTGAATAAGCTTTTCAACACCAGATATATTGTCAGGAATGATTACACAGGCATAAAACACTAAGGCATCTTCGGGCATTCATTATGAAGTATACAGTTACCTGATGTACCTTTAAGATTTTATTTTGGAACTTATACTATTGCATAACAATAAAATGAGACTGTGAATTTCAGTTGTATGTACATTGAGAATAACTTAAGAAGTAGTGTTTCTGATTTTCCAAGTTTCACTTTTTGGATAAATTTCTACCTCAGTTGTCTTGAGTTAAATATCCAAAAATAAGGGAATGGTTGTTTTACGTTCACTATGTTCCTTGCCATAGTAAATAATGTGGCACATTTCAAAGTTTAAGGAAATGACTCTGTGTTCTCTCTCTCTAAACTATAGCAAAGGTTTATCAGTAAAATAAATTACTGACTTCACTTTGGTTCTAACCCACTCTGCTGTGGGCTGGGAACCTCCTGCTAGACCAGGTTACTCAGAGCCCCATCCAGCCTGATCTTGAACACCTCCAGAGATAGGGAGTCCAAAATCTATCTGCTCAAATAAGGAAAAAAAAAAAACCAAACAAAAAAACCAACCAAAACCTAACAGAAGGGTAATTAATACAAATTACACCTTTGCTGTCAGCCTTAGCTGACACCAACAAGATTCTCTGCTTAAAATGGTGAAGAACAACCTAAACTGAAATACTAATCTAAGTAAGGACCTTTTCCAATACATCACCAAATATATTTTCTGAGAATAACTAGGATCATTTAGCAAATAAGATCACAAAAACATGTTAATATCAGTATATGCGCACACATGTAGACATGCACAAAAGCCCAAAAAACCTTGATAAATCTTTCCACTGCTAAATTTGCAGAAGTTCTTATTTTGATATGGATATTCCAGCAATGTTGTTTTGCTTTGATATATGCTACTCCTGTAAGAGAGCTCAGCTCTGGGGAATATGTGTACCTCTGTAGTGGATGGCTGTATAGATGAAAGGTTTCTAGAACGTGCAAAACTATAATGAAGATATTTACAGAGCAGTGGTTCCATCACTATATGAATTAAAACACATTTACCTTCCAGTTCACCTATCCAGCACCTCTCATATCACTTTTGTTTAAAATGTAGTATTCTAAGGGTGAAAGCCTTAGCAGTCGACCACATTTAAGGGGTTTGTAGATATCTGTGTTTACCCCTCAAACATCTTCACAATGGTGCCTATGCTATGACACACGTGGTTACACCCACATTATTACATTGCATAAGAATATTACAGGATTTTTAAAAAATATTTCTGAATCTTATGTTGAATAGACATTTACACAATAGAATTCTTAGAATTATTTTATGCAAATGTCTTCTACCCACACACACAAAAATTTGAATAAAAATGGGTAGAGGTCTAGACAGATTATTTACAAAATGTCAAGCTCATGAGATGTACACAGATCAAACACTTACACTAGGCATTCAACAGAGACAATAAGAAGGGGATATTTTCAAATCAGCTTCCAAAACACAATCCTGCAGTTATCAAAAGTGACATTACCTGTACAGTAATTAACATTCTTAATTTATAAAGTGGATCAAGATTTGCAAATAGGACTAGTGTCTGACTAAAAGTGGAACCCCAGAGGCAAAATGAAATAACGAGAGGTTAAGAAAAAAAATAATAGTTGCACATAAAAATATTAAAAACCTCCTAGATAATAAGCGTGACATGTTCTAGTAGGAGATTAGAGTTCAATGTTCTCACTGTTTTCTCCTGACAGTGCTAATTTGTTTCCAATTAGTAGAAAATGTAATGCAACTGACTTACCAGACTAAAGTGGTCACACGAATATTGTCTCCACTTGTGATCTTGCCACAGAAAACTGCTCCCTCTTGTGCTACCTTGTTCTGAAAAATTATGCCCAGTCAGTTGTCTGCTTTCCACTTAGTCTTTTTTTTTTTTTTCCTTTTAAACAGGATATAATTTGTAAGAATACACATTAATTTAGACATTCCCTCAACCACATTAGATGCCACTATATAAGAGAGGATTTGCAGCTGCTCTGGTGGAAATAATAATAGAGTAATTGAAACCGATTATAATACTGTACTTAATCCACTTGCAACAGTCTGCAAGCATCTTGCATGTGATACTGTGTAAAGATTAATGAGCTTCTGTTCTCAGTGTGGTGTTTGTGGTTTTTTTTCCAGGCAGTTGTTAATGCTCTAATCTTTAATAGGAAAATGGTTTTTGCATTGTTCTAGGAGTAGGTAATTGTTCCCTTTAATAGGAAAGTGTTTTTTGCACTGTTCTAGGAGTGGATAATCGTTCCCTTATGAGTCTAATCTTTCTGATGCCTTTGCAGTGATGTGTGAGTCACCCTTGGGCACTTTAGGAAAAGAAACCCGTTTTCTAAAGGACAATAATTGACTTTTGTGTTGAGGTGATACCATTGCTTGCCTTTCCAAATAAGAATTTGGAAAGCCTTATAAATCCTTCTTTCCTGCTTCTGCGAAGCTGCAGTTAGAAGACTGGGAAGTTGAAAAAATGTTAGCATCTCAAAAGAGAACCCAATTCAAGAAATAAAAATCAAAAGAGAAATAGAAAATTTATACTCAACAGATTCATCTCTGGGTACAACTCAACCACCCTCCAGCTGCACAAAATATCTCTTCAGTAAGGAAAGGAGGCATCTAACTTCAGTGCTGCATGGAAAAACTTCTAAGCCAAGAACCTGGTCCAGCTGGGCAGGAGACTTATTGCCACTTCTCCAACAAACTTTGTAAAATCAGCTAGGTTATGTAAGGACCAAAAGTCAGATACTGGAAAGTGAAAGTCCTCCTAAAGAAAAAATTAGAAAGTTGAGAGGTATGAGTGTCAAAGGAAAGAAGCAAAGAATAAATGTCTTGCCAACTCATGTTAAATGTCAGGTAATATTTTCACTATTTGGCAAAATAGTACAGGCTTAAGGCACTAGTCTGAGAATGAGATATCCTAATCTTTGCCTTTGCCATTGACCAAATGTGAATCATACTATAGGCAGGTCACTTTGAGCCCTGTAGCTCATACTCTTCAGCTGTAAAATAAGATTAAAATACTCTGTCTCTTTTTAATAATTTTTTATATTTTTAAAATAAAATACACATCTATCAAATAAGAAAAATTAAAGCATCCTGATAATTTCTAATTTTTTTCCATGTCTTACCATCTGGGATTCCATAAAAAGAAAGAGTATATTGCAAACTTAGATGAAGATATTAGAATGTAGAAAATTTTTTCCTTTGTAATGAAGTCTGTGTATTATTACGTTTTGATTTTTAAAAAATTGCTACTCTTTCCAAAGCTTGTTATTGTCACTGAGAGACGAGATTAAGCATTTTTTTTTTCATAGCTACAGTTTTTGTAACTTACTGCATAATTGTTATTCCCATGTTGCCCTCCATCATCAATTAACAATCCAATCAAATGGACAAGAAACTGCTGTCTTCTCTTAAGGCTTGGTTAGAACTATTTGTTAAAGTCATTTGACATTCTTGTGTCTCATTTTTCTCCAATTTAAAACAGTTTTTTTAAAGGTAATATTCTATATTAATGTCTCAGATTTACTAAAAAGCAGTTTCCTCCTAAGTTTTGCTTTTTATAAATCATCTCAATTTATTGAAAATACATTTATTCACAGCCTTTCTGATGACTTCTAATTAACATATTACTATCAGAGAAAACATACTTTTCCTAGAGACACATAAATAATATATAAATTATTTTTTGACTTGATGTGCTTACAGATATAGGCCAATTAAATAAAAGCAATTTATGTTAGCAGCCAGCATTAGCTTACAGTTTTACAGTTGTTTAGAGGACTGACAAAAATATCATATCTGAAAATCAAAGTCTTTTTATCAGATTGTATGCTCATTTGGTTTGGTTTTGCTCCTTCATTTTGCAACTCTTGCTACTGCCATGCACAGCAGGAAATTCAGCTGCAGTCAAAAGGCTAGGTAAATAAACAAAACAGCTGCTTTAAAATACTTCAGATAGAGCCAAGTTCTGAATTACAAAGCAAGCTAAAATAAGGGAGGTAAAAACTTAATATAAAAATATTTCATATCTGTTCCATAAAGGACACTTCATTCAATTTCTAATTATTCCAGTGGGGCTTTTTAAGTGAAGGAAGAGTGATGGAGGGAGATTGCTAGTTGAAGTCTAAGGGCCTAGTTCTGGTTTTGGGTGCACATGTGTGGTTCCTATTTGATTTGGAAGAGTCCTGAGGCCACAGTTTTGCTCTGAGTGATTTGTGACAGATGGTGAATAACAAATAAACACTCTGAGTGGAGATCAAGGGCTTTGGGTAAGCATCTCGGATTCTTGCCTGGGAAGATGCAAGGGCTTTGTTATAACTTGTATTTCAGCAACCTTTACCTGCCACTAAAGCTTACATACACACAGAAATTACAAGAATGGGAGAAATACACTGAACTAATGTAGGCACAGATGCTCAAAAGTTGTTGCTTCTGACTGCTGATCTTTTTCACCTTTAACAGGGCATGTAACCTAGTCTGACCTATGGACAGGGTGGAAAAGAGAAACAGCTGACAGTTCATATATTTTACCAGAGTGACCAATCCAGTGGACAACAGGAAATGTTATGGTGAGAAAGCCTTTCATCATGCGATCACCTTAGGATATTATCAATCTATTGTTGTACTGTACCAAGATACTTCATGAAAGGAGTTTACAGTAAAATAAGTGTGTTTTGGAAATGAGAATCACTTAAAAATAATAGGAGAAGTATCTAGTTCTGTCCCTTTTTTTTAGGCAGAGGTTGCTAATGTATAATACAGAGGGTTTATTTCAAAGAAAAATGTGTTTATATAGACATTGGAAACAGGTATATAGATTTGTGATGGCAAGCTGTTTACCATAAGTTTTATGCAAATGTGAACTAACATCATAGTTAATGTTCTATCAGACTTTGTCATTTGACTAAACTATCACTTATTCTATAAAAGAGCAGTTGGGCAGTCTGCAATGTAATGTTTTCATGTTAACTCATAGAAAGGTAGTGCTAAATTGATGTTACCAGTTTTGTACTGTATCCACGGTCTTGGTTTTGACACTGCCTGCATGCACGTGGTTTATAATGAATAATATTGATCTGGAGGATTCCTTCTCTCACCATCCCACTGCCTTCACCTGTATCTTAGCTTCTAACCTTGATCTTAAAAGTTAAGATGGATGTTCAGTATTAGTACCTAGTAGAAAGGGTAAAAAATCAATTTTATCTCCCCGTGCTTCATTCCCTCATCTTCCTGTGCTTGAGCAGTAGGGTTGTAACAACTGTCAGCATAAAATAATTTATTAACTGATGTTATGACAGCTCCTGGAAGATGAATATATTACTATATGTACATCGGTGCTCCTAAAATCAACTTTCTGATTAACAATATGAAAAGAGTACAGCAACCAATCAACTGTTTTTAATGGAGTAATACTTTCATAAAGCACTGCATTGCAGAAGGAGAGTAGTAAGATCTAGCTAAGAAAAACCTAAGTGTGAACCATAGACTTTTCAGGACTGATGGCTATATGTAATGGCTACTCATTATAGTTTATGGATTTTAAAGTTGACCTGAACAGATAAAAGAGAACAATATAAAAAATTTTAACTTTCTGCTTTCCAAAAGGTAATGAAATCAAACAGAGGAATGATTCTCATCTTTACTAACCATGTGTTATATTACCAGAGAAGTTTTAATTACTCTTTAAGTTGAATTCTAGATGGAGTTTAATTTTCTATTAAAATGTATTGATGAGTCCTCTAAACTTCATTTGAAGACTTCATTGTCTCACAAGATGCTTTGGGATTGGGAAGGAAAAACCTGCCCTCCTGTCCTGCTTTCAGGACAATACTCAGCCACAGAAAAGGATTTGTACTACTACCCTTGTTTTTCATAACCTTTCAAACCTCTTTAATCCCTTACTGCTCTATCACCTACAATTCAATTTGTTAAATGCAGACCTTATTTAGCCCTTCATTAGCCCAGTACGTCTTTCCTGTGTTTCATTATTTTACACAATTGTAATGGAGATCTGAACCTAAGCAAAATCTTCATTACTGAAAAGAACTGCTGTTTTTTCTGCATGTAGATGGTTCTGTCCTCAAGCATAATAATTCCTTGCACATATTGTCTGCATGATAAAAGTAAATATGTAACAGAACAAGTCACCAGGCTACACTAGTAATATTTGTGCAATCAAACAATTTTTTAAGAAAAGATATTATGCAGAATGCTGACTTACCAAAGAAATCTGAAACCATGTAAAGTTTACAAAATACATGTTATTCTGATCTCCCTTAGAACAATGTAGTAAGGGATAGTTATGTTGAAATGTGTAGAATTTTATATCTAGTTAAACTTACTGAATGTCTCACTAAATGAATGCATATAATGAAATCATCATTGAATTAGTGCTTTAGATCTTTTATAAGACGGTATTAAAATGCTGTTAAGACGTTACCTATCTTTCTTAACCTTCAAATAGGATCTAATCTACTTCTGAAGGATTCAGTACTTCTATTTAAAAATGCAGCCAAAAATCAAATCGTGTGATTAAAGATCATGAATCTAAAATAAATGCTATACATTTACTTTTGCGTTTCTTTCTTTCCACTTCATTTTTTTGCTTTTGTTTTTGTTTTTGTTTTTGTTTTTTTGAGCATTTAAGGTTATTAAAGTAAGAATTGAAAGAGATTTTTATGTTTCAAACAGCTGATATATTTGGGAAAAATGAAAGTAAGAGTAATATTAGTATGACTCTGAGATTAGCTCAGTTGGTTAGACTACAGTGCTGATAACACCAAGTTTGTGGGTTTGATCCCTGTATGGGCCATTCACTTAAGATTTGGACTTGATAATCCTTATGGGTCCCTTCCAACTCAGAATATTCTGTGACATAATGACCTGATACTATCAGTTGAAAATTATGAGGAGTTAAATGTCACAACATATTGCTGTGGTTTTGTTTTTCTTTATGTTATTTGCTTTTTTACAATTCAGTTTTTATTTATGCAGGTTTGGCTTTTATTTTCTGCTTACAATCAATATTTATTTAAGTTCTTTAAAAGCACTTAGGAATTTTATGTTTATAGACATATGATCATGCAACGTTAAATATAACTTTCAAAAGCAAAACCTTAGATGTTTATATATCCATATAAAATGTTATAAAGCAGGACCATTTTTTTATCTTGTAAGGATTTTCATAAATTCCTAACATTGTAAAGTGTGTATGTTTTGTATTTTAAAAGAAAATATATTACTTGGTGTTTGTTCAGTGGTTTCAGTCAAGTTAAACTGAATGGAAATTTTTGTAAAAAATAGTTATAATTTTTGTTTTATTTCACATTAATTAATAGAAAGATCAGAAATATACATTTGGGAGAAAAATATAATGCCAGAGGAAGACCATTTTGAATTCATTTTTGTAAATTTTAAAAAATGTGTCCTGTTTTCCATCAAGGCATTCTGATTAGGATATACTCTAACAGTAAGTGTTTAATTCAATTCAAGTAGGTAGACGAACCCTTCATTGAATGACCTGCACATCTTAAGCCAACTAACTGTTCATGTCTCTACCCCAAGATATGAAATTAACACTTTTTTCTTTAAGAAATAAAAAGCAGAAGCTCTAGGAGCATGGAGTAGATGACTGCAGTGCATGGAACTAAATATGATAAACCCACTCATTTTAATGATATTTACCTATGTGACAACACATCTATAAAAATTATTCAGATGTGAGCTCTAAATATAAAGACTGGCATGGAAGCCAGTTGAAATCCCTATCAAAGGCAATTCTCTACCTGGGAAAACAGTAATTTTTTTGTGCAGCAAATTCTCTGTTTATGGTAAAAACAGCACTAAGTACCAAACTGCTAAAGTGTATGTAATTCTTTACTTTAAAGTGTATGTAATCCTTCTATGCTGTTTCCTTTCTGTCTCTCATTTTTTAAACAACAAAATACACACATGCACACAGAGGTTATGCTTGGAATGGCTGGGTTATTTAGACTCCTCTAGGTTGTTATATGCAGGAACCATGCCAATGAACCTGTTTTTCTTGTGGCACTGACATCTTCCTCTTCTCATCTGGCTGATTTATTCCATTGCTTCTCATTTATGGACAATTAATAATGAATTTAATTGCTTTCTACTCCTCCATCTCTTTTAAGGAAAGAATAGAAAATTTGGACTGTAATAGAACATATTACTGTTTTGTCCCAGGGAGAACATATCCCAGTGTTTTATGTATACAAGTTAATAAATCCAGGTATTTAGCAGAGTTATTCTGAACAGTAATTTGCTTTTATCCTCAGCTTTAGCTAGGTATCAATCCCATAGTTGCAGATGGTACAGTAGAGACAATTCTGCTACAAGAAGAGCATGCAAGTGAGAAATTAACTTGGTTTCAAATGAAAGAAATTAGGTATTTATAAAACCCGAGAAAAGTGAATAACTAACTGTACTAATGGTTTTCAGTTCATACCCCATAGTGACATATCTAAATATCAAAGTGAATTTTTTACCAAAGGAAATGTGGCTGATCTATACCAGCAGTAACTTTTGCAGATTTAGGTCTGTGAAATTATTTGTCTTTAGTCAAACTGCAAATTTCCTTTCTGATAATTGTCTATGAGGTAGAAAAAAAATTCTGGATGACCAAATAGAAATTCAGTATAATATTAATTGGATCATATTCATACAGTTGTGTGTGTTTGAAGAGGTGGGTTTTTGAGGAGCACAGTTTAAGGTGGGACTTATGAGCAACACTGAGCTGCTGTCATGAATCTGAAAGAAACTAATGTCAGAAGAACAATAAAGAAAGACACAGAAATTACAGCATATCAAAAACTTGGAAAGTGGAAGATGACATTTTCTATGCGTCTCTGTGTGGACTGTGTGCCACTCATATTTGTGGAATGGTAGTTTTTGATCTGAAAGCAAAATTCTTCCCCTAGGAAAGCAATGTTTGTCTTAAAAGGATTGCTTTGCCTTTACTGGTTTTTTTTAGAGGTTATATTTTTATTTTATGAAATTCAGACCAAATAAAACATATATTTAGAATGACCATTTTAAAACATTTTGTTTAAGTAGGAGGCCTGGACTGACCTATGCGTTAACAATATTAGCCCTTAATCTGCATTCCTAATACCTCCAGACAACAGCATTGGGTTTTTTTAGGATATTGCAATTCATATATCACTTTACTTTGAATCATATTAAAGAAAATCAAATGTATATTAATAAAAAATGCTATAATGAAAAAATCTTACAATATTACTAATTTTTAATTACTGTTGTGGTCAGAACAGTCAGAGGAATATTACTTTATTTCTAGGAGCTTAAGCTCTGCTTTCAAACAGAACATAAGCAATTAGATGAAAAGTCTGCTGCAAAGGCGAAAAGTCTGAGAAGGTGTACGTTCCTTGAGTCTCCTCACCTTCTGTGAAATTGCATCACCTGAGACCTAAAGCAAATTCTAAACACCTGAACACACCTGCTTGTATGTTCCGTTTTCAGCTCATGTCTGAGCAGCTTCATTTCCATCAGCCGTGTCACGAGGGAAAAAAATTAAAGCAAGAGACCATAGTTAAAATTTGCAAATTATGTAAATGTCACATGTAAGGAAATTTTTTTTTTTTTGAGTAGAGAAATATTGTTGTCAAGAATACTACTGGGAATGTCTACATGTGCTAAGAACATGGGTCTTTTCACCATCGTTTGGAGTAAACAGCACTGACACTTGATATTCACCTCCTGGGAGAACTTGGCATTGACGTTCAAAAGCCGAAAGTCTCACTTTCAAGAAAAAGAAAAGGACTATACACAATCATAAGAATCACTCTCCACCTCTATTACACCTTTGTCTAGGCATCTAAATGGAAAAAAAAATAAAAATAGAGTGAAGCAAATGGGGAACCAATTTTGTGTCAGTTTCCTAAATAAATTCTTTAGAATAATTGTTAATTCTATGTTGCATGTCTAAAATAATATAAATGGTGATATAATTTATAAAAAAATAAGGGATTAAAATAAAAAATAAAAATAACACAAACAACCTATACATCCTAAATCAACATTTTACCTCAATTATGCTATTTAAAATTACATGGATGGTTCCCTAAAGAATAAACATATTGAGAACTGTGTGTACATGTATATATACCTACAAACAAACTACCCAATTACTCAGCAGCAGTTCCAAGGGGTACAAGGGACAAGTATAGGGCAAACATAGGGACTTATAATTGTAAAAATATCAAGTGACAAAAATTTTAGCAGCAAAAATGTCTAAATTCTCGGCTAACTTTTAGCTTAACTAAAAGATTTTGGAATAATTTGAAAATACCATCTACTTCTGGTTCTCCTGTCAACTTTCTAAAGGATTTGGACAAATCCTTTCTCTGTGTACTTATTCTATGTTTTTGCTGAGGTGTGATAATGGAATTTGTCATTAAGCACTGAGGAATGCCAAAGAGGTAGATGCTTTTTACACTACAGGGATCAACTTCTCAAAATGACTCATACATCTTTTCCTCTCTTAAGGAAAATGACAAAGAATTAGACCATCTGAAGAGATGCCATGCAGCTCTGCTGTTGGGAAAAATAGGGAAGTGAAAACCAGTAGTAATAATGCTGAGATTTGTTTCTGGAGTGTGAAATGATTAAAAATGTGATCTACAGAACCACAGAATCACAGAATATGCTGAGTTGGAGGAATCCACAAAAATCACTGACTCCAACACCCAGCCTTGTACAGGACCATCCCCAAGAGTCAAACAATGTGCCTGAAGGTATTGTCCAAATGCTTCTTGAACTTTGTCAGGCTTGGTACTGAGACAATTTCCCTGGGGAGCTTATTCCAGCCCAACCACCCTCTGGGTGAAGAACCTTTTCCTAATATCCAACCTAAACCTATCCTGACACAACTTCAGCCCATTCTCTTCGGTTCTGTCACTGCTCCTCACACAGAAGAAAGGAGTGTCTGCCCCTCCCCTTACCTTCACGAGGAAGTTGTAGACTGTGATGAGGTCTCCCCTCAATCTCCTCTTCTCCAGGCTCAACAGAACAAGTGACCTCAGCCACTTCTCATACAGCATCCCTCAAAGCCCTTCAACATCTCTGTTGCTCTCTTCTGGATGCTCTTTATTAGCTGAATATCTTTCCTATGTTGCAGTACCCAAAACTGCACACAGTATTCAAGGTGAGGTCGCCCCAGTGCAGAGCAGAGTGGGACAATCCCCTCCCTCAAGCAGCTGGCAGTGCTTTGCCTGATGCCCTCAGGACATGTTTGGCCCTCCTGGCTACCAGAGCACTGCTGACTCATATTCCGCTTGCCATCAACCAGGACCTTCATGTCCCTTTCCGTGGCACTGCTTTGCAATATCTCATTCCGCAGTCTGTACGAACATCCAGGGCTGCCCCATCCCAGGTGCAGAATTCAGCACTACCCTTTGTTGAGCTTCACATGGTTGGTGATTGCCCAGTCCTCTAATGTGTCAAGGTCTCTCTGCAGGGCCTCCCTGCCTTCAACGGAGTCAACAGCTCCTCCCAATTTTGTGTCACCTGCAAACTTAGTATTTTTAAGAATCCTGCATTCAATTTTTTATGAAGATGTTGAAGAGCACAGGGCCCAAGATGGAGCCCTGTGGAACCCCACTAGTGATAGATCATGTTCTTCCATTCACTATTATCTGCTTGACCTGTGAGCCAATTTCTCACCCACCACATGGTGTGTTTACCCAGCTGTGTGCTGGATATTTTGTCCAGAAGGATCCTGTGAGAGACAGTACTGAAATCCAAAAACATTAAATCAGCTGACTTCTCTTGATCAGATGGGTGGGTTACCCTGTCATAAAAGGAAATCAGGCTGAATAAACAGCCATGGTGAAAATTCATATTGCAATAAAATTCCTGTTTTTCAATCAAATTACTTCTTATTTATTTTCCATTCATCTTGACTTGTGTCTTCTGGAAAAAAATCCCAATATTTTCAACTGAAAATGTTGTTGAAACTTTATTTACAGAAAATATAGATCAGGCAATTGAACATACAATAGTTAATTACATGAACTGTTTAATAAAACTGATTCAAGACCAAATACAGGATTCATTTTCTGCCTTAGTTTAAATCCAAAGTAAATTGTATCTTTTTTCTTCTCTTAGTGTGTTGACATTTTTCTTCAGAATTGTAGGGTACTCAGGGAAACTCGTTTTTCTTTCATTTTAAGGTTTTTTTTTTTTTTTCTTGATGTCCTTTTAATATTTTCTGGGGAAATGAAGCACATGTCTGGAATTGGGCCTTTGGAGGCTATTAATGAGAGACCTAAAAATCAACACATTAAGTGTTAACACCTTAAACAAAAAAATAACTCACAGAAATTCTTCATATGTATTGCAGGACATTGCAAGAGAAATATCCTTTAGCTCAGTTATCAGATATCTTTGGACAATTAATCCTTTTTTAACTCCCATGAATTTGCTTTTTATATATAGTCAGATCTACTTCAAATCTCTCAGTTTCTCAATAATACAGTGATATAAAGATATATAGCAAAGTTCTTCAGAATTCCATGATACCAAACACTACTTTTAATTAAACTAACTTGAAATGCCACAGACATATCCAATAATGTGAAACAGAGTGTTCACAAATATTTTTATCAGAATTTAATTAAAGCAATCCCATTTGAGTCACCGATCTTTCTCTTTTTTTTTTTTTTTCCTTGAGAAGATATGTTGAGGCTTTAGCAAAAAAAAAAAAAAAATTAAAAAAATAACACTCCCCCAGCAAACTCAGTGAGGTCTGATACTTAGACCAGAATCCAGAGTCAAAAAGTATGTATCTGGGAAGTTAGGGCTCCGAGGTCTTTCTGTGAGTCTATCCCTGTGTAGATCTCTACAAAAATTAGAAAAGTTATTTCTTTTTGCTATTGTCCACTTACTTCAGGTTTACTTCTGAAGCTTTTCTCAGAGTCCAAACTTTTAAAGCATACATATTGGAAAAAAAATTCAGAGTATCACTCTGATTACTTAATTGATTATAAAATATATTTTTGATTGTATCAAAACATCAAAAATTGAAAAAAGCTAACAGACAATTGATCAAAGCATTATGATTCACTATGTAGTCAGGTGGAATTCTAATTGTCTGAACAAAAACTTCATTTTTGTCTTTTATGTCTCTAGAATTATAGATGCTGTATAGATGTTCTGAAACACATAATCATATCATATTGCATATTGCATAACATAATCTCCCATAGTTAAATAATATCCTGGAGATCTGTAGCAGAGCACCAGGTACATGAAGGAATTCTTTTATCAAAATATCCTTTTCCCCAATTACATGTTCTGACACTCATGCCATCCCCATTTATTTTTTTACTATCTGTTGCATTATTAATGTATGGTGCCATCCTAATGCCCTTTTTTAAAAATTACTTATTCAAACATCTGTATTCCAGTTATGATCATCATTGCTATCTTCAGTGCTGTATTGTCATGTTCAAGAGATACTAATCCCACAGACAGCACTCGTGGGAGTAGTATTAGTTACATCCTTATACTTCTGCGGGATCAACAGGTCTGTTTCTAAAGAAAAACACTGGTAATAAGAAATGGAATTTTTAAAAATGAGTAAAATAAGGAACCAGCAGTATGCTGTTCTGCAGTTGGTTTTCATTCCTCTTTTTGTAATGGACATAGCAAGAGTTTAGGTTGCAATCCATAACAATACAGTGTTTTCCCATTCAAGGTGACTACAAATTCAATGCTTCCTGGCAGCACAAATTATTCACCTCTCAAGTTGTCCTTCTGACACTGAAATCAGTTGCACAGGAAAATGTGTCTAGCAGCCTTGAAATGGAAACAGACAAATTGTAAAGAAGGGTAGCAAGGCATCTAAGCACTTCTGCCGCATCTTGCTGACAGATGGGAGCTGTAACACCAGTCACCAGTGCTTGCATCTCCAGTGCAGTTAAAGAAAAGGAAGCATTCATCAAGCCCTTCATTTCTCATTCCTCAAACAGAAGGCTGTTTACGTCATGTCAGCAGATGATTACCCTCTGCTGCTGTTGTTGTGCTACCTATTGGAAAAGGTGAAGAGGTTATGTTTTGAAATCCCAAGGAGATATTGATTAAGGAAACAAAGGAAGCTGGTTCTTAACACCCAACACTCCCCCCACCCCACCCCACCCCCCCCCAAAAAAAAGGAAGTAGACATTATCACACTCACATCTTTGACATGAGAAATAGGTTATTTTGGAGAAGACAAAGAATTCAAAGCTCAAACTGCTTACACACATCAAGGAAGAACCAAAGGACCTAAACACTTTCTCTTCCAACTGAGTCATGTCTTTATGTCCTTTCTGAGGTTTTGGGTCCGTATTCAGTTCTTATCTGGCAGCTGACCTGAGGTGTAACAGATCTCAGATTTCCTTGGGTTCTTAAGTCTTCTTTAAATGTGCCTAAGGAAAAAAGTTACATAAGCTGTGTGGAAGTCTGCAAATTTGTAAATTTTTGAAGGAGTCCATATTGGACCATCATTGGAAAAAAATAATCCATGAAATGAAAAAGATGAGGAACTACTGTTTTAGCCACTGAATCCCTACTAAGCTTAAGTTAAAATGTGATCAAAAGTGCTAGGTATCTCCCAGTCTTTGCAGGTTTTTGTGAAGAACAAGACTCAGTTTAGCAATTCATGAATTTTTGAGACTGAGAGCCTTTGGCTCTCAAAGAAGACGCATTAAGTGATTCTACTGTTAAAAGTAGAATTTTGTTTGCATGAAAATAACTGAGCAGAAAATTAGTGTCGTCATTTCCTTGCTTTATTTTAGTCCAGGCTGTCACCAAGACTTTTTTTCTTTTTGTTTGAATATGTGTATTTTACAACACTTGAAGGACAGACTTTTCTTCCTCAGTGATTTGGTCTTATATTTGGACTTAGGCAATTGTTTAGAAAACTATTAATGTGTATGTAAAATAGGAAATAGTACATTCAGTTGAGGCAGGATCACCATGTCTTTGTTTCCTTTTAGAAGCTGCTGTGTAATAAATCCAAACCTTCCATCTATGTGATGGTTTTATTTCACTTTCCTTAAGCTTTTAAAGTCTAGTAGACCTTTAGTGTCTTTTATATATTAAAAGCTGATTATTTGCTTTTTCTCATTCATATTTATCTTTGATACACCAGAGACTTCATCCTTTATCAGAGTGATAAACCTCCATCAAGAACATTGCAATGGCTTTCTTTTATTTCAGCCATGCACATTTTAATTGAAACTGGTTTCAACTTTTTGTTTTTCCCCTGCAGACATGAAGTGTGGCTGCCTTTCCTTCTTATACTGTGCAAGTTGTACACAAGTAACTGTCATACCCTGAGTTTTGTCCCAATATCTATTTCCTCTCTGGGCCACTTAAGTTGCTTCTACAAAGGTAGATCCCAGCACTGAAATTCTCTTATTCTTAGTTGTGTCCTACAGGAGAATATTTCTTTCTGTTTTCAGTTCCCAAACACAGTATCTAAAGAGGATAATCTGCCCACAAAAGATCAAATTTGTGTTTTAATGAATAACATAATCAACATTTTCAAGCTATTTGGAGCATCAGTGGCTGTAATTATTGTGTCTGCATCTGACATGAGTTCTTCAGATGTTTTAAAAATGTTTTTATTCAGCGATTGTAACTGAAAAATACAGTATATGTATATGAGAAAGGTCTCATTGATAAAACAGAGCCAGATCTGGAAAATATAAAGTATACAAGACTATACAGAAATACACAAAGAGATTAAGACATCCATATTTAGCTGAAATGCTGAAGGTGGAAAATAGAAAGAGGAGACATAAAAGGAATACCTGGTATAGCAGATAGTTCTATTTTGCTTATTTGGCAAAGCAACTCCCCCAGATCCCCAGTAAAGTCACCCCTAGTAATTTTGGAGGTAAGAAAAATGGACAGGTTCCTTATCTAATAATTATACTGTCAAAAATTTAAATAATCATACTGAAAAGCTCAACACTATTAGGATACAGTAATAGACTGAGAATGGAACTTCTAATTTCAAAGGCATAATTTTAAGGTGATGTGAACCAAAAATATGAACAAGTATTCTAGGAATACTTGCTGATGAATTAGCTGCCTGTTATACTAATCTTTCATGCTTTGATTTTGTTATATAATGTATATTTTTTATTCAACATAACATATTAACAGAAACACCATGTGAAAAATCCAAACCTCATAGCAGCCTATCTGAAATACCTTTCAGATACCAAGTACTTTGAACACAATCTGGCACATGGAGCTGAACGGGCATGTTAAACATGAAACTGCTTTTACAGCAATATTCTAACCCCTCTTAGCCACAAAGATTTTGAACAACTGGGAATTGTGTACAGGCAGTTGGTTTGTCATTAACACAATACAACACTGCTTTTCTTATTTCCAGTTAATGTTCTTATGCTGTTCAGTCAGCAGTTCTATAAGCTTTGCTCTGTTTCTGACTCTAAACTTCAGGTGCATGGTAACTGATGGCTAAGACTGTAATTTCTGCATAGGACTCTGCTAGGCTTTGTGATTCTATATTAGGTAATTCACACCACTGATGGTGATGTTATGAATGACTAGCATAAAATGAACACATGATTAAGTCACAGACATTGACAATAAAAAGAAAACCATAATTTGCACTAGGAATGTCTAGATAGTTACAGCAAACCCTATTGAACCAGGACTGTTTAGAGAGTATGTTAAATTTTCAGTATCTGACAGGTAAATATTCAAAGACATGGAACTATCTACATATATATAAATCAGCAAGTACAAATGCAGATATAAGTATATACGTGGTAGGATAGTTTCACGATCAGAACTTCAGAAGTATCAATGGAGCAACAACTATACGCCAATGTGGGCAGACTAACACTTTATTTTAACAAAAATATACTATATTTCTACATCTGGAACCAGTATACAACCTGAATCAAGCCTAGGTTAGGTAGTTTTGGATTTCTGAAATTTTTCTTTCATGTTTAAGCTGGATTTTCAAGCTTCTTAAAGGAGCAGGATCAGACTAAGGCATTGTTGCATTCTCAACTCCCTTTCAGAAGCCCACATTCACACCACATGGAAAATCACAAAGAAGTGCAGATTATTTCATACCAACACCTGGAGACTTCCTTACACTTCAGAAGTTAAGAGATGGAATTTGTTTGTATGCTACTTCAGCACTAACAGAAACAGATTTAGTTTCAGTGTCAGGTGCACTACTGATGTGACTTGGAGACTTCAGTCTTTCTCTAAGTCGGAATGTCAAGCCCCTTTCTATCTTTGCAAATAAAATAACTAAGAAAAAATATTTAACCAAAAGAATACAATATGCACTACCAATATAAGTAAGTAATTATGTCAGCATATCCCTAGAGGAACATAGTAATGAGCTAAGCTACAAGACCATTATTACTGAAAGTTTGTTAATATACAGAGAATGTTCCTATAACCTGCATCAGGACTGAAAAAATTAGCATAATGGTAAGGGAGGCCTAAGAATAAGATAAAAGAACAGACCTGCAAGGGATTTCCAGAGGTAATCTAGCTCGTTCATTCTTCTAGACTATAACTGTTACAAATTTCCCCTTCTTACTCCAAAAATTTTATGCAAGTCAATAACTAGGAGCACTGCAAATCAAAGCAAAGACGTATCAGCATGTTACAAGGATCCATGAGAAGGATCAAGACAAAAATAAACATGGGATCATATAGTGAACAGCGTGAGGGGCTGGTTCTAGGCCGTTGCTTGAATGTAGACAGAATAGACAGCATGCAACAGTGTTTAGCTTGATATGCATTAGTTATTAATGGATGATAAGGGTATGACCTTCTTTCCCTCTTTCCACCTCCCTGATCTTTTCACTTGCATTTATCTCCAGCCTCTCTCCAAGTGATGCTGCTGTACTTAGTGCAAAATCTTACTACTCTACTGCTCCTATCATTTAGAACAGCATTCTTGTAATTCTTTGGCTCATTAGGTCATAAAATCACCTGAAAAGCTCTTTTCCAGGTTTGTGAGTTTTACTTTCTTTTCCTTTCTATTGACCTTCTAACACCATATTATCCAGTCTATGAGTGCTTATTTCAAGTCATGTGGATCTTAATACCAAATTTTCATAGGCTTAATGTCTTTAAACCTAAACTTATGTTTTTGCAAAACGGAGAAAAAAATAGTGTATAAAAAGGGTATAAAATGCACCCCTTAGAGGTATCAGCACATAATTTTTTTTTTCCCATTTGCTTGTCATGCATAGAAGCATTCTGTAATTCAAATTATGGTAAATTAGAAACCTGTGATTTGAACGATGTTCCCTAAATGAAGCAGGAATGATACTGTGTTATGATCATGATTATGAACTATTTGAGAACTTCTTCAGTACATGCTATTAAACTGATCATTATCAGAATTTATACCTTGATTTTCAAAGTTGTACAGTCCCACAGACTAGCAGATATCTCAGTTATTTGTGTACTTAGTGGTTTAGGTGGGTAAATAACTTACTAGCTATTTACATGCAGATTATTTTGCATCTGTACTTGCATGCATTCATTTCTTGGTTGTCAAATTCTCTTTGGTGTTTATGGACATGAATCAAAGAATCATTTGAGTTGCAAGGGACTGTAAATATCATCTGGTTCTGACTCCCCTTCCATTGGCAGGGACACCTTTCACTAGACCAGGTTGCTCAGAGCCCCAGAGCCCCATCCAGCCTGGCCTTGAACACCCCTTGGCGATGGGGCACCCATAACTTCTCTGAGTAACCTATTCCAGTGCCTCGCCACCTCCACAGTAAAGGATATATCTCTAATATCTAATCTAAGTGTACCCTCTTTCATCTTAAACTCATTTCCTCTTGTCTTATCACTATATGTAAGTAAAGGAAAGTCCCTCTCCAGCCCTCATACAGGGCCCCTTTAGGTACTGGAAGATTGCTATGTCTCCTTGGAGCATTCTCTTTTCCAGGTTGAACAACGCCAACCTTCTCAGCCTGTTTTCACATAGAAGAGGTGCTCCAGCCATGTAATTACCTTTGTGCTCTCCTCTGCACTTGTCCCAACAAGTGAATGTCCTTCCTGTGTTTGAGGCTCCAGAGCTGGGTGCAGTAGTCCAGGTGGAGTCTCACAAGAGGATAGTAGAGGTGGAGAGCCGCCTCCCTTGACCTGCTGATCATGTTGCTTTTGAAGTAGCCCAGGATATGGTTGGGTTTCTGGGATGGAAGAGCAGTTTGCAGTTAAGCTTCTTGTCAACGTATGATAAGGATTTCAGTTAATTAGGAGAATCTATTAACCCCTCTTTCTCTAAATTTCTTCTTACTTGTAGAGAAACTTCAATTTGTTTTTTCAGTTCAGGCACTAAACTGTGAACTTTCTGATTCTGGTATTGAACTTGATGCGTTTTTCTTTTTAAGTATGAAGAAAGGAATGCGACATTCTTAACAGTCTTCTTGTATAACAGTTTCCAGCGTTTGGTGTTAATGAGTCACTGGCATTGTTAACAGTATTGAACAGTTCACTGATGCAAAGAAACGTTTTTTTTTTTTCTTTCTGACATTGCAAAAGTAATTGAATAGAAAAGATCTTGTTCGCTGATACTTAACCATACTGTCTTTTACCAGTCATGCAACAAATACATTTAATATTTTTTTCAAAAGAAATCAATAGGATAACACTACTAGACAACCTGATATTTAATGTTGTGTTCCATTTCTGGGTCTGTCAGTGAATTACTGCTTAGCCTTGTAGATGTAGTTCATTTAGCCAATGTACACTTAGATTTATTGAAACATTTAAAGTTTTGATAACAAAATTTACTTAAATGTTTATGCAACACGTTGTGTTTTGGTGTTATAAAATGCATAAGAACATATTGTACCTAATGGTAGGGCAAGCAACAGAGTATTAAGAAAGCTGTTTCGAATAATACTTTGCCAAATGTTAAAACTTTCATTTTAATTTCTTTTTTCTTTATTTATTTTTTCTTTTTTTCTTTTATCTTTGTGATAAAACATAGCTATCAAAATCTGAAATAGCCAAATGATATATTTGTGTCTGTGAGAACTGTATGTTTCAGTGAAATTGCCCTTTAGTTATGTGCTATGCATCAGTTTTACAGAACATATTAATTCCAATGAAAAACAGATATCAGACAAGTAAAATCACTGAGCGTTGTTACATTCTTATGTAATGTCACAAACTTGACAATTTCCATCTTGTGATCTTCTTGATGCCTGATGGACTGAATACAAATTACTCAAATATGTAAAATTATTCAGATACTTATTTTTTTTCAACATCAGAATCTCAGTCCTTAAACACTGTTAAAATTATGCAACTCCCAAAGTCTTGTTTGATCTCTCTTTTCTATGAAGGCTTAATATCTGTAACTATTCAGTTTAAGGGATAATTGAAAAGTGTTTCAGAAACTGACTTTGTAAAATGGTCATTAACTAGGAATCTGTTATAGTAGTTATTATATTTTAAAATTCTATCATTATTAGAATACTGTTTTAAAATAATTTTAAAAAGTAATGCTGGTTGCATTTGCTCTAATATGAGCATCAAGGTATTATGGAAATGAGAAAAAGAGAAGCAGATACTGGTTTTCCCAAGGAACTATGCCCAATTTACTTTTGTAACCCAACTGAAATAACAGTAAGAAAGTATATATTCTTTGCAAGATAAAAGGGTAAGGCAACAGAACAGAGAAGTCAAAGCCAACTGAAGATGATTTTAGAAAACAAAACATGTGCCTATGAGATTTGGTAATTTTCAGGCAATCTGAATCCCAATGTTTTGATAAAGAATTATTTCTGATCAGTTCTGTCTTTTGGTTCACGATGTAAACACTAACTAGATAAGGTTTTGGGGTAATTCCTAAGCCATAAAATGTATTTATACTATTTTCTTGATGATGCTTAAATACCTAGTGGGAGGGAAGACCAATCTAATATCTTTGTTTTAGGGATAACTGACTTTCAAATTTCTGAACATGGAAAATCTTTGAGCACAGCTCTGAGCAAGGAAAAGAACACAGTTAAGACAATTTTTTCAAGTTCCACAATTTTAATTATCATTAAAGCAATTACATTTAAAACATGTTGGGTTATTATTTTTTTCAGTAAAATTATATTTCCAATTTGTTGATCATTAAGGTGAATGCATTTTTACACATTGCTCTTTTTATAAGTAAATTTGTGTCAATAAACTCTGTATAAGACAGTCAGCAAGTCAGTCATCTACTTAATTTTAAGATTAGATTACAGTTCTATAGTTCCTAGTATTGATGTTCAACTCTCTCGAATTTCATTACAAAAAAATCCTCCCTTATATTGAAGATGAGTAGGGAAAGACCGTTTTGGAACATACAGCATACTAAATACAAACATACTGTTTGTATTTAGTATCAGTATTCACATAGTTTTTGGAATAGTCAGGAACGTTAGTGGCTTTGTATAGCATCTGCAAATGAATATTTCAAGTAACATATTGTTGCATTGTTTAGAAGTTAATCATCATATAATATTAGTGATCATATGGAATAACATCTGTTAGCATAAATCACCATAATTTTAAGTAGTTGAAACCTGGAAATCATTCAAAATAAAGTGGTTCTTGATAATTTTCTTGATACATAAAATTTTAACCCCCCCCAAAAATAACCCAAGTAGCATTGTTTTGTTTTGGTTTGGGTTTTTTTTTTATTGTAATTAATACATACATATGAAATATATAAATATATGACTAGTGTGAACATCACACAGAAAATAGTAATGTTTAACTGCTGAGAAATACTGAAGATGCAGATACAAAATCTTACTATTCAGGAGGCAGAAGAAGGATTTTGATTCATATCACAGTGTCTCAAACTATGTCTCAGGGTGATCACAAATGTGCCTGGTTATCTGCCACACAAATACTTTTGGCTACAGACTTGCATCAGTGATTAATATTAGACTGCAGTTGATCCTAATTGTTATGCATATATGAACATTTTATCAGTTGCTCTTTGTCAAACATTAGATCAGTGTGAGCAGATTTTGTGTAACAAGGGATAAGATCTGCATGAGAGAATGAAGGAAGTCTTCAGATGCATAAGAGAGAACATTTAAGTTAATTTTTTTTACCAATGGTCTTTGGGTAAAAAAGCTTAATATAGATTCTGCCTGCATGGTAAGACAATCTTCACAGACAGACCCAGAGCTATTGCGATAAAACAAAGTGTGCAACAAAGGGATGCCTATCTTGACCATTGGCACTGGTGTTTGTAGAGACTGGTTCAAACCTATGTATATCAGCAAAATATTTATGAAGAATCACAAGGTGCTTTCCAAAGTACACAGAGAGTGATGTCGTTGAATCTACCACAAGCACTCTGTTCTGCTCATACCAGTTGTCTTCAGCTTGCAGAATTAGTGTCCAAATGAATGGGGCAGGAAGTACACAGCCAATCAGAGCTACATGCAGTTTCAGAGGAAATGTCAGATGGAGAGGTTATAACTATATATAGTGTAATTTGGCCAGAACACTGAAATTAACACATTCAGCTCCTCTGAAAAACATTATGCAATCTTATAAAAATGCAAGCATTTGGGATCTGTTTCATATCTCATCCAAAAATTGTGTACCTCTAACATTGTGAAGCTTTCTGAAATCATACTGGAAAATATATAGGGTATCTTAGAAACTGCTAGAGGTACCTAGTTGTGACTTAAATGATGTTACCCCTAATATGTGCATGCATGAAAGACAAATATTAGGTCTTGGGTTTCCTTGCTTGGGTTTCCTTGCTTTCCTCCTTATGAGAGGCAATAACCTCATTAAATCCTAGATCATTTGTTAGGCATTTTTAAGAGCAAAGTTAATGTTGTGCCAATGTTGTGCAAATGTAATTCACGTGTGGTCTGAACATGGAGACCCTAAGACTATTTCATTTACAAGGATACAAAGTTTACTGTAACTTGAATCATTATCACAAAGGGGTAGACCTGGTTCCCTGCTCCCCATGTGCTGAATCTCATTGATGCTGCCTTAAGTACTTCCAGGCTGTGTTCAAATCATGCTCTGTGACATGGATTTTACCATGTCTAATTGGAACTACAATGCCAATGCAAACATGTAACATCACACATTATATTTTGGAGACTTTAAAAAGACTCTGTAGTTCAGTTTATATTAACTATAAATTAGTCTGAAAGCTACAGTATACAATAAATCTAGAAATACATAAACACCTTCTGATAATGCTCTGAATAAAGTAGCCAATTTACTTTAAGGATTAAATGTAAGGGAAGGCTTAATCTGAGCAATATTTTTTCATTCCAGACTCTCATGGTTTTGTCTGTCCTGGGAGCTATGCTGCAATTTCCCTTTTTCCCCTGCCCACTGTGTTGGGGGGAAAGGGGAATTGGGCATGGTAACTGTATCTAGGCAACTAATGGCCCAGAAGAAAGAGCTAGTAAGGCCTCATTCCCATGTTAATTGCCTGACCTTGTCTCCAGGGAAACGGGGGAGGAGACTGGGAGGGCTGAGCTGGAATCTGGGAAGCAGGTTGGAGGTAACCTGAGCTGTTGGAGCAGGGAGAGCGGCTGAAGCTGCTGGAGCTGTCTGGGACTGCCGCTCTTGGTGGCTGTGCTGCAGAAGCTGCCGAAGCTGCTGGAGCTGTGGGGGCCGTCAGAGCTGTCGGGCTCTGAGACTGTGGGTCTGGGAGCGGTTAGAGCTGCCAGGCTGTCGGGGCTGCCACTTCTGTGGACGTGCTGCAGTTTGGAGCTGTTTGCTTGGATCTCCATCGGAGAGGGACAGAGCCACAACTCATGCATCTCTGCTGGCAGGAAAGAGTGAGTTCTCCAGTCGTGGGAACCGTGTTTTCCCTTCCCCTCCTCTCTCCCTGTGGTGAGGGGGGAGGATGTCCATTGTTCAACAGGTCTCAAGCACACTCGGGAGACTTTTGCACGGTGACTACCAGTGATCCACCAGCGCCCCCTGCTGGCTGACTCAAACAACTGCAGGCTCCATATCTTCAGTGGTTCAACAGCGCCTCCTGCTGACTGTGATTAAATTGCCCCAAAGGGTGCAAATTGAACTGGTTTTCACTGTTGGGTTTATTTGTTTATCTGGAAGGGAATTGTTTCTGGGAGTAGGATTATTGTTTGGGTATTTTACTTGTGTTCTTTCGTTGTTTCTGCCAATACATACATACCTTTTAATAAAGGGCTGTTATTCCTACCTTGCTATAATTTTATTTTCCATTTCCTACACTGTTCCTCAATCGG
>JAWWES010000168.1:44343867-44378608 GCA_035583135.1 Lophotriccus pileatus | reverse complement strand
ATACCTTTTAATAAAGGGCTGTTATTCCTACCTTGCTATAATTTTATTTTCCATTTCCTACACTGTTCCTCAATCGGAGTCTCTTAATTTTGGATTTATAATTAGAGGGAGGAGTTTGGGGTCTTCCTCATAATTTATTCCCAGCAAAACACTTGTGTCTCATTTAAACTGAGACACAGACCAAGATCTTTTTTCACATTTCCAATGTCTTTTAAAAGATGTTAATGGTGGGGATATCTAAAGAACTGAGGGAATGAATCCTAGTGAAAACTGGTGTTGGCTGGATATTTAAAATTCTAATCCTTTTGATATCTCAGAAAAAAACCCAAACAAAAGTCTATGTGTATTTAGCTGATGATTTAGGATGAATAACTAACAAAGGGTTTTTTTTATTAACTTAATAACCATTCCTGAAATTGAAATTGAATTAATATTTTGAATGAAGTTAAAATTATACATTTTTTTCACATTCTTATTAAAATATGAAAAATATTTATATTCTCTTAGGACATTTTAAGCAAATCTGAGCAAGGGGAATGATGACCTGAACTTCGACTGTGGTTTCATCATCTGTAAATACTCTGGAAAATCCAACAGTACATATTTGATCCAGATCAGACAATTAAATTCCTGTCAAATTAGATAGAGTAAATATTATGAAGTTTTAATGCTGGCATCATAACCATAGAAGGACGGATGATACATAACTTGACATGAAGCCTGCTCATTCAAAATTGATGCATCACAACTTTTTATAAATTTTAAACCAACAGAGTAAATTATAGCTGGCCAGAACATTTCTGAATCAAAATGTTAAATATTTAAAAACCTGATTTGCTGTCCTGATGATGAGCAGAAAAAGGCAGCAACAAAAACCAACATCTTTAGTGGTGAAACCCATCTTTACTCTCAGAAAGAGGAGGCACAAGAAGTAGAGCAGTCACGGAGTACATGAGGGCCAAGTTCAGTGCCCCCATCTCTGAGGTCTCAAAAAATATATTTCTCATCTTTTCAGAAAGATTTATTAATCCTCCTACTATCTGTTCTTCAGTGTGAAATATATCTCTGTCTTTTGATGCTTTTCTACTTTGTGCTAGAAACATAAACCCACAAGATAATCTGACAGGTAGGACAAGTATGTGAATCATTAGTGTTTCCATTCTTTTATGAGAGAATACTTGAATATTTAAGAAGAAGCAAAACATCTTTGCCTTTTTTTAGAAGAGTATGACTGAGAGGTTCTATGGTTTTATCTGTTTTGGCTTGGTTTTTTGTTTGTTTTGTTTATAGGCTACCTAGAAAATTCTAATGAGATTTGGCAAATCTGTGTATGACAGATGACAGGATAAATTTTTTTACATTAATAGTGGTTATAGTCTTTCATCTCAAAATGCCACTGATCTAAATCATGATTTTTCCCTTAAAAAAAGCTGTGCATCCACTTACTCTTCTAACTTGCTACTCCTCCCCTTTCCTTCACTCCCCTCTCCTGGAGTCTCCTGGGGACTCCTGAGTCACCTCTCCTGAGTCTCTTTTCAGTGTTCAAAAGCACAAGGCTTCTGTCTGTAGAAAGTGGGAACTCTGACTGCAGCAATCTACATGGGATTTTGGTTTAGCCTGCCAGACTGTTTGAATAAAGAGTGAAATCTGAACCTGTACTTTTCTGTAGACCATAGGTGTTCAGATTTCATGTTTAGCTTAACATCATATCTTAAGAGAGATTGCCTGCTTTCTGAAGACCAGATTTGTTACAAAACAGCAGTAGGGACAGAAGACTACAATGACCCCTCACCCCCATTCTTTCTGCAGACCCAGTTGAGAGTCTGGACCAGTATGTCACCATTAGAAACTGGTACAACCTCCAGAGGCAGATGATTTAATTAAAAAAATATATATTTTCTATCAAATACCGTAAAAATCAGTTTTCAATAAGTTTTTCATTTTCCAGTGTTTTGCTTCTTTTTTACTTCTGAGTGGTTGAGATGCTCATTAGAGCAGTACATAGTTCAAGACAGAATTTACCATTTTGGATTATTTTACTTGTTAAGTCCTGCCTCAAAGAAAAAAGAAACTAACAAACAACATTTTTTCTTTTTGGAGCTTAGTAGACCCTATAGTTTCTTCTTCTTTCCTTTCTTTTTCCAATAGTTTTAAGATATTAACTTCTCTAAATGTAAATATTAACAAGAAATACTGTAAATTCTTTCCACTCCAACAATTTTTCTGTGCATCACTAGTGTAAGAAAGCAGCAGCTAAAGTGGCAGCCCTTGATTTCTCATGTGTGAAAATTCATATCTGTGTTTACTTGTTTGATGGACTCTATATTTCACTAAATCAAAAATAAACTCTAACATTAAACACCAGAGAAGATTACATTACTTCTTTGTTTATTTGGGGATTTTGTTGTTGTTGTTGTTTTTATGAAATGGAAAATTAAATGTTTAGGAAAAAATAAGTATCTGTTTACACTGCGCTTGGCCAATCAGGACAGAGATCTCTTTTTTTGGTCTCCATTAACTAAAATTTTAGACTAACATGATCTAAGAACTAACATTACAATGATTGAAATACAATTATAATAGTCCTCTGATTCATTTATTCCTGGTTCTGCAGTGGTTAGGCATCGTTATCTGGAAAGCATATTAAATATATACATTTCATACAGATTTTAGTACATGAAAATGTCTTTAATTTGAATGAAAACCTGAACTTATATTCTAGAATAACATAGTTCCAGAAAAACAGTCCTTTACATGAGTGAATGGGGTTTGCTCATTCCTGTATGTCCTGCATATATGTATAAATAAATGAATGTGACAAAATGACAAAACCATGAGAATTCTTGAGGACTGTTCAAAAGTCTCCTTCAGTCTTTTCTCAGGACTCCTCATTTTTAGCAGCAATGTTCTAGCTACTGCAGTTGTGTTACCAAACAACTTTGTTAAAGTTCCTCACATCTATTCTGTTATGCAATACTTCTAGCTTGAAAGAGAGGAAAGATTAACGTGTATGGCTATAGCAAGGACAGTTTCATTATTGAGCTTCTCATTTAAGCTTATTTGAACGCAATGACAAACTTTGAATATAGTGTTCAATGGTACATTCACACTCTATTATCTCTATTTAGTTTTACTTTGCCTTTCTTTAAAAGTTTCTGTTTCAAGAAAAAATCTCAGTGTCCACACTTCAATTATCAGAGATTCAATCGGGAGGAGGAGAGAGTGAAAAATAATTAGAAAATCCTATTTTTTTGATTATTTTGTTAGAACAAATTAAAGTACAATTTTGGTTTGCTCATTTTAAATACAGGTGTTTGAAATCATGCAACACTGTATTAATTAGAACACAATTTTCCCAGACCAGCTGTTATTGCTACAATTTATGAAAAGGTCCAGGTGATAAATATGCAGGATTTGATTGCTCGTGGGATTCATAAGAGCATATGGAGTTGTTCACTTCTAAGTTGGTGTGAATGCAACTTAGGCCAATAGTCAGCAACTCTTGAGCTGACACTCTCTAATGACTCTTCTGTAGCTCAGGAGACATGCCTAGGTAGTTGCACTTTCATTCCCAAGTGTATAACTCACAACATTTCTGAACATTACCTTGATATTTCCAGATAATGGAATGATCAGTGTAAACAAAAATATAGACTAATTTCTTTTCAGTGATCTTGAGACATACTGGGAAACTTGTGGAGATTATGTTCTAAACTTATTCTTTCAGTAGCACAGTATGAGAGGGATTATTTTCTAATGCTTTTATTTTGTCATCTTCAGCATTGCTTTCACTAATAAACTGTATTACACCTCACCACTATTGTAACTGTCTCTGCTGTACAGCAGTAAAAAATACTTCAAGGCACAAGACTTTACATAAAGAAAGGCCCAGTCTCTGTTTGTCATCAAGACTTATATTTTCTTTTTCTTGGTAAGGATATTTTCTTTTATGGAAAGGAGTACGGTAAGTCATGGTAGTGAATTACCTCATTTTCCAGTGGCCCGGGAGAATGTGGTCTTTAACTCATGTAAGTAGAGGTAGATGAAGCCATGATACATAACTGAAAGAAATCTGGGGGCAATACATACATAAGTAAATGATGAACAGCATGAGAGATCAATTCTAAACTCAATTTGTTTTATGAAAAATATTTACACCTCTCTGGAGAATTCTTGTAAGGTTTTTTTACATCTAATTTGTGGGTCTCTTTTTCATTTTTTCTGAGTTACCAGACAAATGCTTTGGTTATAAGTTCTGCTCCCATCTGATTAAGATGGGGCTACTCTTGCTGCTTTGATGTAACATAAGTTTCTATGTAGCAGGTGGTCTTGCCTGCTATTTATAGTGCAGCCTAGGGAGGTCTGTCAGATGTAACAGCTCTTCTTTATCTGCATGGAATTTGAATAAATCACAATGGAACTGATGGAAAAATGCTCACGTACCACCACAGTCCCACCTGCTAGTTGGAGCCAGTAACATTCCACAAACACTCCCAACCCCTCAAAAGAGAGAGGAAAAAGTCCGATGAGTGTGTTTCTGAACTGCTGAAGAAAATTCACTTTGTTTCTATACAAACATAAACCTGAACATTAGGAACAGAGAACAAAATTAACAAACAACTAATTACCACAGGTGTTCTGTACATATATTTAAAATTACCTTCGAGATTTCTGCAGAAAAACTTTGGGAAATTAAAAATTATTCCCCAATCTCCTGTGCTGATTCCAAGTTCATTCTCTTCTCTTTTCTTCCTTTACTTTTTCTTGACTTTCGTTTTTTTCCCTTTTTGCCCCCTTATCTCCTTTACTTAAAATTTTATGCAATTGTCTAACTAATTTTGTAAGAAAATTATTTAGTAAAACCAAATACTGTCAAGATTTTTACCTAAAAGTGTTTTCTTTACTTTAATGATTTGGAAAAATCTTCCTCATACAAGGTTTTGAAGATCTTATTTGTGTTTTAAAAGATGAAATATAACAAATACTCAAATATTTCTAGTTAAAAAATCATGAAGAAAAATTAATTTAAGGGGAAAACCTCTAATCAAGTCAACTACTTTGGAACAAACATTCTTGATGCTAATGATTCAGATTTTCAAAGTAAACATTTTCTTTCCCCATATCAAAACAGTGGATTATTTAAACTAATAAACTAATAACATCGCTAGCATGTTACATACTGAATTTCTTCTAAATACCTGCCTATTCTGTAGGTGATAAACAGTGACTTATTTGTTAAATATGGCATAACCACTGTTGTGGGCTGACCCTGAATTCCAGATGTCCACCAAAGCTGCTCTATCACTCTTGCCCTCAGCTGGACAGGGGAGAGAAAATACATGGAAAGGCTCATGGGTTGAGATAAGAGTGAGGAGAGATAACTCACCAGTTACTGTCACAGTCCAAACAGGCTTGACTTGGGAAAACTAGTTTAATTTATTAACAATCAAATCAGATTAGGGTAGTGAGAATTAACAACTAAATCTTAAAACACCTTCCTCCCACCCCGTCCTTCATCCGAGGTACAGCCTCACTCCTGATTTTCTCTACCAACTTCCCTACCAGAGGTACAGATGGGTGGGAAATGGGGTTTGTGGCCAGTTCATTTCACATTATTTCTGCCAGTCTGACTCATTCCCCTGCTCCAGCGTGGGTCACTTCCACAGGGTGCCATCCTTCAGGAACAAGCTGCTCCTGTCTGGGTTCCCCTGGGGGTCACAAGTCCTGCCAGCAAACCTGCTCCAGCATAGATTTCACACAGGGTGACAGCCTCCTTTGGGCACCCACCTGCTCCAGTGTGGGGTCCTCCATGGGCTGCAGGTGGATCTCTGCTCCCCCATGGCTCTCCATGGGCTGCAGGCGCACAGCTGCCTCACCATGGTCTTCACCAAGGGCTACAGGGGAGTCTCTGCTCTGGCACCTGGAACACCTATTCTCCCTCTCTCTTCACTGACCTTGGAATCAGTAAAGTTGTTTCTCTCACATATTCTCACTCTTTCATCCTACTGCAATTGCTGCATTTTTCCCTCCCTCATCTTAAACATGTCATCCCAGAGGCACTGCCACTCTTGCTGATGGGCTCAGCTTTGGCCAGCAGTGTGTCTGTCTTGCAGTGGACTGGCATTTGCTCTGTCAGACCTAGGGGAAACTTCTGACAGGTTCTCACAGAAGCCTATAGCCCCCAGCTACCAAAAACTTACCATACAAATCCCATACAAACACATATATACACTTAACAATCACTGTTTCTTCCAAAGTGATTTCTTTCCATTTGTTCCAGGTTCTTTTCAACACTCATTTGCATATAAAATGAAAATGAAAGCTCTAAGAAAACTATGCATGTACATTTGTCAGTAGTAAATACTTCATCAGCTAAAGTCATCAGAATATTAACTCATTAATTCTGTCTATCTCTCAGACACATGATAACTGTAATGGGAAAGATGGTTCAGTCCAACAGGAATTTAACTCAGCCAGGGATTGCCCAGACTCTTCTTATTTTAAATTTATTTGTGACAGGGATAAATGACAATTCCTTGTGTCAGAGCAGAGATGCAAATATGAAGTGCTGAGATGGTTTGATATTGAGTAGGATATGAATATATTTGTGCATTAATATTGGACTGAGTTAAATTCACCTTTAAGCTTATACATGTCTATGAAGTAATGAACATTGCTCTGCCCATCTGCTTCACTTAACTAAGTCACATGGTTTTGTAGCTGTTCAGACTATTTGTAAAAGCATAGGTCAGAATTACACTAATAAGGCAGACTTATTTATCTGCAATACTACATAAGCCAAATTATGTTGGTGATACGTTTTATTATAATGGAAGGAGATTATATTGCATGTCATGAATCTCCATTATGTGGGGATGATTCCTACTATAGTTAACTGATTGTTATTTCCACTTCTTTGTAACAATTCTTTTTAAAAGGGAAGATTTTACTTATTTAATCAATTACTAGGTCTAGATTTCATTATTTGAAAGTATAGAACTAACACAGTGACATCCTGTTATATAATTTAAGTCTCTAGACACCATCAGAATATGAATAATAACATTAGAGATAGAGAAATTTAGCTTCCTTGAAAAGCTAGGACAACAATTAATTCTGTTCATCATATGTGCAGAAAGCCTTTCATTAGATATAAAGATTCTGGAACTGAATTTTTTTTCATTTTCTGGTACCACTGGAAAACAAAATCCTTTATCATCTACTTGCAATGCAAAGTCCTTACTGGATAGCAAACCCTTCCCTGCAGGCATTTTCTCCCTCATTGAACTGTTCCCATTAATTAAAGGTAGCACAGAAAAAGCTCTGTCTTGTCTGAGTAAAGATAAAAAAGAAACAAACAAAAAGAGCGTGAAAGAGATGGAAAAACGGAAGTGTCTTAACAATTTCCTCTTCTTTGGAAAGTTACTTACATTTCCTTTTTACACTGCTTGCTTCTGCCTAGAATAAAGGAAATGAATAAAGGGGTACCCCATCAAGCATCCTGTGTGTCAGAGCATACTGTAAATTTCAGAGCTAATGCCATTGAAAACACATACTTTGAAGAAAAGCAGAATTCATCAACAATTTTGCACTAACAGTTACAGCTCTTCATTTCCAACCAAAAAACACAACTGCTAAGTGCTGATGCAGCTTTATATTTGAAATGATCTTCAATGTAACATTTTCTGACATATTTAAGACTAACACTTGAAGCTTTGGCAGTTAAATAATAACAAGGCCCTTTCAAAGGCCCTTAACATTTTGATTTAAGACCACCAGTCTGTGCTCTCTTGTCTTGCAATAATTGTGTTTCTTCCCCTGCAGAGCCCAATGTATGCACGTATGCCCAATGTATGCCCAGTGTATTATCAGATCATTGTTATAAGAGGCAGCACCACCTAACAGCTTGAAGAAAAGCCTGCTAAGAGGATGTTTGGGTCACCATGGAAATCTGGTGAAACTACTTAATCGATTTGAGCATATTTTAGGAAAATTTTGAGCATATTTTTAGTTTTTAACTGTGCGTAAACCCTGCTGGGGTTTATATCCTGGCAGGGTATGTAACTCCCCTACTGGGAGTTATATATTCATGTTTAGATTGTTGTCTTGAACTGGGGTACTCCACCATAGCAAGTCACTCTATTATATTATTTCCGTCTTTATAGTGGTTATAATTATTTTTTCCATGCATTCTGAAATATAATTACTTTTTATGGGGTGGTTTGACATCTTGGGGTGAATTCTTAAATACAATCTTAGCACAGAATTCAAAAGATAAATTTTATTTTTACAGAGAAAATAACTTGACCCGTCTCTGTTCATGTTGCATAAGCATTTGTATTGCCCTGGGCAGGGACACATTCTGTTAGAAATTCTCAAAATTGAACACCATGTACTCAAACATGACCTGTTCTACTACACTGAAAGCTATACTTCAAGTTAAGTGATTAGCTAAATATCTACTTCTGTGCACCAAAATACAACATTTTTTACTTTGTGACATTTTTTTTATATCTTGCAGAGCCAGAGTAGACTGAATGCTGACTTTCTGAGCAAGACAGACAGAAAGAGTTTTTAAAGGAGAACAAACAGATATATTTATGTCTTATGCATCCCATTCTGTTGTAGATAACTTCTTAAACATATTCCACCTCTGAACCTTGTTTTGAAAGTCTGTCTTTGAAAAAAATAAAAAAGTCAATTAGAATAGCAGCTACAGCCGAAGTAAACAGTCATTAGGGATGTAATGCCACTCTCTGTGCATCCAACTTGAAAATACTGTTGTGCCTGCACTTCAGCATTTCAGTGTGATGTCTAATGACTTTTGTTCCCAGTTTCAAGGCCTCTAAAATATTGCTGAAAGCTGAAATCTTTCCTTTGTTTGAACTGCTAATTAGTTTTGTGTATATGGGATTTATGAAGTACTGGGTGCTTAAATCATATCTCAGATTAGATCTGCCTGGAAGTGCTCTACATTACAAAATAGGCAAATAAAGCTGTATCCTAACAAATATGAGGTCTGTAAATTATATCCATACAGATCTTATGGATAAAATTAACCTGTAAATCTTTTACCCAACAATTGTTGATTTCCCCAGTCCCCTTGTTTTAATTGTATTTTCCTTGATTAAATCCTTTATCCAACCTTGAATGGAGGCATAGTTCTGGCCAAGAAATAATGAAAACAACATGTAATGCCAGGGCTTCCCTTCTCCCTGGCTGTTTTACTGACAGAGAAAGGTTTGTATGAGTCTCACACAGCTTCTGCCACCTGATATCTGAGTTCATTGTCTAAACAAGGGAGAAAAATTACCTACTTAACAATAAAGCTTATATTTTCATCTTCCTCAGATTTTGTAGACATTGTCTTATTAGGAATCCAGTCTGTCAGGAAAAACAAAGTCTATGCAAAGAAATTTTTATTGGCTCTGTGTTATGTTACGGTACTTTTATTAGATGGTGACATTCCTAAGACAGCACCTGCTGCGTGGATTTGGGCTGTTAGCCAGAAAAGAAATAAAAAAGAAATGTGTGGTTTAAATCTGAGTGGCAGAGGGCTTGTATTACTGTAACAAATACCCACATGCCTGAACAGTTGGAAAGTTAGAGTGAATCAGAGTTGTAAGAATTGGGGATAAATATATGTATAAGTGGCACTGTTATCACCATAACTTTCAGAGCAACAAAGATATAAAATGTCTCTTCCACATCTGTTCTCCTTCCCTCTGTAAATATAACTGTTGAATGATATTTTCTACCCAGTATGTATGAAAAGAGTGAACTTTTTCTTTCCTTCATCTATGGATTTGTTAGCACACTCTGGCCCATTCTACTGCCAAAGCAACAGAATCTATAATAAGAAAAAAAAAATCAATTTTTCCTTATATCCCTGTAAATTTGGAATAGCTCTAGATTTAATGCTGTATGAATGTGGCTGGAGACAGAATTATGCCTAGAAATATTTGTGGGTTTCCAGGACTGTTCAGACTGTTCCCCGTGTGTAAAAATTCACTCCCCAAAGCTAAAGGAGACTGCGAATCCAAAGCAAATGTTCTCTTCAGACGTGATATAAAAAATAATTTCTCATTTTTGAGTTTTGCATTTGATATGCTGGAAATGACATCTGGATATATGATCTAATCTAAAAAGGACTTTAAGCCCTTTTTTTTTCTGCACATCTGCACATAGGATTTTCTTTCTCAATTTATACTATGTTGATAACCCCCCAATCCCTGCAAAACAGTGTAGACATCACAGAATTCCTTTTCACCAATCACAGACCGGTTGTTTTAGAAGGAACACAAGACTGATCTGATCCCTCACGCAGAGAGAAATTTTGCTTTAGAAACTGTTTAGCAACAAGATTGTCACTGACAAAGGCAGTAAGTAATGTTCTGTCAGCTTCTACCATTCATCATTTTCTCCAATGAACAATATTTTGGCCTTTGAGACATCTGTCTGTTTAAGTTCATGGGTGGTGATTTTGTGGGATTAGTCCAGATGACTATAACTTGTGAAGTAAATGCAGGAGATTCCTCTCATTTTCAATGGGAGATGGGTAAGATACAGATCACTTATTTTCTGTGTAATAGTCAAAACAAAAATTTCATACTTTGAGTGATAGTATTTATTGGAAGCCTATTATTATTATTGCTGCAATTTGTTTAGCAGCTGTCTCAATTGTTTGGTTCTGCAACTGGGTCAAGGCAATTCCAAGCACAAGTACTGGCTGGAGGAGAATGGATCAAGACTAGCCCTGGGGAGAAAGACTTGGGGGTGTTTATGGACAAAAAACTCAATATGACTCAGTAATGAATTCTTATAGTCCAGAAAACCAACCTCCTCCTGGGATTCATCAAAGTCAGTGTGGCCAGAAGGCTGAAGAAGGGAATTCTGCCCCTCTTGTGAGACCCTATCTGAAGTACTGCAACCAGATCTGGGGTCTCAGACAAGAAAGATGTGGATCTGTTGGAGGCAGTCCAGAGAAGAGCCAGAAGAGTCAACAAAGTTGACCACAGGACTGGAAAGCCTCTCCTATGAAGACAGACTGAGCAAGTTGGGGCTGTTCCACTGGAGAGGAGAAGGCTCTGGGGAGATCTTATAGCACTTTCCAGTACACAAAATGGGCTAACAAGAAGGCTGGAGAGGGATTTTTTACAAGGACATGTAGAAATAGGACAAGAGGAAAGCCTTTAAGCTGAGAGTACATTTAGATTAGATATCAGGAAGCAATTCTTTACTATGAGGGCAGTGAGGTACCAGAACAGGTTACCCAGAGAGGTTGTGGACTCCCTATTCCTGGTGTTCAAGACAAGGCTGGATGGGGCTCAGAGTAACCTGATCTAGTGGAAGGTTCCTTTCCCATGGCAAGGGAGTTGGAATCAGATGATCTTTAAGGTCCCTTCCAACCCTAAGTATTCTATGATTTTATGATTCTATAACTTTGCAAATATTAAAGAAAATTCCTACACTGAGAAAACTTCAAACAAATTTAACTAAGTGAGAGGTCCTTGGCTATGTTCAGAAGGTATGGTTAAACCTCCTTCATAAGAAAGTGTGTGAGGCTGGAAGTAGAGTGAAGGCATAAACTTTTGTAATGCTGATTAGAAAAATCTCATGCAACTTGATATCATTAAATTTCAGGCAGTGGTGTGACCAATGGAAAAGTCTGCTTGCCTGGAACTCTGTTCCAAACTGCGGCTGATGTGGCAATGCAGATATAGGAAATGTTAATGAAGGGGGTTCTGATGCTCTCTCTTTTGAGTCCTGCTGTTGGGAAGGTGTAACAATTTTAAACCGAAACAGAGTTTTCAGTAACTTAAAACTGGACTTAATCTCTTCTTCTGGTAATCTTTCTTTCTAGACAGCCCTGCATCTGTGTCCCCTAATAAAATCCTTCGTGCATTGTTCTGCTTCCACTGTTCCATCTTCTTATTTAATATTTTGAAAATAGCTGACTGTACTATTCTCTATATATTTGACATTATTTAAACAGCTTGCCGTCAGTCCAAAAGGATTTCTTCTGAAACTGGATCAAATATAGGGGGGTCCTAAGTTCCAAAATCTTTTCCTAAAAAGGAATGACTATATGTCCTTGATTCAGTGCTGTTTCTTCAGCTAGTGAAGGCAATCAACTAAGATTTCTTTTATGCTCATGAGCTCCTCATCTGCATAATATAGCGGATATTAATACTGCTTCATTACTAGGTAAATAGAACATCTTCCTATTTCTAAATGTCAATAAGACACAAACTATGTTCTTTGGGTAATCTCTCTTTCAACTTATTTCTCTTTATGGTTGTCTGTAAGTCAGACTCCTTTTGAGAGAATCTTTCTCAAAATGTTTCAAGGTTTTGGGAAAGAGAAAAGGATGTCTTCTTTTTCCTTTACTAGAATGCTTTACGTTTTGGAGAAAAGGTTGTCTCTTTGCTCTGTGGGTGAACAGTCCAATACAGAGCAAAGATTTTTGCCCATGATTGGACCTTTTAGATTCCCTTAGCCATAATAATTGAGTAATTATTACCTTTCTGATTGACAGCTGAGTAGCTTATTTCACAACAGTCTTTTCACTCAAGGTACCCATTCAGAAAACTTCTGATCAGCCTCTTGCAGAAGGTAGATGGGCATGTTATCAATAAGGGATGATCAAACCTAAAATAATTCAGAAGATGTTGTACTTCTCTGAACCTTGGACTGTAATTTTTCTTAGGCACAACACACATAAATCTCTTCTGTGCATGTAGGTGAGTGTGATTTCACAAGGATCAAGAGTGAAGAACTGGACTGACCCAGGTATTCCAGCTGGGCTCTGATAAAGGCTTCTCCACTAGACTTTCATGGAAGATTTCCAGTAGCTTCCAGGAAACAACCATCATGGATTATGCAGTGTGCCAGTACCTGTCCTGCCTTGAGCTCACTTGAACTTTCTGAATCTCAATTTATCTTACTGAAAGAGAGGGTTGTTGATTAGTGGTGTCCTATTTAGGTTTGTTCTGGGTTTATCTACCTCTGTGAGCACAGAAAAATGAGAAGCTTCATACAAGACTAAATATCATGCTTGTTACTTACACAGTCCTTGAATTTTGTGCCTTCATGTTGGGATCACACAACCACAGACAGTGAGCTCAGTGATATTTCTGTTCTTCACTATCAATGCAAGTGGTGGCTATTTTAAGTATATGGGAGAGAAGATAAACATTCAGAAGAATAAGACACCTATGACAAGAATAACTGTTCCAATCTTTGTTTAGCAAATGATATCCAACCTCTAATTCCTTTTAGATAAATGCTTAAACTTTTGAGTTGTTTTGGGGTTCTTTTTGTTTGTTTGGGGCTTTTTGTTGTTTTGTTTTGTTTTTTCCTCCTTTTTAGGTGAGTTTTCCCTACTGCTATTATTTAGCACATTAGTATTTTTAATAAGCTTGTGAAAAATCCTAACAGATGTTGCATTATCTATTTAAAAAATTATAATACTGAAAGTTTTGCTGAGCCATTGTTGATATGGCCTTTATTGTTGGAGTAGTCCTGTTTGGATCAATTCCCCTGTTAACAGCAGCACTTTTCTCCCATTGCTCAGTATTACTTGCTGTATTTTCCATGCAGGGGGATTGTAACTAGGTGATCTTTAAAGATTCCTTCCAACTCAAAACAGATGATGATTCTAAGAATAATTCATATAGTGTTCTTTTTATCTCCATTTCCTTCCTACCCTGGGATGTTCTTTTTGACTCCTTTACAAAGAGGTATTTACATTGTACAGGTCACATAAACTGAAGATCTTACCTTCAGCCACCCTTTTTACCACTCTTTCAGATCAGAAACAACATGTTCACTAACTTGGCAAAAGAGACAATGCCACTGAGTACCTCACAGGAATGTGGTTCCTTAAAAGGTAATACATTCACTGTAAACTCATCTTTTTTCTGTTTAACACATTCCCAGTCTTTATGCTGTTTATTGCTACAGATTGTTAACCTCAGAAACAATGCATATTTATATGAAGACTGGAAGAAAATTAATTTTTAGAAGTGTTGCGTTCATCATCTTTCTTTGTATTTTGAATGTCTTTTTTTGTTCTGGTCTTCAAAATAAATTCTGCATGCAGTGTTAAGTCAGAATGCCATAGATGTCAGGGGACAGATTTATTTTAAAGAGTTCTGATGTGTTAATTTCCATGAAAAGGTTGAGAAGTTATAAAGGATGTCATATATGCTATGGGTCCTAGGGAGAATATGCTTTCAGGACAGAGGATGAAGTCCTTGTTATAAGAGTAAACTCACAACGACTCTCAAAGATCTCTAGAGAAATCATGAAAGCATTCTATTTAGAAAACACACAGGATTGGTAAAGGTTAATTACCCTGTTTCCAAGAAGGAGAGCTGGAACAAAAAAAAAAAAAAAAAAAAAAGAGTTCTAGGAGAACCACAGAGAAATCTTGTCAGCACAATAAGAGGAAGATTCCAACAATGTATAAGCTCTTATGAATTAATTTTTCTGCAGCAGTGCTCAAAAGGAACCAAATCTCATGCCAGGGCTTGAGTGCTCTGAAATTCTGAGACTTTGAAGTATTTTTGAAGGTAAGACTCTAATCTTTCTCCAAGGAATATAACTTTAAAATACAAATTAAAAATGTGTGACTTTAGGTGTGGGGAGGGAGTGGAGGACATGAAGCACAACTGACCCACAGCATTTTTAGAAACTATAAACACATGAAGTAGCATCACACATCTGTCCTCATTCTGTTTATTATCTTCTGTCCCCTTGTAATAAATTTTTTCTTCTATGAAAAGGATTTAAAACACAGTATTTAAAAGAGAGGATTTTTTTTCTTCAATAGTATTTTTCTTAAAGAAATATTCGTCTTTCTCATTTTAATTACAAGATTATGCTTAGGATAAAATGCTAGATGTTGATCTTAATACTCATTTTTTCTGCTGTAGATCAGGAATAATTGAATGAAAATAAATGAATGAAAATATTAATAAAAATACAACACTATCAATAAGAAAATACAGCCTATGAAAGAAGCTACTGATGTCACCCTATTTTTCTGACTTTTCCTACAGTCCTGTTCTGTAAAGAAAAGCAGGAGGGAGCTGGGGAGAACATCTTCCAATACTCATTATCCTTCTCTGTTCATCTGCAGTGATCTGTCACATGTCACATTTTCCATCCTTAAAGGCATATGGTGGGTATTAGAGATGATTGCTGCAGCATGCCGATCCTGGCCCTATATACCCTTGTTTGACACACTAGATGGTTGAATGACGTCTACTTTGACAAAAAGCTTTAATTTGCCTTTTTTTTTTCCTGCTTTTAAACACATCTAACAGTTCCCTAAATACAAGTGAGGAAGAGTTTCTGTTTGGTTTGTAACCTATTTTCATACTATTCAATATTATATTGAAGATTAATATTTTCTGTAGGATAAATTAAAAAAGCCAGGCAAGTGCCACCAAAACAACTGATTGGATTAGTTTTCTGTAAAGGGACTGTGATTTCATCTATTTTCTGTAGTCTGGAATATTTCATAAATCAGTGATTATTATTCAAAGATGCCCCCTGTGCTGTTGAATAAGATTTTGGGTACACTGACTTATATATAATTCAGTACAATATTTCCATGCAGAAGATAAGCACAGAGTAGGACAAAAATTACTATAAGCTGTACCACATGAATTGGGTTGAAGATGAATTGGAATATGTGCATATGGGAGAACTTAATGTTTCAGATGAGTATCAGCTTCCAGTCCAGACTGTGATCTGTCTTTGGCTTGACACATACTCTAGACCAGAAAAGAGGCACACAGTTACAACAATCATAGGATATAACAACTGCATATTTAAGATTCTGACAGGGATTTCTGTTTGATTTTTTTTCTATTTATTTAATATATCTCTATACTTCATAAGGGAATAAAATATCAATTTCTGTAATTGTAAAAAAAAATATGCAAGGTAATTAGGGTTAAACAGCCGTAGTGCTAATTTATATATATGTATATTCATCCTGGAATGGCTCTCCTTCAATAGGGGGAGTAATCAGAATTAGATAATTTCTCTTGAGTTATAAAACAGCAGTGTGTATCTCTTGAATTTGTGAAAAAAAATATTTTCCTTAACATATTCATTAATATTTTTGCCAGTACAGTTCTAAACTGCATAAGCTATGGAGTTTTGACCTTCTTCTGTGGGACACTAAGAAGTTATTCTCACTTTTTTTCCCTCGAAAATATCAATATCCTTTGGTTCAGTTTGTTTTATTCCTTTTAATTTTCTGCTCTTTTTTTGCCATGTTAAGCAAATTTATATAGGACTTTTGGACAGACCATAGCTCTCAAATCTCTTAGTGTCCTTGTAGTGCTAACCTCCTTACTGCTGTGTCATTTTTTTCTTAAAAATTCCACAATCCTTATTCATTGATTTTTTCCTACCAAGTTGCAATAAAGCTTTAAAAAATGAATGTTGGTTTCCATTAAAAGCATTTATTACCTACAATTGAAATTTGCTCAACTCAGTATTGAACCTTTATCAAAGGGAAAAAATGGGGAAAAACCCTAGACTGGATTTCTACCATGCAAATAACACTATCTCATACAATAATACCATTGACTTCAGGCATTTTTGATTTTTTTTTTTATATAGGTCAGGTACAGTCCTTAGTCTGCGTACTTTATTTGAATGATACTTACAGATAATTATTTGAGAATGTATGTGTACATGTGGTCAGAAACCTAAGTTTCATATCCAGTAAGACAGGTCCTGTATGGCCTTCTTCTTGAGTTATGGAGTCTCAGTAGTTCTGAATTTTAGATCCAGGAGGTATGTTCAATTGACAGAACACCAATGCTTGTAGATGTCAGTCATCTGTCTACTTCCTTCTACTCAGTAGAGAGTTCAAGTGAAACAACCTACAACTTAGACAGTGCGTTATGCAAGATTACCATTCCCACAAAGGATCTGAATTTCCACAAATGAGTGTTGCCTACTTTTAAAAATAATATTGGGCATTTCTGATTTCCTTAGTCTGACACTTGTATGAGAATGTAGTCTTGTCTCAGTTACAACTTTTAAACTTTCTAGACATTCTTTTTTCAGAATGTCATTTACCTTTTCCCTCTTCCCTGCCACACAACAAAGGCATCTTTGTAACAGAATGTTTACATTTTAGACAGCATGCATTCCCAGAATGCAATTCTCTCATGATAACTGCTTTGATATCTAATTGGACAATCATATAATTGCAAAAAGTACAAGACTTGTGCAAAAGTGGAAAAAATAACTGAAATTAATTTTTCTTGGAGAGGAAAGGGTAAATTTTAAATTTCATAACCTTAGCTTATCCGTGATGCTAAATAGATTTTGCCTTTTAATAATCTTCCATTAAAATAGCTGCTGAGATGCTAGCCAGATATTTTTTTGACTCCATCAGCCTTTATGTGATGAATAGAAACATTAAAAAACATTTCCTTCCTCTCCCTGGGAAAAACAAGAAGATGTTCCATTACCTCTATATTACCTCTACTGCCTTTTTTTCTTTTCTTTTTCTTTTTTTCTTTTCTTTTTTCGTTTTTTCTTTCTTATGGCTGATAGGAAGAAATTAATTAAGTTTGAGTTAATATGACCTACAAGTTAATTTGAGAGTGATGGGTATAGATTCTATTTTCAGCCCTATTTTCCATATCACAGGAGATGACTTCTAAAACCTTTGCAGAGCCTTTCATTATTCAACAGTTCCATTTCAACTAGTCAGTTTTGTTGAGGGATGACTTTTAGATTTGGCCCATGCCAGACACACGTATTCCAAACAGCTGGTTTGCCCCAAAGTTTTATTACCTATGACATAATCAAATGTGTTATCTGACAGTTAGTCAAGCAATTTATTATTTAGGATTACTCAGTAGGTTTATTACTGTCATCGCATTAAACATATGAGTCACGATTATTGGGACGGATTTTGAATCTAATAATCTAATATAAGTTTTTTTGATGTTTACTATATCATTGAAATGATCATAAGGAGAAAATTATGTGGGACCTACTTAAAGAAATTTAGAATATCTGAGGGATCATTTGTTTAATCACTACTGATTTCACAAAGTGCCTTTCTGTAGTTCATCATGTGCACTAAATATATGCACACCTTAGAATCTTCTCATTTTCATAAATGTCAGAAAAGAAACAATGAGTGACACAAATTTCTGAAGCTCTTCTCTGCCTTTATTTTTCTTTTATTTATCTGTACAACCAACATTCTTAAGTCTGCCTTCCTAACTGGGCTACTCTAAATAATGTTCCAATTTCATAGATGCTGACAAATCAATCAAAAACTCTATATCCTCAAAAGGAAAAACTAGTTTTACATTTCCTAAAGGCACGAAAACTACTTCAGGCGTATGTGGACTAGCAGGCTGGATAGTAGTTGTGACAGCACAGAGCAAGGCCAGGCTGTGAAATCTTTGGGGGAAAATGATTAAATATTAAGATGTTTAGTCAATGTTGATATCTGTGCTACTGAGTTTATATTGATATCTACAGTGACTGCCATGTAATCATGCCTTATGTCACACAATCTGGCTTTACCTTCTTGTTTGCTTTCTTTGGAGGGTTACATTCATGTTCCATTCAGTCTCATCCAAGAAGAGCAATATGTTAATAAGGAAAGGGACTTCACTTGAAGCTATTATTAACAAGGAATATAATTTATAATATATATTAATATATTCAGATAGAAAATTACATTTGACATTACAGATGTGAATTTTCCAGCTCTACTGAAAGAAGCTGGTTTTCGAAGGCTACTAGAGTAACATTTCCATGCTTACACATTGTGACCCACCCCACAAGGGCAAGAGTAACCCAGGTTCTTGTCAACAGATGCCTTGGGGCAGATTACAGTGAAACAACACCGAATGATCGGTGTTTGTAAATATATATGTATAGGGTTTATTTTAGAACAATTAGTTTGCAATGAAAAGCAGGTACGTAGCTGTTTTGGTTATGATTATCTATAGTAATACGGCAACATGAAAGCATAAAAATATCACCTAAGAAAATGACTAAAGGAAAAGAAAGAAAGAGAGAAATGATAAGAGTTCATAATCAACACTTACAGATCTAAGACAGGACTTGACTATTGAAATTTAGTTGTCCATTCGTTGAAGCAACAGTTGCAGGCTGGTGGGGGAGGAAGCCCAAGAAACACAAAGTCTGGTGGGTTAATATACCTTTAGGTTCAAGTGGGAGCACCCTAGCACCTCCCCTGAGGCAGGGTGGAGTGCGGGGGTGGGTGGGTTGGTGGTTTACACTGTCTCGTGTAAGACTCTGGATCTGTCACAACACTTTTGGGATACATTTTTCTCCTCCCAGATTTCTTTACTTCTCCTTAGAACTGAGATATTTGGACAATAGTACCACCTTTATCTTATCTTAAGTCCCTGTCAGGTGGCTTAGCTCACAGTCCAATTTCCCTCAGGAGGCATATTCAGGGAGGTGTGGGCTATGGTTGTCACAGATGAGCAATTGCTTCTTTGCACAGTTAGCTACAGTGGACAAAAGTCCTAGAGGATTTTAACAATATTTAAGCAATTAACTATAACATTTCAGTCTCTCACACTACATTACTGACATTTGAGAACAGCTTTCTGAAAGGTCTAATTACCAAAAAAGGGAAACTTTAAGAAAATCTCAGCTTAATTATGAAGTGTTAATAAGTTTTAACTGCTCCTGAAGGCAGTTAGTAGTATCTGTACACACTTCCTATGAGGTATCTAATCCTAGCAGAACAAACTCATGGTTGTACATTTTAATTTTCACTTATAAAAGTTTGTTTTTAGCTGCTTCTGAAGAACTGACATTAGAAAAACTGAAAATCAGTTATCAGAGAAAATAGTATTTCTGATATCTTAGACCTTGTGGTCTTCAGCATCCTCATAGATGATTTGGACGCAGGACTGGAAGGGATACTAAACAAGTTTGCAGATGATACAAAATTGGTGGATATGTTGACTCCCTTGGAAAACAGGAAGGTCCTGCAGAGAGACCTCGACAAATTAGAGAACTGAGCAATCAACCATATGAAATTCAACAAAAGGAATGGCTGGATTCTGCATCTGGGACGGGGCAACCCTGGATGTTCGTACAGACTGGGGAATGAGATACTGCAAAGCAGTGCCACGGAAAGGGACCTGCGAGTCCTGGTCAATGGCAAGTTGAATATGAGTCAGCAGTGCCCTGGCAGGCAGGAGGGACAATCGTGTCCTGGGGGGCATCAGGCAGAGCATCTCCAGCTGGTCAAGGGAGGGGATTGTCCCGCTCTGCTCTGCACTGGGGTGGCCTCAACTTGAATACTGTGTACAGTTTTGGGCACTGAAATACAGGAAAGACACTAAGTTCTTAGAGAGCATCCGAAGTAGGGCAACAAAGATGGTGAAAGGCCTTGAAGGAACGCTCTATGAGGAGCAGCTGTGGTCACTTAGTCTCTTCAGACTGGAGAAGGACACTGAGGGGAGACCTTGTTGCAGTCTACAACTTGCTTTTTAGGGGAAGAGGAGGGACAGGCCCTGAACTCTCCTTTGTGGTGACCAGTGACAGGTCCCAATGTCCTGAAGTTGTGTCAGGATAGGTTTAGGTTGGATATTAGGAAGAGGTTCTTCATCCAGAGGGTGGTTACACCCTGGAACAGTCGCCACAGGGGAGAACAAGTACCACAGCACCAGCCTGACAGAGTTCAAGAAGCATTTGGATGACACTCTCAGGCACATGGTGTGACTTCTGAGGATGGGACTGTGCAGGGCCAGGAGTTGGTCTTGATGATCCTTGTGGGTATCTTCCAGTTTGGTATATTCTGTGATCTGGGATTATTTTAAATGCATGAATTTAAAGGCAGGCTTTATAGACTCACTCACAATTCATGCAATTCAGGGATTCCAGCCTTTACTGTCCTGCTAAAGTATAGCACTGGGTCATGTAAGACACTGGGAGATGTTTCATAATTTCCCAAACAAGTCCACAAAGCCACAAAACTAGTGACCATATATCCTCTGTATCTCACATGGCTATAATAACTCTAATAATACATTAGTTTGTGCAAGAGTGTCCAGATTTGAGGACTGATACTTCCCCAGAGGTGGAATGACCTCATATCTATTATGTACTTACAAGTCACCTTTAACATGAAGGTAAAACTAAGAACTGAAGTCTAGGTATTAGGCTATAATTAAATACAGATAAATGTATACAAATTAAAATAATACAATTTATTTTTGCTTTAGATTTTAATCTAAAGAGTCTGAGCTGCAATTTATTAAAATTAAGAAACTGTGCTGAAATAATGCGAAATGCATATGGAAACTGCCACAGCAACACCCAGAAGTGTTTTTTAAGGCTGGTTGCAATAAAAAACAAAATCTGATACCATGGCTTATGGTCTACTTCAAATAAACTATAGCATAAAGTAGTTTGGCATGTAGATGGATCTACAGGTTTTGAAATCAAGCAGTCAATTTTGAAGTAACTTTGGTCTTGTGCTTTAAGATTTGATATTGTTCAGAAAGGAGCAACTACTGTTTTCAAATGGCAAGAATAAAAAAAATTTCTGAGTCTACTGTAAATGACTGCACAATTTTTGTTATGAATTTTGGAATCTTTCTCTATCATTAAAATGTTAGGAAAACCAACTATGCACTTGGCATGCATGTATGTTTGCAGGCAGCAGTAATAAGTAATTACATGTGAACCATCTAGTCTAGTGCCTTGCATTATTCTGTGCATGTTTGAAAATTTTTACTGAAATGCTTCCATAATTAGATCCTATGACAAGAGATAAGAAAGTCCATAATAGGTTCTGGATTAAACTAATTTACTTAAAACTAAGCATTTGATTTTTGCCTTTGTAGTAAATCAAATTACTAATTTTGCACAAAAAAGCATCCCAAAGAAATCAAAATAACTACTCATGTGGTTTAGACCTTAATTCTTGGTTTGTTCATATTAATTTTAGAATGTAATAGACCAAATTCATCTTTTTCTGTTCATGTTAATTGGCAAAACGTATTTACAAAAATATATATAAATACTTGCTCACAACTTCAGTATTTTTACATTTCAGTATGGTTATTTAAAGTTACATATATTTTCTTTTTCTGTATCATAAAATATTGCAAGGATTTATTGGTGACTTTTAATTGGGAAAATAAAAAAAATATACTGGAATAATGGGAAGATATTTCTATTTGTGTATATTCACAATTATTCAGAAAACTCTCATCCTTTTAAGCCCTTCTTGCAGATACAGTCTGACAGACAGGTAGACAGATGGACAAATAGAATTGGCAGATAGGTATCACAGTTTATTTTCCTAGTGAATAAGTGGATTACGTTGGGAAAGCTGACTATACAAACACAGGGGATGGAAGAAAACAGATGGTATGCGTTCCAATGCCTGGTGGCTGTTTGAGCATTAAACATTTGTCTGAACCCATTCCCTGTAAGTAAAGAATCTGTATTTTTTAATGTCTTTCATTAAATGAAAAACCAGTGAATGTGGAAATAATGAAAGGAGAATGAACTCTAGAGCTTGTAATGTCATTTAAAATATTAACTGTTCTTTATGCGTTAAAACCAGTAAACTATCTCGTAAGAGTATTTGTTTAAAATTAAGATCACGTAAAGGAAATTATAAATACTTAAAAACAGAAATAGGAAAAGGTAAAACTCTTAAGTAACTATGCAAAATCTCTTCCAAATAGTTCATTCTTCCATGAAAATATTTTTACACCACTCATTTTTAAGAAGCTCTCCCATTCCTGTTGACTTGATAGAAACATTAGCATGCAGGTCTGCTTGCAGATGGATGGTGGAGTGGAAGCTCAAGTTTTATATAACTGCTATCCTAATAGCAGAATCAATAACATTATACAAACCTGGTTCACACCCATCACCTGCAATTACAATGAGTTGCTGTTCATTGCATACGTGGTTGTTGTTTTTAAGTCACTGAGGATTACGAAAGAGAGAAAAATGTACTACAGTCCAAAGTCATGAAAGGGAAAGTGTGTGAGAGCCACATACACTGTATATTTATTTACTTATGATGAGCCCCAGCCACGAGCCATCAGCTTACAGTTTCTCTTACAATCACCCTCATTGGCTATTCATGAACAAGTCATGAATAGCAGGATTATATCACTTTGTTTTTGCTTCCTTAATAGGAGCTATTAAAGAGTCACTTTTCAGATTGGTATTATTAACTGTTTGTTAGGCTATATTTTAGGAATAGTGCTTTCCTTATTCTGAAGAGGAGAACAGCATAGAGGACTGGAAATGGTTTGAGAAGTAATATGAACATCAAATTATTTGTGTAACAAAAAATAATTGGTATACATTGGCAAATGTAGTTTAAATAACAGAGTTAAATACCAGCCTATTGCAGAAAATAGTTTAGACTTATTCTGAAGAGATATACACCACTACCGTCCAAACTGCCGATATTGCTTTTCAGATCAGTAGATTTTAAGGCCAAAAAAGGCATTTACGTCTTCACTTAATTCCACTAAGTGACAACCATAAGTTTCCAATATTTAAAGAGGTAACCAAACATACGAAAACTTCATTTTAAGTGCTGAAACCACTTCATTTCATGGCATAAAAGATTTACTGCATCTCCGTGTAAAATGTCCCAAAGATGTATTATGTTCTTCATTAAACGTGTGTAGCATAATCCTAGTCTGAATTTCTGTATCACTATGTCATCACTTTTTGGGAGCATTGTAATTAACTAAGACCTGTGAACAAGTAAAAAAACTTAAATAAGACAGGGTGACAATTCCTTTACGAAGGTAAACAATATATCTTTTCTTTCCAATAGACAACAAATTGTGGATTCTCTTGCCCTCACTTGTTCAAGAACTGAATTTTAGAGCCTCTTGTCCAAATTGGTATAGTTTAAGTGGTACAAGGTACTATAATTTTTTTTTTTGATTTATTAAATTTTTTAGGGTTCCAAATGTTGGCATCTCCCTTATGAAAGATGTATCAATAATATTGATTAATTTGTGCCAAGGTAATTATGCTAGAAATAATCAGACATTTTTTCAATGATCATTAAACTGGAAATAGTATTTAATTTTTTTTCCAGATGTATATAGAATACAGGAGGATAAATGTCAATTCAAAAAAAGAAATTTTAATCTTATTTTTTTCTTCACAATTTTATGAGACTTTATTAATTATTTTTATCTTCCTTTTGTTCTGTTTCAGAACATTAAATGCATTAATAAAATTTCAGCATTTCTTTTCAAACTGAAGATCAGGTGTTAGCCATGCTTTATTCATAATGTTCCTTTACTCTTGAAATCTAAAATTTATCACTAATGAGAGAAAAAGGAAATAAGAGCTATGCAAGTGAAAGATTCAGTGGGGAGCGATAGACTCTGTAGTAATTGAATAAAAGGCTTAATACTTAATTTAATACTTCATTTTAATTTAATAAGAAAACAACATTAGAGTTGAAATAAACATTACGTCCGTCAACCATTCTACAGAACACATCCAAGAAACCTCTCATAGAATAAAAAGTGTGACTGTACATCTGGTCCGAAAGGCTGAAGGGCAAAAGGAAGTATGCTAGGATTTGACTAGATGTATTTGTTTTCATGGCAGTTGACACTGATTATGACAAGAAACCTCAGCTATTCAGTTGCTCAGGTTTTTTTTTTAGTTTTACATAATATCATGCTTATTTAAGCACTGAAAATAATAGAGTTTTACCTAAAATTAGGAGGTTAGAACTGTTTTGTCTTCTTTATTAATATAAACTTGAAATATCAATATCTAAGTGAAATTCAGTAGAGATCATAAGATCTTATGATAATTAATGCTGGTAGGGAGATCAGCAGATTCCTAGGCCAAGTCCCTGCCCAAAGCAGTGGATATGAAGTTAGCACTTGTATCTAGTTTGATCTTGAGGACTTCTAAGGATAAAGGCTACTTAACCTTAATAGGTGTTCACTACCTCTTCCAATACTTGTTTGTTCTCACGGAGTAAAAAATTGTCCTTACATATGGTTTGAACCACTCCTGTTTCAATTTAAGACTATCTTTCATCTTCCTATTGCATATCATAGTGGAGATTGGCTCCATCTCCTCCATATCCTTTGTGTAAGCATTAAGTGACAGAACCTGAGGGAATGGCCTGAGTTGTGTCAGGGGAGGTTGGATATTAGAAATAGTTTCTTCACCCAGAGGGTGCTTGGGCACTGGAACAGGCCCCCTAGGAAAATGGTCTCAGCATGAAGCCTGATGGAGTTCAAGAAGCATTTGGACAATACTCTCAGGCACATGGTGTGACTCTTGGAAATGAAACTGTGCAGGGCAGGGATTTGGACCCGATGATCCTTCTGGGTCCCTTTCAACTCGGCATCTCTTGTGATTCTGTGAAAGCTGCCCCTTCTCCAGACTGAGCATGCCCTAGACCCTTGGCCTCTTTTCACAGGACAAGGGTTCTGGCCCCTCCAGTCATCTTGGCAGCCTCTGATGATCTTGTGTTAGTTTATTGACATCTTTCTTATAATGAGGGACTTCACATTGGGTGGAATATTCCCAGTGTTGCTCTTATTCTCAGAACTGACAGGTAGAGATGAGCACAAAGACAGATTATCAACAATGTGTGAAAATATAGTCTTTTTGGAGGGGGAGGAATATCTTTACAAGTATTAAAAGTTTGTCAGCAAACATCTTCATGATAGAGTTTGCACAAGTTTGTTTGGAAGAGTGTTATAGGTATGTGTGGTCAAATGGACTGCTAAGATTCTGCAAGAGAGACTGACACAAATCCTCAAAAATGTGGATGGATATTTCTTTTCCATAAGATGCCACTACAGAAAAAAACATCAATAAGGATGATGCTTTTTCCAATCCAGTCAGTAACCCAAGAGATTGTCAACAGGATGATTTGCAGAGCATTTTACTTAAAAGATCGTACTTAAAAAGCACTGACTTTTTTTTTAAACAGTTTTTTGGTTGGTTGGTTGGTTGGTTGGTTTGGTTTTTTGGGTTTTTTTTGTTTGTTTGTTTGTTTGTTTGTTTTTGTTTTTTTTTTTTTTTTAATTCCTTGATCTTCTCAGAAGGAAGCATAGGGGTTGTGAAAATATTTCACCAGCTTCCGCATGCGTATATATAAATATGCACATATAAAAACTATGTTATATCCCCATTTTGGGAACATTACAGTTCTTGTTTTTGTTTGCAACACTACAGGTATGGTAATAAGTCATGTCATATTTCTATGAAAAAAATAAATATTTCAGGGAGGAAACAACTCCCAAAATGGATTAACATACTAGTGCAAAGAGATTATTGTCTCTTTCCATCAAACTTTACTTTCAAATCTGCATGAGAAAAAAAAAAATCATAAAATCCTGGTACTGAATTCAATATCTTTACCTTGTTGAAGTATCCACAACATGTGTTTTTTCCTGGTAGGTTTGTTTCAGACTCATATACAGATTTGTATTGCCTACAGAAGTTGCAACAGTGGCAGAGTAGCACGGTGACTGTTTCAAGAAGATGGGAACTGTGCCAGGAGGTATTCCAGGATTTGCTTATGCACTTTGCCATAAGCATCTGCAGTTTGCATTTGTGAAATTGCTTAAGTTATGTGATATCTCTAAAAGACAACAGAGTAGTAATTTCTTCACATTCTCCCATTGGAAGCACAATAGAAAGGCTATCTATAGGAAGTTAAAAAAGGTCCTGTCCAACTAAATGGAACCACCAACTCAGAAATACACTTGCACAACACAATAATAGATATATACTTCAGGTAACAGGCTTTTTTTTTTTTTTTTTTTTTTTTTTTTTTAAATTTTATTTTAATAAAGGATTCACATTCATTATTTTCTATTCTATTATTTTAGAATCCTCTTCTGCAATGGAGAAAAAAAGTCATACTCACACAAGTCTGAAACTGGTATCCTCTCAAATATAAATTCAAACACACCTGTCACTGTTTGTAAAGAAAGGCCACAATAATTTTTAGAGCTCAAGTTTCCTTTTTCTTATTAATTATACCTGTGCTGCATGTCAGTCAGTGCCAAATTTTCTTCTTTGAGAAGGGTTTCCAGACCTGTGGCATGCATGAAAATGTACCTGTCTTTTCAGCCAATCTCCGCCTGTGCCTTGTAAATTGATACCTTTGTTTTAATAGCCTTGGTGCAACAGTTTTTTGTGGTGAAGTTATGCCTCCCCTCCACATTCTAATGAATAGATTCATTGTTGAAGTGTGGTGGTTAAACTTTTACTGTCTTGGCTGTCTGCAGAGATGCAGAAACATGTTGGCTAGTCAGTGGCTCCTTTTCATGTGGCATTACAATACAGATAGTTTTTATGACTTTCTGTTTGGATGTCAGACTCAAAACAGAACATACCCATCCCAGTCCTTTTGCTGTGACTTGGGTCTTTACATGTGCATGCCTGGGAGGCTGGCTGCTGAGCAAATTTAACATGATCTCAGAGGAATTAAAAAAGGGGGAAGTTATTTAAAAAAACTAGTGTGTAAGTATAGCAAGGGGGTTTTCTGCTGGCTAAAAGGGCTAATTGTTGATTACAAAAATGGATGTGAGAATTAAGGACACCCGAACCAATAATGTCCAATATTTGCATTTCTGGAGGAGATAGAAAAAAAAAAATAAAAAAAAAATTAAAAAATTTGTGAAAAAATGAACTTTTTATTAAGATTGCTAATTAAAAAACAAACAAGCAAACAAAAACCCCTCCAAAGCAATACCAAAAGCAACCAAGCCAAACCCAAACCCCAATACCTTGTATTTTCAGTGTGATTATTTTGTTTCAATTTTACAAAATCTTTTTTCCCTCACTATACTTATCCCTAAAATAAATCTACTATTCATGATATTGTCTCACATTATGTGAATAACTAGGATGCTAGGATCCTTAAATGCATTCTTTTATCATGAAATACAGCCATACCTACATGGAACTTTTTAGCAGCATACAGCAGCTTGTCACAGTAACCAACAGCAAGAAACAGTGAATCAAGATGAGCATCTCCTGGATGGTTCTGATAGCATTCATTTTTTTTATTCTTCTGAGTTAAAAAGTTTCCTCTGTGAAAAATCGTATAAAATTTGTTCTTCTTCAGTGTTTTTGTGTAACTCTTTTGCCCCCATGTCTCTTCTACCTCTTCAGTCATGATAGGGAAGAGATAATGTTTTCTACAACTATTTGATAGGGTTTAACAAGGCAGTTGAGAATAGCAGACTTCTAAGGTGATTTCTGCTTTTTTCTCAGGTGAGTGTTAGAGTAGGAAGAGTTTTTGGAACACCGACCACCCAGTTTGATTGAAATCAATTGCTACTGATCTGACATTTCATCCTGAGATTTTTTGCTCTGCAGTAAGTGAGGAACAAAGTACAGAAAAATCCAGTCCCCATGTTGTGTGAATGACAATCTTACTCTACAGCTTGTTCTTTATATTTCTGCATAGCTAATACATAGTGATATTCCATCCCGAAATGTAAAACAAACCCAGATAGAAGAGCAGAAGACCTGAGAAAGAAGGGCTTAAAATTATTTCTCACAGTCTGTCCTACCTGAGTGTAGCCATGTCAGTCTAAATTTATTGTTCTCCCTTTTCCTCTGCAGTCTGAGATGCATTCTGACCCTCCTGGTGTTATGGTGTTTGGGGACTGTTGGAACAAAGGGTTTGTGGGTAGGCAGTAAAGAGGAAAACATCAATGATATGGGTATACAGTGGAGGCTAAATGTGTTACACAGCTGTTGTTTTCTCTGTAAGGTATAAGTAACCCTTAGAGGGTGAGAACTATGAAATACAACAGTCATGGCCTGAATGGACTGGTGCCACCAGAGCAATTTCCTTCAAATAATTCTATTCAGTGTTAACCAATAGCATATGAATCATCGGGCCAAATTAATGTCAGATGTACAATTCTCTTCATTCTATACATTTGATCACAGGCTGTTATTAGGTGAAATACGTAGAGTGGTAGTATACAAAAACCTGCATATGACCATGGCTGGACAGGATGATTGTAAATATTCAAGAGCAAAGAGGAGCACTGGAAATTGTGTGGTAGTGGCTTTGAGTTGATACTACAAGAGAAGATTCCATTATAAATAACAATAATTTAGATATTAACTAGCAGAACAAAATGACATACACACCCTACTAAGAACAGTCACATGAAAATAAAATCGCTACTATTTTAATTGTTGTCCTTTCTGCATCACAATTTCCAAGAGATTGTCCTGAAACAGTACTTTAGCATGCAACAATTATGACTGAGTCCTTTCCTTTTTTTATCCTGTAACAGGGAAATCAGGTGATTACTTTGCAATCCCTCTGCCAGTTCTTTACAAGGTCTTAATCTCATTCAAGAGGTAATAGACTAAGGAATATATTGAATACACTGGATAATTAACTGGAATTGAAGTAATTAAGTAGAATAAGTGGTAGTTCTTACAGGCAGAATTTGAAAAAAGAATAGTAGTGTGATGATTATAAAGAACTGTTTCAGAAGCATGAACAGGAGACACAGAGGATTAAGAACATGCTTTGGCTTTTTCTGAGTTCTAAAGTAACATCTTTCCCATGTGTATGTTCCAGTTTTGCATGTAAACAACTTTTCTAACGTAAGGAAAACTGAATCAACTTTGTGTGTAGGTAACTAAATTCTACTCATAGATATCCCATCTGTTAAAATGGAATTTTGTATATACATCCTCCACAGTAAGTGGTTAAGTTTACAAGACTGTCAAATGGCTTTTAAAATTACTTTGATCTTGAGGCTAGGAGCCTGAATTTCATGTGGGTGCTGAGCATTATACGCTATTCTGCTGGCCATCCCAAAGAACCAGAAAGCTAAACAGCATCCAAGGACATGGTATAAACAGGGAAGGGATGTACGTGAGCATCTGATTTGAAGAGTTTGTCTATATAATCTGCAAATGTATAGCAGCAGTTGGAAATCATAGAAACATGTAAAGGATTGGTTGGGAAGGGACCATAAAGATCATTTCATTCCAACCCACTTGCCATGGGCAGGGACACCTTCTACAACTTCTCTGGGCAACCTGTTCCAGTGCCTTTACCACCTTCACAGTAAAGAATTTCTTTCTAATATCTAAAGAGACCCTGCCCTCCTTCAGTCTGGAGCCTGTCACTACATACCCTTGTAAAAAGTCCCTTTCCAACCTAGTTGTAGGCCCCTTTAGGTACTGGAAGGCTGCTACAAGGTCCCCCTCATTCTTTCTCTTCTCCAGGTTGAACAACACCAACTCTTTCAGTCTGTCTTCATAGGAAATACTCCAGGCGCCTGATAACCTTAGCGGCTCTTCTCTGGACTCATTTCAATAGGTCCATGTTCTTATTTTGGGGGTCCCAGAGCTGGATGCAATATGGGAGTGTTGTGATAGCAGGGTAGACTATCAGAGTATCAAGCAACATAAAATAAGGTGCATAGAGTTTATTATTATTGACAGGAAAGTTACTACCATGCCATGTGTTTTACTCTTTTTGGTCACTTCAGCTGGGGGCAAACAATAGGATCACATAGCCAGATCCCTATAAAATAGCACTCCTGAGATTCTCTCTAGCCACTTCAGATGGACTACATAAGGACTAGAAAAGAACTTTTCTGGTTGTGTTTCTCTTATAGTCAGACACACTTATATTGAAGACCTCATAATTTCCATACTTGGGACCTTCTAGAGCATCCCATGGCTCCTTGCGTCTACCTGAGGTCACTTTTCTTTCTAGAAAGGCAGGTGAAAGAATGATGTGTGTCTACATTTCTACTCACATTGCGTGAATTTACACTGACTGCTGACGTGTTACAGAACAGTTCTGTCCTGCAGAATGTTCATAGTGCTGTCTAGACTAAAAAGTTGAGATCTTACCAAGTTAGACTGTTATCACCCTTTCTGGTAGCTTGTCTGAAGTTAGACACTTATAGGGAAAATTGGGAGAGAGAAGATGAAGACGGAATTGATAAGACTGTCAAGAGAAGCTTCACTTAGTATCCACATCAGTGATTCACTAGAGTAAGCACTGTGACCATGCATCACTATAAATTGGAAATTTAATTCTCTCTCTGTCAGAGACTGGGGCTTGTATATATCTGAAGGGATCAAGCTGACTGCAAGTTCCACATGTTTCAGATTGTAAATAATGATGGTTATCACAAGACTAGAGTTGGATTTTAAAAAAAGGCCCTGCTTCCTATAAAATCCAGACTTTATAAACAATTACAGCAGTATATAATTATGCAGAGTAATTAAAATGATGATTACAATCTCTTCTTTCCTCCTTATATTTTTTTTTTGTTCTGTACTTTGTTTTTTCAATAACCCTTTTAACAAAGAGGAATCCTTTGAGAAAGATTTCTAGTGGATATGAATACAGTAATTCTATTTGCTAAGGTTGACTAATATAATAGTCAGTATTTTAAAATTAACTTTGATGAGTACTTCTGTCTACAGCTGTTAATCTCTTCTTAAGAGATTAATGCAACTCTCATTGAAAATCTCTAGCCAGGGATAGATTTGATTCCTAAATAAATTAAAGCTAAATCTAAATAGAATTAACACATTATTTGAATATGAACACTTTGTAAATTGCTCATACCACACCACCAAGGTATTTTATGTCTTTATATCGTTCAGGGAAGAAAGCACTCTCTGTGTTGATGCTTGATTATTCTTTTACATTGTTTGTTTGCTGGTCTGAAATTCTAGCAGCCAATATTTCTAAAAAGAGGAGGTGAGAATACGACACCAGATTTACAAAGGTACTTGGGTTACAATGTATACAGATATGTTGTTAGAATTTTTGAAACAAATAAATAATTATTTTTTTTATCACTGCTGTTCGGGGTACAGCATAAGAACTTGTCCTTCACTTACATGGCTATTTGAAACTTCATATGTTCAAACCCTTTTGTGAATCTGGATGATTTTTTTGTAGAATTACAGCCAACAAAAGAATAGTGCACTTTTTTAATCCCTTGTCAATTTTTGAGGTATTGGTAGAAAATATGACACAGGTAGGTACTGTGCTAAGTTTTTAAGATGGACCTGATTTTTATTCTTTGCAGTTATAGAATTTTTATCATTTGTGGATACAAGCACTACGTGAGATGCAAGTTAAACACATTTTGGGCTGTCACCTGATTTTTACAAAGTAAACCTCCTTCCTAAGTGTGGTAGAGCAGACCTGACTGGATCCACTGTAGTAATTTGTTATTTTCTGTAGGAGATAGTAAACTTCATGAATTTCCATAGATTCCTGTAAGAAAAAATTCTCACTGGACTTAAAATGCACACTTTGCAACTGAGATAAATTGAACATGGTTCCTGCTGGGTCAGTCAAAACAATATTCTTCTGTTAGAATTTTAAATATCACAGATGAATTGTGTTCGAAATTTAATTCTCAGTGAGGTTGAGGGAATTGCCCTCTATTGTCCTATTAGTTCAACCATAAGACAGCTTCCCTATTTCAAAACTGCAGGTATGCAATACTATTTTTGCAAAGCAAATATGATTGTAGAAAGAACTGTCACAACCTGAGAGTTTAAGATCAGTCAATAGGTTTTTTTTTTACTCTGTTAATTATAATTAATAGTATTTTGAGAAATAGGACTAGGAGACAGAAATTAACAGCAATATTATTGTAAACTGTTATCATACCTTAAGTAATACCAAGATAAGTTATATGATGGATATCTTGTTAGTTCCAGTTATGCATATAAGTGGTGATTTACACAGAATTATTTACTTCTAATCTGTGCTGGTTTTGGCTGGGTTAGAGTTAATTTTCTTCACAATGTCTTGTATGAGGCTGTGTTTTGGACTTGTTCTGAACACACAGTTGATAATACAGGGATGTTTTTGTTATTGCTGAGCAGGGCTTACACAGATCCAAAACCTTTTCAGCTTTTCATACTTCTATGCTGTCAAGGAGGCTGGGGGTGCATTGGAGGTAGGGAGGGGACACAGCTGGGACAGGTGACTCCAGCTGACCAAAGGGATATTCCAGACCATATGACATCATGCTCATGATGCATATATGCCATATATATCTGTATATAAAGTGGGGGGAAGAAGGAGGAAGAGGGGGCCCCTTTGGAGTGGTGCCATTTGTCTTCCCAAGTAACCCTTACGCATGATGGGGCCCTTTTCTCCTGGAGGTGGCTGAACACCTGCCTGCCCATGGGAAGCTGTGAATGAATTCCTTGTTTTGCATTTCTTGTGTGTGGGGCTTTTGCTTTCCCTATTAAACTATCTTTATCTCAATGCATGAGTTTTCTAGTTTTTACCCTTCCGATTCTCTCCCCGATTCTACTGGTGGGGGAGTGAGGAAGCAGTTGCATGGTACTTGGTTGCTGGCTGGGGTTAAACTGTGACATAATCCAATACATTAGTGGTCAGAAAAATCTGGGGTTCTGTAGGAGAACCTGGCATGAGAATTTTTTTCATCCAAGTATTGTATTTCTACTTTCAACCTGCTCCTCCTCCTCCTACAAAAAAAGAGTGCTCTTCTACTCAGAATTCAGAAGGCACAATACCAATCTCTGTGAAAAAAATCTCAGCTGAAGATGTTCTAAGAAGGTTTAACTTCAGCATCTGAGGAGCATATAATGAATGGCTGGTGACCTATTTTTTTGCTCTTTAAAGCTTTATGAATTGTGCCCTAAATCTCAAAGTCATCTACACATGCTTTCTAAGAGAGTTTAAAAATACAGAATTGGAATGAGGACAAGACCGTAATGTCACATCATTCAAAAGGAAAATATCGTGTTGTACACATTTCTGGGATACTAGCAATACCTTTTCTTGGCTTTGAAATAAAGGGTCCAGTGAACATTTACTATTCAAAAGTCAGATGAAGAGTTTCTGAAATCCCACAATTTTCATCTCCATATTTTTATTTCATAAGCTGATGAAAGTCACATGGAAATAGAAAAGATTTCTACTGATACGGAGATCTTTTAACTTCAGACATAGCTACAGCCTATGAAGAGTAATGCAGTGTCCCTTGTACATCCTGCACAGGGAAAGCAGGGTAAGACAACAGAATGTATGGAAAATCTGAGGCTGATTTAATAAGTTCTTGGTGGAACTGGGACAAACCATTGTGATTAACAGATTGAGTTAGGCTATCCCAATGCTTATCATCACTTTTGGTATCACATCAATTAGCTAACTCAACTGTGACAAACAATCAAATGCCATTGTATCTAAGTAAAGTAATACAATGAAAGATTGCCTTTCTTTTACAACCCTATTCAGCTGTCCAACCCTGTCCGTCAAAATGTATAAACCCACTTTGTCCTTCAAAACACAAATGTAGTGGGACTTAATCTTAAGTACTTGCAAGTGAGGACATGATTAGTTTTACAGTGTATAGACACACTTCAAATACTTTACTGAAAGAGAACTGTTATGCAGCCATGTCACATCAGCCAGATAGAGGTTGTAGAGCTTTAAGGAGATAAGAAAAATTACACTTAAATTAGATTAAGAAAAAAAAAGAGATGAAATAAATTATAAAACAACAGTAGAGTTTTTGTATGTATTTTAAGGAAATTGGTTGATTTAGCACTTGAATGTAAATATGCCTTTTCCACATGCCAAGAAATGTCAAATGAGTGTGGTATAATTATTCTGACACTATTTGAGTATTATTCTGTGCAATCTAAACAC
>JAWWES010000168.1:44324035-44342159 GCA_035583135.1 Lophotriccus pileatus | reverse complement strand
GAAAGTAGGAAAAGGAAATTTTATTTTAGGTCTGTTATTAACAAATAGGTGTTTATTCCTAGACCTGAAGTTAATAATGTAAAGAATACCAAGTAATGAGCAGAAATTTTTGATCTTAGAACTGGACAAAATATATACAGGAAAGCAAACAATGTTATATGTCTCTCTCACTGTCTTCACTGTCTTTCTCTGCCATGAATTTAATATATTTAATATATTTAAACAAACACACACCCATGTACGTAAAACCAATTCCAAGATGTGAAATCAAGCACAGAATTTTCATTTAATTGGTAAAATAGACTGTTAATCATAGAACTATGGAATGTTTCGGGATAGAAGGGACCTTAAAGACCACAGGCAGGAACACCATCCACTAGACCAGGTTACACAGAGCCCCATCCAGCCTGGCCTTGTACCCTTTCACAGATGGGACATCCACAACTCCTCTGGGCAAACTGTTCCAGTGCCTCACCATCCTCACAGTGAAGAATTTTTTCCTAATATCCAGTCTGAATCTACTTTCTTTTAGCCTAAATTCATACTCCCATGTCCTTGTAAAATACCCCTCTCCAGCCTTTTTGTAGGCCCTGTTAGGTACCAAAAGGTGCTGTAAGGTCTCCCCAAAGCCTTCTGTTCTCCAGATTGAGCAACTTAACTCTCTCACCCTGTCTTCATAAGAGAGGTGTTCCAGCCCTTTGATCATCCTAGTAACTCTCCTCTGGACTCATTTCAACAGGGCTATGTCTTTCTTGTGTGCTTCTATATTTGAAATAATTACTGGATGTAATTGCAACGAAATATTTCACTTATGTTTTGAGAGGTCATCCCAAAGTACTCGCACGCTAACAAGACAAAGAACTAATATGTGTGGCATACCTTGTGAGGTAGATGATCCATCTCCAGGACACCCAGAACAAGTTGCCAAGCTTAAATAATTGCATTATTCTCTTTCTTACACCAGGAATTACCTCAGTGCTCGGGTAGAGGGTATCCAGCATAAAACAGGATAAAGGAAGAATACTTCCAAGGAATTTCATTAGTTAGCTACAAATGTGAAAAAGGTCACAAATAGGGCAAGAACTCATGCTAAAAATTTAAATATTAGATTCTCATCTAATGGAGCAGAACAAGGAGGATAATTTTCAAGAAAGTATGCTAAAGATGGAAATTGTACTAGGTGTTTGGGTCAAAAAATCAGCGTTATTTTTCTCCTCTGCCTTGAAAAATCTAAAAGCAAAATGAAGCTTTTAAAAAAAAAAGTTAGTATATTACTATGGCCAACTATTATCAAAATCTTTTTTATCTGTACAAATACTACCAGAAAATTTAAAAAAATGTTAACAGATGAAATTTATGTTGAAGCAAGAGAAGACTCATCTTCTTAAATTACCAGAATTTGTGCTAACAAATTGAATTTTATTAGGTTCTATCACTGAGATTTATCTGACAGATGTGCAGAACTTCAATCGCTACACAATGCTAGTGTGACTGCTAATTTTAAATTTGAAAAAACTTTTTTTTTAAAAAAAAAATTTAGTTCTCTTCTTTTCTGGGATACACATTCCTCATATTGTGTCATATCCCACATTAAGGTTCTGGAAGGTTTAGAGGCTTGCAAAAGAAAAGTAATTTAGTAATATAAGATGTATGTACAAAAGACAATTCATTGTAGAATAGATTCTAGAAATGACTTTGAGTCATCTGAAAATGTCCTACTTTATTATTTCTAATATATTTTATGGTAACTCAAACTCATTTTCAGAACACATTCTTCATTGAGCTGTCTTCCCTATGAGCTTTAGCCAAGAAAATTGTCCAAACATAATTTCTTTTTGGTATGTTTGTTTGCTAGTCTAACTTTATGCATTAATGGCAGTTATATTCCTGTAGAAGCTTGTTTTTATCAAGACCTGTCCATAGTAAATATTGAGTATAACTTATTGAGTATCAATGGAAGAATAATGCTTCTACTAAGGTACCAAAATATACCAGGATAATCCCTAAAAATATCTGTCCTCATTAATTACATACAAGGGAATAAAACTATTTTGTTGTTAAGTGCAAACATAAAGCATAAAGATTCCATGTAGTTTAACCAACTGGGAAAACATTAATTTCCATGACTACTATTATTTGAACTTAAATAAAAAATACTACAGCACTTGAATGAAGAAGTGTGTACCAGGTCTGTAGTCTACCTATTCAATCTAATGTAGGATGTCCATAGTCAAATCCATCTCCTAATATAGGCATCTTTTGAGACAAATCTTCCATGCTACCAAGCATTATTAACATGTCATTGAATGTTGGTAAATGTTACTGTAAGGGTTAAGAGATAAGGTGAACAAAGAGTTGAAGCAATAACAGGCAGTTAGTTTTACACCAGGTTTTTCCTGAAGTAAGAAATGCTTGTGAAGATCACTTTTTTAGGGGTGTTATTTATCATTTCAACACATCTGATGCAGAGATGCAAAATTAAAAATACTCAGGTGTATGATAGTTATAAAATTAGAAATGTGGCAAATCTTATCAATTGATATCTGTACCAAATATGTCCAAAATGGTTTTAATTTTACATCTGACTGTGGAGGAATTGGATAAGAATCAGTAATTATTACAAATGTACACATCTCAGTAAACATGTTTCAATGTTTGTTTCTCAGTTTTCTCTCCCCATCTGTTTGCAAAATCGATTTACATCGTCAAATTATATATATATAAATTGTCATATATAGATTTCAATATTCCTATTTTAATCAAGCATCTGCAAGGAGTCAGCAGTTTACTCTTTGTTTATGATTATGGAAGCTTTTATGTTGCATTGATTATGAGATACATCAGCTAAGGAGCAAACTGAACTTCTAAGCAACACATTTGTAACTATCCCCAAAAGCAAGACAGTGTGCACACAAACTGTATCTCATGAGTGATGAGGGACTCTGCAATAACACAGAGCTGTAAGCAGCTGACTGTTTATGAACACAGTGGCACAGCAACCAGATATATATAGGCTATATTACAGCAGCCAGGAGAATCTTTCAGAGTGGAAGCTGAGTATGCAGAGTTGAAGAGTTCATGAGTGACCTATGAGTAACAAAGCAGAATGACCTCAAAAAATGCTCTGTGCAAGAAATGGAAGTATTAGGGAGCATTTCAGCTTAGTATTTCACAGAGCTACTTAAAAGCTGATATTTTTTTCTCCCAGGAAATTAATTTTGATATTTTCATTCAAAAGTATGAAGAAAAGAGTCATATTTTTAAAAATTTGCAACTGAGCCAGTGTAATACATACTTCAAAAAATTTGAAAAAAAATCCTTTCTGAAATGCTTAAATGCTGAAACACCATATTTCATATTTTTAATATTACTCTTTTTTTGATGTTTTGTCTATACTTTCTAAATTTTGGTTTGATGTTTGACTATCCTTTCCATAAATCAAAGTTTTCCTTTGGACCCATTGATATCATACCTCCAAGAATGACAAGATGTCAGCTCCAAATTTTTTCTTTTTTAATTTCCTCAAGTAGATACTTTTAATTAAAATTTACATCTTTTTTTTGTACAAATCTGCAGTTTTCTGAATTTTTTTTCAGTAAAAATAGAAAAGAAAATAGCTGATGAGTTACAGTACAGTTATAGTTATTAGAAAAAACAGATGAGAACAACTATTAATTCTTTGATATTGTTGGCAATAAGTATAATTTGACGTCCTTATAAGAGAAATTTATTTTGAAAAATAATGCACATCTACTACTCTATTTGGGAATAAAGATAGAGCTTCAAAAATTATGTGATCAAATGACCAGTTTCTGTCACAGGCTAGGAATGCTGTATTACATTTTACATTTATTTTGATTCTCACTACAGTAGTTTTAACTTTTATGTTATCAAACAATCCCTTATAATACCTTCCAGGGCATTTCACTTCTACACTGGCTATCTGGTCAGAGAAGATAAGAACTAATGGTCCAAGAGGACACTGGATACACACCACAACTTGCATGTGAGGCTGTAACAGTGGAGTATAATTCAGAAAAAGCAATATTTTTATTTAAATGAATCACCTATTCTTCATTTAAAGGTGGGGAAATATTATATTCCTTCATTCTTTCCCAAGTACAGAGAAAAATAACTTTTTGGTTCTGCAAAAAGGATCAGATGGGTGATACAATTTGTTTTAAATAAAAACTATGACAGACAACACACACACAAATGTTACACACCTCTTACACACCCAGTGTACTTAAAACTTCAATGCTAAAAGACATACATTAATTACAAAGCAATTAGAGATACAAGAGCATGAAATAGGCTATCATTTACAGTCGAGATAATAACTTATGGTCTGCTGTTTATTTTTTTCTCCTGGTGTTTCAAGCAAGCTGAACTTACTGTAAAAAGCAATGTACATCTGAAGTAATAATGCACAAAGAACGCTGTGTATTTATATATATACATACAACAATCTTTAATTTTGTTTTGTTTGTTTTAGAGGCAGCAGTTTTAAGCGTAATAAAAAAAAAATAAAGACAAAACTTCCATCTGTGACATCAAATGATAATTTACATTCAATATTTGATGACATTAACCATAATTTTCTTAATTCCACTGGATATTATATCACAAACCTGAAAATTCGTTGTTGGTTTTTTTTTTTCTTTTTAATACAAATCATATGGATTTCTTAATTGTGACTTATTGAAGTATCTTTAATGATTTCATATATCTGAGGAAGTGGTAGAATTTAGAAAAGTTATAGAACATCAAGGTTGTGGGTTTAATCCCCTGTATGGATGATTCACTTAGGAGTTGGACTCTGTTTCCTTCCAACTTGGAATACTCTGTGATTCTGTTTAATATAGAACAGGATTTCAAAAATAAATGAGAAAATTTACTTTGTTTTGAAATATTATTGCATTAAAACAAACTTAGCTCAGTCAGGATATCTTTTGTGTGAGTTGGTGTGTGTCAAGCATGAGAATTGTAGTGAGTAGCAGAATTACTTTAAATAAATGCACAACCTCTGAAGACTTAGCTTTGTTGGAGCATATCTTTACAGCGTAAAACCAACTGGGTGCATAACACCTATGTGCTTTTGCACAATGTTTATAAATTATTTACACAACTTTTTTTATTGAGAGAAGAGAGTTTCACTGGAAATTCAATAGGGCTGTACTGGTATTTATGCTTCTTGCCTCAATTGCTCCAAGAAAACTACAACTCTGTCAGACAAAACAGAGAAGCACCATGAAGTTACTAGTGGAATACATAGAGTTAAATACATACTGCAGGTCATCTTCTCTGGATAGTCTGTACATGCTGGACATCATATCTTCATTTTTATAAACACACCTATATCTGGGCCAGATAGGGTAGGCAGTGTTTAACATAATCATATTTTCCGGATAAGAATAAAGACTGTATAATTGGTGCCAGACTAAAAACGTATGTAAGAAGCATTCATCAGTTCCAGCAAGGGATGAAAATTTGTTTAAACTCTATGTACAGGGACATATATATGACCACTGTCCCTTTTTTACGTTTTCATTTTTTTAAATTTTATTTTAACCATTTAGGCATTTTGCTTATACTGTACAAATGAAATATTACTTAAAATTCCTCCCCCATGCCATATGCATATACTTATATTTACTTTGAGACTGACAGCCTTGGTAAATTTTGCACATACCTTCTGCATTCTGAAACATAGAGCTCTCTTGGAAGTGAAATCATAAAAGTTTATGACATGGTTTAACTTTCCTGTGCATTCCCTCCTTCAAGTGGTTTGCAGGATCAAGTGAAGCTGCCTGAAATCAGGCCACTCAGAAAGGGCAGACCATTGCCTCTAAAAGGAATCCCACCTTTTCTATAGCACTTTGGTTTCTGGTTTTAAACACTGTGCTGTTAAAGACATCAATTATGCAACAGGTGAACTGAATCAGCTCTTCTTATAAAACTATGCAAGATTTCATTTCAGCTCTAACCAACAACTCTCAACAAGATCCTTCTGTGTGAGGTACTGTTTAAAGCAAACAAATGAGGAAATCCTCAAAACTCAGCATCATATAATTTTTGTGATTTGCTTTAGAACTTTATCATCTAAGCAGAAGGATAAGAATGGGCATAAGATAAGGATATCAAACACAGGGTGATTATACTCATAACAGCAAGCTAAAACTTTGCCTGGGGGAAAGCAAAAAGCCTGAAATATTTGTGATTTCAGGGTACCATAAATGAAAAAAAAGAAAAGGAATTTGAGGGTACATCAAGAGGAACATCCCCTGCAGTGCCACAATACTCTGAAAAGTGCCAGAAGCATCCATGTGTTATACTTGTGACAGACTCAATGATTATAAGACTCCGGCACACACCCAGTCAAAATTTTCTCCTCCCAATGCAGTGATCAGTGCCTGTTGGAGACCTACCTGAGACAGGATAAGTGTTTGATCATATTACAAGGTGTTCATAAGACTGAATCAAATAATGATGTTTGCAAGAAAGGGAGAAGTTTAATAGTTTTCTGTTTATCACATGTGGCTGAAAGATGGATTTATAAAACTACTTCAATGTTAAGGGTCTCAGAAATATATGCATTTAAAGAGCAGCAAGGCAGACAACATTCTATCTGTATTTCTGCGTTTAAATGACTTTCATTTTCTATTTGCTTCAGAATTGCCCAGAAATTAGGAAACAGAAACCTTAAAAATGTAACGTAAATCTGTGTCTTTGTGATTTTGGCTCTGCCTGAAGTATTTCAAGCAGCGTGAGTTAAAGAGCAGATCAGAGTGTAATAAACATTGCTCCTTACATTAACACTGTAATGAGGTCATCTTCTTCAGATTAGCTGCCTATGGTTCCTGCCGAAACCTGCAGCAAATTACACTGTGCTTTTCCTGTACAGACCCTTATTGAATTCTTTAAACCACAGGTTACTTAGTGCGAATCTACATGAGATGGAGGGTGGACTTTTTGACCAGAAAAAGTCATGATTATATCTGTCTTGTTTATGCTGTGCGTAGGGAGACCCTCCAGAGTATAGAGAACCACATCAGGTTGTTACTTGTCTCTTTGGCTAGTTTTCTCTAAGACAAATCTTCCCAAGAGAGGGCTAGTCACAAGATGCCCAGATGAAAATCCAGCAGGGCCAGATCATCTCAGGGCCTGTTATTGGTCTTCTTTAATTTAGTAACACAGACATAGCCTGTTAGTTTTAATTGTCTTTTCTTGCCATTCCTACTCTCTTAAATTGGAAACACAAATGGAAAAGCAATGAGTGTATAAAATAATTTGCATCTCATTTGCCTATTATTAAATGATGAAGCAAAGCAACATGTAGAAAGTTCTGTGGAAGAAGGAAAAAAGAGCCTGAAGAAGAGTGGAGCCAATGAAGCATCTAATTCTTAGACTGACAGTGACCCCCAATAAATATACCACTTGTGAAATGATAGAAGTACTTGACCTCTTTGTTGTTAACAGCAGAAGGGAGGAGAAAAAGGAGAAAAGAAGATAGAAACAAACTTTTCTGAGCCTGTCAGCATTTTTCTGGATGTCCCATTTGCAGACTCTATGACTCCCATTTAGAAAGGCAAACATGTCACAGTGGTATATCTGCTGGGAAGGCAGAAGAGGAAAGTGAGGCTGAAGAACAAATTCAGAACACTGCAGAGAACTTAGAGTATATGAAATAAAAATATCAAGAATCCTCCAGATGCTCCTACTGCTACTGAAATTCAAATACGGACTGAAAATACATTCTTTATTTGGAACATAGTGCAATTTCCTGTGTCCTCTGCCCTGCAATGTCTTCTGCTGTATGACCCAAAAGAGTTAAAGACTTGCAAGATATAGAAAAGCTCATGAAGATCTTTGACAGTGCCCATGTCAGACACAGATTTACAATACAACTCATTGGAAAGTGGAAGACTGACCATGTATATTCTGCTTCTGCCTCCATGAGTGCTCTAGTATATAAATTCTTTTCTTTCCTTTGCTAACACATATGTTCATATAATTGTGATATGCCTTTCAGGATAACAGGAAATTAATTATTTCAGTTATTAAAGAGAACAATTTAATAGCAAAAATGGATGGTAAAGAACAAGAACTTTATTTAGACTGGATGTCTAAACTTTTCCTTAAAATATACTGGGATAACCTCTTTGGATTTATAACCAGAACACTATAGAAATCCAAGAATAATGTTTCTTTAAAGTGAGAGTTGAAAATGGACTCAAAAAGCCAATTTGATCCTTGATGCATAACTGTTTGACAACAAACAATTCATATAAAGATAATCTTTGATACTATGTGCAACAACTCCTAAACTCCAGCTCCAGTGTCATCATAATCATATTCTATGATTCTGTAATAAAATGTTAGTTGATGATTTGTTCTGTCTTTTAGAACAGACTTGTATGTCTGTATAAATATAGACACTTGGAACTGAAATTTGAAAACTATACATCAGCTGAGGTGACAAGAGTATTGCAGACCAGAAACGGGAAGAAAATTATACATGAAATATATATTATATGAAGGTACTGAATATTGGAGCTAATATTCTTCAAATATTTTTTAAAGAATTATGATAGACTCTAACTAAACATTTAAGTCAAGTTGGAATATTTCTGCACAAGGCAGTATTTGTAAAAAGTAGGAAAGAAATACAAGATAATCTCAGGGCATGCTTCATGCAGGAGGATAGACTAAACATTGGCCTTAAATGCTACTGCTACTCTTTAAAAACTGTGAATTGTCAGTCTGAGATTCTTTTTAATTGACTCAGCTCATTGTAAGGGAGAACTTGGTGGTTTAGTCTGTACCATCTGAATACTGACACAGTGTAGAAGCTATCAATAATGTTCATAGTTTACAGACTTCGCTATTGTATTTCCTAGACTTGATTTAGTAATCTCTGAGTTGCCACAGATTCAGAGGATAAACATCCAGATTTTTCAATATACAAAATGAAGCTATGAAATTCATATGTCACTGCTTATAATACACAGAAACAAAATTTATATTCTTTCAGCTGGATAAGGATTATCGGAGTCAGATGGTCCCAGAAATATAAGGTATGGGGAGCTGGAGTAGGAATCAAGAGGGGAGTTTCCTCTGGTTTGCCTACCTTCACTGAGTCTTAGCAACAATCTATTTTTCTAATTAAAATTCCATACAGACTATATGAATGGCTGGAATGTCAAACGTTAAATCACTGTCTAAAGCAGATAAAGAATTCAGTGCTTAGACTGTAATTTGTAAAATGGTTGTTTAATGTCTTTGGAGCAGAAACTAAAGAGGATATGTTTAGACTGGTGTGTATAATTTTTCTTATCCACGCATATAAGTCTGCTAAGCATTTTCTTTTTTCTTGAAATGTTCCAGTGAAAGAACAATCTCTATTTCTCAGGCAAGTCCAGTACTCTGTGAAATCTCTTATTTAGCAGAGGGAATCAGGATGGGGAGTTAGGTTTCTTTTTTAGTAGCTTATCATGACTGTACTTCATAGCTTTTCAGGGAATATTTCTTGAGATGCCAAAGCAGGTGTCTTAAAATGCCTCGTATTTTGTGCAGCAACCCTCACTCATAAAAGCCCTGCTACACATGTTGAAACTTAATAGCTGGAATATATCATATTAATACACCTCAAGCTATATTGAAGTAACATTATGAAACTGAGACTTATACCCAGGAAAAGTCAGGGTATTTAGTGTAAGTGATTTCATTTGAGCTGTACACCTTTTTGCACTGTCTGAGTGACATGAGAGTGTGAAATCAATTTGTGATGCTGAATATTTGAAGGCTGAGGCTACACGGTAAACAAATGCAGACAAAGAAAGCAAGTGTATTAGAAACTGATTGCTAACTAGAAGGAATGCAGTTGAATTAAAAGCATATCTGTCTCTCAAAACTACGCCTACGTTTACAGATAAATCAAATGAGTTAAAGGGTTTAGACAGCCAGGAGCAGGGAACACCTAGAATAATTCCCCTCCTGTTCTATATTGTTGGTGGTTTCCAGTGACCCAGAAAGTGTGGTTGCCTAGAGGAAAGGAGTTACTTATTTTCTTGGTGTTAGTTTTTTTTCAAAGCTTTCATACTCTGACAAAATCAGTAAAAGGAATCAAGTCCTTAGTTGTTGGGACTGTGTGTGCTTGGGGAGGGAGAGGTAGGAATTATCACTGACTATAAGAACAGCTATAAGAACAATTTAAACAAATGAAGCTATAGCACTTTGATTCACTAAAGGTAGTTAGTGGATACATGGTTACAGTTGCAGAGTGTTCTCCATAGAACTCCTTGTTTCTGCTCCTTCCTGACTCTTTGACATAGGCACAGTAAATTCCATATAATTCTGTATACTGCTATACAGTCCATTTGTGGGTTATTTAACAAAGACGCGTGTTTCCAATATCTGAAAGTCCTAAATAGGGCTACAGGAACCACTTACATATGTTAGAAAAATGAACAGTAGTGAGATGTGGGAATGGTATGTTCTGACCTGGGCAGTGATAAGGGAAAACACAAACAAGAATAGCTGAATATATACCAGCCAAATAAATCATCATAGGCTCAGTGTTAGGCACCATTTCATAAGGTTGAATTTTAAGGAATTTCAAGTAGTCTCCCTAGAAAAGCAGCAGAAATTTCATCTGTTGAGTAATACTGAGATTAGCCAAAGCTTTAGGGAATGATTGGTTGATCAGCTTTCAGTGATACAGGCAAACAAAGTCTTTGATTGTCTCACTATTTTTAGTCTGATTAGCAAACAATCTTTTGAGACTATTTCTTTATTTTAACTATCAGTTAAAATCTCAATCCTGATAATTTAAATAATAAAGGTACAAGCAACAAGAACTGTGTTCTTCCTAACAGTAGCTTTGCCTAACTACTTTATTGTTTGAATAATCGGATGAAATATATTCATCTGCATTGTGCCAACATCACTTTTGTGGTCCTTTCAAATATACTTTTACACTGAAAATTTCTTTTAATAATTAATTTCTTTTTTCTTATTTCCCACCACTTTCAGTCATCAGCATTTAAGACCTTGATATGTTCTACAAATGCAAATCCATAGATTCTTTCCCAATCTCCACAGATTTCAGTATTCCAGCTCCCTTGCTACAGGACTAGCATCAAATCTGAAGTCAAGGGGAAGAAGAGGGCATTGAAAATATCTGGAAGAGACTAGGAGTGTGACATTCAACAGATGCAGATAATACACTGTTTTGGATTAGCCCTTTTTCTTTCTTTCTGCAAACTGTTCACACAATCTTTCTTTAAATTGAGTTCAGTTAAACTCATTAAATGAATCAGGATCTGCTTCTAGTAATGATTCATGTTTCAGCAACACGTGAATTTTTATGACTAAATTATTGCCCCTGCAAACTGTGCAGTATTTTACAATGGAAACAGTGACAGGCAGACCTTTATCCATTGTAATATTAGTAGTGAGACTGTGCAAATGCAAAGGAGTTGCTGGAGCTCTTGAGGGAATTGCTATTACATGATGTATATATATTTTCCTGATTAAATCCTGCCATCCATGTTTTAATGAGGAAGCCTGGGAACATATAAATCCTTTTACCAACAGGCTTATAAACAGTCTGGATTATTAAGACCATTTCTGCATTCATGGCTGAAGATGTCTCAGGTGTTAACATAAATTGGGTCTTCAAAGTAATGCACTACTGACATAAGAAAGGGTAAATGGCTGGGGTCAGGACCAAAAGGAAAAAATCAGTTTAAGAAAGAATCACAAAAATGGTGAGAAATTTCTCTTTCTTGTATTCTCTGTCCAAAATGAGGCCTGAAGCTTGAAAGAAAGCCTCTTCCTGTTAGAAAAATACCAATTTAAGGGTGTAGAATAAAAAAGCTCAGATAATTTGCAATTAATGTAGATCATTATTCATAATTTAAAATTATTAACCACAATTACCCCGAATTCTAAAAGGTTCATCAGTTATCTGAATTCAGGTGACTGTACACATTTTTGTAGGAGGTCCCAAAACAGTCATAATTTTCTGGTTCACAGTAGAAGCTACAGAAGTTTTTCAAAACCTTGTGTGAAGTTTAAGGAGAGAATAAAATACAAGCCAGTATGAAAAACTGTAATAATCTTTATTCACGTGTATGAAAATTGAGCCACGTACTGTTTTTTATAGGTGTCAGAGGAAACCAAACTCAGAACATAGGAATCCTTAGTTATCCAGTCACTCTCCTATAGATAGGCCTAATCAGCGTTAGAATCTCCCAACTAAGGCAGCTTTTTCCTTCCAGCTAGGCAGTGAGAGCAATGCCTGTGCTGTGGTACAGCAAGGCCCTTGCATAGTACTTCCATCACCTGAGGTGGGCAGTTCTGTACTTTCCAGCCAATACTTCTGCACAGCAGATACCTTCTTTCAAGTCACATATAGAAATCCTATTTGCATTTTTCAAGAGCCTGAATACACCCATACAGTCAGACCACCCTGGCCAGCCCCCCAGGATCCTTGCCTGTGTACACCTTCTCCCTAGATCTTGATCTTCATGTCAGCTCAGACATGGGCACCTATGGTAGGCTGAGCAATGTCACAGGTCAACCCATGTCTAGTCTTACTTCTGCTGCTATAGATTATTGACAGGTTTTCCTGGATGGATTCTGGACCTACATGCTAGGGGCATTGTCTGTAGTTTCAGCTATGCTACAGTCATCCTTGGCTCTTGTCTTGCCTTGTGGAACAGCCCCCTTCTTGCTGCTCTGTAACAGCAGTTTTCACTTTCTTTCCTTCTCCCCTCTTCTTTTTCTTCATATTTATATCATGGCTACTCCAGCTTGGAGCTGAGTACTTACTTTTTATTTGCTTTTAACAATGTAAAATCTTCAGACTACAGTTGAATGGGAGGCCAAAGGGCTGCTAATAATACTTGAAGTCAGGAGTTCAGAAGTCAAGTGTTTTTAGACTGCCATCTGGGTTCCAGAGAGAAAAAAAAAAATCAAGAAATGCTTCGTTTTTTCTCCCTTCACCCTTACAGGTCAGCCTGCAATGTTATAATAATAGTACTACTTATGTTTAACCTAAGCTCCTTCAACTGAAGGATATAACTTACTTCATTTCTCTAGAGAGGTGCAGATTTGGAGGTGATTTTCTGAAAGTCATAGATCAACAGAACTGAAAAGGCAGCTGTTATGCTCAGTACAGCCCACATCATGTAACCCTGGTTTGTGCTCAAGCTTCCAACTATATTCCAACATTCAGTTAGAACACCATGCTTGAAATCTTTGTCTTTCCTGCTCAGTCTTCATCTGTACTTGTCAGAAAGAAGAAAGTTCTTTCAGAGGACAGGTCTGAAGGATTAAGTTTTTTTCTTTTGGTGAAATATGAAATATAGGCTCTGATCTCAGAAACATTAAAGGTGTGATTCTACAATGCTCCCCTATAATAAAGAGTATCAGACCTGTGCTCCCTACTTTGTCATGTAGCAAAGAAAGGCATTGGTTTTGGAAGTATTCCTCCTGTAGAGAGGAGTGTACAGCCATCAGAGGACAACCTTGAGACATGTTCATTAATGTTTGTGTCATCCTTGGAGAAAAGGCTGCAAGGGCGGAAATGCTACTACTCTTCAAAAGACAAAGGGTCACCTACAAGCAAAAATTAGGTAGAACTCTGGAAGGAAGGGGCAAAATAAAGTAGGTCTTTCCACTTCCTCTTTCTGCTGTGAGGTCTCAATGGCAAGATGAAGAGAATTAGTTGAAAAGTTCCAGTAATTTTTGAGATGATTTCTTTTTAATCTCAAAATAGTGATTAATTTCAGTTAATATCTTCATGAAGAAACCTTTCACTGAAATGAAACCTGGTGACTAATATTTATGCCCAACATGGAAAGTGATGGATTGATTGGTAAATCAAATGATAGATCCTCCTGTCTATCTATAGATCTCTTTCTTTCTCTGTCCCTCAAGTCTTGAATCATTTATGTCAGAAAATACCTTTAAGACCATTAAGCACAACCATTAACCTAACACTGGATATTCTACCACTAAACCATGTCTCTAAATGCCACATCTGCATGTCCTTTAAATATCTTCAGGGATGGTGACCTCACCACTTCCTTGGGCAACCTTTTCCAATGCTTGACCACCTTTTTTCCTAATATACAATATAAACCTCTTCTGATGTGACTTGAGGCCATTTCCTGTCATTCTATTTCTTGTTTCTTATGAAAAGAGTCCGATCTCCACATCACTGAAACCTCCTTTTGGTTAGTTGTAGAGGGCAATAAGGTCTCCCCTGAGACTCCTTTTCTGCAGGCCAAATAACTCCAGCTCCCTCAGCTTCTCTTAACAAGACTTGTTCTCTAGAACCTTCACCAGCATTGTTGCCTTTCTTGGACACACTACAGTGCTTTAATGTCCTTCTTGTAACAAGAAGCCCAAAACTGAACACATTATTGGAAATGTAGCCTCACCAGTGCCTAGTACAGGACACACTTCCCTAGTCTGCTGAACACACTATTTCTGATACAAACCAGGATGGTTTGGCATTCTTGGCCACCTGGACATGCTACCGGCTCAGAATCAGGCGATACGATTGTTGAGAGGAATCATACAGTTTTGGTGTTACTATCTTTTCTGCTAAAAATGCATATTCATGGAAAATATTAAAATAGAAAGCTAAAGTCTTGAAGCAAATTAATTTCCAGGTTTTGAATGTCAAATTTGGAAAGAGGGAAGAAGAAAACGGGAAGGATGGCAGTAGGGTTCTGTTTATTATTTTATGTTCACAAGGTAATGAGCTTAAAATCTTCCTTTATAGATATAAGACCTGCTTAACATGCTGTCGTCATAAAAATATTGTAGCTGAAGAAACTGTTACCTAGGGAAATTTACATATGTAAATTAGCATAGGGTGAACACATTGTTAGTTTTCTGCTTTCATTGATAGTTATTCAGTGTAACAGTTATCAGTGTACAAATTAACACAATTTTCTGTGCAGTTCTCATTTTATCAAGGTTTGTTAATTTACTAACTAGTCACTCTGAGTTCCATGGTACTTTGGCTACATGGAGTTGACTGGCTCCCTTAAACTATCAATTAACATATCTGAAGAGTAAATTAAATGTCAGGTTGCTATTTGCTGTTTGGAGAGGATTATATAGCTGTGATATACAAATCATTTTCAAAACAATTATCACAGAAATGAGATTAAATGAAATTCATTTGAATTTCATTTTATTATCTGTTTCACCAATACATAAATCAGTTTCATAATTGTAATATGCATCCATGTATAGTATTAGTAATCACATATATTTATATACAGGTTGGTGTTTTTTATTTGGAAATTTTGTTTTTCTTGAGTTTGGGTTTTTTTTCCTTTTGTTTGCCTGTTTGGGGGTTTTGGTTTTTTGATTGGGTTTTTGTGTTTTATGTTTTGTTTTGTTTTGTTTTGTTTTTTAATTTTTATCTTTAATGACTAATATAAGAATGGCAGTTCCTCTGCATTCCTACCAGAGTTTAAATCAAAGATAGTATAGATAAGGTAAAGCAAGAGGCCAGTCTTGGGTAGAAAGTTGATTTAAGATAGGAATTCTCTCTTTTTCAAGGTATAAATAAGTCATGTCTTGCTATGTGTGTTTCTGCGTTCCTCCAGAGGGTGAAGCATTCTCAGTCAGGGATTTTCTCATCCCTATAAAACCACCTGAGGATATCTGAAAGACAACACTGATAAAAAATCTAATGGAGTTAGACTATGAATTATAACACTGGTAACTGTGGTATGAATTTTAGGGTCTGACTTGAGCAAATGACAAGAAGCTACTCACTGGGCCAAGTGATCTTTGAATGAAAAGAAAAGCAGTCACTGAAGTGAAATTTGAAGGAAGTAAGTTTTAATAGTTGTTTCAGGGGTCAACCACAATTTGAGCAACTGATTTGAATGAATCTATCTGAGTGGCCATCAAAATACCTCTGCTATGTGCTCATAAGCAAAAGCATCACTGTGCTGCATAAAGTTTACAGTGAGGAAGAATAAGGATGTATCCCACAGTGACCTCATATAAAGCAAAGATGTGTCTACTGAAGCAATAGGGACATTCTCAAAGGATTTGCAGCATTTCTGTATGCCACATGCAATTCCCACTAAAAAGAATTTTCTTAGGGTATAATTTTTTCCTGAGAACAAAGAATTCAGTGTGCAGTGAGGGCAGATTCAAATCATCATCCAATGAATTGCTTGAAATTGTCAGCTGAATATACAGCAGTTGTTACCACATGTGAATATATATTGCTAAATGCTTCTGTAGTCAAGGTCCTTCAGTTTCACAATGTTTTTGTATGAGAATATTATAGTAATGATATAAAAAGTGTGATAAAATGGAGTTAATTCCTGCCCTCTCATTGAAAGAAAAAGCAAAGTTTTGAAAATGAGATAACTGGTCTTAAACAGCAAGGGAAGAGGATTGCATAGAAGAAGACTACTTCCTTCCAGATCCCATGGCACTGAAAGGCTACATTAGTTCCACATTGAAGCCATTTGACTCAATTGCATTTCCAGACTTTAACATCCCATGGAATTGCCTTGTCATTGTGACAACCAAGAGAAAATGGGATAAGAAAAGGGAGGAAATTGCAAAGCTGAGAGGAAATTAGATCAACTTTGCTTGTCAGAACTATAACTCGTTGCACCCTGGATCAATTACCAACATTAGCTGAGGTTGCTTCTTAACAGTTTAAGTCAGATTCTTTGGAGGTGAAGCAGGAGTTGGAAACCAGGGCTCCACTGACTGATCCAACTCCCAGACTACCAAACCTTTCTTTCTCCCTGTGTCTCTCTGTTATTCACTGAGTACTGAACAAAAAAGGAGGAGGGAAGGGTCAGGGGAGAGAAAAAAAAAAGAAAGAAGTCTTTTAAAAGAGGAAGGGACAGAATTATGCTTCAGGTTAAATAATAATCAGGGGATCTGCTCACAGCTCTGAGAGATGAGAGATACATTCAGTAGAACATGCCAGTCTTGAGTATCAGTCTTTTTTATATCTGGTTCAGTGTTCTATGTGCTTGACTACTGGCTGCAAAAAAATTCTTTCTCTCTGGGATTTTTGAATCAATCAGACACTGCCTGTCATAAATGTCTTCAAAGCTAAGGTTCCTGGAAGTACCCAGTAAACCTAAATATATCTTTATTGAAAAAGTTTTTTCCAAATGCCTTGTAACTCTGGTGCTAAATTGCCTAGGCTTATCAAGACTTAGGTAATTTAAGTATAGCAATAATTAGAAATGCAGACTCCTAGGAAGGAAGCTCATAAGGTTATTTGAGAATTAAATGGGAGATTACAAACATTGCTAATATCTAAATATGGATTTAGTTGCTCAAAAGGTGATTAGGACCACTTTGTCCACCTAATTTTTTCTCACTGCTGCATTGACATCAATAAGACAGTTTCACAACAGTTATTCAATGTAACTATCCCTAATTTCAGTAGATGTGTAGTGGAGGAATTTAACCACTTTTTCCCATTAGGAGAATATTCTCAAACACTATTATGACATCTTCAAATGCAGTATGCACTTGAAAAATACTTTGAAAGCAACTGGGGTGGGTGTTTTTAGGTTTGTGGATTGATTATTTTGTTATTTTGCATTAATTGTTCTTTCAAGCAAGTAATATTTTGTGCTTTTCTATAATTTCAATGATGTTTCAAGTCTTGGCTGTATACATGTTCTAATAAACACATTAGAAGACTTTTATTTTCAAATTTTTTTTTTTTTTTTTTTTTTTTTTTAGCTGTGTGATTCAAAATAGAATTTATTGCTGTTATGCTTCCTATCTTTTTCCTTTTAGTTTGCACAGACTTTGCTGAGAACAATTTGTAGCTATTTTATCTATAAAATATTGTTTAATTAAAATATATAAATGTCTTTTTAGAAGGGATAAGCAATTATTTAATTAGACGTGCTAAAAAAACCCCAATCACCATGTGAATCATGCAGCACATGCAGATTAGTTAGCAAAGGTTGGGTTGCGGATATTTTCAATCATTAAGCATACTGTAAATGAACTCAAAGGGAGCCCCTGGTGGTCTAGTGGTTAAGACGCAGGGCTGGTACCCTTGAGACCGCGGGTTCGATTCCCGGTCAGG
>JAWWES010000168.1:44296591-44323935 GCA_035583135.1 Lophotriccus pileatus | reverse complement strand
CAGGCTCGAAGGCCTTATCTGCATATGCGGGTAAGGACCTTCCCCGGCTCTTCGTTCGCGAAGACGGGCCATTAAATGAACTCAAAGTAGATCAATAATGACAACTGTAAAAAAGTCTACGAAATGTTTGTTTCTCTCATTCTTTAATGAGAAAAAATGCAAATATCCTTAGATAAGGGATGATATTTTGCATATTATTTCTGTTATTATATGATGTATTTTTTGTCTGGAAACAGTCTTGTAAGCAAGATGATGCTTTTTTAGTGTTTATGAAATAGGTGAAATCATCTGTAATCTTTGTCTAAGATGTCATTGGCTATGATTAATTTTTTCATAAAAGTTTGTGTTGTTTTTCTTTATAACTCTGTTTCTATTGTGTATTTTCCAAAGATCTAGCAATGGGCTTATTTTCTTCCTGTAGAACTATGTCAGCCCAGATTAAGAACACCAGAAAGATTGGATTTAGATATTTCCTTCTTAGTTGCCATCCTGTTGTTCTCCAGTGAGCAGGGTCAAAACTGATTCTGAAAAAAATGATGGGAAAGTTCAAACATCTTTTCAGAAAGCACTTAGAGCAGCATATTGTATTGACAGATTTTCACTGGACATCATATAAATAATCCACAACCAGAACTATACTCTTGGTCATTAATTCTACTACAGAAAAAAAGAAATGCAATGGCATTAGATGTCAGGGAAAGCAAATGACAGATCATAGCTGAGAATTTTTAATCTGGTGAAATAGCTGCCCAAATGGATGGCAGGAAAATTACATACTGTTATTCAAACAGAAAATAAAGCTCTAGTGAAGCCAGTCATATGTTAGTTTGATGTCTTACCATTGTGAATATTTGCTTCAGTAGGTTGTGTTAGTTGCCACTGAAGATTTCTGATTTTTTATTCAAGTGGGGTCCAAATAATACAGAGAGGAAAAAATGGTAAATTTTGCCATAAAGAGATAATTAATAAAACCAAAGAAAGAAATCAAGAAAATACAAATAATTTATTAAGGAAGCAGAAGGACTATAAGAATTGAGAAACCTGAACTGACTAAATTAATTGGGAAATAATCTTCCAAGTTCCCTTTTCTATTCCCAGTTTCTGAAGTTATTTAAGCTGTGTGTTTTTCTGCCATTCTATTTTGAAGGTGACTGCATTACAGTAGCTGTTTGAATAATATATTGCTTCCTTCATATATATTTAAATTCATTGATCAATCCTCTTATATGGCCATATACTAGACTCAATAGAACTATCCATATGTGTGTGTATGTCTGTCTGTCCATCTATCTATCTATCTATCTATCTATCTAGAATAAGAAGTACAATAGAAATACCTAGTTAAATATCTACTAATTTTCAAGCATTCAGAATTTCACTCATAGCTCCTGTTGTTAATATCTTTTCCTTTTCCACCTCCTATAAACTTTTTTTTTTGGTCATATCTCTTGCTGTCATAATGACATTTCCTAAAACCACTTATGAATAGAAAGCATGGAGAGATAACGCAAAAAATTAAAAATAAGAGAAAAAATAACAACAGAAATACTAAAGCTTTAAATATTTTTAAGAAAGACAACTCTGCAATTGAGTGAAGAGAATAGAGGAACAAAAAGTTTACTAATGAACTTTAAACTCTCTCTGGGGATTAAAAAAAAAAAAAGTCATAATAATAACAAATGAGCAGTTAAAGGATATTAAACATGGCTCAAGGAGCTTAGCCATGAAAGATAAAAGCAACAGTTACTCAAGTTGCCTGAGATAACTTCTTGCATGTAGTAACAGCATCACTCTCTCTAACCTCTTAGTCTTGAGACCTGGAACATGCTGATAAGGTTCAAAACTGAGCTTTTCTCAGGCTTAGGTTTTCTCCCAGCCTCTATCATTTCCCCAGCTCTGACCCCCCCTCCCATTTCCTGTCATTTGCAGCTGTTTTGAAGAATTTTGTTACGAGCTCTTCAGTAGGGAGACAAACATGTGGTAGTTTGGATATTTAAATTCCTCCCAGCTCTATCAGGGCATCCCGTCAAAAAAAGAAAGGACGAAATAATAATAATAATAATAATAAAAAGTTAAAACTTGACACTGTGAGCCATTGTCAACTTTCACTTGATTCATCTGCCTTTTGTTGTTTTTTCCTTCCCTTATTTTATTTCCACAGAGTGCAGACTGCTTATACTGAAGAATATAGTCATGGTTTGACTGATATCCCTCAGCATCTCTCCAGCTCCTCACGCATACATACATAGAGATTGGCACTTTTTATTTCTTCTTGCCTTAATAATAAAGTAAAAATAGTAATAATAATGACATAAAAACATAGAGTGAAGCACATAATGTTAGTTTTTGGTGGATGGTATCCTCCATGTGATCATCCAGAGACCTTACTAACTTATTTCAATTAACATGTCAAGCATAAATTTGAAATATTGCCAAGGTAGAGACAGGGAAAATGCAAACCCAAAGTTTTTGTTCTTAGGTGGGATTAGATTGAGACGATAATGGAGCTGCCAAAGTAATCTGAATGCTGTAGTCAGAAGAGGTGATGCCCTTCCTGGCTGACTGATTTTCTATTGGTAGCCTGTCATAATTTATAAAACATAATCCATAGAACTATGAGAACAAAAGAAAGTTTGGAAGGGCCAGTATAGATAAGAGAACACAGGAAGACCTTTGCTAAGTATAAATTCTGTCATGGGGTCGTTCAACACCACTGGGTTTTGGATCTCTCAAATTCTTCCATAACTTAACCTAGCCTGATCTATTTGGAGCAGAAACAGGGGACAAATGAGGTTGTACTCACAACAATGGTTTAGGATTGTTAGTTATATCTGGGAATTCTACATCTTCTGCAAAGCCATAGAACAACTATAATTATTTTCTGCAAAAATGAGAAAGAACATTTCAGATTTTTGTGGGCTTTTTCCCATTTCTCACATGCCCATTAGCACCATTCTGTTCTGGGGATTTTACAGTTTTAAGGGGAAGTAGATAGATGGAATGAGGTGCTCTCTCCTTTTCTTTTTAAATACACATATCATAGAACATAAAACAATTACTATGAGAGAAGACCTTCCTTTTAGAAACTTTCGCTCATGTTAGTGTTTTTAAACGGGTAGCAAAATATTGTAGGAAAAAACCTGTGCAAACACAAATAGGTTGTTGCTTAGATCCACTGCAAATTTTCTCCAATGTTAGAGAAATTTTTGTGGTGTCAGCTGAAATCAGTGAGGTTGAAAGAACAATTTCCCTTGTTCTCAGTTACAGTATCAATTACCTGGCCAACTTGAATTGCTCATCCTGTTCTTATCTGACTCATATTTTCTGTTGATACACATACTTGTTTTTTATCTGGATGGCAGGAAAACATGTTCCCTTTTAAATAAAAAATAATAATTTATACGACTGGTGCATTTCTTTGCGGGATAAATCAGCTTGTAGGAGGAGAGGAAGGGAGGTTTTTGTTATTATCTTCTGCCTCTGCTAATTTTATACATTCCAGAACTCCTGCTCTGCAATAAGAAAGTAACACATTGAAAAAAATCTGTAAAACTTGTGTTCCTTGGATTTTCTATGGTATTAAATTTATGTCTGATTGTCTATGGTCAAATTCATAATATTTAAGTCAGTAAAATTTTGAAAGATTAGATAATTTACAATGGGTCTTAGGGTCAGAACTACATTAAAATTATAACTTACAGTTTAGTAGTAAGAATCTACATGGGAAAAATTGTTGACCTAAGGACTTTGTATTTCAGAAAATCTAACCTAATTTTATTTGTACTTAAATAAATGAAGATATCTACTGATTTTTAAAAATATGCCATAAATAATTTTTGATCTGGACGTTCAACTGCTAGTAATGAATATATGCATATTACACACCTGTCAGAGAAATCGTCATCTAGCCCCTGTTAAATTTAAAATAAAATATTGGCATTCTATACCTCAGTCTGATAATAATAGACTCTGGCGTCTTAGACAAATCCCTTCATTATTTGTACTTTGTTTCCACAGCAAACTTTTGCTTTTGGTCTCTAATTAGAGAGGATTTCTGGGGCCAGGGATGGCCAATTACTTCCTTTGTACAGGACCTAGCAAAAAAAAGCTATAGGAAAGAATGAAGTGAGGCTGGATATACTCTTGGAAAGAACCTCAGTTCTAAGCATATGTACCTTTTGGCCTTTCTTAGCCATGCATACATTAGGTATATGTTTTATCTTGATTGTTGTCAAATGTTTCCAAGAAAGCTATTTTTGCTTTTTCAGTTTTATTCTGCACCATGATTTACAGAAAAGTAAATAAAACTCTTTTATGGCTTTTCAATGCTGCTAGACAGTGAGAAGGTAGGTGATTGCTTTCTAGATGTTTTATCTGGGTATTGAAAAATTCCACCTGGACACTGAAGGAATCATCTAAGGAACAGGAACAGTATAAAAAAGGCTCATGTTGTTTGGAATCATGTAGGAACCAAATCAGTATAGGTCTACTTAAGGTTAGTCCTTCAACCATCAACTTTCAACTGGACATCTGCAACCTGGAGGAATTCTACAATGTCTGTGTGACCATATGGAAATTGCTAATAGGACTATTTCGGTCGTGGAAAACGTGTCAAATATTCACTAAAGTCATCTTGAATCTACTGTACCAAATAAAATACAAACTAAACTTTCCTTTTGTATTCCTCAGCTTTTCTTGGAAATTCAAGCTTACAGAGACATATCAGGAAGTAACATTCAAAATAACAGTAGTAAAAGTAACCCAAGTAATTTACAGAAGGTGTACATCTTAAATATATGTTTGGAAGAGAGGTAAAAGCTAGGCCAAGGACTTGCTTCCATGATGAAGAGCTTGAAGGAAGCCATTAATCTTCTACTGTGTTGTAGAAGAAAAATGTAAGAGTGAATATAATTTTTTCAAAACTGTCATTCTAATTTGAATTTTAGTTTTTTACTTCTCAATGTTTTTCCTTTTTTTTTTCCAAAGAAAGTGACAAATTGGATGCTATGCTCCTTTCTTTGGGATTTTAGAAATATTTGCGCAATAAGAACTGTGGACTCATTGCGCTTCCAAGTCACATTTGGTTCTTCTTTGCATACAAATACACATAGGAGATAAACTGCCATCCATTTTCTTTGTGTTTTCCATTTACTTCAACCAAAATGAGAACCAAAGGCTTCATAATGCTCTACTTTTTGGCTTTACCACAACTTTGTCTAAGGATGAGTAAAAAGAGCAGAGAGGCTGGTGACACCAGAACACCAGCCAATTCAGTGATAATGTTCTCTTTTCACATTAATGTCTTTCCCATGCTGTCAAGGTAAGACTTCACCAGAAGACTTTTACTCAATCATTTATCTTTTCTATGCAGCAAGACATTTGAGTGACAGCATTATTTAGACATGTGACAAGATGGCATGTGGTATTACCAGTGTCTTGCTAACACAGAAGTAGTCCATGATATCTTGAAATTTCTTCCACAAGGCTGTGCACTGTACTAAGAGAAGATGAAAAAAAAAATCAAAAAAGAAAACAGAAAACAGAAAGCTTAATTTGGCTCCAGAAAGACAAGATTTTAAGCAGAGAAAAATGTTCCTTAAATTCACAGGAAAAAAATATAAAAGCACTCACTCTCAATAAATCTGCAGCCAAAGTTATATTTGAGATAGTAGAAAAAGCCTCATGTATACATTTAACTTGCAGTATAAACTAATCTATATCTTCATTCAGTTACCTATGTAGCAAGTAGGAATGCATGTATGACCATGCATACATTTATTGCCTCTTTATTTCTATCCTCCTTCTTTTTAGAGTAAGATGGGCATTACAGAAATTTGCTCTATGAAATATTAAAAATAGTAGAAATAGGCACTACAAGCTATTTTCTTGGTCTTCTCAATATTTGCAAATTGTCTTTGTAGTATCTTCTTCATGATATTTAACTTAACCTGTTACTCAATACTTGGCTTTCAAGCGTCACCTCTGTACTGATTAAAGGTGCCTATTTCAGCACACATTTTATTTTATGAAAAATCTTCTCATCTGAAATTTTTCCTCTTTGCATTTTAAGTTTTTCAGTGATTATTTGATAAATGCTTTTGTCCTTTTTTAAAATTTTCTAAAAATCCTTCTGTATGATGATGTCTTCTTGCTGAATGTGCCATGTCGGGTGTATCTGGAAAACAAAGAAAAAAACAAAGCAAATCTGAGTCACAAGATATTTTCCCTTTATAACTTTTGATCAGCAGATTTCATAAGTTCCCTCTGTTTATCTTAAGACCTTAAAAATAACATGTGCTTTTCATTTGCAATAACATGCAGTAGTAAGAGTTCTCATTTCTACAATGAAAAGGCAAAAATAAAAAGCATTCAAAACTGGGATGCTGAAAATTCAAATCATTGTAGGAGGTTTGCTGAAACACAGAGGGGAAAAGATGGAACAGAGGATTTAGAATTGGATCCATTGATTAGGCACAGGGCAAATAGGATTCTGCTGCTTAAGAAATGTTGACTTGTTAATCTCTCTTGCTATCAGAATGCTGAGGAGGCTGAGGAAAGGCCAGGTGTGCTTTAATTCCCAGGCTCCTCAGGGAAAAGCTCTCAATGTGTTTATTAAGCTGTGTGGGTAACAGCATTTAATAAACTGTTTTGAAACATTAAAGATGTTTGCTTATCTGAGACTGAAAGGGGGAGAGACAAGTAGTCTCTGCTCTCATTTTGAAGACTTTATGGAAGGAAATTACTTGTGACAGGGGCTGGCACTCTGCCAAAATGTGCCACTGCTCACCAAATCCAGATAGGGGTGTATAGGCTGTGGTTACTATGCTCTCACAGTCCTGTAATGTTGTTGCAAAAGTTAGGAACAAATTTCATTTCACGGGGAGCACAGGAAGGGGTAAGCTGACTGTGTCTTATTACTCCAAATACGCCCCTTTCACTTTGCAGCCTTTGTTTTCTGTGCCAGGACTTGTAATGAGATGCTTTTTGGTTTTCTTGTGCACTGTTCATATGATGTGAGCACTGGCTAGCTAATAGTTGGAATCAGCAGCTGAGGCACCCATTTATTTCTTAAAAAATAACAAACAAACTAGCTGACACTATCTGGACTGATTTTAAACTAGTGACATAAAGAAAGTTACCTGTCCTACAGTGATGTTTCCAAATGATTCAGGATAAGGAAAGTTGAAAATTTGTCAGATGTTGTGCAGTAAGTAAACAGTAACATAACACTTCATTTGTGAAGATGACATTAATATGAGGATTCAGTATTTGAGCTCAGCTTTACTCTTGCATATGAACTAATTTGGCCACTGGGATAAGTTGCCACAGGTGCACTGAGAACAGTGGAGGTTTAGAAGTCAGTGAATCCACTTCTTTTCTTTGGTGACTTTGGTTTTTGGTCACGTGTTTTCTAAAACTAATAACATATGGCAGACTAATCATGTTAATGGCAACAGTTTTGGCAGAGTTCTTGTGCATACAATTGTCTAATTAGTCACTCAGCTGCAAGTGGACATGCGAACACCACAGGCACATCAAAATCAGCTAAGTTGTGCAGATCTGCATGCCCTAGTATTTGCATTACAGTTCTCTTAATGTCCATCTACCCAAATCCCCAAGATTGGAGGTTCAGTAAAAGAGGGAAGCTCATTTGCACAACTGAAGGTATTTGCTTTGCTCAGAGAAACAACTCTTTTGTTTGTTCCTTGAGCTCTACAGAAAAGACTTCTATGCAGTTTAAGATAGTTTCAGGAAGAGAACCAGATTTTTTTTTAATTACTTCTTCATTTCACACATTTTATCAGACTATCTGATTTAAGCAAAATGAAATCCTACATCCTTCACAATTTATTTATTCCTGTTTTGCAAGTGCCATCTCAAATGGATTCAGGACAGCTAGTATTTGACATGAATATGATTTGACAGGTTGAAATAAATACTGAAAAGTTTATAAGCCCAAATAGACCATATGTTATGTTTCACATACCCAGCCCTCATAAGTGAGTGTGCAATGGGCAAGTATTAATTTTGTCCCGGCTCTGGTGAGGACAGGTGCAGGTAAATGCATAAAGTTCCTTATCTGTATTTTTTCTGAAAATGTAAAAATATCTTGTTCATAATTTAGAAAAAATTTTTATAAGCAATAGAAGGAATAATAATAATTCACTAGTGCTTTTATAGTCATTTCACTATGACACAAAAATTTGCCATCACATTTAATTAATACACAGATTATAACTCCTTATTCTTTTTGTCCTTGCAGTAAATACATACTTGTGTAGATTTCTTTCAAAGTTGATTTTTCTAATTGAACTCTGTAAGAAAGACATTCTCAGAAATCCATTAAAGCCTCAGGCTACACTCCACATGTTTGATCATACTGGATACTTCTAAATTGAAGATTATTCCCTTTTGACAAGAGAAATACAGCCCCTGACAATAAATAATTTCCACTTCCTTGAAGTGTCTTCTTGATGTCTGAGTATATATGAAAAATTTTATCATCATCTGTCTTGTATTATTTTTAATTGTGACATATGACTTTCTCATATGAGATCTATCTATGTTATCCACCTTCAGCTATTTAGAAGTGAAGTGCTTTGTGTAAACTAATAGACTAAAATGGGAATTCTCATGTGCAGATTCATTCTAGATAATACAGACAACAGCTGCAGTGGACTAAATATTTTTTAGATTATGTATTGCCAGAGTGCCTATAGTTCTATGCTTAATAATTTAAATCCAGTGGAACTAGTAGGAAGGAGTTCCTACTAGGTCTGGTGGATCAACCCTGGTAGGCAGCTAGCCCCAAAATAGCATCTCATTCAATCTCTCCCAGTTGAAAGGAAGAGAATATCAGAAGGGTAAAAGTGAGGAAACTCATAGATTAAGGTAAAGAAAATAACCAAAAGCTGCACTCACAAGCAGAGCAAAATACGGACATTGGCAGGTAGTGTTCAGCCATCCCCAAGAAAACAGGGTTCTGTCATGCATAATGATTACTTGAGAAGACAAGTACCTGCACCAGTAAGTTTTCTTCAACATACTTCAGAAATTTCCTGGACCCGTTTGTGTCTGGTGTATAATATTTCCAGCTGATATTTTGGAAGTTAAAATCATCCATAAGGATGATGACATCCATAAGGACAAATCATCAAGAGATATCTTTTAATTCCTTATAGAATAATACTGTCCATTTTAGTCTGAAGAATGATGGATGGTTAAATTTTCCGAAACTCAGACGTTTTTTAGTCTAAATGGTTTAATACCTAGCAAAACAAAATATGCTATTTAATCTAGATCTATTAAGAAAAATAATTTTGACACTGTCAAGAGGAATGTTTCAGATTTTGTCAAAAAATAGCTTTTGAATTTTGAATACTTAAACCCAACACAAAACTTTGCATAAGATTGAGGTACTTGTACAAAACAAAAAGCATTTGTTGAAAAGAATTTTTTTTCCTTAAAAAATATATTGGTCTACTTCATTTAACTTTGGATTAATACATCCATTCACAATACACTCTATAGATATATTTGTGACATTACAATGCAAATGTAGATCCTCCAATTTCTAACATATTTCCTTTAACTACAGCTAGATTTTGTGGTTCAGGCAGTTTGTGTTCAGGCACCTTGTTGCCTAGATCCATAAATAATTCAAATTATTCAGGCTATATATGCAAATTTCCCTCAAGTCATGAAGTTTTTCAGCTAGGTAAACCTAGTGAAGGGAAACATGGTAGGTTCCAATATGGGAAAACTTTTACAGATCCCACACCAGTTGAGAAGTCCCCACAATGTCACCGTTTTGCCTTATTTTTCTCTCTCCTCTGTTTCTAAGAGAAATAAGTATGGATGGAAGAAAGAAACAGTGCTGCAGATTGTGTATTCCCCCTTATTAATAGTAAAACAGAAGGGATTCTCAGTTGATTAGTAATGGTTTGATTGATCTATTTGCAAGGATCATGTGTCACAAAATTGGGTGGGTTTTTTTCAGCATTACTTATTTTAATATTTTCCACAATTTGCTTTGCATGAAAGTGCCACTTTGTGTGGCAGCACAGGTTGTACACAATAAATTAGAGGACTTGGAAGACCTGTTTGAAAGAGCTCTTATTTTATTTTAACTTTTATGTTTATATCATGGTAAAATGAACTTATTGGTCTTTGCTCTATTTTTATTTTCCCACATAAACCACTGAAACACTTTTCTTGAAGAGGTTAACAAGGTAGTAATGAAGCCAAAAATAAACACTATACAGAAATGAAAATAGAGAGCAAAGTAAACCCCAAATTGGCACTACCAAAAATATTGTCTGCATAAAATAAATTTAAGATACAAACTCATTAACTAGACTGGCAGTTTTGAGTTACTTGTATTTACCTATAGAGCCAATCCACTCTGGCTGTACATAATGGCCATTCTTCACCTACTCCTACTGATGCTCTCTGACTCAGACAATTCACAGTGAACTGCTCCTTCCTGGCTTCTGTTGGTCTATTAGTCAAAGGTCCCTTTGTGGTGTTATAATCACATACAGAAAATTTCTCTCACAGAAGCTACATCTATCATTTGTTAGTAAATTGCTTCTTTTCATAGCAAGCCCTACAGAAAAAATTACCCTCCAGAAAAATATCTGCAGGAACATCTAGTATACTGAAACAGTGTTACTTGCACCTTGCCACCCCCTTCCCCTGAAGCCTTCCTCAACAGCATATTAAAGGTCACACACTATACTATTAAATACTTGTGAAACAACTCTCATCAGTAACTGTTTTATAGCTGCCTCTTATCTTATTTTTTTTGTTTGGTTGGTTTTGTTTTGGTTTTTGTTTGTTTGTTTGTTTGTTTGTTTGTTTTTGGTTTGGTTTGGTTTGGATTTTGGTTTGGGTTGGGTTGGGTTTTGTTGGGTTTTTTTGGTAAAGAAATGAATGCAGTTTTTCACTGCTAGAACTGTGTTACACTATAAGTGACTAGTCTATCTGATTCATATAATATAGAAAAATGGGAATTTACATATTTTTTCTTGGTCTTGTTTTAGAATTATAAAGCTGAATAACACAAAACTCCACGGTTGATCTTTTATTGGCAAAGATGTTAGTGAAGATCTGTAGCAATACCATTCATGTCAGCAGTTAAAGAGTGTTCAAGTTCCTCAAAAGTCTTTTTCCACCTGGAAGAGGAATGTTCTATTGTAAGAAAACATTGCCCTTCAGCCTTAAATTTTCCAGGGAATCACAGGTATTCTTTCTGACATGTTCCAATATTTATAAGAATGTGATATATTCTGTTTTACTACCACATCAATGTCTCCATCATTTGTGCAATAGTCTTTTGTACAGATAAATGTACATATACCTCTTATCTATTACTGTTAGAGGTGAATACTGTCGTCTTTGAAGAAGTTCTTTCTTTGAATATTGGAAACACAAGTTCTCATCTTTTAGACTCTTTCTCCCTCTTCCTCTGACCACTTGACATTTTAATGGCAATTGTGTTGGTTTGTCTGGCATAGAGTTAATTTTCTTCATAGTAACTAGTACGGGCTGTAGTTTGGATTTGTCTTGAAAACAGTGTTGATAACACAGCAATATTTTAGTTACTGCTGAGCAGCATTTTCAGTGTCAAGGCCTTTTCTGTTTCTCACAGCAGTGGGAAGTCTGGGAAGGGACATAGCCAGAAAACTGACAACTTACCCCAAGGGAAGTTCCATGATGTATGTCATCTCAGCATATAAAGCTGGGGAAAGAAGAGGGAGGGGGAAAATGTTCAGAATGATGGTGTTTGTCTTCCCAAATCACCATTACATGTGATGAAGCCCTGCTTTGCTAAGAATGGCTAAACACACACCTGACCACTGGAAGTGGTGAAGGAATTCCTTGTTTTGCTTTGCTTGCACACGTGGCTTTTGCTTTACGTATTAAATAGACTTTATCTCAACCTATGAGTTTTCCAGCTTTTACTTTCCCAATTCTTTCCTCCATCCCACTGAGGTGATGAGTGAGCCAGCAGCTCTGGTGCTTAGTTGACAACTGGGATTAAGCAGAGACATTTACCTTGTGTTACGTCACTTTTGTACCGCAGACTAACCTATAGCCTTTATGATCATTGTGTTTTAAAGTCGTACTGTGGTTTCTTTTGCGGTTTTGGTTTTGGTTTGTTGTTTTTTTTTTTACTACATATGTGTCACTAAACCACATTCTTCAGCTATTTCAGTAAAAGTGCATGCTCTTTTCTAGCCTTTTAAAAATTAACTAGGATTTTCTCACCAAGCCTGTTTCTGTTTGGATTTTATTATCTTCTTCCAAGGGTTTTTCTCCAATATTAGAATTTTTTTTCCATGGGAATTTTTCCATTCACAGCTATATTCAAATTACATCTAATGAAATATCCTTCTCAATTTAAATGTTGATAGAACACGAGAAGAACTACCTCGACTTTCCATTATGGAGACAGTTAATGTCATTAAACTGAGTTCTCCACATTCCTCTTTTAAACACTCCATCATTTTTAGCTGAGAATTTTCTGAGTGCCTATGGAGCTTTATGTGGAAAACCAAACACACAACAAAAAATGTTGATTAATTAGATAAAACAAAGGTTTCACTGATCAGATTTCCAGTTTTTGTTTCTTTCAACTTCACAAGCAGCTTTATTTTAACAATAGGTGTCTGTTGTTGACATTATCTACACTGATGACCTTTTCACTATGGTTGCTCTCATTTACTTTTTGTAGTATTTATGGAAAGGGTGACTACTAACACTTGTGTGCTCTAGGTACAGTACAGACAGAGAGAAAAGCAGTTTTTCTTTTAAATGTTTTTGAATTGACAGCTTTCTGTTCTAGAGATTTTTGAGTCCTATACCTCAGAAATTGTTCTGGATTATAAATCGATTTTTTATTTTTAATTAATGCTTCCTTGTATGCGTGAGGCAAACAACTCACCCTGGCTAAGTGGACACTTACCTAATTTCTAAGACACTGATGAGCTTTTGTTCATAAGTATTTATAAAGACAGTTGGACTACTTAGAAGTCAAGACTTTTTAGACCTGCAAACTATTATTACGCCATTCACATAGAATCTTGTATCTGCTTCTAAGAGGATGTAACCACCTGTCATGAAATTTCCAAGGCTGAAAGACCTTATGATGAGTGAAAAATTTTCCTATTTCTTCACTGCACAGCTGTTCAAATCCCTAATGACCTTTCTTTCTCCCAGTCTGTCTTAATCCAGTTTTCACCTGAATTTTCCAATCCCAAGAAAATGAGGCCAGGTGGCAAATAGATTGACAAAAGATACTTTGAGTTCTGTTATGTAATTAGAGATGTTTTTAATGTTTTAAAATATTATTTACAATAACATAGAACACAATTTAGAAGTGTTTGTTTCTTTCAACTTCTGAAGCTAATCAAGGCTTCTTTCAGAAAGTTACATGACTTGAATCTTCTAAAATACCAACACAAATTTGAAACTGAATGTGGGTTTTTGTATGCAGAAAAAAGCTAGGTTATTAAAAGGTCATAATGACTCTAATTCATACACAGGGTGCTAAACATATTGACAGATATATGTTTGGAATTATTTTTATACTATCCATCTTTTTGGTAAATCTTTTGAAAATCTCTTTCATGTTTTTACTTTTTTTTTCTTTATCAGTTGTGATCATTTAGCTGATAGGAAAAAAGCTGATGAATGAAAGCTTGGCAGTTCTCACTAATTTTCTCTTTTCTATGCCTCAATGAAATGACTAGAGGGACTCACAGTCATGTATTTAATTTTTTAACATTGCCAAGTATGTAAGGAATTAAGCTAAAACAACCTTCTTCCAAGCATAAAACAATGATTAAAGTCATTGTCAGTCTATCTACAGGCAGTTAAAAACAGAACATGGACTTAAAAAATAAAAGCTTTAAATCAACCCATGAGGTCATGGGTTGATACATAGGAGTGACTTTTACAGTGGCTGGATATATGCTGAATTTCAATTTCAAACTGTCATAGTACCAGCACTGGCACTCAAGAATGATTAAGAAGTTTCCCAGCTCTGTTTCATCATCATCAATCATCATCAACATCAACATTGTCATCATCATTAATTACAGCTTGAAAGGATCAGCTAATAGATGTTTTACACAACAAAGTGACAGCAGTGTAGAGAGAGGGTGTTTTGTCCACTTTGAAGGAACTCGCAGAAAACACCTCCAACATTTTGCAGATTATTCCACAAGTTTTGCTTTAATTCTGCTTTCCTTAGTTTCATCCCCAACTCTGTTGTATGTCCTATCAATGGGATCTTACATCATATCAATCAGTGCTTCCCTGTCTGCACTGTTCATGCATTACAGATTCCAATAAGTAATTAAGAGAGATCCTTTTTTTTTTTTTTAATTGCAAACATGATCTTAAAAATTTTTGGATTTGGGATTTGAAATTTGAAAAATATTTAACACTTGATAAAAATGAGGAAGAGAAGTTTTAAAAGTCAGTCATAAATACTAAAGAAGCATTGATCAAAACTAAGAAGAGAAATAAGATACAGAGGATGGAAAATATCAACAAGCAATTTTCAATTTATACAGTTGTGAAACAGCGATCACTTTTAAAAAGAAACATCTCTGATTCTTATGCATGAGAACCATGTCAAAAATTCTTTATTTTTCAGAGAACTTTTTGTCTTTTGAAGCACAAACCTCTCAATTTGTGTTTTGTTTTTTTTTACTTGGTTTATTTGTTTGTGTATTTGTTTTTTCCCAGGTTATCCATGAAGGATTTGAGACTTTTTAAATCTTGTGCTATGTCAAGTCCAATCTCAAAAAGAAGGTTATGGCTGTTCTTTATAGAGTGAATCTGCTTAATGAAGCAGTGCTTATATTGTGACTAGCAGAGGTGTCAGTGTTTGGGGTTGAAGCTTCATGTTGAACTTCACATCCCCGAGGAATTCCTTAGCTACTGGGCTACATTGCATGGGCTAGTGGAATAAGAAGATACGTCAACAAAGTAATCCCTTAACAAGAACATAAAGAATTTGAAAGTTTGAATCTGTAAAATACAAAAATAAAACAATTATGTCAATTAATAGTATCTATTAATACTATAATTAGAAAATCAATTATCTGTTTATGAACTACATAAGTAAACTCATGTCTAATGGAATCTTCAAAGCCAAAGAGGTTAGAGGACAAAGGGGTTTTTATCTCCTATAAGTCATAAGAAAGCTGGAAAGGAGCATGATTATTTTCCACATGACTAAATAAAGAAAGCCTTGAGCCATTAAGGCTGTTCAGATTCATAATATTTTCATTAACAGTGGGGAATTTGCTTCATTTGATTTCTCAAAAAGTGTGGTTTAAGATCACTTCTTTCATGCACATATCACATGCTGACTTCAAAGGGAAAGGAACAAAGACACCCAGACATGTAGCACTCTTTAAATTTTGTTCATTTCTATTTTCTTCTCCTCTGGACACAGATAATTTTATACATAGTTATTTTTACTCATATGTTTGTTGTTATCTGGTAGTCCATTATTTATCTATTATATAACTTAGAGAGGTCAGTATCAAATGTATCATTTTAAATTTACAGATATTAAAGGCTGAAAACAGTTTTACACATCCATATTTTTGTGTGTTATGAGCTTTTCAGGCCTTTGGGCCATTCTGAAATGATAGAAAAGCCTTAAATAGCCATTTCCAGTGAGGTTTCTCAGAGAATGAGTCCCTGAGACAAGCAAATGTCCAGAGTTCAAGAGATTAATTAGCACTGATGACTTAGAGGTGGATCAGACAGTAAGTACTATACAGGAGTTAATTACACACAGCCGGGCTTAGGTGAGCTCATCAGCTTCAAGGAGATGGGAGTTCCCCTTGAAAGCCACTGAACTGTAGTGACTATAAGCTAATAGACCTATTTTAGGGAAGTTCAACAGCTGAGTCTAGTTATGCCCAGGCCTCCAAAAGCAGATTCCTTAAGAACTAAAATGAACAAAAGTCTGCTGAGGAGCCAAAATGAGCGATAAGGAAGAGAACTACATGAAAACAAAATGACTCCTTTGTTTCCTGCTGCTTGTTGTTTACAGATTAAAAAGCTTCATAATGGGATGGTGGCCAGAAACCAGTGGTTTGAGTTGTTTTGGTTGAATTAGAAAACAAGAAAATATCTTCCAAAGTGCTGAACCTGCAGAGGGATTTAGAATTTCTTCTGTACTTATATTTAGATGCATGTTTAGGCTAGTCTCTAAAAGGACATTATCACAAATCTAAATTGGACACAAGAATATATTTAGGCCTGTAGAATTCCAAAACATTTGGATAGCTGCATGCAAATAAAATCACATAGATGTCCAAGCAAGACCAAAGAAAATGTAAACCAGTAAATTAGGGTGCAGAGGTGTACAGTGGAAATATTATGATGCCTCTCATCCAGAGAAGCTGCTGAATAAGATATCTAGAGTAGTTTAAAAGGAAGAATATGCTGATATCAAGAATCTTTTCAAGGTATATTTAATTATAAAGCAACTGTCTACTAGAAACTTATGAGATCTCAGTTTGATTAAATAGTATTTTGCCAACATGATCCTATTTTCAAACCAGGACATCTTCTCATATTTTTCCCCTTTCCACACTTTCAATAGGTAGGTGTAAGTTGTTTATTATTACTGTTGTTGTTGTTACTATTATTATCATCATCATTATTGTTATTGAAATGTTTCTTTATAGACAGTGGCTCTGTCTGGGCCTGTTTGTCTGTTAATGGTAGTAAACTCTTTTCAGTAACAGTTTTTTAAATAGTTGATACATTGCTCTAATTAAATGCACAACACTGAGAGCTTCACAGAATAAAGAAAAAAAGATTTTTCAGAGGACAGTAAGTACTTAGTCAACTTACACATATGCCTTTCAAGCAGTGCTTAGGCAACTACTTAATTCCTCTAGAAGAATTGTATTGGAATAAGATTTTTCCATTCAGCAACTTCTATCAATAGTTGACCAACATTATTACATCACCAGTTTCAAGGATGATTTTCAACCAAATGTATATAGCTGAGACTATATGTAAATACAGATATTTGAGAATGTAATATATATATATATTCAGGGCAATCAGAGTAACAGTTTGAGCTATTCTAGTTGTATAAGGAGTAAAAAAGTGATAAGAATTACAGGCTTTGTTTTGGGTTTTTTTTGTGAGTTTTCCATTTTTACTGTGTGTGGTTTTTTTTTTCTAAATCACATCACCAGCCTGCTAATCTGAGCTCTTGTGGATTTTAGAGCATTCAGCCTACCAGCGAATGACAGACAGGGTGTTACAGAGTAATTTCAATCAAGCTTGATTAAAGGCCTTAGTGAAGGTGTGCTTTAATGTTGGCATACTTTACTGAAGACATTTTAAAAATTGGGAAGACTGGCAAGACGCTGGAACAAATCCATTTTCTCTTACAGAAATGTCTGTTTGCTTGATTGAGGTAAGATGTACCTTACTAATGTTCATTGATTAAATTATGGTTGTGATCTTCACATTTTGAGTTAGCTCACTGCTCCCAGAGGTACAGGCTCAGCAAGGGGAAGGAGCTGTCATGACTAACACACCTTACTTTTCGCAGAAGATGGAATAAAAAAGACTGGTAATTGGCAGTTTGTCTTGACATACTTTAGGCAATTACACAAGCATTGAATTGTCATTCAAAATAACAATATTTGTTAAATTAAGAGGTCTATAGTTTTAAAGATGGTCAATTTCTATGAAAATCATTGTCAGAACCTGAAATAGAAAAGCTTTATGTGTTGCCAGATCTTTCTTTATTTTTTTCTCTCAGTTAAATCCATGACATTAGGTTGCATTTATCTAACTCCCTTCCTTTATTTCTTTTCATTTCATCTTACTCCAAATTTAGCAATTACCTGAAAACAACCATGAGCACTTTGCTTACAGAGCTGGATTTACCAGAGAGGCTCCTAAGGTTTTCCATCTTCTTGCCCTCTAGATCCCATTAAAGAGGAGCTGCAGAGCATATGTCCCTCAAACCTCAAAATGTATCTGGAGCTGCATCCACCCTCATATTTCAAGGCTGTTGTGAATTTTATCATAAGAAATCAGGTAAATAGAGTCTGAGATTCTTGTCTTTTGGAAAAGTTTTAGATCTCTCTGATAATTTACATTTACGGTGGGGAAGAAAATAGAGGAAAGGAAAGCCAAAACATGAGAAGTCTAAGCAGCTCTATGGGGGCGGGAAGGTGTGTGGGGTGAGTGGGGGGTGGGGGCTGGGGGCTGGGGAAGACGGGAAAGGGAAGGAGTATGAGGGGGGTGAATCCTTTGCTGACCCCATGGGCAATTAGCTTACAATAGTTAGTCATGCGACTTCATTAGTTTCTCTCTGCTAGAAAATGTTGCTGCCTTCTCAACAGGCCCACACACCATGTGCTCTAATTAGCTAATTACTGCTATGTTTCTATCTTATCCTATTCCACAAATGATATGAGAAAGTAGATAATGCCACAAATCTCCAAACCAACTTTCACAATCAAACGGTCTGTACAAATTCTGCTTTGGGCTTCATACAAGTACAAAAGCCTCTTTACTTTGTATTTGTTGCTATATTATGACCGACAAGTACCTCATTATGCTGAGACATTACAATTAATAAGTTCGACACAGGTGATCAAAAACCTTCTTTTTAGAAACTGAAACTGAAATTCTTACATCTCCATCGCATCAGCGATGGTGAGGAAGGGGTCTCAGCCACTATTTTCTCTCTATTTTCATTTGACAGGATGGAATTTAGACAGTTCTCCAGGATCTGTTTTGAATGCTGTTATGCAAAAATTGGTGAATTTTTATTTGTTTTCATTTTGATTTATTGAAGTCCCAGTTTTATACTGTGGACTGGCACATTGGTTATTTTCAGCTACAGAACAGTTAACGTTTTGGTGATTCTTTTAATGGGACATTTTGACACATTCCAACCAATGTAAAATTCAGTTTTTCATATAATGCATTTATACTCAACCAGTATAGAAAATGCATTGGTTTTGTCACTTAAGTATTCTACCCACATTTCTTTTGTTTCCAGATCTATGTTTTTAATGCTGAAACAGTTCTTCCTCCCCAATTTCAGTAAATTATATATTGACACATTATTCATTTTTGCACTTTGGGAACTACTCTGATTAAGACCTGTTAATGCTAGTGAAGGACAAATCTTAAAAGTTTCAAATCAGATCAATCGTGGTTTTTTGTGTTTACACAAATACCAGCTATTCAAAAATAAAACCAGTTAGGCAATTTCAGAAGTAAAAAGTTTTCTCATGAGATTTTTTTTGGTATTTCTAACTCTGTTCTCAGCCAAAAATGCTGTAAATTCTCACTTTTACTTAACTTTTACTTCCAGTCCCTAGTATATTACACGCCAACATTTTAGATATTCTAAAAAAGGAAGTAGACACATAATTTCTTAAAAATGTGAAAGCTCTCTTCAAAAGGGAAGTAGCTGTTCTAAGTTTGGTGGTTTTGGTTGTAGGTTGGGTTTTTTTCTTTCTGTGGTGAATTTTTTCCAGAAATAATTTTGTTTCCAATTCTGCTTTATTTGTTTTCTATCCTGTTGTCTTTACAATCAGTTTAAGCTACTGAACACATCCTGAACACAGGGATACCTGGTCTTTATTAGAAGCAATTATCTCTATTTTTTAAGCAATATGTAACTATTTATTATGAATAAAAGGTTGGAATTAGGTTAATCCAAAACATAACTCTTAAAATTTGGAATTTTACTTTTCTTCATTCAAACATATTAAAAATACAATTACAGCAAACCAAAATATTTAGATTGACTAACCACATATGAAGAAAAAAGGCAGCCTCTTTTAATCTCATACAGCATGCTTTCAGTGAATATTTTTGCTCTGAAAAACTGAGATTCGTTTGGACGTATAAAGAGTTTTCATCTCCAATCAGAATGTGGTGAAAAGACTTGCATAGCCTGTTTAATTAACTTCTTTCAGCCTTGGCCAAGACTTCAATCATTTGCAGCATCTTAAATTTCACAGGTGTGCTGGTTTGTTTGTTTGTTTTTAACCCAGTATAAAACAGCAACACACACTCTTCCTGACTCACTAACATTCTTCCATCTCATCAGATTACTGTCCTTCTGTGGAGGAAAGGCTGGAGGGCTGACTTTGAGAAGCATAAGGCAGGAAGAAGAAACACTGCCACCTACTGAGGTACCACCCACCAGTCCACCTCCAAACTCAGTGTTCTCAGAGTAATAAGCTGAAGCTCATTGTACTGAGAGCTGCAGCATTGCCATTGCCCCGAAGTGTAATTGCACATATAGTTGTAAAAGGTTCCGAAACTACTGCTATTTGCATTATGAAAATTCATGAACATCAGCGAACTCCTCGCTTTCCTTTCTGTTGGGCTTTTTTTTTGCTGGTTGGGGAGCTCACCTAAATATGTGTGGCATACGTAGTGATAAATTCTCAGTGCTGCTTTCTTTAGAAGATATAGCATACAAGTGTTAGAAATTTTCTTGGCACTTACATCCAAAGACATGTGTCTGACCAATATGTTAGCAGGCATCAGGCCATTTGGCGGATCAACATGAGCAAGCTTAGCCAGGAAAATATGTTCATCAACTATATTTTAAAGGCATAATATTCACCTGGGGAATTAAAAATGTATCTCAGTCAGCAAGAGTTTCCACACCCATGAGAAAGCTAGCAGATAAATAGAGATCTTTGAGGGACATATTACCTCCTCTAGTGCTGGGATTTTCTTACATTTTCAAGAAAAAAATCACAAGTAACATAATTCTGATTGTAGCCTGGTTGTAAATATTTTATTTTTAGTTAGTTTAGGTAAATATTCAACAATGTGGGAAAAAAAATCAGACTAAGAAACTCCAAAAAACCCAAAAAAGCCAAAAATAACCCCCCAAAAAACCCAAAACCAAACAAAAACAAAACCAAAAAAAATTGAACAAAAGTGCGTCTTTTGTAAAGCATGTGATAATGCCTCATTTAGCTCACTTTTTATTTGTTAAAACCAAGCCTTCTAAATAAATGATACGATGTTCACTGACTTTAAAAAGTTTTAGTGGAAGCAAAAGGTAATTATCCCTTCTATATTTGACTTTCCATAGTGGTTTGTTTCATTAAGAACTTTCAGTTGCATATTAGAAACTTATTCTGAGAGTCCATTATTAAGCTGATTTGTTACATACTCTCTCTAACCATTAGAGCTTACTAGAAAGATGAAATTATGTCCTTTGAAAAATCTATTTCTAAAACAAATTGTATCAACAAGAAAGACTCTTAAGACATTGTTATCTTCTGTTAAAGAAATTATGTACTAAACAATTTTGAAATTTCTGCAGCTCTGTGTGCAGAGAATTAGATTCACTCCCAATGAAGGTTAAAGAGAAGACTTCAGGACTTCAACTGCTCTTATGGGCCCCTTAGACCTGTGTTGGTTCAGTGCTAAAATAGGAAATGCAATTTTATCTCCGTGTTCTGTATGAATGATTCTTGTCAAGGCTAACACAATGTACACCTCATTTTAGATAAGCCCTTCCATTTTTTGGAGTCATGTTTTGAGTTCCTTTTTTGAAATATCATATGTACAGTAATTAAAATGATTTTTCATATTTCCATATAAATCTTTGAAAATTGTTTTTGGCTAAAAAATGGAATTGTTTTGTTTGACATTACTGTCTATGGGAAAGCTCTCCACCCTCCTTACGTACTTAGTCTCTTTGGAGCAGGTGTGCTCTTTGTTTTTTTGCCACTCGTTTTTATTTTGTATCTAACTGTTTAATTTCATTAGCCCCTTTTATTGTTTCCAATGTTGCTTTCTTTGTGGGAGTAATGTATTATAAATTGATTGTTCTATGTTTCTATTCACACATTTTTTTATATCTCAACCTTTGAATATCATCTGTTAATTAGATGTGAGTATTTGCTTTTTGTTTGCATCTACTTTTTATATGTTCTCTTCAATTAAGGTTCTAAGTGAGGAATGTCTTTCAGGGCAGATCCAATACTTGTCAAAGGTATTAAATAAATAAATTCATTCAATAAATTAATTAAATAAATGCTTTCTGTGAGAGGCCATAATTGAATATGTCAGGAAAAAACACTTCATATTTATATAATAATTTCAATTTCAACAACATTACTTATAAAATTCTATAATAAAGGCTGAAAGTACTGTGTTAAGTAAATGTTAATATTATTTTTGCTGGTGAAAAATATGAGTATGAAATGTAAAAGACTGAGTTATTAAATAGATTATGTTATCACACCTTTCCTTGTGTAGACAGAGTATTTAGATGTCTGTTTTCCACAAATCTGAAGTTGTTACTTTGGATCATTTGGCATGTATTACCTTAGGAAACTACTTTCTCCCCTACAGACAGACTTTCTAACTTTTATTCTGCAAGTGTTTCACATTGCACATCAAAAAGAGAAAGATCTTTTCATGTAAGTTGTCTATCATTAATATAATATCTGAGTTTAGTAATAACTTCACAGAATTTAAAGTTTGTTCACTATGGTTGATAAGGCTGTGACTTGCTGTTTATACTGTAATTTTTGAGGGGTATTTATATGTTTATATATATATTTGCTTTTGGAATGATTGTGTCATCTTGAATGAATATGAAAAATTCAGTAACTGAGCAGATGTACTGAGAGTTTAGCAGACATACATACATTTTCATAGATGAGGTAAACCATACCCATTTAATTACTGGAATATTGTCCAGAAAAAAAAAAAAAAAAAAAAAAAAAAAAAAGGACAGAGACAAGAACGTTCCCGCCTCCCCTAAAATTAGAAAACTTTTATAATGCTTTTCAATGATTTGAAGAGCTGCAATTACTTATTAAAAAATAAATATCTTTGAATCTGGCAGGGCATGGTTTTGTGGATTACCATTACTGTCACTTGGTGAATTTGGCTAAATCATGTTTAATCATATTATAAAATTGATTGATCCTGGATTAAAATGACAAGGACAGTAGATCACAATAGTGCTCATTTTGCAAGTACCGGCTCTTAGAAGACTAGAAATATGAACTGGTGGTAGCAAGTTAGAAATCTTAGCTCTTCCACACTACGTACAGGGAAAGTCAGCCGCAAAAGCCAGCTGAGCGAATGAGGCTGTGCAGAAGGCATTTGGTGAGGTGAGGCATGCTGTGTTACTTCTGCCTGTCTCTGGACATGCTGTGTAATTCAGGGTTCTTCTAGGGATCACTGAAGGAGCTCTGAGGAAGCTGAGCTTTTTTTACAGAGGAAAGCGATGCCCCATTAAAAGATAATCATTTGGACCAGGGAGGAAGTACAACATGCCAGTTAATTAGCTCTGTTCTCAGTTTACACAGCTGCACTGCTCCAGGTTGAGTATGATGCCGTACTGTACAGGGTAGGCATGCCCTTGGGACTCTGCTCAGAAGATACGTAACACTGATTTCCTCTTTCAAGAGAGCTACCTAAGCAATTCTTCAAAAATCATACAATTATCTCTCCTTTCAAAAACAGCTAGAGAAGGTGAAGTTTGAAAATCCCCATGCTATGCACACATCAATAGTCAGAATAATATTAAAAAGAAAACTGAAAGAATTTTATTTCAGTACCTACCCTATTCATATTAAGACATATTAAATGGAGAAACTCCAACAATAAGAACTAACTATAAGTTCAGACTAATTGTAAATAGCGCTTCCTGGCTTCCCACCGTTGAAATTCTTTGACTTTGTATAAAATATCTCATTTCCATCAGTGCAGGATTTTACCAACAGGCTTCCACTTTCTTCCAAGTGAAAGCCCTAACCGCTCAGGCAGAAGGTAAAATTAGACAGGAGTGGGAGACAACACAGTAATTTTCTTTCCAGGATGTTAAACAAAATAAATCCTTATCAAAAATTTTGTTAACTTTAAACCATGTCACAATGTATACAGCAGTATTCAACTGAATCTGCCCTGAAAATTCTGAAATAAGTTCTTTTGTTACTTACATGAGACACATGAGCCACTTCAAGGTCCTGCTACAGCCAAATCTATATTAAACACTTAAGCCTAATCATCAGAACAAACAAACAAAAAAAGATATAATCAGTTTAAATGCCTGATATTTGCATTGAAGCTCTGCAGATATTTCTATGCAAAATGTAAATATTGGGGAAGTTCCTCAGTTTTCATTGTCTTCATCTATGAAACTATGTCCCTAATGCATGTGATTTCTGAATCACTAGGGTCACACAGCTTGACAAATACTTCCTATAACAATGTCATGATATTAGATGCTTTGAGGAGAGATCTCAGTTTCTCCGTGTACTGGTGCCATCAAACTTTCTCTTGTGGAACACAAGCTAGCCTTTTAGAGAAAAAGAAAGAGGGAGAAGGCTGGGGACATATAAAACATAAATTGTTCATAGAACCAGCCTAGAGTTTGGAAAAAAATAAGGGCTGGAGAAGGGAGAAAACCTATGTGATCTCTCAAAGTCTCTTTCTCTCAATTTTTCTTTGGCACTCATATAAAACTGACTCATTATCATGGAAAGTATGTGCACGAGGATTATAAGGACGTAAGGTTCTCCCTAGTTTCCTGCTGCTGAAGAAGAGACCAGCTGCTTGTTTTTGGCTTGGTTTGCGTTCTCTCTTCCTTGTTTACATTTCCCGGGCCCTTCCTAGTAGGAATACCTAGGTCTCCTCTCCTCTCCAGCAGGTGACAGGACATATTTTATCCTTCCTTGCAATAATTCTAGAACTTTGTTTCTTGTCTGCACACTGATTTCATTAAAACTCTAACTTATTGATTTATCAGCTCAAACTTCCTGTTTCAAAAACAGATTTCTCTGAGATAAAATTTTATTCTCTGAAAATGCTGTATTTACAAAGTACTGGTTTTAGTGTGATTCAGCTGATACTACAATCAGTAGTATCATCTTTTTTAGAATCATCTTTTTTAATGCAATAGACAGAAAAAGTACTCTTTTTAACAGTTAAATACTTGCCAGTCATTTAGGACAGAAATCTTAAATTTGTATTCAACTTTCAGGACAAACTTAACATAACGTGTGATGGTGTTTCAAATAACTTTTTTAATAAAATAGCTACTTGTTCACCTCAAAGATGTGTGTTTCTTGATTCTAAATGAATTTGCCATACGGTCTGTCCAAGGATAAATGCAGTACTAAAGTTCATGTAGTAGAAAAGCTGTTAACTGTATTCAAATAATTTATCTTTGCAGACCCAAGAGAATCAGTTCTCAACATCAAGGAGCCCAAAATAAGCTATGTTATAGGGAGAGTAATTAGACAAGAATGTAGAATTCCCCTGATATAACACATATTGGGATCTTAGCCTCTAAATATAGCAACAGTTTCCTAAATGTCTGGCTAAGGACTAGTGTTGATAGTGTGGTTTTCTTTCCTCATCCCTTTTTCTTGCCAAGTAAACATTCTTATCTATGGCAACATTCAGAATTGAATGATAGTTTCTTATTTTTTACATACAACTACTTTCATTAATTGTAATAGAAGAGAAGGTATTAATACTGGAGCTAATATAAATCAGCATAACTCCATTCCTTCAGTGGTTTTGGTGGCACTTGGGGTGGATTAACCTTCAGTTGTTGCCAGACCCTCACTCAGCTCCTCCATCACTCTCCCATCTCAACGGAACAGGGGGAGAAAAACAAGATGGAAAAGCTTGTGGTTGAGATAAAGGCAGGAATATCATTTAGCAGTGGATGGCATGGGCAAAACAGACTCAATTGGGGAAAAAATTATTAAAATTAAAAGTCTTTAAAATTAAAGTCATTAAAATGGAGTAGGATGGTGAGAAAGAAAGAGAAGGTTAAAAACACCTCCTCCCCCATGCCCTCTTAGTCCCAGGCTTTACTTCACTTTCTCGTTCCTGAGTCTTCTATTGTTTCACTCCAAAATGTCCCAGAGGGATGGGAACAGTGGCTTGGAGTCACTTCGTAATACAGCCTAGTCTCTGATTCTTCTTTGTCCTTACATATTTTTCCTGCTCCAGCATGGATTCTTTCCATGAGGTACAGTCCTTGAAGAAGACTTTTCCTTCATGGACTTCTCTCCATTGGTCACAGTTCCAGCCAGAATGCCTGCTCCCGTGTGGACTCTCCACAGGCTACAAGGGAACAGCCTACATCACTGTGGTCTTCTTTATGGATTACAGGGGAATTTCTGCTTCAGCACTCAGAGCACCTCCTTACCTTCTTTGTTATCTGATCTGGGTGTATACAGGGTTATATTTCTCACTTTTTTTTTTTTTGTTGTTGTTTTTTTGTTTTTTTGTTTTTTTTCCCGCAGCAGCAGTAGGGACGCGGTGACAACGCTGAATCGTGCCCTCTGGGCTGACCCAGCCGCAGCCCTTCCCGGCGAGCTCGCAGGACTGCTGCCATGATCGCAGCACGGAACTTCTCCTGCGTGCCCCGGACCCCCAGATTACCCCAAATTAGGGATCTGCCCCGCAGACTCGGCCGCCTCCGGCCGTTCTGCTCCCTGGCCAGCGCTGCCCCGGAAAAGTGGGAAGCTGGGCCGAGACCTCTGGGACTTACTGACTGGGGACACGCGGGATAGCGGGCCTTCAACCTGCCCCCAGTATTTCCTGCGTGGATTCACAGAGGGGTGCAAACCAGTCCTGTTTTCCCACCCTCGGGCAAACACTCAGAGCTTCCAGAACGGTGCTCCGCGCTCTGGGGACCGGCTCACCGAGATTCCCTCCGTGGAAGGGTAGACATGGGGCAGGGGGAGAGACCAGCCTTCCCCAGATTACACCCGAAGGGGGAAAAAAAATGGGCTTCGAACCGCTTAAACCCTGCATGTCCTGGCCCGTGGAGATGAAAACTCTCAATTTGGCAAAAGGGTGCGGGGGAGCACGGAAGGGCTTTGCAGAGTGATCTGGAGGCCCGGCGGTCCCCCACCACCCACCCCGTCGGGGGCTACTGTGTTCCGTGTCCCCCCTGTCGGGGTGGGCGTGGGTGCTGGTCGCGGGCAGGTGCAGGCAGGGGCTGCGCTCCTGCCTCGGGTATCCGACTCCCGAGGTCTCGGTCCAGCCCGCATCTCAGCTGCCGCTGTTCCCTCCTGGCAGAAACCCCATTTCTCAAACGAAGGAGCCGGACCACCCCCCCTCCCACTCTATACCCATCCTTCATCCCCAAACTTGACATTGCCTTAGATTTCGTTTGGAGGTGTGAAGGGAGAGGGAGGGGAGGGGGCGGGGGTGTTGTCTGCTTGGAAATGCCACCCTTTAGTGTTTGGGGGGGGGGGGAGTGTACGTTCGTTTTTTTTTTGTACTGAGGGGGGTGGGGAAGATCC
>JAWWES010000168.1:44267450-44296491 GCA_035583135.1 Lophotriccus pileatus | reverse complement strand
GGTGTGGTTATTTAAAACTCCTTTAAGGGATAGGGTAAATACAAAACTAGGGCTAGTACTACAGATAAGTAAAGATACTTCTATTGGGTTTTAGGGGTCAGTAAATCTGCCAAGCTGCCTTGTCTGTTTGACTGTTATCAGCCAGCTGCTTCAAGGAGTCGCAGAGACCTAAATTCCGGTCTCTTGTGCTGCAAAACCATCCCTCCGCAGTTCAAACTCAGCTCCCGGTTTTTTCTTATCCCCAACACCCTTGGTCCATCATCCATGTTGCAGACAGAGGTAAAAAAAGAGTTAAACACCTCTGCTTTATCTTTGCCCTTGTTTTTGAGGTGACAATTCTCGTACTGTAATGGGCCAGCCATATTTCTATACTGCCTACTGCCATTAACGGATTTGTAAAAACTCTTCCTATTGTCCCCCACGTTTCTGGCAGCCTCAACTCCAGTTGAACTTTGGCTGCACAGTCTCTGAATTCTTCCTATGTCACTTGACCTTGCTTCCACTGGGAATACTCCTTTCTTTTTTTCCAAGATTCCTGTTCAGCCAACCCATCCTTCTGCCTCACATGCCGGGCTTCTGACATTTGGGAATTGCCTGCTCCTGTGCCCTTAGGAGGTGATATTTGAAAAGCAACCTGCACTGGTGGACCCCAGCACCTCCAAAAACATTTTCCCAGACAATCTTTCTTACTAATTCCCTGACCAGCCTAAATATAACTTTAAATATATTCTGCCTTTTAATATGTCTTAATTGTAGCAGTAAAATTTTTAAAATTAGTTTTCACCTTCTATTTACATCCTGTAAATTGAGAGAAAGAGGAGAAAGCAGAGGTGTTTATAAGTTTTGAAAGGCACGTATCTCTATAAGCTGTGCAGTTTTATCCAAATAACTATAAAAATCTAAGAAAGGTTAGATATTTATTTTTATGGATGCTGCATAGATAAAATCCAAGGTTTTGCAAAAAGTAGAAATAATATATTAGAAGGGGTTAGTAGAACCTGCAAAGATTTGTCAGCATAAGAAAATCAATACTCTTCAGGGAAAAATATATTATAAGTCCGTCCCATTAACACTCACATCTAGAGTGTGTCTGCAAAAGACATGTATTTCAACATACCTTGAACGTTGTCACATATGGATGAATAGCTCTCTTCATCGAGGGTTGATATCACTTTGGACACATGGCATTTCATTTTCTAAACCATGGTATATTAAACACAACATTACTGAGTTGATACTGAAACTTCAGTAATAGTACAGAGAACCATGCTAAAAACAAAAGTGAAATGGACTTATAAGAGACTTTTTTGTGAAGTTTTGGAAAAAGCTTGCAATCAGGAGAATAGTGTTTAAAAAAGAAAATTTTATTTGTGATGTAACTTATTCAAATAGGATTCATGGTATGATGACCTTTAATAAATACATGGATTCCACTTGTTTCTTTATTGCCGTGTTCCTAAATTACTACTCTTTTTTAGCCACCAAGCATTGTAGTAAGTCACACATAGACATATATCTTAACAGGAGTGACCTGGTTAGATTTGGTAATTTATATTTTATGTTACTAACATTCTGGTTGTATCTATCATAGGATATAACATTAGCTTTCTCCTGTTTTGTTTCCATTAAATTTTGCTCAATACAGCAAATATCAAAGCCTAGTGTTTCAGATATAGATGATTGGGATGAAAAATAAAAAAACCACATATATATTACATGACAGTAGCTAGAACTGAAAATGTAAGAGGTTGACCTTTGAATATAATTCCACGCGCACTCACATATACATTCACACACAATCACAGACAAGCTATAAATAAAAATCTCTCAAATTACTGAGAAATAAAAGAGCCTTTCATGGATCACTTGATTGTCCCACACCGTGTTATATAGTATGCAGTAATAGTTGTTTCACATCACAAAGCCATCAGGTGTTTCAAGACAAAACGAAATATAAAAGCCATGTTTGGAGGGGGGAGGAAGGTTGTCAAAGTCTGAATGTACCTATTGAATCTCAGTAATTGCCACTTAGTGTTTGATTTAATGAAAGCCACTGAATAAAGGCAACTATTTCCTTTGTCATGGCTCGTGTTCCCATTTATACATACCCTTCTCTGTCTTCCAAAGTCAAAGCCACAATCCTCCATTTCGGCTGAAGCACCACTTCCTTCCCTTCTCTTGCATTCATCCCCATCTGCATGTCTTTCCCACACACTAAATGGCTGTGCTAAAAATTAGTTTCCAATTATCGTGTCTGAAGATAACAAGCTTGCTTTGACTCAGCCTTAGACACACTGAAAAGACAGAGCCACAAATGCACTCAAATCTGTGTGCCTGCCTGTGTGTTCTAGCAGAAATATTTGGCCTTCACAATAGACATTTTTGTCATCCAAGCTCCTTGCAGACAGACCATGTGGTTATCGCAGAATAAATTGTTTACAAATAGTTTTTTTTTTTTTTCCCACTAATTGAAAAAATTCTGACAAATAATACGAAACTTTCTATGTCAGTCAAAGGATGGGAGGGTGCTGTTTTTATTACACTCAACTCTCTGAATTGTTGAAGTCCTGTTCTAATGACAACATCAGTAAAAAATCATGATGATAAGTAAGCTATTTATTGAGATGTTAATTTATTTTACTGTTAACTGCTACTGAGTCTGTCTTGATTAAGGTTTATTTAGGGACAAGGGGATTTTGTTATTGCTTCAAGGGATAGGATTTTTTAGAATTTAGAATGTTTTTAATTCAGTTAATTTCTATCCTAATCACTGTATTAAATTTAAAAGCAAGTATAAAAAAATAGATTTGGAAACTGGATATGAAACAGGTTTGCTGAAACATTCTGACAAAGATCTTTTAATCTTTCTATTCTCATGAATTAACCTGAAAAATAATGAGATAATTATCTACAATTCCTGTACTGTTGAAAATTCCTGAACTGAATTTAGAATTCAAATTGCAAAGACAGGGTACAAATGAGAACATATGGAGGGAACCAAAATTCTTCATAGTTTTTATTCTTGTTGAGAAATTAAGAAAAATGAGGACAAATTTTGGAAGAGGTGGTGAAATGGTCAAAGTAGTGGAATTTAGCAAATGATATATATGTCTCTGTGTATATATATATATATATATACATATATATATATATACATATATATGTATAAAATTAGGTGTCTAGAACAATGAGGACATGGCAATAGTCTTACTTCACCAGCACATCTGTAACTGTGACTTAAATTCCACCTATGTTTTCCCTTAAGTTCCAGAATGTGATTGAATCCTTTCCTTATAAACGTGATTAGGCTCCCCATGATACCTAAAACTTGCTTATAAGGGAAAAAATTGGCATAGGAATTTCATTATAAAGGCTTTGTCATGAACAGAAGAATTATTCCTAAAAATAAAAAAAAAAAAGATACCTCTCTTTACAAATAAAGTTCTCATGTCCACACGAGGACTGTTCTGCCAATTTACAAATGGAGGCAAGTGTTTGGTCTCCTAAAATATAATTACATATAAAAATGCAGTAATGTTTCAAAGTCAGATAGGTACTTTTGTGAGGGGAACATTTAAGGAAATTCAGACTAGAACCCCCAATGAAATTATTTAGAATAAATAGAAATACTACATAGCAAAAAAAAAAAAAAATCATCAATTTTTGAATGTCTATGAGACATAAATTGTTTTAATCTATAAAATTTATTTTCTATTTTCATGATTGAAACATCTGTACTGTACAGGCATAAAAAAACCTCCTTCTATCTTCATTTCTATCTCTCAAATTCAATTTTGAAAAAATTGATAAAAGTTTTCAGTGAAATAGAAATGGACTTTTATAATTGTTTCTGAGAGCTATTGACTCTTTATAGTCTGCTTCTTCTTTCTCTGTCCAGGTTCCATTTGTTTGAAAACCAGTAGTCTTGCCCTGTCAGTCCATTTATTTAATATCAGAAGAAAAAAATTGATAGAAGAGATAGGTATTTCTAGACTTATTTTAACCACCTGTTTGCTTCTGAACCCTCCATGTAGATTCAGGTAGAGTGCTCTGCCTGTACTGCTGAGCAAACACCATCTGTGTTAGCGAGTGTGCCAAAAGCATCCATGTAGAATGTGTCTGCTGGCAAGTATATCCAGTGCTGCATATCCTGGTAAACTACATCTGCTGCAAAGCTGCCTTTTTCTTTTCTTTTTCTTTTTTTTTTTTTTTAGGCAAAGTGAGGAATGTCCAAGCAAGATCAGATTGCTGAAAAAATCATAGGTATTCAAAAGCAGGAAGTTCTATCTGCTCTTCCTAATTCTATGACATTTTGAAGCCACACTGTCTTTCCAGTCTTCCAAGACATCCAGCACCAAGAAAGTGGCACACACACAGATCAATAATTTATATCTACATTCCATAAAACAGCCATGGGATGAGGTGGGGTCCCAATGCACCTTTCAGACACAAAGCTCTCTACCCAAATGACTAAATATTACTTACCAAGGTGACCTTAATATTGTTTTGAAGTTCATACTGAACAGAATAAAATAGGAAGTAAAATGTTGATTTTCACAACAATACACAGTTTATACCAAGACCACCATTACATGCATGCAATTATGTTTTTATCAGTAGTTATAGTTAAATAAATACAATTAAACTCATCATCTTGCTTTTCATGATTATTCATCCTTATGCCCCTGTTTGTAATTAAATTGGAAGCCAGAGCAAGATGTTATTCTTATAATTTCTAAAATAAATACTGTTGGGATTTTTTTGTCATAATAGAATTTATTTTGGTAATGCCTGTTTAGGAGGGAGAATATCCACATAGGGTGTGGAAGGATGTGAAGTCAAATTCTCCGTCCTGGAACCAATATCAAGATTCACAACTTCTGGGATAGCAAACCTGAATTATTTGTGCAGTTTAGTGTTTTTATTGACCTTTGTTTGGTTGGTTTTTTTTTGTTGTTGTTGTTGTTGTTAGTGTGTGTGAATTATACTTCTGAGCTTCTAGGAAACTTACTTGTCTGTAGATGCAACAAGCACTCTAGTAAAATTTTCATATACTTAGAAAAACAAAGCAAAAAAGGTTTGATTGTTACCTGAAGGTTTTATTCTTTTTCCTTCTTTCTTTTCCGTAATCTAATAACTGCATACTTTTAAAATGGAAAGTCAATGTTAGCAATTTTTGTGAAGGAAAACAGACAACTTTACAGGTTTCTAATTTTAAAAGCAGGAAAATTCTATAGAGTTTTGGTGGAGGATTTTTGTTTGGTTTGGTTTTATTTGTTTATTTTTTTTTCTTTTAACAGAGGTAATTAAGAGAGACATGTTCTCTATGGTATATGACAACCTCATTGAGTGATTGGAAGGCTAATGAAGGTAGGATGGGAGGGAAATCCAGGTGAGCAATTCAGAAGAACAGCTCATTTCACTAGTGGTCTTCTAGAAGTACAGACTATGCTGAGTTGGAAGGGATCCACAAGGATCATAGAGTTAACTCTTAGCCTGGCACAGGACTATCTCCAAGAGTCAGACCATGTGCCTGAGAGTATAATTCAAATGCTTCTTAAACTCTGTCAGGCTTGGTGCTGTGACAACTTCCCTGGGGAGCCTGTTACAGTGCCCAACCACCCTCTGGATGAAGAACCTTTTTCTAATACCCGACCTAAACCACTCCTGATACACCTTTGGTGAGTCATTCCCTGGTATCACACCCATTCCCTTGGGTTCTGTCACTGGTCACCACAGAGAAGAGATCAATGTCTACCCCTCCTCTTCCCCTCACAATGAAATTGTAGACTGCAGTGAGGTCTCCCTTCAGTCTTCTCCATGACGAAAAGACCAAGTGTCCTCAGCCACTCCTCATATGGCTTCCCCTCAAGGCCCTTCACCACCTTCGTTGCCCTCCTTTGGACACCCTCTAATGGCTTAATGTCTTACTTATATTGCAGTGCCCAAATTTGCACACAGTATTCAAGGTGAGGCTGCCCCAGTGTAGAGCAGAGCGGGACAATCCCCTCCCTTGACTCGCTGGCAATGCTTTGCCTGATGCCCCCCAGGACACAGCTGGCCCTCCTGGCTGCCAGGGCACTGCTGAGTCATCTTCAATTTGTCATTGTTCAGGACCCCCAGGTCCCTTTCCATGGCACTGCTTTCCAGCATCTCATTCCCCTGTCTATACGAACATCCAGGGTTACCCTATCCCAGGTACAGAATCTGGCACTTCCCCTTGTTGAACTTCATATAGACAAGGGGGAGAGGGAAAGTAAGAGGTATGTAAAGAAAACAAGAGGTGAATGCTTGATTTTAATAGAGGTTGTAGACTTAACATTGAGCCTTTAAAATGTTAATGTTCGTTAGCATCTGAGAGGGACTACCAGGAGAGAGTAGAATAGATCAAGATTCTTATTTAGGTAGGTGTACAGGGGAATACTCATTTTTTTACATGTGAAATCTAAGTTTCCTAGGGTAGGCAAGTAAGAAAAACTGTAACAGATTGAGCAGAATCCTTGATTTGAAGATCACAGCTGCAATCCAACTGAAATATTCTGCAACCATATACTTTTTTTTTTTCCTTCCAGTAAGAAATATTTGAACTTTAAGGTGGTAAAACAGATATTTTAATAAATTCATGAAAGAAGATGAATTGAAACACTATGTGCATGTATTGAGTGAAAAACACTTCAGAAAAGAAATTTCATACAGTTTTTTTCTCTATTGCCTATCCTAGCATTAGTAACTTCACATATACTTTGTGAAAAATACCATCCAAACCTAAATCTTTCACTTTCATTATAGTATGCTGGCAAATCTTACAGTACCCCACAACATTACAATGCCTATTTCTGTAGTAGTGATGTGGAGGGAAGATTGTAAAAACCTGCTATAAATTAAGCTGTTTAAAGCTTTATTATACTTTATGTAACACTTAACACTGTGCAACAGGTGAAAGATAGTTGATCACAAAGACTTAATGCTAAAAAGAAAATTATGATAAAGGTAAAAAGAGGAAAATATTTCTGGATGGTAAATTTCTGTTTGTATCCTAAGTGTCTTTTTCCTTATTATAAAATATGCTATAAAACTTAAAAAAAATTATTTTATTTATGTTTTAGTTATGAAAATTTCCTTGCAATTTAACATTCTCAAAGGTATAAATCTCACCTATATTTAGAAAATATATACATATCTGTAAAATTACAGATATAAATTATATACGTTTGTGTGTGTGTCTAATTTTACTTGCTCAGTTCTACAAAAACTCTTTCTTCTCACCTCTCACCATGGGGTTTGTAATAAATTCAAAAGAATGAATGAGACAAAACATATGACTTTAACAGTAAAATGAAAATTGTGATTTCACACATGATGTGCTACTGAAGGCAACATTTTAGCTTTCTTATATTAAAGAAAGAAGAATGTTATCGTACTTTGAATGCAGTAAATTTATCTAAAAAGTGTTTTTCTGGTATAGAGGCTACTAGCACACAAGAAATGTTACAGTAGATATAACTAAAATTTTCCCATATTTAGATGAATCTCATTTTTTATAATCACATCTGTTCTGTTGCTTCTTGCTTTGCCATTAGCATTAGACATTTCATAGTTTTTTACGTTATCTCAACATTCACTAGTAGCAGTACTAGTCCTTAAATTAAAACAAAGCAAAGCAAAGCCCAAACAAGTTTAGTTCTACACTGCAAATTATTGCGCTTTTTGGAAAGTGACAGTAAAGTACAACCCTGCTCTAAGGTTGTACTGGCTATAAACAGTTGTTTGTGGGTACTCTGGGACCAAAGAAGTACAATCACAAAGTGGAGCAGTGAAGCCGACAGCAGGAGAGGAAATGGCATTTGCTGCGGCAGTCCAGTTGTCATGAGCAGGAGCACTCAAAATACTTTCAGGAGAGATGTATAATCCAGCTTCTTCTCCTTTGATGTGTTCAAGCAGCTGGGCAATGTGTGCAAATTTTTTTTAAAGCAAATAATTCTGTTCATAGAAACAAAAGGAGACCTTTGGGACCTGAGCAGCCAAGGTCATAAAGGTTTGGCTGCAAAACTTCTGCACTTCTCTGTGCCTGCTCTGCACCAGGGCAGCAACTGGAACCACAGAGATATTTATGCTGAAGGGTTTTTTTGGGATGAGCATACAGGAATATCTACTCTAGGCATCCAGAAATGAGAGCCAACATAGATTAATAAAGGTTTATATTTTGGAAATGTTTTCTCTAAATAAAGAAATTTTCCTTTTTCCTCCAACTACCCATTTTTACCTCATTGTTGGGCAAATATCTGCCTCATTGAGGTCTGGGGCATAAGATTTATTTTAAATCATACTACTTTCATTGTAGAGAATGTCAAAATTCCTTTTCCCCTGAAGACTTTATCTGAATTTCCAGAGAAACTATTTGGTCTGCCTAAAGCACAGCTGATATGACCGATGTTCCAGCAGTCTACCCCTCACCTGCTGATGTTCAGTCATCTTTCATAGCCAATGATCTAACAAAGTCCTACTTTAGGGTACAGGCTGAGCCCTTGCAGTATCAATAGCCTGGATATAAAATTGTTTCCAGCTATTTCTTGCCCATAGCCCTTTGAGATGAAATTCCTTCTACACACCAGGCACCTCACTAATAATAATACTGACCTCTTAAAAAATCCATCTGTGTGTGGATTTCAAGTTGCTTTTTTTTGGTTCCGTTTAAGCCAGGAAAGCAGAGGCACACTCAGTTGCCATGGCTTCTATGCCACAGCCAACAGTCTGTACGGCAAACTGCCTCATGATCTTGTCGCCCATAAAAGTAGTGACCAAACTTGGCAAGATTGTATGACTGGCTTCCCAGCACTGTTTTGCTTTCAGGAAAAGCCTTGGAAGACAGAAACTTGTTTGTCCTTCCCTCATGCAAAACAAGGACCCAGGAGCATCAGGCAATGCTAACTTTAATGTTGTCTGTGAACATGTTACCATTTGCTGACAGATCAAAATGTGCTATGCTGGCTCACACAAGTAGCCATTTCACTCTACTGCTCTTCCCCAGCTTTGACACATGTAGCTTGACTCTCAGGTGCACAGATAATCATACAATGGCTGTGGCTGGAAAATTTCAACATCATACACCATCAAGTCTCTTTTTGGGAAGCATTTTTCCAATCTAAATAACCTTCAGCACTAAAAATAATAAATTTTGCAAAAAAGCAGGTCTTGAATACATCTCTAAAATAAGGAGTGCTTATATGGACAGCTTGCTAATTCTTCTGTGTACATAACACAGAAAGAGGACAGAGTAAACATCTATGAAAATTCCTTATATAAGCTAAACACAATTTCTTCTCAGTCATAATAATAAAACCAGCCGTGCAGATCCTTACTTCACTATATCTCTTTAAATTCTATGTTCAGCATTTCAAACTGCATAACCTTTCTAAGATTATCTTTTTTTTTTTTTTTTTTTTTTTTTTTTTTTTTTTTGTTCATTTGTTTGTTAAAATCAGTTTTAAAACATTGGAAGTCTAAGTTTCACTGGGCAGTATTTAAAAAGTAATTTTCTCCCTACTGTTATTCTTCCTGCATACCTCTATCCCCATTTGTTTTAAGACATCTCTGTGTGTTTCCTTACCAGGGATATAATCTGCCCAGAATGAAACAAAGCTTTACCCATTAGCTGGATGTGTGAATATGTTCACACTTGTGCTGTGATTGTAATTTGTAATTTGATGTCTGTGTCATCAGTAAATTTTTCTGTTATGTAATAATATATAAACAAAATATAGGAAATAATATATAAACAAAATACATAAACAAATATAGGAAAGACATTGTGCTGTAACAAGAGTTTTCTAAGTATGAATTTGAGATCATGGCACTCCAAAAGGGTGAAACCATGAGAAAATTGTACAGGCTGTCCCAATAGGGCATTAACACAGTTATAAAACTCTCCCACACTACAAGCAATCTGGATGTGCCATGTATATTACAGGAAAGAAAAGTGAACTATTTTATAAATATGTTTTAAAGAATTATAAATTAAAAAAATATAGAAACCATGTCCTTATCCCCCACCTGTGAAGCCAGGTGCTTTATTTATTGCAAGAAACTGAAAGAGGTATATATTATACTAATGCCACTTTAAAATGTCTAAAGTGTCTTAAAAAGATCTTTCTGTGCATTTGGAGCCCAAACTTGTGAAATACCAGAATTATATGCAGGGACAATGTCAGGAAAAAAAATATTATGACTTTCCACAGAGTAAAGACATTGTTCTCAAGCTTAATTTTTAACAGGGTGAGTAATAAAATCTAAAAGTGTTTCAGGATTGGTGCTGATTTTCCTGTCCTATTAGAGACATTGTAGAGTGCCACAATTTCTAAATAAAATGAGAATTCTTTCTGAAGCAGAAGTAACAAGTACAGGTTGTAATATGTACCAATAAATGGTGATGAAGTTTTCATGAGTTTATGTCTGATAATTTAGCATATGCCTTTTACCACAGATAAACTGTCCATTTTTTGCTACACACTTGTAGTCGTTTCCTGTGCTTGTCTCATGTCTTTGTGATACATAGCATTATTCTGACTTTTTCCTTTATTAATTTTGACACAATAAGCATATACTTCCCAATGCAACTGATGACCTTTATTTTTAGCCACCAACTCTGTGATAATTAGCTGAACTTATATACAAGATTGTCACTAAACATGTCTTTGCAAGAAGGGGCGATCAGCTTGCTCCTTGTATTTTAAATGATTCAGTAAAGTGACTTTGGGTAGTGTGTTTTCTAGCACATAGTCCATGAAGAATGAAGCTACATTGTGTCAGTAATAAATGTTTGACAAATCTGTAAGACTTTAGTTTCATAATAAATCCTGTAATTCTATTCTAGAAAAGGCAAAATACAGCACAGATGACTGACTTAGTCCCTTGAAACAGTCACTGTAACATGTCTTGGTTTTGCAGCTACACATTAGGGTAGTAACAGCAGTTGTATGGTACATATCTACATTTGTTTATACATACCTTTATTTTAGTTATTCTGGTTTTGTCTTCCAGAGGCTGTTTCAATTCTTTTCATCCACAGTGTCATATGGTGGTTCAGACAACAAACTTCTGAGGTAGCAAAATTCTATTCTATTATTTCTGTGTACTTTGAGGCCTCAACTTCTCTTTTAGCAGGAAGAAGTTGGAACAGACTTTTATTTTCCTTATGTTAATGGCCAAACTAACCACTTGGCAGTGTGATCAAAACAGACAGAAATGGGCTGGACATATACAAGAGTGCTTACCAGCAATTTGCAGTAGTGTCTAACATACACACTGGCAGATTTGGAATAGCACAGAGTTTACCATCTACAATAGACAAAGTTGATTAAAGATGCTGTTATCTCTCTTTGTCCCTAAAACCATTGTGTACCTATATGCAAGCGCAAGGAGAACATATAGCTTGCTTACTGATTTTTTTTTTTATATAATTAGAGAGTCTGCCAAGCCTTTTACACTGAGGATCCCCTGCATCATACCTCCAAAAAATAGGCAAATAACATTTATGGGCTTGGATGGACAGCCGAAGTCCTACAGAGGCCTCAAGAGGTCTTCAGGGCTGACAGGATGAGATGCTCTGGTCATGTTGTGCGTGATTACATAAGGATTTTTATTCCATTCCTCAAAACTTTCTTGCATATATTCAGATGCATAAATCATATTAAGATGAATTTCATTTATCATTAAAGCTGAATTCACACACAGGAGGGTTTTTTGAATAACAGCAATACCATCTCCATTGCCTACTTTCCTGGAAACACGTTTTTAGGAAGCAGACAGAAGCGAATTTAACAAGAAAGTCTGGAGCAAGCAAGTCCAACATTTATCACAGCATGACTGGTGACATTTTGTTTGGAGAGGTCAATGATGCTGGCAAACTTGAACTCCCAGGTCATTATCTCCTTATTTAATCTCCTCTTGGGGTGTTTGACTGCTATAAATTGGTGAGAGCAACATCAGGCTTCACTGTCTTGGTCAGCAGCAACTTTGTAATCCCTTGAAGGGACTGAAAACAGCTGTTGCTTTGCTGGCTAGCTCCTAGGTAGAGCAGTGGAATTTTATCAAAAGTTTCATTACAGTTGCCATACAAATAGTTTAGAAAAATGTCAAAGCACCTGCATTAATACTGCACAATTTCTTATTTTTTCTTGATGGAATGTGATCATCTTCAACAGAGATGAATGTCGCAGATTTTAGGGAACAGGCTGTAGAAATATGTGAGTTTTCTGTATCTGCAGCTTGTTGAAACTCTTCCCACCTCTTCTATCACCATTTATAATTCTCTCTTGAAGGTTTGTTTTTTCTCATTTGCCTGTAAGATAAGCTGCTTTCCCCTTGACCATTTTTTCTTTTATAAAAGTTTTTATAATACATACATAAAAGCTAATAGAGATTTGATAACATACCTCTTTATCAAATTAATTTTGATGATGGCATTTGACAAAGGTAAAACCCCTTGTGAGTCACTTCATAAACACCTATGAGTCTCTACTCCTCTTAACATTTTTTGATTTGATTTGCTAACCAAAACTGAATACTAGTTCTGGTCCCCCATCTTTCCTGTTCTTTAGCTGTATTATCTGTGTTTTGGTTTAGTAGAAAAAGACAGTGGAGGTCCACTTGAATATGTCTGATAACTACAGTATATGAGACTGACACCAAAACTCCAAGCAAACATACACTTTGTTTGCTTGTTTTTTCCTCTAAGAGAAAGCCACTTGAGAACATAAAATAAAATTAAATATAATAATCTTTAGTGCTCTACTACTTATGTATTTTGCCTCTAGCTTCACTGACTTGTGCAAAGCTATGACTTGTTCCATAACGTGCTGTGCTTCACACCAGGTCCAACAGCATTGCGATGAAATACACAAAGCATTGTCTAAGACTTCTGATTATGACTGTATTTCTTGGATGAACAATGATGAACATGTGGGATATATTGGGAACCATATCTTTAAAATAGACTCATGAAAAGCCATTTCATTTTCTCCATCAAGGCTACCTCTGGCAACAGAAGGAACAACATCCAGAAGTAGTTTGCTGTAGGTCTGGGGGCTAAGCATGAAGCAGGAAAAAATACTTGGCATATGTTTAATTGTTAAATAAATATATTAAACATTTTTGATCCATAAAATACCTTGATTATAGAAACTGTGGCAAAAAAAAAAAAAAAAAAAAATTAGCAACCAGATCAAAGAGGCAAAAAATCTGTGAAGAATTTGACCAAAAGGTAGATTGGGTACCCTACAGGTAAATCTCAGTTAACACTAATAAAATCAGCATTGCAGGTATAAAGGCTCCCAGGCAACACAATCAGTGCACAATAGATACAATGCAAAAAACCTGGGCTCCCCATGGATCTTGGAAAATGAGTATGGGAAGAGCAGAGAGGGACAACAGGAGGAGCTGAGGCAATCATATTAAAAAGCAGGATTTGATTCAATCACTTCCTTACAACTTCTTATAAAGAAGTTCAAGAGGGGAGCACAACAAATACAGTTTTGTTCCATCTTAACCACCACCCAAGCACCTAATGTTTACCCTAGAGATGTTGGGTAGGTGTGAGGCTGGATTTTAGGTTGGAATTAGAATTTGAGCTCAAGTTGAGAAGAATAAATAAACTCAAGTGCCTTGAGTTCACATTTGAATTTTTTTTCCCTTTCTTTTTTAATAAAAAGCCTTAACCACCAAAATGAAAACTAGCTATACATTTGATTTAATATATTCTATTCTCTCTCCATCCAGGAAGGAGGAGGAGCAGGAAGACAGACACTGGCACACATGATATGGAGGATGAAAGCAATTATAATACATGATGTAGGAGGAAGAAAATTATGGGGAAATTATCTATAGCAGTTCACTGATAATTACCTTCATAGATTATAAAAGAATCACTGAAAATATATATGTAAATTACCTGAATTTTCTATTGATTTTTGCCTCTGCTCTCTATATTGTGAAACTTTAGTGGAATTTTGTAAATTAAGGAAAATGATAAAAATAAATGTCAATATATTTTATTTTAAATGATTTATGATGCTGGGAAGATGCATACATGGTTGATTTGTATGTATGTTCGATTCTTTTGCAAAATACACATGTGAGGATTAATTACTTAATGTACTGCTGAAAGGAACAGTACAGTTGGAGTGAAGAAGACAAAACTAAATAATTGTACCTGGATTTTTTTTTCTTTTTTGCTTCCAAGAGCCTATTTTATTAAACTTTTGTATAGCGGAAAGATAATTCAGCTAGTCATGTACTTAGTGGCTATGCAATCATTTTCTACTGTATGCTTAGATATCAGTGTTTAGATAAGTTTCAGTAAAGTCATTTCTTTAATGTACTGTTCAAGAAAAATATGGATAAAACAATTTTTCCCTTTTTCTGTATTTATTTTTTATAACAATATTATTTCACAGGAAGCTTAAGAGTTATAGTAAATCATTTGGTGAAGCTGGAAGAAAGGAGACAGGGGGATGAAAGTTCTGATTTTTCTCTATAATCTAAGCTTCAGAAATGGTGTTCATAAAGGATGTACAGTCAAAAACTTTTGAACTCAGGTTCAGTTACACCGATATAAATCAGGAGCAACCCTTCCTAAACCAAAGGCAATTGCTTATGAATAAAGTTAATGAGTTCTGAATAGAAGCCTGGGATTTTATTGTTCTCTTGATTTTTCATCAAACTGCTTAAGAAGATAAAATTTTCACTCTTTATTTTAGCAATTTTTTGTTTGGTTGGTTGGTTGGTTGGTTGGTTGGTTTGGTTTTTTTAGTTCAATATTCCTACTGCATTCCATGCCTGCAACTGCTGTGCTATTTTGGGCAAAATTTTCTTGAAGTTTAGCAGACAGATTGCTGACTGACACCTGCACGCTACTGTTCTCAGAGTACTACTTCTTTTTTTTTCTTTCTTACTTGTTATGCTGTAATTCCTGCTAAGCACTACACTAATATGCAGGAAGTTAATTTCCCCCACTAGTGAGAAAAGTGACATCAGAGTCAATCTTCTGTTGTAAAGGTATAGCTGGTCATTGCTTACTGCTTTATACTGGTCGTTCATCTCTGTGTCTTGGAACAGCAGTTAACGTCTGCTCAGAGACAAGAGCTGGGGTAGGCACTGGTCTGTTACATGCAGATGCAAGTGTTTCACATTGTTTCCTGTCCTCATTCCTCCCTTCACATACTTGTGCCCTGTTCATCACCAGGAATGACAATCTAACTCAGAATTGAGCAGCAGCCCTCGCAAGAGGTCACAGACTTCGTGGAGGAAGGTATTGCATTCTCTACAAAGCTCTTCCTCTTCCAAGTAGTGCCTATGAATTTTGGCAGAATTTCAACAGCCCTTGTAATCCCCATAAAAAATTGGAAGAAAGCAGGCTCTGATCAGATAATGCTATGCAAAACCAAACACTGAATTTTCCCCACTTTCCCTCTGAACTGGTTTTGGGTAGCTTGCAGCAGTGGATATGTTTGAACTGCCTGGAACCATTACTCTTTCTAAATGAACCACCCTGGAAGGTGTTTTGGGATCACAGTTCATGTCTCAATGAGTTATATGGTTGTTCATGAAGATATTCTCATTTAGGATGAAAATATAAAATATTTGAATGAAATAATGAACACAGGTATGATTTCCTCTGATTCTATTACTTCATTATATTGAAGTTTTCTGGGATCAAGTCAGAACATTTTATTTCTTTTAAAGTTTCTGCCCAGTACTTCCTGGTTTCTTTCCTGAATCACAAAATTTTGCAACTCAAAGAACGTTTCCAAGATGCATTGAGTTTTGTTCTTTTCATTTTGGAAATAAATTAAAAACATCATTAGATAATTTAATACTTAGTTATCACCCTAGAGAGTCAAATTTTATCAATAGTTTGCTTTAGATGATAACTGTCTGTCAGTTCAGTGGTGTTTGTTTAGCAAAAGGGAATTTAAACTACCACAGTATTACACACAGGAGTTTCTCTAGACATTTACTTCAGGTTTTATCTCAGCAAGGAGGCAAATGTGACAAGTCTGTGATTGTACCTCACCCACAAAACTTCCATGAGGCAGGTATAGGTACTAGCAAGGATTTTTTCAGTACTGAACATGATGAACGACCTGCAATACAGCCACAGCTTACAAATGTTTGTATTAATAAGTCATCAAAGGTGGATTCCACCCTTTTTTAAAGGGAAACTTCAGAAGGATCATCTTGCATTTGTTTCTGCATCTGATTTTCGAGGCGATGCACAGAATACAGATAAACTTCACTGAAAGGAAGAAAAGTGAAGACAATCTAAAAACTGTACTTGTTAAATGGGAGACTTAGCAGCAGCAACAGTAACAAAACATAGTGAAAATCCAAATCAAAAATTCTGCCTGTGAAGTCTGTGAGTTGTGCACCTAGAAATTCCTTGTCAGAATTCAAGGAAAATGTGTATGTTATAGAGTGGATAGAGAGAGCTTTTATCCAAGACAAGTGAAAGAGCTTTTTTGTAGAGATAATGGAGTTTGTGTGGTCTGAGTCCTCATGCCATGTAATTGAACTGTCCATGCATCCTGTAAGCATCATCCTGCTATTCTCCATCACTAAATGGCCATATGGAAAAACTGTACATGATGTATATATAGGTAATAAGAAGGCATATTACAGAGTCTTTAGAAAGAGACAGCGAGGAGTGTGATGTCAGAAACATCCAGATGACAGAAAAAAAGCTTCCTGGTCGGAGGACAACATGAATAAAATGTAGCAGAGCTGGCATCCATTTTCCAGCACTTAACACAGAAGAGATAAAACTTCATACTAGCAAAAAGGTTAGAAAAATGACCTGCTCATCATTCAAGTCACCTGAGAGCCTGTGTATCTTTAAGAATTAGCATAGACATGCTATAATTTTGATCCAGACAAGGGTTGAAATGATTCTAGAAAAGTAAACAGATAGAATTTGCAGTACTGGGATATGAATGAGAGTCAAATTTAACACTGTAACTGGTGAAATATCAGTAGATAAACTGAAGGCTTGGAAAGAACACTGTAATTACTATCTAAATATGCAGAATATTCTAGAGCTATTTTCTCTGTCAAAAAATGGATGTAGCAGTAATACCTCCAAAACTGCAGACGGATAAAGGTTTCCCTAATCAGCCTGTCACATGCTGAGCATGGAGATGTGTTATGATGCAGTTATTAAAATATTCAGCCTCTGCCCGAATTAAGATGCAAAGAAGACCAGATACCAATACTATGGATTTTATTTAACAGTAAATGTGAGGTAGAGAGAGAAAGAGATAGAAAGAAATAGGGAAAAGGAGGGGTGGGGAAGAAGGAGACTGACAGAGAGAGATCACGTAGAAAATGTATCACTACTCTGTGGAATCTGACAGTGTCCTGTAGATCCTCTTCCTCTAGTCTCAGTGATGATAGTCCTGCAAAGCGTGAAGTCCAGTGGATTAACATATATTCAGAAGATGCGCAGGCACCTCCCATGGTGGGAGGAAGCTTTTCAATCTCTTGCCACAGACTCTGGAATTGTTACCTCACTTGGATCATATACAGTCCTCTGATGACAGAAGGCCTCAGGAATGAGTCGGGGGGGATGCTTTGGTAGTCCTTCGTGGTTTATGACCCTTTCTCAGCTGCCTTTCCTATGAATGTCCTGTGTGTATGTGTCTTCTCGGGGTGGGGGTGAGGGGGCAGTGTTACTCCTTCTGTTTCCAGGGGACAGATTTTGCCATCACATACCCAAACTCTCCTCCACCACCTGCCAGTTAGGGCTGATTCTTAGCTGAGTTTGGTTTTCTTTGTGGATTCATTCTTCTTCCCTGAGCCTTGTTTAGTCCTCCATAGATGTGAGATAATTAGACAATAGTCTTATCTCAAGTTCCTGTCACAGTCCGAATTCCAGTCAGGAGACATATTCCAGGGAAGGAAAGGGGTGAGTGGGACATGTAGGGGTGTGCGTGGGAGTACTTTGGTGGTCACAGATAGGCAGTTGCTTGTCTGCAGTTTGACAAAACATCTTTCTATGATTCTGACAATGTTTAAGAGCATTTCAGTCTCTTACAAGCTGTCAACATATCTTGGAGCATAAAAGGCCTTTTTATATTAACTGCAGGCCACCTCAATTATTTGCATTTGAAAAGAAAGTGCAGTCTTGGAATAAACAGATTCAGGGCTGTGAGCTGCTGGTGTCATTTATTGTTCTTCCAGACAAAACTGCTCATACGTTTTCTAGTCTAAGCATTCTTTTTTCTCTTTTCATATGCAATATGAAATTGAACGCAATATGAATTCCTTCTCTTGAGAAAATTTTGTCCTATAATTTCAGATACATGTGAAGTAAAGCTAATCCCTTTATTGGAATGAAGAGCACTGTGCTTATATTATAGGAGAACCAGGGAAGTGAAGACAAATGCTTCCTTGCAGGTCTGTCTAAGTGCGGTATTATTCAGTATTCCTCCAGGCTTCTACTAAGTTATGCTTCACTAAATCAAATGCTATATTGCAATTCACAGTATTGAATACCTGAAAAAGGTGACATCATGCTTACTCCATCTCAGAATTGCACTCATTGGCAAGGCTTATAAGGAAATCTACAGTTGGTCATGATCATGCTCATAATGCAGCTGTGTTACTAAGTTTCTAAAATATGCATTGAAAATAAAAGGGAATATGAAAGCAAAAGAGAGGGTTAGATATGTAAGAAATTTTCCCTCTTTTTACTCCATAATAATAAATAATTAAAAAAAAGGTTTTGAAAGGAATCATTAGCAATACTACTTGGATTTTACCACAGTGAAAAAGTCACTACACATTTTTTTTTTCTCTCCTTGCACTCCTGCTAACTGGTTTCTGGAATCCATTCTTACTCAGGTATTTTGTTTTTACTAAAATTTCTGTTCTCTCTTAGATGCCAAATGCTTCATAAAGCAGAAGACTGTATAAAAGAATGGTTAACACAAACTGATATCTTGAGAGGAATCAGAGGTAAGCACTCATTAAAACAACAGATCCAGTCTAATAACAAATTATTAAATACTTTTCAAAAGCTTTGCACAGTAAGTGGAATAGCTTTATCTTCTTATTAACCATAAGGTTCATAATTTATTGACTCTCTAACTAGTAAAAATCTATTTGCAAAATTAAAAATAAATAATATTTCCATATATGATAGAAATATATTTTATATTTTGAAAATTTTGAAAATATAGTATATTTGCTTACAGAAGGCATTACCTCAAATTCCATATTTCCAACAATTAAAAGGTGATTCCTGGGGCTCTGCCAGATCTCTACAGTCTTCTAAGGTTTTCTATCAGCCAATAACCAAGGTATATGGCCATGGTCATCCCAGTTTCTTGAGAATGATATTCAGAAGAACTAGTTTACTTAGATTCAGCTTGGCAATAGGAAAACACAATCTGTGTAACTCATTGATCAAGGAGATAAAAAAAATTGCAAGTTAATCCAATAGAGAGCTTTGCTAGTAAAGTCTCAGCATTGTGTTCAAGAAAAATAAGAATGCTTGAAACTTACTTTGTAGCTAGGTGCCTATTTCTGTTGCATAACCTGCATTTTATACCCCTTTCCCAGCATTTGAAGTCCTCAGACTAATATACTTTCTCTGTAAATAGCATATGTTATGTCTATTTTACCTATGATATGCCTTTTTTTTTTTTTTTTTGAGACAGCAGGGGGAAACTTAGGTTCCTATTTCTGTCTTCTGACAACTGTTAGCAAATTGTGGTAGACCACAGTTAGTTAAATTCTGAGACCGCAATTCTGACTGATAAACAGATCGCAATGAAGTAATTCACAAGAAGTGGAGTTTCTTCCCATGCTCTTTTCTGTGTAGTGAATAGTGTCCTGATTTATATTTGTAATAGCTATATGGGTGGAAGGTAGGCAAGGAACATATACACTACTCTTGATTTAAAAGGTAGTTTGAAAATGGCCAAGAGGTAAGTGTGTCTCTCCAGTGAAAGAAGTCACTTCATAAATAGCTTAACCTGCCTAATAAGGTCTGTGCTGTCTAGATAGCTACCCTTCTCAATGTAGTAGTACTTTACATAATCTTCAAATATAAAATATTACATATTTCAGAGGACTTGGGAAGAGAATATATTTTCAGAATTTGCTTCTGAAAACCCACAGACACCTCTTCAATACTTATTAGCTTCTGGAGAGACCACATGAACTCAATTCCTAATTCTCACCAAATCACAGAATCAATTAATTTGGAAACTAGTAGATCAATCATTGAGTCCAACCTATATAATAACACTGCCTTGTCAACTAGACCACAGCACTAGGTGGAATGTCCACTCTTTCATTAAACATCTCCATGGACAGTGACTCCACAACCTCCCTGGGCAGTTCCTTCCAATGTCTAATCACATATTCTGTGAAGAAATTCCTCCCAATATCCAACCTAAATCTCTCCTGGACACAGCTTGAGACTGTGTCCTCGTTCTATCTCTTGTTCCCTGGGAGAAGAGGCCAACCTCAATCTGATTACAGCTTAATTTCAGGTCACTGTAGAGAGTGATAAGATCACCCCTGAGCCTCCCCTTCTTCAAGCTAAACACCCCAGCTCCCTCAGCTGGTCCTTGTAAGACTTTGTACTACAGATCCTTCACCAGCTTAGTTGCTCTCCTCTGGACCCTCTCCAGCACCTCAGTGTCCTTCCTGAATTGAAGGGCCCAGGACTGGTCACAGTACTTTAGGTGCTTCTCATTAAAAAGCAAAAAACCCAGGGAACATCCCAAAAAAAGAATAATTCCCAACTTCCATTTGCAGTCTAACTTTTTGCAGGCTCTCTAGAGCACCTCTAACTACTGAAGTACATAGACTAGAGTCACCAATTAAGTCCTGGCCTGGGATCATCACACTAGTTCCCAGTAATCACTTTCTGACCAACTCCTTACCTGATGCTGCTGGGAAGTTCTCAGTATCATAGGGAGCAGTAAGACAGGGGTGCTGCTAACTTTTAGTCTCTCATAGCTCCTCCTGCAGTCTTAAATAGTATCGAGCATCAAGTTACTTAATAAACCTTAGGGATTTTGTTTGAAGGGAGTTTTGCAAAGGAACTTTTACTATATTTTGTCTGAAAGAGATTTTGCTTCTATATAACAGAGGCTGTTTGGTGTCAGGATATAGAAGAAGAAAGAAACCTAGGCTATATCCATGTGTGTTAGCAAAATGAACTGTATCAGAGCCCACTCTTTGGTCTTTTGATATAGCTTTTCCATGCTATTAAACTCTTATCTTTCAAAGTAGCCATTCCTGACCTGCTTAATAGGAACAGCTGCTGATTTGCATGGGCAACCAAGATGTCCCCAAAACTTGTCTTGAAGGTTTTTAGCTTACCTTATTGATTTAATGATAACAATTATTCTAAATTCTAATTCTTCTTCTAAAAACATCACTGACAGGACAGAGGATTGGATCTGTTAAATCCACAAATATAAACTGTGCGTTGTAACATTTAACAGAATTAAAAAATATGTTGGAAGGCAGGTGGTAGAAGTCATAAGTATTTGAATTACCTACAGCAAGAATTTAGAAAAATATAAGATTCTGTTCAATTCTGATCACAGAATGCCTTTTCAAGCATGACTTTTTACTTAAGTTGATGGAGATTCTGATAATAATCTGAGTTGTTTATATTTGAGGAAGGGAGAAGTGACAGACAAAGAAAGGAAGGGTTTTAATTTGTGGGGAGTTTTTTTAGTATAGTGGTAGGTTCATTATGATTTATCTCGCTCCAGTCTTAGAGATGTTATCAAATATATTTACCACAAGTATAAAAGCCAGCTAATGCAGTATGTTATCTACTGTCTATGGCACATTTTATTGTTAAAGAGCACATGACTGCTATAGGACAAGATATTGTGCATTTGTTTCTACTTCCTAAGCTTTCAGCAATACATTTTTCTGACATATATAAGTGATATAAGGCTTTTACAGTGCTACAAACAAGAAGATAGAAAATTTCAAAATGTGTTGGGGATATTATTTTATATATGAATATTAGCAGTACTAATTTTCTTGTTTTATTAATGAGAAATGTAGGAAATCCATACACATTACTTACTTTGCTTCCCATGTCTACAGAGAGACCAGCTGAGATTTCACAGGTATCTAGCACGATCCAGAGACAAACATCTTTGTAGATATCTTTGATGAAAAATCATTTTGTAGGTCTCAGGTTTTAATAGTTATTTAAACATCATGATCAATTGGATCTGTTGCTAAAAGCACTCTGGGAAGTTCAGTTTGTGAGTTTTCCTTTTTGAATAGAATAAATAAGTTGAAATAATTCTATCGTGGTTTGTAATTTCTTTTGAGAATTTTTGTTGGTTTATTTATTTTTTTTTCTGTATGGAAATGAGTAATTTCTGTGAAAAATACTATCCTCTATCTATATAATGTCCCTTATGCCACTAATGACACAGGATTTAGTTATGTGCATTACATCTTTGATCCTTTCGCAATAAGATTCATTGTCTTAAATATCACCTACTGGTTTATTAAATGTTTCAAGGACTTCAGCTTGCTCCCTATGTTAGGGAAGGCTGCAAGTTCAGAAAGAAAAAAATTTGTTTGAAGTCTCTCAGATGGTTTGACCTTGATCAGCAGCCAAAGACCCACCCTACATCTTGATCACTCCCCTCTCCCATGGGATAGGGAGAAAATGGAAGAAAGGTCAGAAGACTGATGGATAGACACAATTTTACAGAAGGAAGGCAAAAACTGTGCCTGCTAACAAACAAAAATTCATTCAATACTTTTCACTGGCCGGCAGATGTCCATACTTCCCAGAGAAAAGTGCCTCACCATGCATAACAGTTTCTTGGGAAGACAAGCACCACACTATGAATGCCCTTCTTTCCCTCCCTTTTCTCTAAGTTGTTCTTGCTAAGTATGACATTACACAGTATGAAATATCCCTTTGGTCACTCTGGGTCTGCTGTCCCACTCCCAGCCTATTTACTTTCAAATACAGTTACTTTCAGTTGCTTTGTGCTTTTCTCTAACTATATCCTCCTTATCCATTTTCTGAATCCCACAGACTCCTTCTTTCCTCTGGCTTCTTTTATGGAGTCTCTGATGGAGAGAGGAAGATATTGTCCATAGATATACAGATAGCTGACATTGTTTGAAGGAGGATTGCAAAGCATGTACCTGACATGTGGAGTGATCCCTGAACTTCTGTGAAAGAGAGCTGAAGCTCTATTTCTGGCTCTGTCCAAAAACTTAGGAAAGCTTGGAGAATATTGTATATTCTACTCTAGAAGAATAGTGGCAGGTTCTGTGCACACTAAAAGAAGTCAGCTTTTGAAGCTAGAGTATAGAGCAGTGTTTACTGAGCACAGCCCTTGATTTCTCCTTCCTGTTATACTGTTATGTTTTTGTAATAGTCATATTGAGAAGTATAGAACATTAGCATGGCATGTAAACAGGATTAACCCTTACCTACTGTTGATTTTAGATTTTATTTCTTATTGACACTCAGTTTAGCTTAATATACCGCTAGCTTTAGATTTGTAAAAGCCACCAGATAAAACATCAATTTACAGAAAGCATCATCTGCTGTTTGAAAGACAGAAGCTCATCAGTAAAGAGCTATTTCTTACACAGATGGGTAGTAGCTACTGAACTGCTAACATTTCATGTGAAAATCAAGTAGACATTTAATTCATTGGCTCTTGTACTTGGGATTGGATAATCTTGCATTAATAAAACGTGTGTTTTCACCTTTCTGTCTAAAAGCCCAAGTATAGATCTAACATTTTCCATAGAGGAAAGAGAGTACTATATCCTAAAGGATATTGACATGCAGAATTGCTATTAGTTCTGTAAGTAAATAATGATCAGCACCACCACATATCAGCCTATGAAACAAGCTTCTTTTTTTTGTTATTGTTGTTGTTGAGGGTTTTTGTTTTAGGTTGGGTTTTTTTCGTAGTGTGAATTAAATTCCTGAAGAAAAACAAAACAAAACCAACCAGCAACCCCTTAGAAAAATCCCTTAGAACTTGCAAAATTTGGCAGTTCATTAATGAAAACCAAAAAGTCCAGAAGTCAAAATCTGACAAGTCTCACAAATAAGTTGTCCGTGCAGTCTTTAATATGACTTCTATACACGTATTTCATGTAGAATTATAATCTGTAAAACTGAGAAAGTTTCCTGTCGCAGTAAACAGAAGAGATGATGCTTCTTAACTGCTATTGGCTATATTGGGTTGTCCTTAGCGTTCAAAATGGATGATGCTTTTATTCTGTATGATTATTTAACACATTCAGTAGACAGGATTATCTATTTTCTACAGTATATAAACACTTTGCAGAAATTAATTTCCCTCCACAATACTTTCTTTCTCACTCTCTTTTTATGAATTGAGGAGGAGAGATTTTGACATCCTGCTTCATGTATGAGGGTTGTGAATTTTACTTTCTTTGAGTATGTATTCGTACCAGATATGTTCAAAAGACTCATCCCCATAATTTAATTTACATGAATGCAGAACATGTGAAATCCAGAAACAACAAGTATGTAGTTAGGGGCCCTCCGCATTAAGGTTTTGTTCTAAAAATGTAACATTTGTTTAGCCTGACAGAGGAAGTCCTTTGCAGAAGCAAAAAATCCATTGCTTTATTCAGATATTTTATTTCCTTCACTGGTCACTATATAGTATTTTCTAATCTGTTATAAGTATGATCCAAGTCCTATAGCAGAAGTCCACTTTACTGGACAAACTGGCTCATCTCTTAAGTCTGCTATACACAAAAATATAAACAAATGTTAACTATTTAGTCCACTCTTCCTCTCAAGCAATCTTCATCCATTACATCTCTCTCTACACTACCATATGTGATGGAGAACTGCTCTGCCTGACAGTGTGCCCTTTTCTGTCATTGATCCTTCTTTTCTGGTCCCTTGGAATAACTGATATATCAGCTTATGCAACTGGGTCTGGCAAAGCTTGCAAGGAAAAGTAATCTCTCTTACTAAAACATCTGCATATATTTGGGAAAAAAACAGGCAAACTTTGAAGAATCCAAGTCCTTCTTGAAGCCTGGAATAAGAGTAGCAAACTTCAAGATAAGTATAGATCAAGAATACTTATGCCAATTTATTAGGTGAAGTGAAAGGAAAATATAGTTGGCAGTTGTAGAGCAGAGGCAGCAGAGAGGAGGGAAATCTCTAGTCACTATGGGACAGACAGTTATTTATACTGTATGGCTGGCTCTTGGCACAGGAGTCTGGCTTCATTTTCCTAGAAGGTGACTGAGCATTGATGGCACAGGTGGCTGCCTATGATCTGGAACCCGCTGAATCCCTGTACTGAACTGGAATTTTAGAGGAAAATCCTAACTGGCCATCTATTAAGGATGCAGTAGATGTTTGGTATTATTCTAGAATTCATCTGATTTTTACTAATTTCTGAATTAGTTGTCAATGTATAATAATAACCAGTTTTGAAATATGCCTACAATTTTCACTACTCATAAAGCAGAAAAATTCAAAGTCATTTAAACTATGGGGCATTAAATGCTCATTTTATGTCTTAAATCTTGTCAAATTCAAAGCTGTATCTGATCAATCACATTCTTTCCTCAGTAACATATGTTCAGGGCCAAAATAACCCAAATGACATCACCAAAATATTCTGAAAGCACGGTAGAAACTAGCAGGAATGCATCTCCCTTTCCTTCATCAGTCATGATGGTGCTTCCATTCTGATTTAGCTCAGGTCTTTGTTCAGACACCAAGTTCTCTAGAAGAGTTATGCAATTTAACATACTTCTGAAAAGTATCCAGTGTCCAAAACTGCATGCTATTTCTTTTAATTTCTCCTTTCTTGGCTGTCACAAATTTCCCTTACAAATCTGTGAGTTTTGGAATTTGAGATTTTGTCTTCAAATTTTTTGGATAAATCCCATTTTTCTCCTACCATGAAATTAGATGTTTAAGTTTGAAAGTTTGCTGCCAAGTTGGAATGACTAAGACTTGCAACCAGCTACTGGCTTTCTAACTGTTTTTCTCTATCACTCCTACTGCTATTGTTATTTATATTCTTTACTCCTATTTATGTTCCAAAGCTTAATATTAATTATTATCTGTCTTTGGCTCAAGTAATTCAATGAGTTATTTGATGCATCAAGACTGAACAGAATGCAAGAGATATCTGTAACTTTTGTTAAAGCCTTCTCAGTTTCCTGGTATGACAGATTTCTGTCACCAGATTGAAAACCTGAACAACAGTATGTACCCTATGACTTTCTCCTAGGCACTGACACAAAACAATGGCTTACACATAAAAGAGCACATAATAAGTTTCATGCCCTGATACCATTGCAGATTTCTGAGGCAATATGCAATCCACATAAACATTCCTTTTATAGCTTTTCATGAGTTCAGTGTAGGTTTTCTTTCACTCTGAAAAGAACAAGTGTGGGCAGGTGCTGTGCACTTTTCTCTTCATGGCTCTGCAGATGCTTTAAAGCTTTCCTTTAATGGAACTGCACGACAGTACGTGGTAATGCTGTGAACACCTGGCAATTAATTAAAGCCACGAGGTTCTGTTCTTGACATAAACCAGTCTCATACTAAGCCCCACAGAACTGAAAGCCCACATGCTGTATTGCTGCCTGCACAGTCTCTTCCAACGATAGTGCAATAGCAACCCTTCAGACAGACTGACATTTTCCTCTCAGTGAATTATGGGAAAACTCACCCTCATCTTGGGGTTTGTCATGTTTATATATTCATCAAGGAAGGCCATGAACCTTGTCAAGAGGTTCCTTGCTTCAGTTTTTAGACAGATTTTAGGCTCATTACTAACAAATATAACTCAAATTCTTCACATTCCATTCTGTATTTCTGGCCTTTAAAGTCTTTACCTTATAGTTAGTGATAAATCAAAGATTAATTTTACGTAAGAAAGGGCACTGGTTATCTTAATACCTACTTTCATTACAGTAATGTTTCACCTAGTGCACTTTGATGTCACAATCACCATTACATAGCTTGATAATACATTAATTGCACCAACTTTTGTGATTAATATATATAAATTATTAGCTCACTTTAAAGAAAGAGCTGAACATTCTAAAAAGCATATGCAGCAGAATAATACCAATTTTATATTTGACTAGTCTATGCATTTTTCAGTTTGGTTACATAAAAAATATTCTCTTTGCAAAGAAAGGTTTAAGAAAGGGATGGTTTTGATATATTTCATGAAGTTGTTTTTTTTTTTTATATAAGCTTTATCACTCTTTGCACTGTGAGTATTAGTAATGAAAATTTAATTATGCCTGACAAAATACAGATATAAATTGCTTTTAATGATCCGTTACATTTAAAATTTTACAGTTTGTTGATATAATTGTATTGGTTTGCTTACCTACTAATAAGCGTCATTAAGTAATTTCATTTGTTTATTTCTGTCATTAGTTGAGTTAGCAACACTGTCTCATAATGCTGTAAAAGACAAAACCTTTGGTGCATGTGCCTGATACTCTTTTAAACAGAAGATTTAGAACATTGTAAAATGGATTTTTTTTGCTTTGTTTGTTGGCTTCAAAGAATTACAGGAATCCAGCTAGTCATCTCATAATTACAATTGGAAGATATTTTGGTGGATAATGTTACGGAAAAAAAAAAAAAGAGGATTTGCAACCTTTCTTAAAAGGAAAACACTTTTTTCTTTTCTTATTACTGTCATTGTCAGAAATTTAAGCAGGGAAGCTTATTTCTCTAAAATTTCTCCCTGCAAATCTGGGGTGGATTTAAGAAATATGTATCTGAAAAGGATAAGAGGATAAGAGCTCTTCTATTTGCCTGTGTTTCATCTTTTAATTTATGGCTAACTAAAAACTGTTAAAAAACCCCCGAAAAACAGCAAAAGTTTCTGTGTGCCCCCAAGTTCCTAGCAACTTCCTTACCATACGGATTTACTCAGCCTCAGTCAGAATCACTGCTGATCTGTGTAAAATATTGCAGGCCCACTTATCACCAGTTCCCAGCTGACCAATCTGCAATTTATTCATATCAGAAACCATTTTTCCTCTGGCCTCTCTGATTCTAACGTGGACTGTGTATCATCAGGCAATGACAAGAACAGAGGGATTGATCTATCGTGGCATAATAAGCTTATTTTTATCTTCAACCTTGCCTTTGTAGTGGAGAAGATAATATAAGCTGTCTGACACTTATTTGGAGATGTATACACAGAAGAAACAACTCCCAGCACCTTCAGGGAGTGAGCTGCGTGTACTGAAGTAAAACTCATGAAAACATTTCATAATAATCTTTGCAACAAACAAAAGTTTTAATAGGAAAAATGATCTGTTACTACCCCAGAAACTTTCAATAACTGTTCTTCTCCATAGATGACATCCTCAGGTAAACTGGCACACACTGACCTGGATTCAGGGACAATGGCTATAATCTGTCTGCAAAAAGCCCAGTAGGCTGTACAGAGGCTTCATGTCAATCAGAGAAAGAAATGGAAGTTAAACAAGTACTGCTAGATTTTTGTGCTCTTTTTTTCACATACTGTTTATTTAACCAGCAGGGTGTCACCAGGTGGATGTTAGTGTTCATGTACAAGGCTTTCACAGAGATTGATGTTCACAGCAACAGCTGAGTTCATTTACAATGCCATTCTCTGAAAGCCTTGCTGAATAGATTCCTAAAGACAGTAATTTACTGCCTGTCTTTTACTCTTTTATTATATTCCACCACCGAAGATGCCTATTCTTATTTGATGACTTAAGTATCCTTGCTCAAAGGTGCTCATGCATTTTCAAATTCTGTTGCTGTTAGAAAAAGGTGAGAAGGAAGAATCATGGCTGAGCTGTCTTTGAATAGCTACCATGCTCTTGCTGCCCTGTAACTATTGCAACGTGTTGTATTGTCTTACAAGGAGATTAAGAACCTTGACAGAAGAGTGCAGCTTCTGGAGAGGTCCCTCTACCCTGGATTCTCTACTATCTCCTTTTCTAT
>JAWWES010000168.1:44198732-44267350 GCA_035583135.1 Lophotriccus pileatus | reverse complement strand
CTGAGCTGTCTTTGAATAGCTACCATGCTCTTGCTGCCCTGTAACTATTGCAACGTGTTGTATTGTCTTACAAGGAGGAGTGAACATTAAGAACCTTGACAGAAGAGTGCAGCTTCTGGAGAGGTCCCTCTACCCTGGATTCTCTACTATCTCCTTTTCTATTTAGTATGTCTAAGTATAATACCCTGAGGATGCTATAAACTGGATGATATGCACTGGATAGGATTTAAATCACTGAAGAATTAAAAAGTTGCAGCACTTCACAGGAATTTAATAATTTTTTGCCCCAGGATAACATGTCCTAGCCAGCCTTTTATAGAAGAATTTTTTGATCCTCAGCCCTAGATATGAGGTGAACACATATTCCTTCATTCAGTTTACAGATGGTGGATTAAACTGACAAGTTGAACAAAGTTTTCTGTTTGTAACATTCACCCTTTAAATGCTTAAACTCTGGAGAAAAAGAAAACCAATCCAAAACAAACAAAACCCACCAAACCATAACAAAAGCCCAAAGAAAAGCCTTTTATTAAACTACAGACAATTCCTGGCAGTTTTCATATTTTCTGAGATGGGGTTTTGATGTTAGGGTGGGGGATCAAAAAGGTATTTTTGTACCCTTAAATCAGAATCCGGAAATAATGATAATTGAAATGGGACAGCTTTTGGATCTCCAAGGGCCTCTTATGAAAATAAACAGGTATTCATCAAGGAACTGAACCAAAGTTTGTTGAAAACATCAAGAGTTTTTCCACTAGTCATATTGGATTTTGGAGAGGGCTTTGAAATTCAAATTCTCAATTTAGCAGCAATGCCAGCACCCCATTCAACATCTAAATTACTAAGTACTTCCTAGGAGGTTGTACATACTAATTTCAGTGATCAGAACAATACATCTTGCTCACATCTTTTTTCAAGTTTCTGTATTTTAATTTCACTTATTTAAATGTTACAAAATTTAAAATAAACATACATAAGGGAAGGGAGCTATAAGAAAAATGGACAGCACACTGATGTTTATAGCTTAGGAAATCACCGTGTAACTGAGATTTGTCAAATATAATGTGCATTATGTCACTTTTGTCTGTTTTCCTGAAGGAGACATATGCTCATTTCAGTTTTCTCAGATAGAAATTGCAGTGAATTGTTGCGAGTGCCTTTTATAGGTATCAAAATCTGGGTGAACTTCCCAACAAAGTGGACTAAAATCTCTGTTGTAACTGGATCTGCAGCTTAATAAAACTTTACTCGTTTTTAAAATATGAAGAAAAAGGTACAGAAAAGGTGAGAGACAGCTCTGTATCCAAGGATGATGCTGTTAAGAAGGGAATCCTCGAAGTCTAATGATCTATTGTCAGAACTATACTCTGTGTGAGCCTCTATTTTACTACTACCTCCAGGTTTTAGCTTTCAGTGAAAGTAGAAATCTGAAGAAAAAGGATTCAGTTTTTCAGTGTAATTTTCCTGACTTTCTTTTTTTAGGGTAAATTCTGTGATTTTGTGTGTGTGTGTGTGTGTGTGTGTGTTTGAAAGCTTGGCTTCCTTTTTCTCCTTTCCAACCCAGATCTAAGGGTTGGATATTAATAACAGGATATTTGCATTGTTTGGCTTGTGCATACGTAGAAGAGCTCAGACTTATAAGCAAACAATCTTCCACATTTAACTGGAGTCAGTGCCTCCTCCTCCTCCTCCAGAAAAATAGAAAATCTAACCCTCAGTTTACTAAAGACAAAAGTAACTAATATCATAAATGTAGACAAATATATGAGAAAGAAACACAATATTTAGTAGTTTCAAAAAAATCCTCTCTTCTAATCCTGGTAACACAGCTGCATATCCTAAATAGTCAGAAAATGAAATATTGTTCCTGTTAATGTTTTGTTAAGCAATTTTGACAACAACAGACATTTGGCCAACTCGCAAATAAAGCATGCCTTGTCGTTTGAATTGTGGATGGTTTGCACTATGCTAAGAATGACAACAATTACAGAATTTTCATGCATCTGCCAAGAGAACAGATGGCTTTGTAGGTGTAGGACAATGCAGAAAAAAAGGAAGAAAAACAATCTTCAAATTAAATCCAAAATAAAAAAGAAATCTTAACTAGAGGCTTATATGAAGAGTAATAAAGGACTTGATATGAAAATATTGCAGTGTCAGGGCAAGTAAAGATATTGTAATGGATTTGAGATGATTTCTGAGGAAAGTATTGGAACTGGATGGCCATGTTTTTGCCATATTAAATAATGAATATTCCTTAGCCCTCTCCTGGATACAACTGCTCAGAGTTATATTAGTGCAGCTCATTCAGTGCTGAAGTCTATAGTGCAGTTCAGGTTTTGATTATGATGGGTGGGTGTACGAAGATACAATAAGGAAAGTTTACCTGTAGAAACAGCTCTAAGAATATAAATAGTGTCAAAGTGGTCAAAAAATGATTGAAATAGTTACTATAGTAATGACTTTGAATAGTTAAAAAAGCTAAGGCATATTCATAGTTCCATTTCTTTTATCTTTATACTTCAGTGGCTACCTATTCAGACAATCAATGGCAAGACATAGTATATACATACTGGCACTGGCATTTTCCAACAATAGAAACTGTTTTTCTACCACATCTCTGGTAGATGCTTTGCAGTATACTTAACAGGAATATATCTGTACCCCATTCATTTCACAGCCTAGAAAAACATTCTGTGTGTGTATGAAGAGCAAGACACAGGGAAGTATATGATGTGATATGATAGTGAGTAACATGGAAGACAGGTACTATAGCACATCAGTAGCTGAAATGCTACCCTTTTTTTTTTTTTTAATTTATTTTGAAAGCACTGGAACAGAAAGAAATTTCAAAAGTAAGATTTTAGTGATAGAATGCAATAGATCTGCAGATATTCGTTGTGGCCTCTCGCCATGTGTGACAAACTGCATTGTGAAAAAAAGATACTAATTAAAAATGAATTGAATATAACCAATTAGAACTGGGATTGACCTCAATTGTAAACAAAAGACAACAAGAAAGGTGAATGTCAGCTAAGAAATAAGGTGAATATCAGCTATACAAAAAGCTGTATTAAGAAATATGAAACAGAAAGAATACATTTTTAATGATCCAGTAAGCAAAAGACTGATTCACAACAATTCCCTATCATTCAAAATACTATTAACAAATGAGTGGGTAAACCTTATGCTAAGAAAACCAAGTTTTTCAAGTTGATGATTTGTCCTTTTGAGACGAAATCACAGCTAGTATAATTTGGGACAAATGCTGCTTGTTCGGTATCTTCTGAATTTCTTATCCATTGTTGCATCAAATCCATATTTGTTCCAAATTATTTTACTTTTATTAGTATTTACTGTAGGTGGTATTTGTTCCCTTGTTTTACTGCCCCCTGTAAGTACCTCTAATTCCAGTTTGTTCTCCTGGACAACATTGTTTGTGGTCTACTCACTCTATATGCACAGACTATCTTATCTCATTTCACCTTGCCAGGAACTTCTGTATGACTGCAAAGGATTTTTATTGAAGAGGGAGGATTTGACACTGAAAATTGCTTCTTGTGAATTCATCCATGAATTATTTTTTCCTATGTAGTTATATATTCACATGTAAATGACTCATATTACTGTGGCACCAGAACACCTCACAGAAACTAAAAATAAATACACGTTGTCCCAGAGCAAGGTCCTGGGACCTAATTTTCTATTTTTTATTGTATTGTCTTATTTTTATGTCTCTCAGTATCTTTACTTTTAGTTCTTTCATTTTATTTTATACTGGGAGAAATTTTAACTGGCAGAAATGGATCTTAAAACTTTTTTGAAGATTTAGACTATTTTTGTGGACATTTCTGTCTCCAATCAGATACGAGTTACAACGTGTTGCCTTTATTTCTACTTAGGCTCCATTTGCAGCTTTTGTGACTGCTACCTTTGAAGCAGGCAATTTCATCAAATATTTTTCAAGAAATCTCCATTAAGGAGAAAAGAGAGATAAATGGTCTAAATTGTCTTTTCTAGTACTGAACAAATGTATTATTTCTGTTTAACATCAAACTGTTCATGAGTGACCACACTGGTTAAAAGAAATAGATTCAAAGTCATAAAGGGGTAGTGAAGTAATAGGTGATATCATAGTCTTCTGTCCCAAAGCCAAAGGAAAGAAGTGAGATGAACTTAGGAAGAGATCAAACAGCTGAGAACAGTGACCTTCTATGTCTTACTGTAGCACCAGTGACGTTTTCAACTTGTTCTTTAAGATCAAGTCAGGGATGACTAAATGCTGACAGCATTGAAAGTTATGCATACTGGTTTCACCAACAGAAGGTGTACTCTACATGGAAGGTATGAAATGCTATCCACAGTTCTATATGGATTATAAGGTCTCTATATTCAGTCAAACAGCAGGGGATGTGAATTGATACAGACACAAATCTAAAAAACCAGTAACTGTCACTTTTCTTTCCAGTAAAAACTGTCCATGAGTGGGGTTGAGAGTCCTCTAATGACTTAAAAATAATTCTCTGTGGTAATGCACAACTACTGAAAAAATTCTGTGTAATAAGATCCTTTTCAAACATATGTGCATCCATGTTAATTTAATATTTTTCTTTAATTTGAATATTGTAAAAAGAGATTATCATTGCAGATATTTTTAATCTGAAATCTGTTCATCCATCTGAATTACTTCATAAAATAAATCATTGGAAACATAAGAACATTATCAGACTGATGTGAAGACAAAATTCCTACAGTTAGGAGGTATTTTCAGCATTTCTTTGGTCTCATACCGTGCTTATTTTTTTACATTTAAAACAATAAAGAGACTGAATTCACTCTTAAGAGATGCAAGTAAAAGTGTTTATATAACAATTTAGAGAATTTAAACATGGTTAGTCACATTCTGATCTCAGTTACATACGTGTAATATTGAAGAACTTCAATGAAGTTGAATTAATAGTAAAATCTGTCTTTTATTTTTTTAGTAGTGGTTTCAAAGATCAAATGAGCAGAGCATTTGTACTGTTTATTTTCTCCTCCCAGCAGATAAGGTGAATAAAATCCTCACCATATCTTAGATCTTCAGTTCCTATGGCTCACATAACATGAGTACAATCGAAACACAGTCTGCCTAGAAATTCCATCTACCTTTATGACCATAAAAAATGAGTATCCTGCATGCTTACCACTAGTCACATGATATCTCCAAACGACCCCTGTACATATTTATTCTTACATTCACTGTTTGAGCACCAAAGGCATGATGTGCTTTCACCAATGACTCTAGTAGCAGAAGTATAATTGAGCCCAAATCGAAACATAACATCCCTACCCATTTCTTTGCCTTTATTTCCTCATACATCCAAAGCTATCCTGAAGCTCCTTCAGTTCACTACAGTTGGTTTTGATTGATTTTGGATTCATCACTTGTATATATATATATAAAAACTGAGACTGTATTTATCATCTTATTAATATATACTTCCATTCTATTACTTACCTATTATAACTCTCTCTCCCTGAATCTGTACACATACTGATGTATGTATTTCACAGTTATCATATATTATAAGTTTTCATTCTTTTTTCTGCGTGCTTTCAAAAACATCAGGACAGTTAAAAGGCTGATTTTATTTAATGAAAGCAATCTTAGGTTTGAAAATGCACTCATTTGAAGATACATTCATTAATAAATGAGCTTGTCTGCTGATGTCTCAAGAATATATATATATTTTCTTCAAGAAAAAATGCTCTCTCTTTAAAGGTCAAATGTTAAATGGTTAATGGCATTGATTTATAGCTAATAGTCACTTCATTTCTGTTATAGGAACTCTGAGGACAGGCTTGGTCTCCTAGCTGTGATAAGATTAGGCTAAATATGCCATTTATTATTTGTCCTTTTGTGATTAATTAATCATGTACAATGTTGATTATTTAATCATCAAAAGTATTAATAAGTGGCCAGCTAAACAATAGCCCTTACTGGGTTTAATAACCATGACCAAGTGGTCACTGAAAGGAAGAAATCTGCTCAATTAAAGAACTGACTTTAGATTTTGCTATCAACTGCTCACTGTTAACCTCACCTCTCTATTTGCTGATGAAAACTCAGTACTGATCTGGCATTTCACCAAAATCAGTCCTCCAAAATGCTGGAATCAGGACTTTTGCACAGCAAATGACTGCATTGTTTCAAAATCTCGGGAAAATTCCACAAGGTCCACACAATATTTTGTAACACCATCACAAGGGCTTCTGTATACAAATAAATATGACTGCAGTGCACTGTAAGCTAGTTGATCAATGAAATAATTCAAAGTAATACTGCAATGGTTGCCAAATTCACTATCTGCTACGTGAGGAAATTCATCATTGCACAATTAAGTGTCAAAAAAATTCCATTTGGATCATCTTTATTATCCTTGGTGAAATAAATTCCCTGCTTCAAACTGGTATATTTCCTTTTCACTCTGTTAGTGAGTATTGGCAAAATTATCGTCTTACTGTAGTCTCAGCATAACCCAGAAAACAGTTTTGCTCAGCTGGCTCTATGAACTGAAGATTTAGTGTCATTTAGTGATCAATGAATTACTGTTGTGGTAATTGTGGTAACTGTGTTCTCACATTTATTGAAAAATAGCACTCAATCTCTGTGTGCCCTGGTTTACTGAATAATGATTATTTTTTTTTTTTTTTTTTATAATGTTGTTACTGGTGCAATTTTTGTAATGGTATCTTACGGAGTTAATAAACATGTCCTGAACTTACCTAATTATTGCATTAGTAAACACAATAGAACTACTGTAACATGTTCTGTGCTTTAGCTGATTGTAGTACACTGCAAGTATCAAACTGCAATAAGCTACTGCATGACACTGTTACCTTAAGAAGAGATAAGGACTGTTAAGAAAGGAGCACAGTGTGCAGGATGCAATAAGCTCCTACTTTAGGTTGGTCTACTTTAGGTTGGTCTTCTCAGCAAAAATATTGTGTTGTTGAGACTGTGATGTTGAAAAGAACTACAGAAAATTACACATGTATAAAATAGAGAGGTGATGAACTAATAGCAAAACAAAGCCAGCTCCCAAGATATCGGGTAGCTAAAGGAAGCAGAAAAACGTATATTCATATTCAATTGAAATGCAGACGAAAGATGCCTGCAAAATGGGAGGCTTATCTCCTTGTCACCTAAGGTGAGGATTTGACCTAGGAAGCTGTTGATTCATGGAACAATCAGGTAGACAGTTTAGATCTTAACTGCTGTTTAGGTCTTAACTGGTGTTACATATGCTTTGTGAAAAAAAAAATCTGACTTGACAGATGGATTGTATTTTTGTCTCTCTTCATCTTGAGGGATGATATCTAAACTTCTAGCTGAGGATCTTAGAAAGCTCCACAATTTTCAGTTTCTAGAAGAAAATATGTAGGTATGTTCAACAGAAACAGAGACATAAACAAAATAGTGATGATCCACTGGATTAAATGATAGAGGAGAGAATTCAGCTGCTGCTGCCACTCAGTAAAAGCAAGAATAATCCTTTCATGCAGAAACATTAGAGCATCAGAGTGAAATATTCTATAAATACACCAAACACTCAGCTGATACAGGGATTCAGTGCCCCATATAGAAATGAGGGTGAGCAAGCAATGAAAGCTAGAAAGTGATCAAGAATATATATTAACATCTAGAGTACCAATAGTCTGAGAATATGAATCAAAATGCTCAAATGCTACAGATCACGGAACAGAATAGGTTCTGGACTGTTTAACTACAGAGGAATGTGCAAATCTGAAGTAAATCCTATGAGTAATGAACTCATGCCTAAATCCAAAAATGAACAACTGTGTAATTAATGTGACAACAATGAGTCAACAGGAGTAAAGTTTTCCGCTCCGGTATGCCAAATGAAAGATGATTCAGAAAAAAAAAAGGGCTTTTTTTTAAACTGAAATAAATTATATAATACATACATCTCCATCTATTTTTATATTGTTATGTCCTCAATTAGGAATTGCCATTCCTTACCTTGAGAGGTGAGTTGTAGTGATTTTCCACTGCAGTATAAACAGGAATTCAGCAGTGCACTGGCCTCCCTTAGAGCTTCTCCCTGATGTCTTGGCAAGCCACTTAATCCTTCAAAACGACAGTTAAGTAAGAATAATGCAACTTTTATGACCTGTTTCTTGTTTTTTTTAATAACAGATCTGTCATACTTGCACATATGGACATGAAAATATTTGGTCTTAATGGTCTGAAGAACTAGCATGAAACCATGGCACCTGACACCTATGACAAAAGTAATGCAGTTAGAGGGGAAATTTGCCATTTTGTAGCAGAGAGGGGCAATCTTGGAACATATTTGCATGTGTCGTGCAAACCAAGAGACACTGGTGATAAATAGTAAAGTATACCTTTGAATAGAGATAAGCTTGTAGTTTCAAACATATATAGAAATCTAGGCTCGCTCTGCCTAAATATTCCTAAGGTGAGTGGTTTCCTTGATCCAAAACAATGGCTTTTAGTATTATGTTAAAAAGTTCAAGTGCAAAAGAACAAATAAACCTAGTGCGAGAGCCTTCTGTGAGCAAGGACATATGAAACAGTTGAAACTCCTGTGAGATGAGTAACTTTGCAGTTCACCATGTGCTACACTCTTTCTCAAGAGCTGAAATAACAAAAACTGTGGGCAGATTTGTGAGAGTTATTTACATTGTCTTCTGGTGGTAGGGACAGCTCGAGGGACAGGTGTGTGGAGTGAGGAGAAGCTTACAAAAGCAAGTCATAGTGCCCTATCATACCAACTTAATTTAGTCCTCAGTATCAACAAGACTTACTTAAAAACATGAGTGAAGGAAGGCTATTGCAAGAGGAGGAAAGCAAGCAGCTGTCCTTGCAGTGGCTTCCTGGAGATGAAGATTATAAATTGGTTTAGTTTTGTTGTTGAAATTACGTGTTCTTCTCTATTAAGCTCTCAGATGAGAGCTTTTCTCTCCCTTTTAAATCAATATTGTTTAACAAACTGCTTAGATCTTCCTGACAGAGAGGAAAATGAGTGCAATGGAAGCCGGAATTTTAATAACATTCCCCAAAATTCAGGGAATTTTGCCAGAGCTTTGAGTCAGGGCTTTTTGTGGTGACATTTAGTATCAACCTTGTTGCTGCCTATCAAGTCAGAAAGGAATAAAACAGCTACATAGATTAGGACAAACCATAGTTTCAAATGCCAAAATATGCTTAATGATGTGCATTTGTTTGGTCATGCCCCACCTTGCAGATCCTGATGGGTCTTTACTTCCTCCATATTGCCACAGTATTGGAAATACATCTTGTGGAAGAGTCCCACTGAACACTTTGGGGAGAGAGATCAGGCTGACCGTGTGAGCCTTGGGTGTGCTGCTGGGTGTAGGTAGCAGTCTGAGAAGACTCAAGGCAAGCACTCTTCCTGCAAATGTGTTTGGAGTGACATTGAATTTCTTCTCAACTGCTTTATTCCTTAGCACATAGCAAGTATTACAGCTCCATCTATTCAGTGCCTTTTCAATTAGCAAAATAAGCAGTTCAGAAGCACTGGAAATCATCCTTTGATAAGCACTAAGAAAAAGTGCCACAATTTATTGGTAATCTGGTTAAAAGCCTTCCTGGTAGGTAATAGAAACACAAACTTGAGAACATCTGCCTGGGAAAATTATTTCACAAGGAGGAAGATAGCTGTTTGCAACATAAAATATCTTTTCTTGTCTAGTGATTCACTACTACCATTCTTTTCAGGGGCAATATAAAAGAAATCGAGAGTACCGTCTTCTAGAAAAGGACAAGTCCAGCAAACTACCACACTGTTTGATGAATTTCTCCTCTCAGCTCAGGACTATCTACTACCTTAATTGGCAATAAATTGTTATTACTTCTCACTATGGCAAATCCCTTTGTGACTTTTATAAAGTTGGATAGACTGAGGCATAGAGAGAATAAAAAAAAATGAACAAACAACAAAACCCCAAGCACAGTGCTTAAGTGCTATCAGTAAGAATATTAATGACAATAATATAGGGCCTGAAAAGGATTTTTGTATTTCCCTTGAGCTGTGCAATAGAAACTTTGTTCACGTGCCACACCTTGTGCCAGGGCAGTACAAAGAATAAAGGTTTCTTTTTTTTAGTAGCATATGTTATTAAAAAACATACTTACATCCCACCTGTTTGCAGAGGTGTTGCCATTTTAGAATAAGTAGATAGTGTTAGATGATAGAAGTAAACAATAAGAAAATTATATCGCCTAAGGCTTTACTTGCTCCATCTTGTTAGTTCTTACCTGCCTTACACTTTTATTCTCCACTTTTACTCTTTACTATGTATAATTAAATCTCTTAACACTCTGAAAATATGTTTTAAAATAAAGTTTTCCTTTATTTTTTTACCTAAGCAATTTGACTTCCTGCCAGATTCCTGAGTCTATCCCAGATTCCACAGATATTAACAAAGGCTGTATTTATTAACTGAAGTAAAAAATAAACTGAAATAAACAAACAAACTCCTACATTCCCTCTCTGGAAATGCTTCTTAACTTTGTTGGCTTTTATGTTACCGAAAATATTTTGGGATTTTTGCTTGAGAGATTGAGAGAAACAAGATAAAGACTTGAACAACCTGTGACATGACTTGAAATTATCAGAGCAGCTGGGGTACAAGTATTGAGAGGACATTCATAATAATTGACACAAAGTCCCATAATCAAGAAAAAAACAGTAGTGCAGAAACAGAGGTGAATAGGTGTGTGTAACCAGTCACCTAGACCCATCACAATTACAGAGATTTTTATTTTTGCTTGGACTTTCTGTTTCACCCATTGCTATTGCATTTCCCAAAATAACTCCCCAAGTCTTAGTTTGGAATAGTTGTCAAAGATCCTACAGGCAACTTCACAGCACAGCCTGAGACTGGTTAACTTCACACAGTTAATCTGAAATTGCAAAATTTAGTTATATATAGATCTTTTAGAAAGTTCTAGGAGACTTCAAGGCCTGAATCTAAGTTTCTCCAAATCAGGTCTAACTCTGTCCTGTGAACTCTAGTGCTGTCTCTGCTGAATGCTTGGTACTGAAAACTATAGTTTGTACATAAAATACGGAGAAATTCTTGTTTGTCTATACCAGTGCTGTCAGTAATTAATCTTCTTACCAATCTTCTAACTTACCAAGGTAAAATTGTCCCTTTCTGCATATTCACAATGAGGCTAAAGAGAAAGGAAGAGAGAACTCAGAGAGGTGAGAATGTTCTCAGAAACACAAGTGTGGAGCAAAGTAGCAGTATGCTTGGAAAAAGAAGACTGCGCTGGATCCAACTCAAAGGAGTCTTGAGATTTCCAAAAGAGCTGAATTCATATTGCCAAAGCTAGATCTGAAGGCCTCACAATCTTATACTGAATGAAAATTTTCTCACACCTTTAAAGGCCGGGTTGAGCAACTTGGTCTAGTGGAAGGCATCTGTGTCCATGGCACAGCGGTTGGAATGAGATGATATTTAAGATACCTCCTAACCCAAACCATTCTATGATCCAGGACAGTGAAAAGATTGCTTCAAGCCTTTTAGAAATCTAAAGGAGGCATGATTAAAATATTCTGCTATTTACCTTACACATTGCTTATGAATAATTGCTCTCTGCAGAGATATGCAGCAATGTTAAGCCAAATCCTGGCAATTTTTCTTTTATTTTTGGTCCTTATTTAGGAAAAAGGCATGTTAAAGTCAAGTTATGTGAAATCTTCTTGAAATCTTTTCTTTTAATTCACAATACCTTTATTGTTCAAAAAGAACTTATACTATGTTAACATTTGCTTTCTGTTTTCATTTGAAACTACCACAGCCTGCTGAAAAGTGAATAATATAAACCAAGCTTCAAAAAGAAAAAACAAAATAAAACAAAACAAAAACCCCCAAAAACCAAACAAACAAAGAAAAAAACCAACAAAGCAGAAAACAGCTTGGAATAAAAACTGTTTATGCACCTGTGTTCAGTTTCTGTCCTCTTGATAAACTGGGAAAACACATGCAAAACTGAGTGAGCTCAGCTTTTCTCAGAAACTTGTAATTTTCCCCACTGGATGCCTATAAGCACACACCTTACTGGGGTCTCAAATGTGTCTTCTTAATTCTTCAATCAAGAATAAAGCAGTTTCTGCACAGAAATTCTGACACAAGGTTTCTTGATTTTTATTTTTTTTTTTAAATTTGCTTATTATTTCTTTCTTGGAGAGATTCCCTAGGCACAGCTCAACTAATTTAGAAGAAAAAAAATTAAACCAATTACATTTTATTTTATCATAATGTGGGTTTTAGATATGTACTGAAATCTTGACATGCCAGAAAATCTAGTATATTTTACAGCAGTTTATTCCCTCTGTTCATGGTGCATCTTGTTTTACCTTTGCTTGCATGGCAGTAAGAAGAGAATTTTCTAGTTTTCAGATATTGTTAATGACAGAAACCTATTTTATGTAATAGATGGTAAGATGTGGCTACTGTGACAACAGTAGCTAAGTATATTTAGTGATTGACGATCCTTTCCAGTTCCATTAGCCACAAAACAAATTTTTTAGAAATCTCATTATAAAAACATCAACTTTATTAAATCAAAAAGTAAATGCTGATTTCTTTATCCAGCTGAACAGAACCCTATTTTACAATTGCTCCCATCATAATTTTTAAAACATTTGGAAGAGTTTACTATTCAGAATGTAATAAAGATTGGCTTTGCAGCTTAAGAAATAAGGAGATTCAAATAATTAAAAAAAAAAAGCAATTACAAGACAACTCTATCCAATATTAATGACAGATGTGAATTTGTAGGTGCTTCTTGGTTTATTGGAGATACTCAGAACAGAGAATGTCTTCATTTCAATGGACAGTGAACATTCCAATATATAACACCCAGATATATCTTTGAATAACAACATAAAATGAAGTGTTTGGAGACTTCTATTTTTTACTTGTATATGGTTATGCTAAAAGAAAGTGGAAATTAAATCTAATTATTCCTTAATGTTATTTTAATTTTCTTTCATCATGATGGAAAAGAAGAAAAAATATTTTCTAATACAGCAAAAACTGTAAAACTGTGTCTTGCTTTTGGTGTTTTTTCCCTTTTTTTAATAAATTTAAGAATATTTTGAAATGCAAGAATCAAAAAATCAAAATTATTATTTTGAATGGATTGATTTTTTCAGGTTTTCCTTTTTTTTTTTTTCTCCGTTGTAATCACTACTAGAATTCATAAACCGAGAAACTTGAAAGGGCTTTGACAGGGCATCTACCTTCTCTCTGAAAGTCTGATGAACTCTAAATGAATATTTGAGTAAATTCAAAGCTAATCCTTTAGTGAAAAATATTTCACCTGAAAAAAATTCCCCCATGAGTCTGTCATGAGGCCTAAAGGTAGGAAAAAACCACATATTTTCCCCAAAATATTTTTCATTTAGGAAAGAGTCATAAAAAATTGTCAGTATAGATGTGGTAATCCCAGTGAGTTTTTAAGAGCAGTATACTAAGTCTGATAGCAATGTGCTTTCCAAGTAGCAATGGCTGCAGGATAGAATACTCCATGTTTGAAAATCCCAACTTCAAATAGAGTTGTTTGCATTCCAGATACTAACATTAACTCAATTTTTTCTTTGGGGTGACTATAGGTTCATCAGCATGAAAATCTAATTCTCACAGAATGACAGTCTGTAGAATAATAGTGAGGATAAGTAAGTGTGTAACAATAGAGGGAATTTTAAAAGGAGAAAATGCTCTACCTTATCATCCACTCAGGACAGAGGGATGAATAATGCGGAGGCTGAACATAAAATGCTTATAAAAAAAAAGTGGAGATTCACAACAGTAACTTGTTTTTGTGTTTATGTGGATGGGTTTACATATACCTACCTGAATATTGTAGCTTTATATAACCCTACATATGTGTTGTAATAACATACTTATATATATTTAAGAAAAATAAGCTCCTAATCTGTAAAAAATAGTAATGTGAAAAGAGTATTACTTTGTATAAGTATTTTCAGGATTGAATTTATAAGTGGTTTTGAAATTTTGTACTCTAGGTAGAATTCTCACCCTTATGCTGTTACAACACTAAATATGCTGTTTATAATATACATGTTTTCTGACATTTCTTCAGTCTGTGCTTCTTCCACACCCTTGCACATGATCCATATGTTTAAACCTCATTTTGTTTTTTACTGAGATCCAAGGTACTATTTTTTTCTGATTGATTTATCAGAAATGTGTTGCCAGATTGATATTCCAAACTGGCACACATAGGAAAGCCTTCTTGTTCTCAATGATATACAGACATTACAGTACTGTACACAATCATAACAGGATTACATGTGCATTCTATGAAAAAAATATAAAGTCATCTTGCTTTTATTTTTTCTTTTTGCTCTTTCTCTTCCAGATGACTATATGCAATTATTAATATTAACACAAACCAATATTTGATGACTTACCTATGAATCAGAGCTTGAAGACACAATTGATGAAACTCAGTTCCACAAGGTGCCTGGATGAGGGTATCAAGTACACCCTCGATCAGTTTACTTATGACACCAAATTGGGTGGGGGTATTGATCTGCTGGAGGGTAGAAAGGTTCTGCAGAGAGATATGAACAGGCTGGATTGATGAGCAAAGTATGAGGCTCAGCAAAGCAAAGTGCTGGGTCACACTCTTGTGTTAGAGCAACTCAATGCAAAGCTACAGACTGGGGGAAGAGTGGTTGGAAATCTGCCCAGAAGAGAAGGAGTTGAGGGTGCTGTTTGACAGCTGGCTGAATATGAGCCAGCAGTGTGCCCAGGTTGCCAAGAAGGACAATGGCATCCTATCGTATACCAAAAAAAATGTGGCCAGTAAGGACCAGGATTGTCCTTCTGTACTTGGCACTGGTGAGGCCACACAGAATCACAGAATATTCTGAGGTAGACTGGACCCACAAGAATCATCTAGTCCAACTCTTAAATGAATGACCTATACAGGGATCAAACCAACAACTTTGGCATTATTAGCATGATGCTCTAACCAACTGAGCTAATCTCAGGTTTGAAGTGACCATAGTGGGTCGGCCTGCTCAAACAGGACCATCCTAGAGCACATTGCACAGAATTGTACCCCTGAGGGTCTGCAGGGAGGGGGACTACACAACCTCTTTGGGCAATCTGTTCCAATGCTTGTCCGGCACACAGTAAAGTTCTTTCTCATATTTAGGTGGAGCTTTCTGTTGGTGAGTTTCTGCCCATTGCCTCTTATTCTACTGGTTAACACCACATAGAAGACCCTTGATCCATCCTCCTGACACCCTCCCTTCAGATACTTACTCAGCACATCAAATCCTGTGTTCAGGACCCTGTTTTGGGTCCCTCACTGCAAGAAAGATGTTGAGGTTCTGGAGCAAGGGCAGCGAAGGAGAATTAAGCTGGCGAAGACTCTGGAACACAAGTCTTACAAGAAACATCTGAGGGAGCTAGGGTTCTTTAACTTGGAAAAAGGAGATTCGGGGGGACCTTATTGCCCTCTAAAACTACTTGAAAGAAGGTTGTAGTGAGGTGGGGGTTGGTCTCTTGTCCCAAGTAACAAGCAATAGGACAAGAAGAATTAGCCCCAAGTTGCATAAGGGGAGGTTTAGACAATATTTTCCTCACTGAAAGAGTGCTCAGGCAATGTAACAGGCTTCCCAGAGAAGTGGAAGAGTTCCCATCAATGTAGGTATTTAAGAGATACATAGATGTGGCAATTAGGGATGCGGTTTACGTGCAGACTTTGCAATGCTGGGTTAACAGTCGGGCTCCGTGATTTTAAAGGTCTTTCCCAACCTAAATAATTTTATGATTCTATGACTTCTGGCAAATAAAAACCAGCAACATATGTGAGACCAGAAATTTGACAGAAAGTTTTGGTTAATATCAAGTGCCAATTTCAAGAATTTTACTACAACCAGTCCTCAGAATTCCAACTTTGAACAGCAATTGGTTTCAACAGCAATTAAAAACTTTTTTCAACAGCTTTTTAACACATGACATTTTCTGCTTTTCGCCCTTAACTGTCTTTGTCATATCATCTGTAGTAAAGAGAAAGGATAGGGTGCTTAAGATGATGTGCCATCTTTTTGTCTTTGTGGAACTACATCATTAGCTGTGTATCAATTTCAGTATTCCATTGTGAAATGTGAAAAAAATGTGATAGGATTCATTTACTCTGCATTTACACCGATACAATTTCTCTGAGTTGTGAATATTTCTCAGGCTATTTCACTAGCTGCTTTCTCTAACAAAAGCATTTATATTAAAATATAGCAAAAGCACAGATTTTTCTTTAAGGATAAGTTATTCCTAGACCTGATTCTACCCTCTTTTAAAGCTCAAAGAAAAACTAATACATATAGTCAGGTGTGTGCTTCTGGATAGTCACTGGGTGAATGGGAAGGATTTAGCCTGCAGTTGGCTTCAATGTGTTTCTGAATCAAACAAGGCAAAACAAAGCTGTGAACTTCCCTCTGTCTGCTCCTTATGATGGTAAGGTACTTCTGCAGGTGTGTGGAATTGTAAGATTTGGTGGATTGCATTTCTATCTGATTTTCTGTGCTTATTTGTCTTCTCTTGGAAGCTTAATAGGTTCCCAAACATTAACAGATTATTCTGATTACCACACCCTAAAATACTTTGGTATGTAGTTGATGAAAATTCATTAACACCATTGTTTTTTATCTAGATTTTATAAAAGTCATAGGCAATGGTTCCTTTGTTTTTGGTGGGAAGCTCAAAAGGGCCTTCATTATCACTTCATCATCAAAAAAAAACCAAAATGTTTTATGCTATTTGAATCCATACTGTATTACCATGCATAGAATTTGTGCCATGTAATCCTCTTCACATCAGCTGTGGTCACCTACTGGAAAAAACTTCTAAAGTTTGGATGCAGCTTTTCCATTTTTTATCAACATATTATAATAGTTAAACTGTGGCCTAGTCATAAAGTTTTTAAATTTGTTTTCACATTAAACATCTATATTATATAAGTGGACCTGTAGCTATGTTTACATAATGGATGGATTGTATCTCTACATAGATACAGACATATAGATACACTTATTCAAAAAATGCAGTGATAAGAAACAAAGGTGCAACTCTGGCTTTGTTCACATCCTTCTCAGTGAGGGACTCCACTGAATAAAGTAAAAAGTGGATAGGATTTAATAGCTTTCTCCTCTCTTCTTTTCTTTGGAGCACTAGAAAATGCTGCCTTTGAAATAAATTTACCTCTTTGACATAATGTTGAATGCAATTATTTTCTTTTATGGAACTGTTGCTGTTAGGAATGCAAATAACAAAAATATGACACAATTTGACCAGAATCAGACAGATTGTGTTAAAATCAGGGTCATTCAAATTCTTTTTGGAGTCAGTAAAGAATTTTCCACTGGCTTCAATACCTATATGCCTTGGGCTTAAAATTCCACACAAATATCAGGTGGGGGAACCTTGCAATTATTTCTTCTTTATTTTGTCTCATTTGGTCTTTTTTTGGGGTTTTTTTACAATATAAATTTTAATATTTTGTATTTCTTTGCAACTTATTTCTGTTCCTGTGTTGCATATGAATGGAATTTTTGAAAAGCCTCAGTATTAGTCTAACGCAGCTTCTGTGAAGTCTGTGACAGGCCTGTCAGTAACCTCACTGTCATCAGGTAAACTAATGGGATTTTTAGAAATTCCCCCTGTTAAAAATGTTAACTTCTTTCTAAAAGAAAGAAAGAATTAATATTTTTTTTTATTTTTCAGCGACTGCTATTGTATTGTTAGTTTTACCTAATAAATCAAACTCTGCCTTTTATTTTGGTAGCTTGTTTATTTTTCTATTGTTTATAACCACTATAGCATTGATATTTGTAAAAAAAACCAGGTTGTTAAAAAAATGTGGATCTGTAAACGATCAGCAGTAATCAAGAACCAACAACATTAGATTGAACTGTAACTACTGACTGTATTCAGGAGACTTCTGCCATTGACTTATTTTCTTCAGAAAACTTTTTGTTGCTGAGACAAATAAACAGGGCAAGTGACAATCATTTCTTCATTTTATTCCATTTTCCTAAACCTTCATGCATTGCCACTGTCTTGCAGTTCTCAGTATTTCTAACATCTCACTGTCTCACAACACTCCAATGGACAACTTGATGGGTTTTATGCTAACACTCCTTTCAAATGAAGCAAGAGACGTATAAACAGATGCTTAGCCTGCAGCGAAGCTCAAGTTTTATTTAGGGAGTAATGTGAACTGGTAAAGAATCTGGCTTCAGAACAAATTAGTGGTTTGTTGTTTTTTTGCAGTACTGCCAAAAGGTACTTTGCTGAAGGATCATATCAGGGAAATAATGCTAGTTAGCAGTTCTGCAGAGCACCTTCTTCATAGCTCCATTCATTTCACTGTAATACACAGAAACCAATAAGGCCTGGAGAAAACAGTTCAAACATTTTGCCATCTTGTTCCTTTTTTTTTTAAACACAAAAAATTGCAATGGACCCATCAAAATTTAAGTTTCTACTACAGCTCAGTGACCATGTGGTACTCTTACAATACTTGAACCACTCATTCAGTTTTTCTGATCTTGGAAATCAAGAGAAAGAGGGAAGGGGAAAGAGTGACAGAAAACACTTTCTTATTTTAAATATACTCTGAAGAGAAGCCCTGGAATTGGTGGAAATTGGTGCTTACTAAATTTGCCTTTCTACTGCTTCTTACTGTGGTTGTATACCAGAAAGAAAAACAGCCTTCATCATCTTTTTAGCTGTGTTACAGATAAAAAACACAGCTGGCCGATTTGGTCTTTAATTTTATTTGTTTGTATGTTTGTTTGTTTTTTTCTCTTTTTGCATAGAAAGCAGAAATAGACAATTCCTTGGTCAAATGCCTGTATTTTTTTTTACAATTAAAGCCTCTTTTAGAATATTCAGTATAATCAGGGGGCTTTTTTGGGGTTGTTTTGTTGTTGTTGTTTCTGTTTTTCTTTTCTTTTCTTATAATTTCATTAAAGGATCATCATGATTTTGCTTGGACTTCCTCTTCTATCCTTCATGAAAGATCAGTGGAAAGCAAGCTGTTTCACAGATTCTCCTTTCCATTATGAATCACTAAGAATTAACATCCACTTCAGATAAAAACAACTGTTTTTTCCTGAGCTGGATATTCAGCAGGTCTATCTTTTTATGTGATTATATGCCATTTAATCATTCACCAAAATATATGTTTGTATCCTTTCTGCTAATCATTACATCTGAAAACATGTCTCAGTAAACTCATGGTAAAAAGATAAAGTAAAAGTATACTGAAATATTAAATTAATATTCATCATTAATTAACACATTGAAATTTAAAAGTAAGTGATTATTCCATAGAGATAAGTACAAAAATAAATGTCCAGTGAGAGTTTGCAATAACCAAATAACTGATTAATCAATTAATCATGCTGCATAAATTTAATTAATCAAGTAGAAGGATCAGAGAACAAGCAGAGACTTTAAATAAATGGGGCTGGAATTTTAGTAATTAAAAATAGCCAGCAGTACTTTTGATAGATAAGATGCTTGCTATAAATACAATTTTCTCTTTTGATAAATCAGTAGGAGAATTCAGGTAAACACTTGTCTCCTGTTAACAGAAATGACTTTAGCTGATTTTCAATATACACATTTCCTTTTTTTTTTTTTGAATGAGAAATATGTGAGCTTTGGGGTATATTATTACACTGTAATGATCAACAATTACTTGCAAAGAGCCTGCTTTAAAATGTCCATCTGGCTAAATTTCTTTCCACTAATAAATTTACAAGTAGGTACCTGTTCCAAGAAGGGCACTGAATTGGCTTCATTTGATATATACTTACACAGATGCCTCCCTAGAACACTTGGCTGGTTTCTTTTTCTCCCTTGCTTTTGCTTGTCTCCCCTTGCCTCATCTTGCCTCTTGATGGCTTATGAGCATTATAATAACTTATCTCTTCCTTCTCTCTCAGAATTTCCTACTTGCAAGTAAGATACTTCTAATATTCAATGTGCCCATCAATATTCTATGACCGTTATGAGGAATTTCTACTTTTTCAATTTGCAAAGTCTCATATACTGAAACTTAGTTATCAGTGGCCGTATTAGTGAACTGCTTAACAGCTCTGCAAAACAAACTCTTTAATGACTCCTGTCTCTATTGTCACAAGCCTGACTGAGCTCAAGTGTTCTGAGATTTCATGACTAGAAGACTACTGCAATCATTTGACCACTTTCATATGCCTGAAAACACTCCTAGCAGGACCTCCTTCCCTTGTCTATTTGAAAGTGGGTTTCTGGAATTCTTCTCTAACTAATTTTGGGTACAGTACACTCATGGTTGCTAGGCATGCAAGTTTGCATGCCAGATGCATTTTCTTCCCTCTGAAAGAAGTTCAATATATATACTTTTAGCATACATGGGAATGAGGAAACTTCCTTTAAAAAATGAAATTGAGAACTAGATTAAAACCAAACCATAATGAAACAGTAAAAAACACAAACCAACCAACGAAATAATTCACTGTAAAACATGTGAATATTTTATTTACCTGCAGATTCTAGGCAGGGCCAGACTCCCTTGTCTCCAGAGTAGAATTGCAGAAAATAGACAGTGGAAAAAGCAATCCAAGGCAGAGAGCCCTGTGAGAGCAAGATTCTTCTGCAGGGGGAGAAGTGTAAATTGGGATTGCAACCACCTGAGGCTCCTGCTCACACACCTCAAAACTTGCCTGAGCAGCAGTGATTGTTTTTAGGGACTTTGCTTAAGCAGATGTCATAGCAGTGCTATAGATACTTTCTGACACCTCACTGTCTGTCTCAAGCAATTTCCCTTTTGCGTGCTTAGCTGCTTACAGGGCCAAGGATTGTGTCCATACTTTCTAAACATTATATGGTTCGCATATTCCTCTGTTAACAAAACTATTACTATATAAAACTCCACTCTTTCTCTGTGAGGCAGTTCTTTATATTGCACCAGTCTGAACTGTAAATCCTAGATATGAAAATTTTTATTTTCTATAACCCATTTCATACAGTTAGATATTATCTGATTCTTTGTCATTCGGATTCATTATGCTGAAAATATTTTTTCTTACCAGTCATCTCTAAGAAAGATCATACTTTTCACTGCCACCACTATTTCTTCTCCCTCCTGCTGTTCATTTCCTCTCTCTAACTCAGGAATCTTTTAGAGGAAATCCGTTTTTGAAGTAGAGAACTGTTGCCATTAGTGGAGTTCTGTAAGCTGTTGCACTGAGATTTGTATTTTTTTCAGATCCATGCTGAGAAAATATGTTAAGATTTTGAATTATTCACTCAAGTAACTGGTCTTACAGGAGTCATCCTAACAGTCTGGTTTATTTCCTGTTGTTTTGACAGCAGTTAGGTCATATGAACACTTTTGAGCTTTAAGAGAAGTCTGTGGGAATCAATACTAGTGTATAAGTATATAGTATAGCACGGTCCCAAAACTTAAATATCAAACCTTAACGAAGGATACAGTCAGGGCAGCCCATTCATAAGGAATCACAGAGGCAGTTACTAGGTGGAGTCTGAGTTCCCCTGTGGACTTCTTACCTGTTCATAGAATCTCTATATTGGTATATTTTTATTATATCCAAGATAACAAAAGGAACTCTAAATATGAGAACATGACTCCACAGTGAAGCAAACGTTCTCTAAAGAAACAGATTTTTTAAGAATAATGAAAAAAAGAAGGTTTAATCTTATTATTAAAATAAAAAAAATCTCCTTTTCACAAATAGTTTTTTTGTTAGGGATATCAAATACATAGTACTCCTAGAATGCTATCAAGAGCACAGATAATTTCCAAAGATACATATTGTAATTTTTTCATCCACTTGTGAGATCCACAGTTGTCATTATTAGTTTTTTTTCAGATTTGAAAATCTACAAAAAAAGTTTAATTTAGATAAAAATAATTTGACAATTATCCATTTTTTAATTAATGTTTTAATTTAAATATGAAAATGCCATGGAGTATGGAAGGATTTCATTCTCTGTTTGCAAAGAAATTAAAACATTTTAAATCATGTAAGTAATACATTGACTTCATTTTCCTAATGAGTAATTATCAAAATTTTTAATATCAGTATCCCTTGACATTCCTGTTTTTGTATCCATTTCTCAACCTGTAAATGCATATGGGGAATATTTTTCACCTGTGCCTGATAAAGTCAAGCCTTATGGCCTATATCCTTAGGTTTCCTTAGAAGTGTGGGTCTGAGATATTAAAAACAAACAAACAAACAAACAAACAATCCCATAATGAGGACATTTATGCATTAATCCCTTTAAGATTCTGGAAAGCTTTAGAGTCAGAGGTGGAACTAGATCAGAGAATTTTTATTTGTCCTGAAATAAATATTTTATTTCAGGAAATAAAAGTGAACCTGTAGGAGGTTGTTACAAAACTTGACATTTCCATTTCAACAGTATATTCCAGCAGAAATGCTTTGGCAGTGCGCTTTATTTACATAATTAGTTGTAATTTTAGGCTCCAGGTGTGCTTCACATTGTCATTGATTTGTTCTTTTATATTTTTTCATCCTGACACGTAAATGGTGGTAGTTCAGAAAAAAAAAACAAGATCAGTGAGCAAATACAAATCAAAGAACAGAATGTAAAACTCCAGACTAAAAGCACAGAGAGATTTTCTTATATTCTGTCTGAAACAATACAAACCAGCAACTAGACAATATCTTAGATGTACATCTTTAAATCTGACTTCAGGGAACTTTTCTTTTATTCATTGCAAAAATACCCAACCACCAAATTTTGAAGTCTGGAAGTGAGAGTCACAGACTTACAACAGTGCTTCATTACTCGGTATATACTGCAAAAAGACCACTGTTTGTGCAATTAGTGCTTTAAACATCATTTAACATCTGTTCTTGATATTTTGTTACCCATTTCTGAACCTTTGCTTCTGAGACTTATTGAAGATTTTGATGCTTAAAAAATTATTTAGTGTTTCTTACTTGAAAGGCTAAGAATCTCTGAAATATTCTTAAATTAATGAAGACATAGTTTCGGGGAAAGGTTGTAGGTAAATACTAAGAGAGGAGAGCTGCACAATCAAATAAAAATTAAATATTGAGATGAGTAGCTTAGTTAGCTGCAGTGCAGAAAAGCAAGGTCCACTGGTCAGAGCTGCTTCTCAGGCAGCTGATCATCCATGACCTAATTACAACTGCCTGTGATAGATTGTATCTAAAGTAGCAGCCACAGAGACACAGTGAATTTACTTAGATAAACACACAGTCACACAACGTGCTCAGCTCTGTTTGCTGTGGGATACGGTGTTCTTTTATTATGTCTGTTTGTAAGATGAGTTAAATTAAGCTTAAAATTGCATGAGAGAAGTTTGGCTGAGAGAAATTCTGCCCGTGTTCAGACAACAAGACGACATGTAAAATGGTTCAGATCAGCACAACTTTACCACAGCTGTAGCAACTTATGGCTATCTTAATAGCAATATCATCTTAATACTTCCTCAGAAAACAAAAAGATTTTAACTCTATTGACCTTAGTGCTGTCTTACCACTTTGAATGATAACGTCTAGGATAGAATTGAATAGAATACCTTATTTCTCAAAAATCTGTGGTATGTTCGCCCCCTTTTGTGCTCCTGGGATAAGTTGTTTGTAAGACATGTTTAACAGTGAAATGGACAGGTTCTGCTGGTGTTCTCTGTTCAATTGCGAGTGATGGCAAGGCACTAATAACATATCTGATAACTTAGATAGACTAGAATTAATTATTGGCAAATTCTACATACCCAGAAATTCTGGACTATTGAGCATACCATACACACTGAATAAACAATGATTTAACTGTAGAGCTGGTGTAGATACAAACAGAATGTTTGGCACATCTGGAAATGATGAAAAATAGCAAAGAAGGGTGGACTATTCCACAGATATTTCCCAGTGCACATTATAATGTCCTACCCTAGATTTCCATTATTGACAGACCGGAGAATGACTTGTGTGATACATTCACACTAGAAAAAAAGAACTTTTTGAAAACTTTATTTCATTGGCAAGATAAATAAATAAAAAGAATATATATATATATATATATATATATATATATATATGTAATCAGCCTGTCATCTATTTTTCCACAGTTTTCACCAGAACTTAAAAATTAATAAATTAATATCATTTCACTGTTGGGTGATGTTTTACCCTTGAAAAAGAATTTTGTATATACATTTTTAATGAAACAGTATTTTTAAATAAAATTCTAAGAAGAAGAAAACTTTTTAAAAAGCCAAATGAAACTTTAACGTTTGGGTATGTATAAGTGTAGTATACTAGAAAAAAAAAAAAAAAAACCCACAAACAAACAAACAAACAAACAAAAACACACACACACACACAAAAAACCCACCTTAATTAATTCCCTAGATCTCTTCAGGGAAATCCATCCCAAGTCTAAGAGAAACAACTTCTGCTTGCAATTTCAAAATGCTAAGAAAAATGGAAATGACCATGAATGCTTAAGAAGTGACACAACCTACTTCCTCTGTTTGAGAACAGAACTGATGTGAATAGAACCCAAAGAAAAGTGATCAATATGTAGTATTTTGCTTTTTCCAATATTCATATTGCTTATCGCTGTATTTCCTGTTCTTCGACATTTTGCTCCTCATTTTTAAGTTTAGGAGTTTTATATACCTTCAGATAATCTTTCAAGAGGCTGAGCAGATGTATTAAAATCTTCAGACTGCTTAAGATTTTCAAATCCCAGTCCAAGTCTAGACCAGGTGCTTGGACATGCATTTTAGTGCTTTGATATAAACTTTTCCCTTTCTTATTTGCAAAAGGTGGCCTGTCTAGAGGTGCTGGCCAGGAGCTGAAACCTTAGACTTCAGAACTGTGGGTTAGTTTTAACAGAAGATAGAGCAAACAGTGCAGTAGGAAAGTATTTAACACATTTATGGCAACAATATGGCATCAAAGTCTGAATTTTTGAGGCATGACTTTGGGCTATTCAGTTCTGATATTTTTTTTTTTTGCTTTTAAAATGAACGATGGAAAGAAAGAACAAGGTAAATAATTGAGATATACCTGTTCATCTGATCCATTGTGTACATTAGTCCTACAAATGAGAGGACTCTGGCTGTAAAGGAAACCCACTTAGATTCATCCATTAAACATTGATTACAAGAGTAATTACATGAGAAACAGTCTGAGCACAAAAACTGATAATCATTCATATGGTAGAAACAAAACAAAACAACAAAAAAACAGGAAACGGAAGATTGTCTTTTTTCTCTTTTATTGATTCTCCTGTTTCTTTTCTCTTCTAGACAACACTTTTTAAGGAAATTTGCTGTTAATAAACATTTATCACAGTGTTTAAATACTTCCCACTAATAATGGTGAGTTTTTTAAAAGGCAATGTGCAAAGACACTGGCTTTAGACTTTAAAATAGGCTATTTGAGAGAAAGAAAATGAGGCAATTGCTGTCTGATTTCCAGTAAGAATTGTTATAATCATTGTCTTTATGAACTTACATCTTTTTTTTATTAACTCCATCTTATGTTTTATAGATTTCTTTGTATTCTGATTCTCCATAAAAGGGAGAGTCCATGAAGTTTCTTTATATACTTATTAATATCTATAAAAAAATCTTTCTGACATGTGTTCCCTCAGAAGTCACAGTGACTTCTAATCCAAAATTCAGTGACAAATACATTTATACAATTTTTTGTAATCTCCACTAATATGAATATACTACTTGCATGTGTTATTTTTCTAGGTGAATTGGTAAGCAAAGTCTTTACATGTTTACAGGTCATGAAGCATAAAAATTACTGTGATCTAAACCAAATAATTTTAAATTTTTTTAAAAAGATATTAGTTGAATTTTGCAGAAAATTCTCATACAAGAGTGATTGATGTATGAATAAGTAGTGTTCAAAACAATTCATCTTGCATTTTAATAACTAGGAAACCAGGGCTATTTCTTTGCTCACTCGTTTTTTCACGGTAAATAATATATTTAGACATATTGACTAAATCAAAATTTTGACCAGTGGTAAGGTTATAGATTTTATTTCATCTTGAACTACATAACTCATTCTCATGCATTTCATCACAACTGATTGGAAAGCGGAAATTTAGGTGGCTGTGAGCCAACTGAACTGAATCCAAAAAAAAGTGCTAAGCTTTGACATTTTACCATTGAAAACAATAGTTGAAAGAAGTTCTTCTACTGCAGTCAAACATTTTTACACTGCTTTGGAGCTAATTACTGTGAGCATGTCAGACACGCAGGCTGGTCTCTTTCCAGATCACTTGTTTCAAACTCTTGAGTTTGGATTTAAAAAAAAATAATAAAAAGGCATCATACAGACCATGTTTGGCAGATTTTTCTTGTTTTTGATTAAGAAAGACATGGTAACAAACAATAGGGATGTCACAATCATAATTTTGCTTCTTTATGACAGTCTTTAGTCAAATGAATATGCAAGTATTAAAAAACCCAGAAATTTATATTTTCTCCCTGCTGATAATGACTGTCCATATCTTCACATTATTTTTTATCAGATTTAATCACATTTTTTCTCTGGCTTTTTTATAAATGCAATTTCAATACCTGGCTTATGATTGGGCCTTCAAAATACTGCATAATGAAAAACACTTACTATAAAGCTCAGTAGGCAAAAGTTTTGATTTCACATTATACAACACAAGCACTATAGTGTAAGACCGGATTTACACTGCATGATAATTCAGTCCTAGTCTGCATTAAAACTGTCACTCTTCCTACCACATGTAGGTACTACTCCTGTGCCAACCGGTGACCTTGAGTAAAACAAGAAGCACTAAGGAGAAATTTGCAAGGTGGAAGAAGGAAAGAGAATCATAAATAAGACATTTGATTTATATTGTATATAGTTGATGATAAAAATGAGGATACATGATGCATAAATTAGTTTTTAAAAAGAAAATCATGGTGGCTTTGAATAAGAAATATTCACATATTTTTACACTGTAGTATTGACTTGATGCAAGAAATCACTAAGCAACTTCTGTAAGAAGAAAAAAGAGTTAACTTTTTTTGTCTACTTCCACAGTTGCCTTCTAGAATTACCAGCTGTTATGCAGTATCCATCTAAACAGAAGAAGTATTGGAAAGAGAGTTCTAAGAAGTTTGATGCTAATGTCAAATGGTTAGGGTGTCCCTTTGCCAATAATAGGTTTCAAAAGTTCAATAATCTAGGACACAGGCTTTCTTTCTATAATGTAGAATAGCATTGTGCTGGTCTTTATAATTGGATGCGCAATTCCAATGATAGATAGTTAAAATAGCTACTCCTGTTGGATCAGATTGTAAATTGCCAATATTTTTTCCGTGAAATAACAAGTGTGAACTGCAATGCATGGAGGAAGAGGGAAATACAAACATTTCCAGGTACTAAGCCTCTTGTACTCAGTCATCAAATACATGGTTTCCATCTCTCTCTTCTGACATCCTTGACACGTGCAGACATTCAGACAACTTGGAATACACACTGTGAGTTTGAACAGTAATTTACACCATTTGATAGCAACAAAACAAAACAAACGAAAAACTATGAGAATTCTCAATTACAACACTAGTAAGGGAGTTTGTATCACCAAGCTTTAAAGGACTATATTGAGGGTGTTTATGAACAAACATATTTTTTTTTTACTCCGTTCCCTGCACTATCTAAAAGCAGAAGCAAAATCATTGCAATACCTGTATTTTGATAAAACTGTAATTCCAAAGTTCCTAATGTGGGGTACCTGTACATTGTACTGAATAAAAGTAGGATTTCATTATGAAAATAAATAAATTAAAAATGAAAGTTAATTAAAATTTATTTTTATAATTTTCTAAAGTTATTAAGTTGGCTGTCTCCATGATCTGTCTGACTCTTTACTCAGGTTTTCTGCAACTGATGCAGGACATACTTGAGACAAAAGAATGAAACAGTCACAATGCAATTTTAAGATTCTGCTAGTTGGTGGCTGCATTAGAAAGCAAATTTTAACAATAAAATAGGTTTGTTTGCTTTCTTCATAAGTACTTTCTGTTTTTATAATTATTTGAATTATAAAGAAGATGGTCACTTTGGTCAATAGATGATCAAACTAGAAAAGAAACATCATAATGAAATAAAAGAATCATAAGAATTTTAATTCTTATGATAACTGAGCAAAAAAAAACCCAGCTTTTCTTTAAAACAAAGAGAACTAGTGCTTATGATCATGTCTGGTAGGAAGATTTAGATAAGCAAAAGAGCAGATCACAGAAACACCTATAGTTAATTTAAGAAGGTGTATTTTCAAAACTTAATGCACCGTATCTTCACACACATCAAATTCAGAGGTACTTGTGCAATTTTAAACTTCATACCTGACTTTGAAATTCTTTCTCCCTGAGGGAATGTACCACTACAAAGTTTGAAAGTATTTAATGCACAGCTTTTTTTACCTGATTTGTAAAGCTACTTTTCAACTGATAATTTCTGTAATCTCCTATCTCTAGTCTCTCTCTATAATCTGGTGTATAAGCAAATGCTTTAGAATAACAGGAGACTACATATTACCTGGATTTTACTTGATTCTTCTACAGATTACATTTATTGTGCTTGGTGATCAAGGAGGTCTGTGGAACTCATAGGTCCATATAATGGTATTGGAATACTTTATCTCTTACGCAATGAGCACTGCATGAGAGCTATGCTTTTCAACAGTTTACACATCTGACAAATTACTCAATCATTATGCATTATTTCATGGTCACAGTGAGCTGCCTATATATCCAATCCATAATTTCATGAACTGACCATATCAGAACTGCCTTCTCATTTAAGATAATGAAGGTTCTTCAGAAGTGGGTGGAGCATATCTATGGAATACAAGGAGAGACTCTGAGAGATCACATGTTTGCTAAGATCAAAGGCATGTCTTAATGATAATTTCACTCTTCAAAGCTTTATTTAATTTTTATGCTTGCAAAAAGATGAACTCAGTATTGCTAGTGTGGCAGGGTGGAGGTGAAATGAGGGAGAAGAGAGGAGAGAGGAGGGAAGCGGAAGGGAGGAGAGGGGAGGCAGGATTGGATGCAATAACTTAACCATCCACCCCTGTTAACCTGATGATTTTATTTCTTACTAGTTTTCTTAAACTTACACTACAGATATGTCTTTGCTTAATGTTATGGATTTGAATAACCCAAACTGAGATAAAAATGAATACCTGATTTAACTGTAAACATTTATGCCACAAAGCTGAGGTAAACTTGCAAGAGGAGCTGGTTGGTTTGTTTCTAGAAGATCAATGCCCCACCTTAGTGACTGATATAAAAACTCTGTGCTAAAAAAACTGTAACAAAACTGGTATGAAATGCGGCACTGCAGGAAAAGCAAAGGGTGTGACACAAAGTGTGACAGTTTCAGAAAACTATATATATATATATAAATAAATAAACAGAGTAAGCTCTGACAAGCATTAGACAATTTATTCTCTCTTGTGTAGAGTCTATCTTAACTATCAGGACTGACAGTGACATAATCCTGCCTGATCTAGATGAGAGTGGACTGTGGTGGTCATTCTAAGCTCAGGTGAACATGCCATAATAATTTTAGCACATAAATAACAGGAAGGTAATGTCAGTACTTTACAGTTATAATTCTTTGACAGGGAAACAGATATATTAGCATGAAGCAACTTGAAAGAGAAGGAGAGACCTTTACATTTTGCTAATTCTCAAAGTTAACAGCACAATAGGACCTGGTCTATACCAGATTTTCCTTAAGCTGACAGCATAATGAATGTTAACTCATGATTTAAAGGGCCAAACCATAGGATAAAGTGGAGACATCTCTCCTCCGCTTTGTAGTATATTCTCCTTGATGTATTGTAGAAAAATATAAAGGATAAAACGTTAGGTCATACTGTATATCTTCCAGTAATTTAGAGAGTGTTCTTTAGTTGAGAGTTACCAAGCCACTTTCAAAAATCTAGAGTGGAAAATTTCAACCCACGGTACAGTGAGCCATGTCTTAATAGATTAACCCTCAGCACTATATTTTGTATTATATGATAACTTTTTTGTTTTCATTTTCTTTAGAGAAGACCAAGTAGCAATGATGCAGTGCATATGCTGAATATAAAAACCTATCTTCAAAAGCACTATTAGGTACTGGGGAGATTACATTTAATACCAACAGGCATGGGAAGACAAAACAGCCAATAGCAATGCCAGCAGTATGAATGAATAGTAGTGGTCTGAGCAGGCTGGTGACTGGAGCTACTGTTGCCTTGGATAATGCCTTCTATAATGTGTTTGAGTGCTACAAACCCTTTCTAGTACTCAATGCACCTAGAGGGTGTATTGTGTCTAAGCAAACAAAATGAGTGATCACACTCCCGTCTCTACTGACCTATATAACAAAATGTACCAGTGCTCTAATCAATTACTTTGCTAATCCATCCAGCTCTTCCATGTCTCAGTCAATGAGATCACAGATGAAACACTCATTCCCTATTTACTTGGTCTGAATGAATATGGATTTGCTCATGAACTTAATACAATTATTGCTTTAAGGACAGAATAAGGAAAAAAGTGTTTCTTAACTTAGCAGGTTGGTGACAAAGTGTTAAAAGACCTACCCATTTTCCAGTGAGGTCCGTGGAAACTTTTCTACTTATTTTAATTAAGACAGCACCAGACATTTTCCTGAGATAAAGACTGACGTTACAGATTCCTCATATGCATCTGGAATACAAAGGTCTCAAGTTTCAGAGAACTTGTGGTTTACTTCAGTCTATGACAAAGCTAGAGCACCACTGGAAAGTAAAGAAAAAGTTAGGATTAACATCTGTGGTGTCAAGCCAGAAAAAATGGATATTAGCAAGCTCTTGATAAGGTTATATGCTGATGGCAGCCTTTCCACATCTTTTACTGAGCTACAAAAAAATTACATTTTTTCCCTCTCAAGAGTTTTGAGCCTTAAAACAATCAGGCAGGAAATTTCAGAACTAAATACATTTATGTAAGAGTCAACTAACAGTCAGCAATAGACATGTTACTCCACATTTAAGGATTTCAATATGCCTGACCTGGTTTTCAGAAATGCTGAACATCAACAACTCTCAGTATCACCAGTGTTAGTAAACAGCTGAAAATCAAATAAATAAATATCCATGTTGAGGTTTAACTTAATCCAGCAACTAAGCACCACACAGCTCACTCATTCTTCCCCCAGTGGGGTGGGGGAAAGAAAATGGAAAAGGTAAATATGAGAAAATTCATGGGTTGAGACAAATAACAGTTTGATAATTGACATTCTTTTTAACAATTAATAGAAATAGCCACAATAATAATAATCATCATCAGGACACTAATATGGATAAGAATACATTGTAATGAAAAGGAAATAACACAGAGTGATAAAATAAAACCAAAGAAAAACAAGCTGTGGGAATGAAAACAATTCCTTGCTACCAACTAACCGATGTCCAGCCAGTTCTTGAGCAGCCGATTCCTGGCAAACCTTTCCTCTAGTTTTATTGGTGCATGTCATGTGGTCTGGAATATCCCTTTGGTCAGCTGGGGTCTGCTGTCCTGTCTGTGTTCCCTCTCAATGTCTTGTACAAAACCGATCTACTCACTGGTGGGGTGTGATGAGGAACAGAAAAGGCCTTGGCTCTGTGTAAGCACTGCACAGTGATAACTAAAAAATCCCTGTGTTATCAACATTATTTTCAGCACAAATCCAAAACACAGCCCCCTGCTAGCTAGTATGAAGAAACTGAACTCTACCTCAGCCAAAATCAGCACAACCCAACACCTCAAAAAACCCCTGGGCCCCTCCCCAAGCAATGCATTAAGTGCTTATACAAAACAGTGTGTCCTTAGCAACCATTCTCCTGAAAGAATGGAAGGTTATCTTTTAATTATGCATTTCTATACTCTTACAAGATTCCAGTACTCTTAAAAAAACAGTGAAATGTTCCTCTGCTCAATGGGAAATTAGCTAACTAAATGTAGACAATATCACAAAAGAAATGCTGCTTCCTAGCACTGAAAATATACTAAGAAATTTAAATGCTATTTGTTACATCCAGTGATTGAGAGCCTAACCATTTAAGTTAACGTTATACTAGCACTGAGATAGAACTAAAAAAACTGTACACAATCTGGTTAACATTACATAATTTCAATAGGAAAATTGCATCATCAATAAACACTGTTATTTAGGCTTTTTTTAAAGCATGGATGGAAACTGGACTTTGACTCTGCTCTTCAGTCTTGAAAACAAGAAATCCTTAATTTTAGACAGAAAGCATTTAGAAAGATAGAACTTGAATCAACTCAGTAATATTGCACTGTAGGCTGCTCTTGCTATCCATTTTAAGCCATAATAACGTCAGCATGATTCTGCTTATAAGGTTGCCTTACAGGTTAGGATTTTTATAATGGCTTTAGGATATCCTATCTAAAACATTAAGCATATTTTCAAAAACATTTTTGCACCCAGAAACGGACACAAAAGTCAGAAGACATTTACAGGGTAGAGAGCCACTGAACATATTTAAGGTGAAGACTGAAAGGAAACACAGTAGTTCAAGTGGCCATATGGTTTGTGAGAAGTCATCAAGCAGATATAAAGTTTTCTCTGACACTGTTTTATTATACTGTATCCCAAATTCTATTCAGCACAAAGATACTGGAATTTCTGCAAAATGGTAGTTATGTGGACATAGGAATTTTTTTCTATTTTTACTATGTTAAAAAAAAAATATTTGTTTCACATGATTTAAATTTCAGGCCTCATATTATAAGCATGCATTAATACTGTTACAAATTACCCAAATTATTAGTTACAGATTCCAAAGAACCATCTTCTCTATTTGAAACGCAAAATGCCTTTTTTTCTGATGCCTAAATAGTATCAGATTTTTAAGTGAAAAAGGAGACAAATATAGGTAGGGCAAAGAAGAATAGGTAGTAATCAGATGAAGTGGGGAAATAGATGATCTTCAATTTTATATATTTATGTTTTATTTGTTATATTTATAGCACGTGAGCTTTGTAAACAGTGCCCAAAGCTCATGAATGAGACAAATATATTCAACTGTCAACATAAAAACGGGTTACCAAAGCAAAGAAACAGAACTCATCTATGCATAGGTCACAGCACAAAAAAAATTACTCACTCTTTGTACATTTCTAGTACACCTGATGATAAAGACAGTACTCCCCAGGAACACTTGCTTTCAACCCAAGAAGAAAAAGACTAGATACCTCTGTGCTAGCCAGTGAAATCTGACATACACTGCCTGCAGTGTATTTGGGTCAATCAGCAGGACGAGTGTGTGAAAAAACTTCAGATAGAAGGAACAAGTAAAATGGAGGAAAAGAATTGAAGCTTCAGTGATGCTGCGGTTCAGCTGCTAGAACTGGAATGTTAGGGAGGGAAAAGACTTCATCATGCGCTTCATCTGTCTCAAGTGTAGACATAAGCCATGTAGTTTTTCTGATTTTATGTATAACCAAAAATAGTGTAGGTTTATTAGATTGCCATTAGATGTTACTGTGCTTATTCAAAGTATGTACTGAAAAAAGTAATGTCACACTAAAGCATTTGCATGTAGGGTCTGTGACCTACTTTAGAGGGAGTTCAAAAAGTTCATGAGAGGACACAGATCTTGCCTGTGGTGGTAAGGAACAACCAATATCTACCTTAAAGCAGTTCACAGATCAGTTAATGTTGAGCATGATATAAGGAGTTTTGTATGATTTAATGTGTTACTACAGACTCTTTAAGATCTTGAAGTAAAAACTTCACAAGTAGTTTCAACATTTTTTTTCATTTTTCTGACCTTATAACTATTAGTGCCATCATCTAGTCAGGTAGTTTTTAAAACTAAACTAGACTTTTCATCTGGGTCAGCTCTTTGAACTCACAATCTATTTTGTTGTGATTGTCTGTATTCACAGTATTTCTCTGATCCATGCTTATTATCCACCATCTCAGCAGCTGAATAAGCATTTTACAAGTCTAGGTAGCAGTTTCATATGAGAGAATAATTTTTACTGACTGCTCATTTCAGTCAAGTAATCATTTTAGAATTTGTTAATGATTGTCTCATATCTTTTTGTAGAGAGAACATATGACAGAGTGAATCTGAAATGTGTAAATATCAGATAGACAGCTTTTAAATGTAAGATGAGATTTGTCCAAAAGAATCAAGGAAACCACAAAGCCACAATAAAGGCCATGAAAAAGGTACAAATTAACGTTAAGCTCTATAATTACTTTACAATTTAGAGGCCTCACAAATATGCAGATAATGTGCTTTCGTAATGCGGTTGAAATTATACCTCTGAAACCAGATGCTTTGTCCTGCCATCTGTCATAAGCCTGTTTATACCCTAGCCTTCTTACTTTTTTAGAAGACGGAATAAACAAAGCAAAAATATCTCCTGAAAAACACTGGTACAATAATGTCACTTCATTAATTTTCATACCACATCATTTTCCCATGTTAATACATTGCACTTTTTTCTCTCTTTTACTGTGGACAATAAACTTACGATAATTTTATTCTATTAGCAATTTTAAAAAAAAAAAAAAAAAAAAGTTTCCTAGCCCATTCTAGAGGGAGCCCCTCAGCTAAAAGCTGTGAGAACTTTGAGGACACTTGCTAGTGTGAACACAACTAAACCTGTGGCCAAGGAAGTCTTCAGAAGCAAATACTTTGTGTGGGGGCTGCTCATGACCATCACACAAACCACTAGGAAAAGGCTGCTGTGGGAAGAAGATAAAGCTTTTATATCTGTGTATGTGCTCTAAATGTTGGTCTTAAAGTCAGAGTTTTCTCAATTACTATAAAATTGTGTACTGCAAAATATTTTTCAGTCCACTGGTGTATGCAAAAGTGCCCGATCTGATACTCATATATAGGTAACAGTAAAACATTCAATATAGTCACCAGTTGATACATATATACAGATAGATGATGATAGATAGATACATAGATAGATACATATATACATATATGTCTCTCACATTTGCACTGAATCTCTATGTATTGAGTGGGTTTGACAAATATTGGCTGATAATTCACTTTGTTAAACCAGTTTTTATATACTGGATAGAAAATTTAAGACACTTTGATGCGTAATGGATTGCAGTACGTGGATGTGCCCACTATACTTTGTCCTGCAAGAATGTATTTTTCTTTTTTCTTCTGCATCCTTTGCTTTTTCACTGTGATATCTTACTTGAAATGAGGGCAAAGGAAGCAATAAAAGGGATAACAATAAACCTATGCCTCAACTGGAAATAAACAGACATTTCAGAGAGAAAATAAGAGAATTTGCCCATGAGTTTAATGGTTCAGAACAGTGAGACTAAATATAAAGTTTACTTCTGTCCAAGTTCCATTTGCAGACTGCTGAGAATGATTCTGTAGCATGTTCTGATTTAGTGGTTATTTTATGGCTAGGACATTACAGTGCACTTGAGTCTTTTTATGACACACTACGCTGTGTCCCTTAGTGTTTTCACCTTGTTATAGCGAGAAATAATTGCCCTAAAACAAGACGGAAAGAAGTCTATCAGAGCTTCAAAATATAGAGGCTAGAAAATTCTTCATTTCTTTCAAAACTGCTACTGTCTTCCCACTGAACTTTACAGCACCTGAAAAAAAAAAAAAAAAAAAGAAAGGTACCATACAATCCAGCAGGTCTGAGAAAATATTGGTAGGTGATTAATATTTTTGATGTGCTATCATTTACATTTTAGAACTAGCTAATTTACTAGAATTTAGTATTACTGAATGGTAACACTAAATCTCTCACAATTTAGCTATAGTTTATATGCTTTAATTTTTTTCCTTCATGTACGTTTATTTTGGACTCTGAAGCGTACATTCAAATCACTTTCTCAAGGGCAGTTTAACTCCACAGTAAGACAGATAGCACAATTAAAAATTACTTTCTTTAAGAAACCTATAAAACTAAAGTCTTCAGTGTGTGTTTACAGCATATCATAAAGATTCTTTTTTTGCAAGCTTGAAAAGTAATATTGTGTAAATAATAAAGATTAAAAAAAAAAAAAGCCTGGAACTTTCACATATAAATTCTAAATTAAGGTTTTCTCAATAAAAACAGATTAAATCCAGAAAGCTTAAATACCAACTACCAGCATAAGAATTACTGTGGACTACAAGGAGTTATGCCAATTGCAGACATAAAAAACCCCTTGAAAACATTTGCATGCTTGTTATAAGAAAGTGCTTTGGGACAATGTGGTATTATTTTTATACAGTAAATACTTGATTAAAAATATTTGTATTGTCATTCTCAGAAGCTTAAAGCCAGACTTGGGGGAGCAGAACCAAGCAAGTGCTTATAAAAAGTATATTAGTTGTAGTCTGTACAGGTTTGTGACAAGCGATCTTGTAAATCATAATCTACTTTGATTTAAGGACATTAAGGACCATCCAGATTTCTTCATAACACAGAACCTGAAACATTTAATATTAATATAAACAGACTAGTGAGACTATCATTTTTATTTATTTACTGATCCTCCTATTGTCTGCAAGGTACAATAGCCAGAAATAAGAATAGCCATTCCTTCTTAACAACAGGAAATCACGACCTGATTTGGTCAGATAAATGAAGATACACTAGCAAGAATGTCCATAAGGACTCTAATAGAGTATCAAAGCCTTCAGTCTTTGTTCTTAGAATAAACAAAACAGAAAAAAAATAATTTTTTGTTTCAAAAATCTACAACATACTCTAAATTATACCAGTTTAATTCATTCTTTTCTGTATGGGAGTACTGATATGAAAATTTGGGAATCTTGGTATAAAAATCAGAAAACTTAGTTTTGCTTGTACTCTATGTGGAGAGATTTATTTCTCATGTCAGAGTGCCCCAGTGTCATATTGCCACACCTGGATCCATCCTGGCAAAGCCATAAGTATAAGTATGTAGGAGTGTTTGTATGTGAGACTATATATGGATATTCTTCCATATGTATACATAATTATATACACACATATATCTATGTTTGATTGTATTAATTACAAAATACAGAAAATGTAGTTGTCTAGTTTTAAAATCAATATTTTATAGCATGTGCCACTGAAATTTTCGAAATAACAATTATTGGATTTATTTTTTGGCAAGAAGCAGGGAATGTAAATAAAGCCTATTTATTGTTAAATATATTCAGTTCTCTACTTTCTTATATATTATTATTTACTGTTTGTAATGCTTAAATAACTTGGAAATTTTCAGTGAACAAGGCTGAGATAACAAATAAGCTGTTTTGAATTCTGATTTCTTATATCATCAGCTTGTAAGGACTGAGAAATAATAAGAGAAAAACAAAATAGCAGTCTGGTTTGGGTGGGTATATTTTAATGAAAAAACTGATGACATGAGAAAAATTATAGCAAACTTGGCAACTTATTAAATAGGATCCAGCTGAATTTATTGGATGGAGTGCAGGAGACCAAGGTCAAAAAAAAAAGATTATACATGATTAAACGCTGATTCCATTTTTCTTGATATATATGGGATTTATTTTATAAGTTATATGTATATGTGTGTCTGTAGCTTTTTAGACGAGAAGATATATAAGGTAGAGGAAAATACCCCAACAATTTCTAAGCTATTTCTTCATCTACCCCCATTTGGCTGAGATGGTCTACAATATATGATGCTGTCAGAATGGAGAAACATGATACAGAATGGAGAAATATTATAAAGTCTGCAGAAAATATAATTTCTATTCTCCGCTTGAACTGATTACTGAATCAAAATGATTCAGAAAAGTATACCTTCATAGGTATTGCCATAAACAAGGCTACACGAAAGCTGACCATTCCCTAGGCACTTAAGGGAAGATACATCGACACTAAATGAGATTTAACTGGTATATATTCAGAGAGACAGCACACAAAAACCATGTGAAGAACATATAAATAGTTACCACGATTAGAGTAGATTGAAACAAGGCAGAAGTTCCTTTAGTAAAACAAGGATGACAGAGTTGCTTACCATTATAAAAAAAAAAAAAAAAAAAAAAAAAAACACAAAAAAAACCAAAAAAAAAACCCAAAAAAAACAAACAAACAAACAAAACTAAAAAAAAAAAATTAACACATGGGAAGTAGAGAATTTATTTGTTTGAGCAGGAAGAAGGATCTGGACTATGCTGTGTTTGCCACACTCTAACTGCTGAGTAGGTACAGAGAACTGCAGAGGGAAGAATTGTCTTAGTCCTGGAGAACAGGTCCACCAGTTGACACTCTCTGCATATGAAGATGCAGAATTGTAATCCTATCTCCCTTATTTATTCATTTTGCTTGCACACACATATTCATGGCAGTTAATGCACTTTAAGAGAAAAGTGGGGAACCTGAATCTAAGACAATAACTAGAATCATTACTAGAGCTCTCTAAAAAAAGAAGTTAACAAATCCTGTTGGAAAAATAAATAAAGAGAGATCATTTTAATCTTATAATTTTAGTTCTTCCCAGCTATCTCCTACAGCTACCTACACATTCATTCCTTATTAAAAACACTTAAATAGGCTTAAGCTTTTTCTGTCCAGTGTTGACATCAGATTTCATGTACAATATATTGCAGAAGAAGGATGGAAGAGTGGACTGAATCAAGTTTGAAATTCAGTACTCTCTGTCGCTTAAATGACCCACCTGAGCCTATGCACAGAAGTGTATAATTGCCTGTGTCTATGCCCATGTCTTCATGTCTGCATCTTTGTGCATAAACAGGTTTCAGCTTGTCGCACCTGTACTCTGATTTAACAAGCAAGCTCCAGCCTAACTGCATGTGTAGGTATCATGCCCAAGCCAGTTAAGTTCACCGTTTCAGCTCATCTTATTATCTCAGGAACAGCACTTCTCTAACATAGCTGGACAGAATCTGGCTGGTGTAATGTGAGCATACGCCTATGCACACATTTTTGCAGACACACCCTAGAAATTAAATTCTCTTCTTGTCATGTAAGTCTAAAATTATTACCCTCATACAAAGATGAGTTGGGATTTTTTCCACTTGTTTTTGTGGTGAACTGTACATCATAAAAACTTATTTTTTTCTCACAAAGAAGATGTTCCTTGATCCTTATAGCTGAATTGATAATTTTCTTGGAACTTGGAGTTTCCACTTGGTAACATCCAGAGAGGTTTTTGAGGTCTTTTTTTTTTTTTTCAGGTGAACCTTCACTTTGTATTATTTAATTCTATCTGCTTTCTACTGTTATGTGTTTCTTCCTGTATGTAGCTCCTGTACAGTGTAATACTCTGCAAGTGTTAGTCATCATCCAGCATGGTCCTTGAAAATCCATTCAGTAATCTTGTCACACTCATTAATACAACTTAGCGACTGTTATTCAATTACCTTTTCTCTAATTGCTTAAATGCTTAATGTTTACTGACATGGATTCAATCCTCTGGTATGTTAAGAGCTGAAAGCCTTTTTTATCAATATTTTAAGGGTCATCCATAAATGAGGTCAGTTAGCCTTAGCTAACAACCAAATGTCCACCCAACCACTTACACACTCCCCCTCCTTGACTGGACATGAGAAGAAAACAGAATGAGAAAGCTGTTGAGTCAAGATAAAGACAGGGAGATTGTTACAATTCGCTGTCACAAGCAAAGCATACTCAGCTTGGGGAAAATTAGTTCAACTAGGGTAATGAGAAACAAGAAGATAAACTTTAAATCAAACTTTTTTTTGCACTCTTCTCAGGTCTTTCTCTTTACACTGACCTCACCACCCTGAGCAGCTCAGTGTTTGTTGCGGGGTGTTACAATAAGTACACAGCAATTCTTTCTCTCTCTCCTTCCTCAACAGACTTTTCCTCTGCTTTTGCATTGTCTCTGTGTGGGACATACATCCTACAGGAATATCTCACTGTTCCCCAGGCCACAGTAGATATCTACTCCACCATGGAGAGTTTCATTCTCCTTCCCTGACCTAGGTATTTCCTTTATTGTTTGTCACACTTTTTGTATCCTCTTCCTCTCTTTTTTCTGAAATATATTTTCCCAGAGGTGCCACCAGATGTGTTGATCATGGAGACAGCTGGAACAGGCTGTGTCTGACATGGGTCAGACACTGATCTCTTCCCATGGAAGCCATCCCTGCTGCCCCATCCCCTCTTACCTCTCCCTCTCTGCTACCAAAACCTGGCCATCTACACCCAATACATTAATTTAACACTTTCAGAAATACAGTTTCAATACTTAAGATATAACATTATATTAATTTTATTTTAACTATGTGTTCTTTCAGGACATTTTTTTTTCATCTCAGATAATGACATTTTGGATCAAAAATGGAGGAATTTTTACTTTACTTTGTGAGAGCTATTCTTCACAATCTATGGATTTTACAGCCAAAATTCATCTGGTCTAATGTTCTATATAATGCAGACCACAGAGTTTCAGCACTAGTAATTTATTCTGTTCTGGTCCTGATAAATTATGTTTGACTAAAACATGTGTGTTAGCCGTGCTTAGAAGCTGTAAAAAAAAAAATAAAAAAGCGTGTTGAACTTAACATTCATAGTGACCGCCTTCAGTTTGAGGTGAGTGTAAGGAATGATCAAGTTCCTTAAAACTATACCCAGACACATGAGAACTCTTAAGTAGTAGTTGCACCATATGGTTTAAGACAGTTCATGAAGCTTCATGCAAAATGCCTGTGCTATACATATAAATTAAAAAAAAAAAAAAAAAAGAAGTAAAAGTGTACAGAATTAAAATAATATAGAAGTAACAGCTCACAGAATTATAAAAATCAAGAACAAAATCTACCAAACGCAATCAGGAAGCCTTTTACAACATGTCTGACTGGTGAGAAAAGTTTTGCTTGATGTATGAAAGGGAATAAAAAAACCCTAGTTTGTTTCCTCACAGAAATTTCCCCATGCATTCTTTGTAAGTAAACACTGATGCATGGAAGAAATACTACATTCTTTTATGCATTTCACTTTTCATACAAGTAAACAACTTCTGGATGAAAAAAAATAAAGTCCTCAATTTTCCGTGCAGCCAGTGCAGACATTAAGTCTTAAATTATAGACTTAAAAAAAAATAAAAATGTAGAGAATATAAGGCTTAAATATAGAGAATATAAGGCTTTTATGTTTGTGAAAATTCATTATACTTGATTCTGTATCTCATTAGCCCCATCTGTTTTCTTCCCACACAATGCGTTCCATGACCAAAACATAACCCGTTCCAGTAAAACAACGGGCAGTTTTTCATTGACATCCTTAACAGAAATCTTCCTGTTCAGCACACAAATAAGACAGTAACACTACAACTCAAGTAAACTTATGCAAGGGAGCTGTGTTGATTCACCAAAGCTCTGATAACATGTTTACAGTATCTGTAAAGTGTATTCAGCCTCACTGGCACTGTTTATCTGAAGTTTATCTGAAGTAAACCCTGGGTTATCAGTTTACCAGCCTGTGGTAAGGAACCTGAAAAGATCTCACATGAAAAACCAGTGCACAATGACTCTCATTTCCTTCCTAATAATCTCAAGTGTCAAGACTTGTAAATACTAGTGAATACTCAGGCTTCATAGTGAAGTTACATTATGTCTGGAAGGCTGTATCTGAATTGGATGAACAGAAACACCTCAAGTTCATTAATTCTGCCTTTGTTATTAAATGGCAATATTAAATTTGCATAAAGGACAGTTAATTTATTTACCAAGAACATTAGTACAAACCACTGTACTGTATTTCCTGACATTACAAGAAACATTTTGTCTCATCCTCCAATGGAGGGACTAGCTCGAAAGATGGGCAATCAAATGTAGCTTAACTGCAGGTTAAAAGGCAAAAGTCAATAAAGACAAAGGGCAAAGCAGTTATCAGAAATTTATTGATGGCCTTCAGTGTCTTGTCCAAGCCTTTCTCTTTATTGCTCTACCTCTATTCTTACAGGATAGAATCACTCAAGTCCTTATATATAAACAGAGCACTTGCTACTCAAATCTGTCTGTTTCCCTCAAATCATCTGCTGCTTTTTGGAACATGTTGCTTTTTGTTGAGTGAGGCTCCGGTTTAATTCCAGAGGCTTTTCTGTAAGTGAAGAAAGTATAGCCTAAGCCATCAGCAGCCTGATTCAACCTTCAGCAGGCCAGGCAGAGTTAATCCTCAGGAACTGATACCTGTTCAAGGAAGATAAAAGCCCAGGCAAGGGAGTTAGTGTGAACCTCCAGCATTAAACAGACAACTAAAAGGAAGTCTGTTCTCTAACTAATGCTATATAGTAGTGCTTGAGTAATGAATCTAAAAAGTTAACTACAAAGACAACAGGAAAAGGAAACAAAAAAATAAGGGGCTTAATAAAAATCAGGGATGGAAAAACACAGGTTTATTATGAGAAGTATTAAAAAAAAAACAAACAACCCAAAACATAATAAAGAGCAAGAAACACGGGTACTACAGGAATCACTCTTGCAAACCACTGTATTAAATGGGATTGGAGGACAGAACTTTTTCCCTGCAGGCTCTGGTAATTTATATGATTCTATTTTGATTTTTGCTAAAATGAAGGGGAGAGACTGTCTTTTTACTACAAGAAAGCATTGCTACTGGGAATTTGCACTCAGAGGAAGGGGTTACCACTCTCTTCAAACACAATGTCTAGGCACCGAAATGTAAGTTCCTTTAGTTCTCTCTGTACCTTGATACTAATGGAAAAATTGAGAGGCTTTTTCAAAGAAGCCTAAAGGTACCTCAATGATTTTTAATATAATTTTCATGTCAACAGCCTTGGCATCTTTTGAAAATCTTCACCTAGAAGACTAGGGGAAGCTAAAATGGCCTTAGGGCTTCACTTATTCATGCATTGTTACTTTTGTCCCTTATATGTTGTTCTTTTTTGCAAATAAAATTCTTTTTTTTTTCACCTTTTATTTTTTGGTGGGGGAGGTGTAGGTGATGGGAGGAGGAGGAAGAACAAACCTTCTCGACTAGATTTGTATAAAAAAATAAGGTCAGCGTTGTAATAAGGGAAAAATTAAAAGATATTTATAATACTGGATTGCCAAATATATTTATATACAAAGTAAATCGCATTCTTGTCCACTGTACACATTGCAGATGTTAACACCTGACAAATATGAGATAGATGCATTGTTTAATCCAAAACTGTTTTTCAACAAATTTTGAAAAGAATATTCATCCTGACTCTCTAATTTGCAGTGACTATTCCCTATTTGGCATGATTTATGTACAATAAATGATTTCATAAATATATCATTATGGATACAAAGAGAATGATGATTTTATTAACAACGGGGGTTAAGTTTTTTTTTTGGTTTTTTTTTTGGTTTTTTTTGTTTGTTTGTTTTTTGTTTTTTTTTTTTTTTTTTATCTGCCCAAAATTTAATTGTCCGATTTATTTTGGAGTCTGCTTTAAGACCCTTTTCTTCCCAGTGACCATTGTGTATCTAGGAGTCATTTTACTCTTTGGTCTTAAATGTTGAAGATTGTGATGCTTTGTGTCCTGCCAATGCACAACAGAAGAAATTCCAAGGATGCCTCCCACCTTCTTTGACATGCATGACTTTTTGAAAGTGTATTTAATAGGACTATAAAGTCTTCTGTTTCTGGGTGGTCAATTCTGCATGTACATATGTGTAAACTATTTTTTTATCTGAAAATACTAACACAAGCATATATGCATATGATAACTGAGGTATTTGAACATGTATTTTTTTCTTGTTAAAGGTAGTTGAAGGAAAGGTGCCAATGAATTAAAGAAATACATGTTCTTTGTGTTTCATGAAGCTTCAGAGACTTTTAAGAAATGTCATCTTTTAAATAGTCATAGAATTTAAAATGTAAATCCTAGCAAATATTATCAGGTTCTCTGGAGTTAGGACAGGAAAGATATATATTTGATACTTATTTAAATAAGAACTCGAAGGGGATTTTTTTATGGAATTTTTTTACATGATTGATATTGTTTCTTTCTTTATTTTATTTCAAACTTCCTGAAGATCTACTTGATGTAAATCCAAAGTATCTGAACTAATTCAACTCTTTCTGTTTTTCTTTTTTTTCTTAATTTTTTTCTATCCTTTCCAAATAGATGCAACTTATTTATTAAAATTCAATGAAACATTCCTTGGGGAATGATTTATCAGATCCAAGATAACACTTCATGATGATGTCTTTTTTACCTCTCAGAAGATTAAGATAGTTGGAACATTCAGATGGTGAGAAACCTAAACCTCAATTCCTAACTCTCCTAATAGCAGAAGTTTGAATGTGAAACTCATGTCAAGATGGAGACACTTTAATAAACAAAATTAAGGGTGAAATTGTTAAAATTATTTGATGAGAAAAAAGCATTTTCCACTATGATACAATGAGGTTTCCCAAAGAAAGAGAGGAGAAAGGGAAATGAAAAAGGGAAGGGGAAAAGGGAAGGGAAGGGGAAAGAAGAAACGAAAGAGGAAAAGAAAAGATAAAAGGAGAAAGGAAAGAGGAAAATAAAGAAGAGGAAAGGAGCCAAAGATTTTAAGTTTTTATAGAGTAGCTAACCTATTACATCTCAAGAACAAAAAGTTCTAAATATAGGAAGGGAACATTCATTTAGGCACATCACACTTGATGCCAAGACACATCATCAATCATTAGAGGATAGATGGATTAGAGGGAGCTTTTAAAAAATCTCGGTGAAAACTCTTCACCTCCTGAAGGGGGCAGAAGGAGAGGACAGACCTATGAGGGCAGTGGACACTGAAAATTCAACTTAATATCTTCCTCTTTAAAACCTGTGAAAAAGTTTTTATTGTGAGAAGGAATAAGGATAAACAAAATAGCCTGTTTCTACTTTGGTTTTGAAGTGAAATGATGACTGCAAACTTCACATTTTCTTATAGGTTTGAATGTCATTGTCAGCATTCTAAGATATTCTGTACATCTTTTCCATAGCTTGCCTTTATCCTCACGTCATGTAGACTCAGATAAAACCCCTTTCATGGCACTACCAATGGGGTTTTGTGAAGTTCATACTTCCAAACTCCTTTAAGACAGAATTTCGTGGTGTATAGGGTCTGTCAAAGAGATTAGTGAAGAGAGACAGAGAGGGTACATTTGGGAAAGATAGGTCTTTAAGAACACAGAGCAACTGTGTGTTCAGTTCTTGTCCAAGATCCTTAACTTTTCAAAGTCTGAGAAAAGCTTCCTTGAGAGATATGAATTTTACATGAGCTACCCTATGTCACTGTATTTGCTTCTTTGACAGTGTCAAATTTATTTAGCTCATTAATACTATTATTAAGAATGATTTAATCAGCAGTAAGTAGAGGAGATTTGGTTTCCTGTATCTTAATTATGGCTCATTAAGGGCTCATTTCTTAAAAGTGTTTACCAACTGTAATTCAGCCATGGTCCTTAGTATATCAGAACAGTGGCTAGATATAATACATGCTTCCTAATGTGCTTGCTATTCATTGCTCAGCTTATGTCAGGAGCAAAAGATATGAAAGATATTGGCCCTAAAGGTCTACTGTTCTAGCACTAGCTATAATTTGCTAAATCAGCTTGGAACAAATACTCCAGTATCTAGTAAATTTTGTTTTATATGTAGCAGGCCAACTAAGCACATGATGCATGTACATGGAGCTGATGTAGATCAGCAATTCTTGCTGTTGCAGTTCTTCTGCAAAGTATGTTCAATAAAGATATTTTTTCTCTGACATTTCTTTTTTGTATCCTGAATTTTTTATTTGTAAAAGATTCAAAAAATTAACCTTTTCTTATCCATATCAGAATGCTTTTCAGATTCAGTTACAGAATATTTTATATTTTGTTCTGGACTGTTTATTTTTGCGGTTCTCTTTTTTTGGACCTTATTGTACCATTTTCCCTAGTAAGTGATTAATTAAGTTCCTATGTATTGTCAAATCAAAAGAATGAAGTATTTATTCAGTGTATCTCCAATCCTGATTTAATGATTCCTATCTCATAGTCAGAAGGAAGCCAACTCAGTTTGCAAAAGAATTTGGGTTTATGAGTGTTATATTTTCTACTTTTTCTAATAATAAGATCATTAAAAATAATATGCTGAGACTTTAGAAGATAAAGAATTTGTGACAGAAATCAGATAAAAGAAACTGGATGAAACAGATTACAAATAATGGGTAATTGTCTAGGTTGCTACCACCTCTCTGTTAAATCTTTAAGTGTTTTATTTTAATATTGTTCAAGAAAAACTTCAGTCTTTCCCTTGAGTAACTGCTCTAAGAGTCCAGTTAATGAATAAATCATGAATATTGGTTTTTTTCATTTTTGGCCTAAATACTTGGTATTTGCATGAAAACAGAACTAAATACATTAGGGGAAAATGAAAATTTCTTATTTTATGAAACTACATCACATCTAATATTTTCCCATGGAAATGAAGTCAAATCCTCTCACACTGAAGGAATTTTCACTCCCTGGGACAAGAAATCAATGAAATAATGAAAATTGGATACACATTTCCATTGCCTTTGACACTTAACCTGTGAAAAGGCAGATGTCTCTGTATTCTATTTGGGGCATAAGAACTTTCTCATAGCAATGAACAAGCTACCACAGCCTTCAAAGCAGTTGACCTTAATGTATCCTTTTCTGACATTATTCCATCGACTTTCTTTGGAATCCTACTCTCTGCATCTCCCAGATTCTTAATTCTTTGTAGTCATGAGTCTGAGGAGTAAGCATCTTAGTCAAGCATACAGATGACAGGAACTAAAAAGACCAGAAACTGGGTGCTGCAATAATGTCTTGAAAGAGTTTGTTCTTTTCTGAATGTATTTCTCAAATTCTCTGACTTCATTTGGATAGAATAGTTCTTCCATACCTTCTTAGGAATAAACTTCTGCAAAGCATCCTGAACAACCTTTCATGGTGCATGTCAGCATCTTATACCAGATTTACTCAGAAGCACAACATTAAGGCAGAAGAGAAACTTGGCACCTTCCACAGGGAACTTACTTCAATCAGTCTAGCACACATTCAATTTCTAAATTTCAAGAAAATTAACAAGGCACACAAAATAGAGAGATGGGTTCTTCACTAGGGGATATTAGACATCAAGAATTCTTCAAAAAGGGTGAAAAAGAATCCAACTCCATGCACTTTTTAAAGGAAGAATTATGTTTCTTTATAAATTTATTGAGGTAATTAAATTCAGTCCATTAGTGAAAATACCCATGGCTTATGTAGTGTTACTGTTATTACTATTCATGCTGCTATCACTGTTATTATTGCTACTACTAGTATTATTACTGCTTTTATTATTAGAATTACTGTTATCTCTTCTTCTAGTCATGAACATGGGTTTTATTGTCCTATTTTCATTTTCTGGTTCTTTTTGTTGCTTTTGATAACTTGTGTTCCTTGTCAGAAATTCACTTGTTCCCAGGCTATCAATCAATGAGAATTGACAAATTTGGCACAGAATCTTTTAATCTCTAAGAATAGAGAAGCAAGACTTCTAAGGAAGTCTTCTGACAGTAAACTGCATCTCCCCCTCTTTCTCATATATGTGTTCATTCACACATACATATATAACTGGAAATGAAAATGACATTCAAAGAATGTTTAAGGTGGCTACAGAAAACAATGAATGAAAGGAACTGTTAGTCAAGGGTGAAAGGTACCATATGTCCTCAAAAGCCTTGGCACAATGGGGAACCACCTAAATAGCTTTTTTAATGCACCCCGTCGTGCCTAGGTATTGATGGACATATGGTACATTTCACCCTGAACTGTGAATTTCCTGAAACAGCTGTAATGCTCTTTTAATGTTTTTCTGGATAATGACACATTCACAGCATACATTATTTAACCATTCCTCCCTGACCCTTCAGGGGGCCCATGTGCTTTATCAATCTATAGAAAACAGGATATCAGTGTATCATTTATCTTCTGCTCGCATAAATATGTCTTATTCATTGACATATTTGGCACTGCTTTAAAGTTGTTAGTGACTGCATCATGAGAAGTTCGGTAAGGTATTCAAGATTGCTGTCCTCTGGTACAATTGCAAACTGGCTCAAGACAGAGACACATAAGTGGCAGAATTAGGCACATGGGTAGCTCTTTTCTTTAATAGCGTTTTGGTTTATTTCCTTACTTTTATTTTGGCAAGATAAATTGGGAAAAGGGAATGGGCATATATGGAAAAATCAAGATTGACACAACTGAAAACATATAAGGTGATGAGATAATATGATATTAGTATATGGTTTTTGTTCTCTCTGTAGTTCTAATTCCTCTGTGCAATTCTTCCTGCAATGCCACAGCATCGTTCAATTTTTATTTCACTGCTGACCAGTAAAATTTAATTTCTTGAGTTTTATGATCAGTTACTGGCAGTAACTTATGTAATTCTTTGTGTAAATAGATTGGTTTATTTAGGAGAGAAATGATATTGTCTGTAAGAGTCTCTATTTCTTATTATTAAAAAAAAAAAAGCCCCCAGAAGTATAAATTGTAATATTAAAAATAATTTTTAAAATTATAAAAAATAATCATTTATTCTAAATAAAACTCGTTTTCTCATACCAGAAACATTATTTGAATGCTTTTCTTACCATCCTTTAGGGGAATTGCTGACTGATGAAAGACTTCAGGTTAATAAAGTTTTAAAGACTTGTTTCTTTTTATTGTTACTGCCCTTTCCTTTTGCTATCACCTCCTTTGTGTAAAAGGGACAGCGTATTTTACAGGTCATCAGTCTCTTCATCACTTCTGTGGAGAAATGTCCTGCACAATCAGAATTTTTGTGTGATAAAAACAATCAGGCATCTGAGTGGCTTAGAGATATTGCTACTATAACTCAATTTTCATCTTCTCTTTCCTGATCATAATTTCAATCACAAGAGCTAAAAATGAACAAGAAAAAATAACTAGTTTCCTCACTGTATATTTCATAGAAGTTGTATAGACTTCATTATAGAATCACTGATTCCTGTACTACATGCTAGATTATCATGTTAAAGAGCTCACATGTGTAGGGAACTGTTCCTTCATTAAAATAATTTTTTCTAGAAATGATGTGGTCAATAAAATTGCATATAAATTTTCTATTGTTTGATCCCCTAAAAACAAAGAATCCTGAATAATGAGAACCCAGTTGGTTGCTGAATTTGTTCTTTGGATTTCTTTTTTTTCTCTCCTGCAGGGATTGTATTACAGATTTTTGTGTGTATCCATGTTATAACCGATGTGCTCGTCAGAAAATTAATGTTGCTGTTTTCCCCAGCTCTTTTAATTAAGATAACCCTGACTCTGTCATAGGCCTTACTCACAGAAATGCTCATTTCTTATTCAGATAGTACATCTACCCACTCAAATTTCAAATCAATCATATTCTGTAAGATGCTACACCAGTGAATCTCAGCTCTCTACTTTCACATCAAATTTCCAAAGCAGATCCTCCCCCTCATTTAATTTTTCCTTTGTGTTCTGTCCTCCTGATTCTTCTGGTATGCTTCAACACTTTCTTGATGCCTGGGGAGTGAAGTTGCAAGGTCCTCCCACTTTGCAGGAAGAAGATCTGCATTGAGAAGGAATAAGTAATGGAGGGAACAGAGTGAAATGAAACAGTTTTCCTAAAGCAGAACTGACTGTACTTGTCTCCCAGAGGAATGCAAATAGGGTAGACAGGTGGTGGAACAAGTTTCCTTCCCTCTCCCAATTAAGATCAAAATTTGTGAGAATACTGGAATTTACTGGTTTGGTATGATAAGAATCCTGACAAAATACACTTTCTTAATCTCAACGAACTCAGAAAATACAAGTTACACTCCCACAGGGAGATGTGTTTGTCAACACTTGTAGTAGAACCTGAAGAATCACCAGTGTAAAGATTCTGACAGATAAAAAGTGGCTAGATTTCTATCTAACAGGATGTAAAAATTATAAAATAATTGCCTATCTTTCATGCTTTCAGAAAGCAAAAAATTGTAAAAGTTATTTTAAAAAATCACAATCTTTAAATCTGATTTTCACATGCCTATTTCAGGGTATTATAATATTTGTGATTGAAAATACCGCTAATAGAAAATCATGTTATGATTATTCAAAAAAAAGTAAAAATCACAAGTAAATGTCACTCTGATAAACTTTTTTACTTAGAAGTATTTCAGGTTCTTCATGCTGGCATAGGAGAAAACACCAAATAGGACAAGACAGTGAGTTGCTTTCTCTGGTTTGGGTATAGAAAACTTGTTACAGAGAGGTCTGAATCTCACAGTATTACACCCTGAGTCTCATTAGTAACTTATACTTATCTTAAAATAAATGGGGTTGTTCATTTCTAACTCAACAAATGCTGAAAAACAAGCTTCAAGCTGAGGCTGTTCAATTTTCAATATGACTTGGATTTTATTGTCTGCTTCCATATTCTGTATATAAAATCTACAATCAATATAAAAACCTGGCAACACAATCTTAAAATTTAATTCTCCTTCACTTGTCCACAATTTGCCAACTTTTCAGCACAGCACTTCCTAATTGTATACTCAAACACCAGCTGTCACACATAAAAGTATTGATGGAATGAAAACTCCTGGAACATAGCTGGAAAACAAATGTTGAAATGAAATATTTATGAACATAACTTAATTTTTGAGGTTCTTAATGTTAGAAAGTAGCTCCAAAGAGCTAACATAGGAGCTCAATTGCTGCAGACAGGTTCAGATTAAAACTACTATTAAATTAGTTGAAATTACACATATCCTCAAATTCTTTTTCAGATTTTCATGCTATGTAAAGATCAGCCTTGGAAAATATTATCAAAATTCAAGGATTACTGTAGATATGTAGAGGCATTTTTTTAACAGAGGAAATATTTGGAAATACAGTAGATATTAATTGTCAAATACAAATACAACTCACAGATTCAGAGGGTCCTACAAGATGCTGATTTTATGGATCCTGATGTTTTAGAAAGCAAAAATTATTCACAGTTTTGAAAAGAGAGAACACAGAGAGAAATCTGCACCTAATTAACTGGAAAATGTGTCCTCTGTTTGCCAGAAACCCACACTGTATAGGAAAAGACTGCTTGTTCTTTTGTAAACAGAGGACAATGAAGAGCAGTATTATTGTCATATAAACCTGAATCTCACTAATGGACACTAATGGACACCACATAGGCCCAACTCAGTCTGTTCAAGTAGCATTGGGTAGAAAATGGTGCAATTCTGTAAAGATTCAACCTAGATTCACAAAGTCTTTTTTTTTTTTTTTTTTTAGATTACTTGATAACCTTCGTATATGTTATATATTCACTCTTGTCTACATTTTCCCATTGCAAAATGGAATATGAAGTCCACACAAGTATGGATTTTATTATTTTAGATTAGTAATCACAAGCCAATAATACTCTTTGATATTGGCCTATGTAAAATCCAGTGTACTGTATAGCTCTTGTAGATACTTGCTCCAGAAATAAAGCAGGTCTAAAATGTTTGTGAGGCCAGATGAAATTCAGATATATTTATGCATTCTTTGCTGGCAAGAAAGTGTTTACTCTATCATAAAGTAACTGCAAAATTTTGGGCTTTTTTCATCCCTGCTTTGCTGTTAAAATCAGAACATTTTAATTGGTCATGTATTTATTTGGAAATGCACACATCTGTACAGCTATTATAAAAAGGTTGGCAAAACACCAAATTTAGTGAAAAAATATGTAAATCTATGCCCCCTAAAAATGGGGCATCCACAAATTCCTGCTGCCATCTATTGGTAGTAGCTTGGAACTACAAATTCTTATCTTGCATAACAGATTAGATAATTAAATTCTTGAGTCATGACATCCTACCAGTAGAGAGACTTAAAAGGGAAATAAGATATTACTGGAATCACTTGCAAGACACTAATTTTGGAAGAATGTCTTTAGTGGGAGATGTGGGTATATTTGGAGGTGTTCTTGTCTATTTTTCTGAGTTGAGAACATATTCTCTGTTTTTCAATGAATCACCTTAATAAAGGATGTAGATCTGATAATCTCTAATCATGCCTAATACCACCCTTTGCACTCACCAATTAAGGACAACGGAAAAGCTTTTCACAGTAACACGAACTTTCAGTCCTTCAGAGCACAACCCAACTCTGTCTTTGAGTAACCTGGTGTGAGCCCATCAGCAAAAGTGAATGGTGTCTCACTGGAACTCAGAAGAGCGACACCTTTAAGCATGAAACTATTTAAATTTTACAGCTGGCTGCTTAGGCTAGGCCTGGATTGTATTTGAAATCTGTCTGGACCTGATGCATCCAGGTTAGAGTTACAGAGGAAGAACTTCTATCTGAACCTGGACCTACAGCTTGAAGGCCTGCCTTCAGTGTCTGAACTCTGTCACTAGAGTGATAAGGCTACTTTCATGTGACAGTCCAAATAATTTAGTTCTACAGAGAGCAGGAAGGTAGTGGCTATCTCCTGGCTTGGTTGATCTTGCAGTCCTGGCTGTCCTCCCAGGAGACTATTTTTCCCACTGAGTATGTTTTATTCTGAGAGCAAGAGGGGAGTGTTCAGCTTCCACTGAAGATGAAAGGCGATAAATCAAGATTGGGGAACTCAAGACATGACATGACTAGGACCCTTGGGCAATTGACTACCAGATGAGATCCCTTGTTTGCAGCTTTATTTTCTTGAGTCTTTCTGCTTTTTTCAAGAATCAGGCTTATCATCAAGGTGGCTTACTTCTTAATGGATGCATAGTTCTTCTCTGCCCTGGCCAAGTGCTCTGACCAGCAGTGTGTTCAAAACTGGTGATGACACCAAGCATGAGCATATGTTGGAAGTAAGTGCAGTCTACAACTGCGGGTCTCTGCAGAAGCTGATCTGTCAATGCATGTGAGGTGTATGGTGACAAAATAACCCAGCTCAGGAGACTCAGCAGTTATGGTCTTAATTCTCACAGTAACTGCTTAAGTGCTTTCTTGGTAACAGGTCTTAACCCCTGACAGCATTCTGAAGATATTCCCTGTGTTTCAGTATTCAAAGGCATGTATATTCAGCCCAGGGTTATTAATTCTTCTCTTCAGGAAGTAATACAGAATTCATAGCAAATAAATGGTGAAAAAAAATTTTTTTTCAATAATCATTGACATTGAAGTCTGGTTATTCCATTTTCATTTTTATTCCTGATTTTCTGTTAGACATATACAGAATAATTTTCTGTTAGACATATATAGACAAAAAACAATATAAATTTTTTTTTAAAGCAGAAATGTCTGCTTTGGAACCAGCCACCATAAGTAATGGACGGTTGATTAAAACAATGGATTATATTTTGTTTCAAAACAAAGTGAAAAATGAATAATGCTTAGTATTAATGAAACAGGTTTATTTATATAGAAGTTATCCAGAATTTGTATATACCTTCTTCCTTGAAATACAGCAGACTTTTCTGGTTTTTAACAGAAAAAGGAAAAAAAAAAGGATTTGCCTAGTTTTTAGCCTGTGAGGAGGGATTACAATATTAATTCGCTGGTATAATAATAGCATTGTCTTTACTGACATATACCGCTTCTTCATACTCCCAGTTTCTCAAAATCAAGGTTCTTACTCCATGCTCAACCCATTTTCTCTCCTCTCACTGGTACTTTAGGGACAATTCCCCCCCAAAAAAATCAGTGTCCTGAGACAGGCAAAGGATAATAGCCCCTGAAGTGAAAGATGTGCCTGTGCACCCAACTTTTGTGTTTTGCTGAGATATAACAGCATCACTGTTTGAGGAAGTAGATAGGGGGTACAGAACCATACCACAATCCCTCTGCCTTGGCCCTGTTTTCGGTCCCATTGCTGGGATAAACTGATATTTAAAAGGATTTTTTCCCCAACACAAGTGCTTTAGGGGTGATAAATGGATAAAGCTGGATGTGCAAAAACAGGAGCTGTAGCCGAGGACTGCTGAGGCAGAACATTGCAATTCTTGGGAGGCTACTGTCTGCAGAGGCTGCTCTGCCACTTCTGCAGATTTTGCCATCAAAATCTCATCATGCTTTTGCCCTAGGCAACTTCTTGCTTTGCCTGAGGACATCCCTGGTGCCTAACAGCACACAAGCCAGATTTCAAACTGGCTCTGTTCCCATTTCTGACACCTCTGTTGCATCCCAGCATCAGCACCACTTTGAATTTGTTCAGAAATTACTAGTAGGAAAAATTATACTGACTGGGTCTCTTCTTACCTAAAATGTATGACCTGCAAAAGGTGTTATCTCCTAGTCATTTAGAAAAATTGGGATCATTCCATCTGGTTAATTCATCTTAGCTGAATCTGACTTAAACTTCTACTTACTGTAATTGAGAAGGCATAGCAGGAGATGAAATTGACAGTCTTCATAGTTTTTAGGGTGAAAATGTTTTCAATTAAGTAATATTTACCTTAGGAAAATGTCACAGATTTCCTCCTGCCCTTTGTGTTGCTCTGCTTGATGAAGGCACTTTTTGCAAGACTGTGTAAAAAGGCATATTGTTGGTTATGTTTGTGCAATGTAGCAAGTCAGAAATATTACGCCTCTGATACCAAAAGAATGAATTTTTGAGCAGAGAAAAAACGTAGAAAGAGCTTGAAACACATTATGTTCTTTATTTTTTTAACCTGCCATTTTCTATTGTGTCCACTTCTAAAGCAATATTTTAAGTACTTCACTGTGCTTCTAAGAGGCAGCTACAATCTCCAACATGCAAATTGTCCAAGCAGTCATTTAAAAGCAAAATTTTTTGTGCTTGTCAGACTGAAGGACAGAGAAAATGAGCAATTTTCCCATCTCATGGATGACATTGAAAGGGGTGGGGAATTCACCCAACTGTTAAAATCTGAGCAGATTCCAACTGAGTCATATTTCTCCTTTTTTTTTTTTTTTTACCTGCCTTTTTAATATTTTTTTTTAATAAAGAATTCCTTATTCAAGGTCTCTAACTATGACCATCATAGCTATACTCAGGATTAACAAACAAACACAATTCTTGCCATGCAGAAGCCCATAATTGTCACTGCTACTGAATTCTGAAAGGGCTGAACAAAATTTTCTTCTCATTTTGTGTTTCCCGACTTTCACAGATAACTCAGAGATGGCACTGTCAAAACTGTGTTGTAACTTGGGATAACTTCACAGAGCTATAGTGAAGAGATGGCCTTCAAAACAGACATGTATTACTCTGAAAATATTTTATTCTTGGAGAGTCACCAAAAGAAAAATTTGGAGCATTTTTTGGGAACAGTGGCAAAACTTTATTATTGTCACCAAAAAAAAGACTGGGACCATCCTTGTGGGATACACTGGTATTTTTTGAATACAGCATGCATTATGGAGAAGGTAAAGTGAATGTAGAGGGAATTCAATATTCCATCTTTAATTGGCAGCCCCTGTGAAATAAAAGCCACATGGCAAACATGATTTCATTCTGACAATACATTTGTGCTAGCATTCCCTTTTGCTGGCATGGGACTAGTAATGTAAGCTCAAGTACAACAGAGAGGTTTCTTGAGTGATTTGTTGCCTCATACCTGTGTGCTCTGGGATTTTCTGTCTCACAGGGCATCCTTCAGCTGCACACTGCAAAGGGACAGCTTCAAACCTGTAGGTGTAGCAGAGTGAGCTTTAACCTGACTCTGGTATTGAACACAGAGTGGAAATTTGTTGAAGCACGGAGTTTGACAAATGCAATTTTTTCAGGCTATACTGAACTTCCTGCCACAAAGATCTGTGTTGATGTCGGCAGTTTAACATTTTGTTCATGTGTTGTTTTTTTTGGTTTTTTGGGTTTTTTTGGGTTTTTTTTATAATTGCAGTGCCGTCACATTGACATCTCTTTGTTCCTGTTAAAAGTCACAGAATCACACAATATGCTGAGTTGGAAGGGACCCACAATGATCATCAAGTTTAACTCCTGGCCCTCCACAGATCCATCCCCAAGAGACACACCAGGTGCCTGAGAGTATCATCCAAATTCTTCTTGAATTCTGTAAGGTTTGGTGCTGTGACCACTTCCCTGGGGAGCCTGCTCCTGTACTCAACCACCCTCTGGGTGAGGAACCTTTTCAAATATCCAGACTAAATCTCTCCTGACACAACTTCAGGCCATTCCCTCAGGTCCTATCACTGGTCACCACAGAGAAGAGATCAGTGTCTGCCCCTCCTCTTCCCCTCACAAAGAAGTTGTAGACTGTGATGAGGTCTCCTCTCTGTCTCCTCTTCTCCAGGCTGAACACACCAAGTGACATCAGCTGCTCCTCATACGACTTCTCCTCAAAGGAATCATCTTCACTGCCCTCCTTTGGACACTTTCTAATAGCTTAGTATGTTTCCTATATTGAGGTGCCCAAAACTGGACGCAATATTCAAGATGAGGCGACACCAGTGCAGAGCAGAGCAGGACAATCCCCTCCCTCAGATGGCTGGCAATACTTTGCCTGATGCTCCCCAGGACAGAGTTGGCCCTTCTGGCTGCCAGGGCACTGCTGACTCATATTCAACTTACCCTTGACCAGGACCCCTGCTCCCTTTCTGTGGCACTGCTTTCCAGCATCTCATTCCCAGTCTGTACGAACATCCAGGGCTGCCCCATCCCAGACGCAGGATCTGGCTATTCCCCTTTTTGAACTTCATATAGTTGGTGATTGCCCAGTCCTCTAATTTCTTGAGGTCTCTCTGCAGGGCCTCCCTGTCCTCCAAGGGAGTCAAAAGCTCCTCTGAATTTGTGTCATCTGCAAAATTGTTCAGTAACCCTTCCAGTCCTGAATCCAAGTAATTTATAAAGATGTTGAAGAGCACTGAGCCTAAGACAGAGCCTTGCAGAACCCCCTTATTGTCATCAGTTCTTCCCCATCACACTGAATCTGAGGATACAAATTCCACAGTCACTGGTTTAGTTAATCAATAGTCTTGAGCCTTCTGGTTTTAACTTGAGCTTTTCATAAAAATTTGGACTGGGAGGTGAATTTCTCACTTCTGAAAGGAGATGGGCAAATGGCATGGTCAAGAGCAATATTATGGAATGCCATGAAGGAAGCTCTTTGGAAGCTCACACTTAGAGAAAATATGATGGGGTTTATTCCCTGATTTTTAACTTGTCTTCTGAGACATTTTAAATCAAGCTACTCCACTTGCTAGAACTGATTTTTTTTCTAATGTAGTATGGGGTACTTGTTACACATTTTAAAGAAGGAATTGATTATGGTGACTGGAAGGGTGAGATAACAGTTCTGTCGTCACTGATTTGATTGTGGCAAAGTTCCCAGAGCCCGTTCCATACAGGTACCTATAGTGTAAAGCCTATAGAGTACAAATAAGAAAACTGCAACTTAAGAATAATGAGTGTCAGGAGCTTAGAAATTAAACTAAAGCTCCTGTTGGAAGGAAGATAAATCAAAAAAGCACTTTGATTTCTTATATTCAAAAATAAAATAAAAATGACAATCTATAAACAAATGGCAATAGCAGTTGATATGCTGAATAAGTGAAGAACTACAAATCCCAGGTGGATTTTCTGCTTATCTTCATTCTCAGTTTATTGTATTACATAATGCACTACAGAAAAATGTGACCAAATTCATTTTTTGAACATATGCCAAGCTACGAAGGAATATGAATCAATTTTCTGGCTGCCAATTTACCTTATTCCTGAGCTACAATACTCCAGTATTATTTCAGTTTTCTTACTCTTTTTTGAGTAGACACTATTCATCTTTTACTCCCATTTATGCAGCTATTTCTTGAGGTAGATGTGAAGTAGGCAAAGTGAGGTCAAGATACTAGACCCGTATGAATTTTTTTCTTGACCAAATATGGAATTCCAAATACAAGATCACTACAAATAATTCCTTGAAGCATACATTTTTTTTATTATTTTTTTTATTTTTTTTTAGTGAAACCCCCACCAGAACACAGCTGTGTAAAATACGGTTGGATATTTTCCCGAGGATACCACGTATTAATCCATTTTAGCAGTAAGAGGATCACACTGTGTGAGTTATTCAAGGTTTTTCTGAAGGTGAATGAAATTCAGCAATTTGGTAAAGTATGTCACAGTGTAAGTGTATTGCAAAGCCCACACATGATAAATATACACTGACTAGAAGGCAAATATTTCCTGTTTGTTATAATACTATATTATGCATGAATGGAGTTGACTTGTAAAAGGCCTCGTAATAAGTATTGGTACCTGGAGGTGGAGCAGAAAGCAAAAGTATCTGAGATGCAGGAAGCTAGATTAGTTCAAGAATTTTTCAGTTTAGATGGGGAACAGATGTAGCTGTCAATACATAAATAACTCAGGATTTGGTGGTTTTTTCCAGGTTCAGAATCTTTTCTTTCTTCCTTCTTCCTGCCTCTCCACATTCCCCCAGTTCAACTCTTCATTCTTCAGTACAGTGATAATCTTAAAACTGTGAGTGTGAATCAAACATAAACTGATAATTTAGACTTCTAATAACACCATGGCATTTATTTTTAACTTTAAAAAAAAATCAAGAGATATCAGAAACTTAAAATGAGGATCAATAATGGCTTTTCTTGTGTCATATTTATTTAATTCTTAGTAATAAACTATGGTTTTCCAGTGATCTCATACACTTCCTGTTGAGGAGGAAGGATTGGCAGAGATAATGTGTGATGAATTGACTGAAACCCTATTCCCCATCCCCCTGTGGTGCTGGGGTGGGGGGGGGAAGTAGAGAAAATCTGAAATTAAGCCTGGGAAGAAAGGATGGGTAGGAGGGAAGATGTTTTAAGATTCAGTTTCATTTCTCATTACCTTGCTTTGATTTGATTGGTAATAAATTGAATTAATTTCCCTGAGTAGAATCTGTTTTGCCTGTGATCGTAATTGGTGAGGGATCCCTCCTTGTCCCTATCTCCACCCATAAGCTTTTCATTAAATTTTTTCTCCCCTGTTCACCTAAGGAGGGAGAGTAATGGAGCGATTCTGGTGGGTACCTGGCATCCAGCCAGGTCAGCTCGGCAAACTGATTCAGTCTGACATATGACTACTCATCTTTTGCTCTCTAAGTTATGGGGACTGATATTTTGGAAGTGTGGTACCAAAATTTCCCAGCTCCCTAGCCATTTTGGTTACCCACCATACCATGTTTTCAGAGACAAAATTTGTCTGGCTACCTATCCACATCTGGCCTCAGATTTCCATGACACTATCCAAGCATTCTGGGATGCTAAAGATGCAATACACTCTGTCTGTGTCTCTCCTAATGTACTGAGATCATGGTTTATCTACCTTGCTGAATGCTGAAACAGAGACTGTTTTCTATTATACTTTCAAGACTTCTGGTGATAGCTAGTGATGAATAATGAAAAAGTCTTTCCTTCAGTAATGGCTTTATATAACAAAATCACTTGATAAAGCAAGGAATTTCAGAAGGTGAGGCGAGCTCTTAGATTTAAAACTAAAGCTCCAGACATGAATATCTCAAGTACATAAATGCTTCATTGCTCTGACAGGGGAGAATGGCTAGTAATTGACTGTCTTAGTAGGATGCAGTATTGAAAGATCATTACATAAGCAGAAAGGGCCATTTGCAGTAAGTCTGTGCATTGTAATAAGAGAACAAGAGTTTCTAACAAGACAGTTGCTGGAGTGTTAATAACAGAGATGAAAAGCAGATGATTCTTCCAAGCATGCAAATCACTGAAAGCTTCACATATACACACAGAACTGTCTGAGAGAAACCTATTTCAGAATATTCTAAAGAACTGGGACTACCTTGAATTTTTAGATTGGAATAATACTTCAATTATGTTTCAAACACCAAAAAATCTTAATACTCTTGGAATATCTTTTTTGATCTGTTCTTCTCTCCTCTTTTCCCTTCTATTTCATTCTATGGAGAAAAAAAGTGTTTTGAATGAAATTTTACAAAACTTCCAGAAAGCAAGTTTTAGCCTTGGAGCAACCCTGATGAATGATTCAAACACAAAACCAATCTGATACCTGCGTTTGAATTGCTAATAATAACAAAATTTGCTGCTCATGCTGCCACTGCTGCTGTTCACTCCTGCTAAGCCAGATGTCTGTTACCCATCCTCCTGCATGCAAATAAAAATGTTATCTTTTGGAAAGACCTTCTCATCTTGTATTGCAGTGGCTTTTAACATCCATGGCCAATCTCACATCTGGTATAAGCTCTATTGAAGACAGTAGATTTTGCACTAGGAATGATTCTGAATTGTAACATGAAGGTGGATTTTATCACTATCTGCTTTATCATGAAGCTAGATTGTGTTTCATCTTTGGTTTAGAAACTTTTCAATACTTAAAAATGTAATGACAAAGACGGTGTGAATCAACATGCCACTTTTAAGCTCTCTCTCCACCCTCCCACCCCCTATTTATGTTTCAGTGCTCAGAATTGGAATCTTTGTCAGTAATAGCATTGTACTGCCTCTCTTTGACTCTGCCTTTTAAACTCTTTCTTGTGTCTGTTTATTTACCTGAGATTTCTGCAACAGTTTCTGTCATTGTGTTACATATAGGTTGTTAGCTTGAAAAATAAAGATTACACGATTTCAACTGCTGAATAGAACACACATAGGGTGTTATAGTGATAATAAAAGCATATAATTGCAGTTAAAGGTATTTTTTCTAGAAATCTCACAGAATATTATAACCATTAGTTTTGTTAAGCCAAGAAAATGCTTTCTGTTATAATATTTATTTGATAGTGAACAAACTACAGCTCTATGGAACTAAGTTACTTACCTTAGACTTCACAGTTGATCAGTAGCATAGTCAAGAATAAATTCTTTTTTCCAATGTCATTAATGAAAAATAAAGGAGAACAAAGAAAAATCTTCCTAATTTTAAAAGGATTAGGAATTCACGTCAGAGTTTAGGATTTACTTGTCTCTCTCCATTTATTTCAAGCTGCCAGATAACTCTACTAGTCATGACATGGTGGGATATCTAGGTGTTTTGTCTACAATATAGTTATATTTTAAAAAAGGTAAGCAAACCCCTAGATTGGAAGAAGGTGCCATACACAGTATCTCCAGAAAGTAATGGCAGATAATGTAACTCCAAAAGCCTTCTCGGAGTTCAAAGTTGCTAAGTAGTCAGTTACACCTACACACTTCTGATACAAACCACTATGAATGAGACATCAAGGCCTTCCACTGTGGTTACTTGGGTGGCCAAAAATGTGGCTTGAATTTCTGCTTTTGGCTAAAAATAGGTCTCCTATCTCTCTCAGTGACTCACAGGTACATTTCCAGTATAAGGAGCAGATAGATGATGATAAGAATTATTCCTAGGGAAGGAAATTAGGTAAAATAACTATAATATTCTTAAGTGAAAGATAAAATAATTCTTCCTCTCTGCACAGTGGCAACAAAGATGGGCAAAGCAAGATCAGCACTGGTTTATGATTTCAATCTACTTAATTGTAAAAGTAGTCTTGTAATTTACTCTCCTTCAGAAAAAAAAAAAAAAAATGGGTGCTTTACTTTGATTTAGAATTGTTTCACAGTTGGAAATCTCGTGCTGCACTGCAGAAATTCTCAGTGTTTGGAAGGTGTGATCAGTGGAAAAGGGCTTGGCTATTGCAGTGGACTAGATTCTGACAAGCATGAACAACTTTTGGTATCTTACTTGAACTGATGAGTTTATGATGAGGAACATTTCAAGGAGAACACACAAATCAGAAAACCTCCCTTTTCTGCTTGTCAGTCAAACGTCTTGAGATGAGTCATTGATTCCATTAAATATTTGGCATCAACACAAAATTGGTGCGTCATTGTCAGTCACAAGAACTCTAGAACAATGTAAACTCTCCACAGCACAGCAAGCCTCTGTAATAACATTTTTATCTGTTTCTTTCTAGTGTACCAGATCTAGAGACTGTCAAAAATGAAAATAATATCAGATAATGTTTCTAGGAGTTACGGAGTTGTGTAGCTTTCCTAGAAGTACCAAAGGATTTAAATATCTTTGTTATATGGCTAATCAATTCTAGATAAAATCTTATCATACTCACATTCTTAGCCAATAAAAACGTCATTTGATGGGACATCAGTTCATGTCTTTGTTACTTTGAGTCCTATTACATCATAAATTGGTATCCTGGTTGACAGTCCATGTGTGATTTTTCATCTTTTCACAAAAGATATTTTACAGACATTAATACATTTTACTTAGCTCAGGTTATATTTTCTTTAAGAGGATGATTATTTGCTCATTCAGAAGCAATTTTAGAATGTGCCATAGCAAGTTATAGATAATATCTGGCATACATGGGTCTGATGGTGGTTTTCTAAATACAAGAATGTTGTCAGTATTTAGGAAACAAAAGCATTGGAAGGGTAATGTCCTGTATTTTAGAAGCAAATGGAATACCCCACTGTAGATGAGTTTTAGTTAAGGTAGGATCTGAAGGATGGTTTTGATCCAGATTCAGCAAAATTATAAGAATCAATACTAAATTGCCACTCTGGAAATTCAAAGCACATAACCATAAGAACCTTCTACATGTGCCAACATGCATCACTAAGATGTTTTGAGAAGTAAGGGACAATGTACAACGATGCTGTGCTTTCTTAATGTACAACATGTAATAAAACAAGCCTTCCTTTTGCACCTTCCAAGACTGATTCCCCGTTTATCAAAGAACAAGTCGTGCAAAACAAACAATAGAGTGTCAAAGAAGAGCTAGAACACCTTAAAATTCTATTATCAAGCGGCCATAGTTAGAAATAAAAATAATCTATCAAAAATATCTTTTATAAGCTCACTCAGTTGAAATGAGGTTATAGTTCATATTCAAGATATTAATAGAGCAATCTAAATTTATCTATGGTGGCACTTCTAAAAGTGACTTGAAAGTGAGTGTTACCATGGCTCATTGCTTCTGGGGAGACCACGGCCTGTTGCAATAAAGCAAATGTAAAAATCCCACTGGCACTGTAAAGGTTTGGATTATTCACTAAGGACAGAAGCCCAACCTACATTTCTGTCTTGCAGTAAGCCTTATTTAACATAGAGTTAAAAAAAAAAAAAAAAAAAAAGAAGAAAAATTTGATTAGGCAATTCTGTGTCAATTATTTCTAATTAAAAAGGAATGATTATTTCCTAAATTAATAGCTTTTTGTTTACATGTCTATGAATTTAAACAGGATTAATTATCAACCTGGGCATTTATTCAGAAATGGAGGAAATGGAGGTCAGGTGTCATCTCAAATTGCTTGTTGCATTTTCTCTTTTTCTTTGTAATTTAATTAGGAATGGGTCCACTTAGAAAAAGCTTAGACTACATTCACAACATAAATGCTGGATACTTATCTACATTATTGTCCAACTACATTTATGAAAACTGGGTTGATTGTGAGATACTTGCTGCTTTACAACTTAGAACAGTATAAAGAGAAAACTAATTTCTCTATAACTTTTCAAGAGCAAAACAAAAGACAGACTGAGCTACATAAACAACATCCAATATAGTTATAGTAACTGGTAATGTGGATTTTTTTGTTGTTGTTTGTTTGCTTCTTGAGTTTCTGCTAGTGGATCAGTTTGAAAAAAATGCAAATAATCAGGTATTTAAAAAGAAAAATAACGTTAGTTGCAGTAAAAATACCTGCTGTATTAACAGTTTTTTCTGAGGAGTGTCTTTTTATGGAGATGTGTTTCATCATCTGTGTTTCCTAAGTTCTTTGTGTGGAGGCATTGCATCATTACATATCCATAACGTGGAGACTGAAGCTCAATGTCACATTGTCATCCATGAGATTGCAGATAAATTTTCTTAAGAACACTCCGTTTTTTTTTTTTTCAGATTATATCTGATGCTGACTGGTAAGCTCAGGATCACAAGGTATGTGTGTTAGATGTACATATATTATGCAGCTGATCTGCAGGTACATACCAAATCCAACACTGGAAAGCTATTCTGAACTTTCAGAGTGACTTTATGTTACATGCACTGTGAAATCAGATATACCAGAGCTGTTCTGACCAAGTCTTTGCAGTCCCCAGTAGGCTTGTAAAGCAGCACTGTGCAAATGTAGAATTTTCCTGTTTTGTAAATATGACACAGATATGTGGTTACATAGGAATTGTTCAGAAAATTCTTCAGAAAATCCAGTAGTTGAACTTAAAACTTTTGACTGCTATTACTGTCCATTATCATTGTGCTGACAATGAGTTTTTTTCTTCCAGTTTGCAAAAATACTGGTGTAGTGGATTTCTGTGGCTGGGTTTTGGTAATGGGTGGCTACAGGGGTGGCTTCTGTTAGAAGCTGCTAGAAGCTTTCCCTGTCCCATGAAGCCAATGCCAGTTGGCTCCAGGATGGACTTCCTGCCCCTGGTCAAGGCAAATCAGGAGTGATAGTAGTGCCTCTGTGATAACATATTTAAGAAACGAAGGTTGTTGTGCAAAAAGAATTCCAGCCAGGGAAGAGTGGAGTGAGAACATGGGAACAACAAGGTAGACACCAATGTCAGTGCAGAAGGAGGGGCAGGAGATGCTCCAGGTGCTGGAGCTGAGGTTCCCCTGCAGCCCGTGGGGCAGCCCATGGTGGGGCAGCTGTGCCCCTGCAGCCCATGGAGGACCATCAGGGTGCAGAGACCCACCTGCAGCCCATGGAGGAGCCCGTGCTGGAGGAGGTGGATGCATGAAGAGAGGGCTGTGAACCTGTGGGAGGCCAGGATGGAGCAGGGTCCTGCCAGAGACCTGCAGCCTGTGGAGAGGGAAGCCCATCCTGGAGCAGGTTTTTCCCAGGTACGACTTGTGGCCCTGTGGGGGACCCACACTGGTACAGCTCATCCATGAAGGACTGCACCCCATGGAGGAATGACCCACGGGAGAGCAGATTGGGAAGAACTGCTGCTGAGGGATGGACTTACTCCAGAGAGGCCCATCAAGTACTGTCTCCCGTGGGAGGGACCTCATGGAAGCAGAGGAAGGACTCCTCTCCTGAGCAGTGGCAGAAACAACAACTGACCATAACCCCCATTCCCCATCCCCCTGCACTGCTGGGGAGGGAGGGAGAACATGGAAAGAAGGAGGGGTGGGGGAGGGAAGGTGTTTTTAAGATTGTTTTATTTTTCACTCTTTGGCTCTTATCCTGTTAGTAATAAATTTAAGTATATGCCCACTTTGAATGTGTTTTGCCTGTGAAGGTAATCAGTAAGTGACCTCTCCCAGCTCTTATCTCTACTCATGAATCATTAGATGGTTTTGGTTGGTTTTTTTCTCTCTCCTCTGTCCAGTTGCAGAGGGTGAGTGAGAGAGCAATTTTAGTGGGTACCTGGCATCCAGCCACTACAACTGGGTAAGCTTAATCTATGAAATTTTTGTTTCTTTCTGTTTTCTCATGTGAAAGTGCAATTCTGCTGAGACTTCAGTTCTAATATTTAACACACTGTTCTTTTCCAGTATCCCTTTTATTTGAAGTAAAAATTGTCATTTCGGACCTATGCTGTGTTATTTTTCTAATGAACATTAACATGAGGTATTCAAACTTATTTTCAGTTAAGAGATAAATGGGTTTTGAATCCAGTTTCTTGGTCTGCTTCACTAAGCTGTTTTTCCATTTGCCTCCCTTCATAGGAACAAATATTCCCTTAAAATAGGCCCTTTCTGTTAAATGTCTGTGGCAGTCTGCTTGGCAGCTGTAGACACAATTTGGGTCACTGTGTTGGAATTTGAGTATATATGTATATATTCTGTGCCACCTCTGACACTATTATGTCATGAATTGAATGCACAAGTGAATAGATGATGATGGTGATTTATTCTGATAAAAAAGACAGAATGACCTGAAGGTAATTCTTTACACTAAGGACACAATATATAATTAAGAACATTTATGAGCTTAAGACCTTTTCCTACATTGCTTTCTGTATTTTCTCAAAACTCTACCCCTAATGACCTTTCCTTTAATTGAAAAACTGGAGAGTCCCCATAGATGTTGGTTAAACTAACTCACCAGTGCAAAAGACTGATACAGACAGCGTATAACAGAGAGAGAATGGAATTACAGTGAGATATGCTCAGCTGGTATAAATGTGTGTTGCTTCGATGATTTACACTATCAGAGAAGCTGGACCTATATTGTTTCTATTTCTTCTAAGGAACACCAAAAAGTAAGAAGTACAACTCAAAACCTCATGTTCTTGTCAAGAATTTTATAAAATTTAAATACAGCATGCCATAAGTAATGAGAGCCATAAGCAAGAAAAACTGGTGAAGAAAGAAAATTTTTAAGCAGGTAGAGCTAAGAGCACATTGTTTCAACTCATGTCTAGCCACTGACATTACCTGATCTAGTAAAACAACAAAGAGGTTGAACTAGATGACCTTGAAAAAGTTCTTTCCAAGACAAACAACTCCATGATTCTATAGGTTGAAAAGGTTGAAGATGGTAAGAGCTATACCTGAGTTTCTTTGGAGCTTCAGTATAGATATAGTTGTACGAATCTATTTTCTGTTCTTATCAATAACAGTATTTAATTTAGTTCCTTGGCCATGACAGGTTTGAGATGCTTCTAATAACTCAGTAACCAGATCTCCGGTATTTTCAGGTTTTGATTTTATGGTTCAAATTTAGATTTCCCTAGTACTATCCTAGGACTACTAAGAAAATTATTAAAAGTAAAATGAAAATCAAATGGTTGTTTTCTTGGAAGTGAATAGTTAGAAGGAAACCTAAACACAACGTCAAGGGCTTCCATTTCTTTTCTATGTCCAACATAAGGAGATTATAAATTCACGAGCAGTTTTTAATTCATCAGGCTAGAAGGTTTTTTAAGTTTAGGAAAATATACAGATACAAAGCAGATTTCCTTCTTTGGGCTTTTATGACTTATCACTGAACTCGGGTGAACTGCTCTGAGGTGAAAGGACTGATTGGAGTTCATTTAGGGCCCCATTTGATGAAAGGCAGAAGATTGTGATCAAGAGCACATGAGATTGGAGTTGGAGGAGAGGTTGACACTTTTATGGAATAATGATGATTAGCAAAACTGGGCTTTTCAAAATTGTCTATGAACAGCTCTGTAGCTAAGACTTCTTAGTGTTTACAGATTTATAATCTAGGAACAGAAAAAAAGCAGAATCTTTCATCGCTAAGATATCTTATTTCAAGAAATCTTAGCCATAGAGTTGTAAAATGTGAACATTCTGAGAGCAGAAGTGAAAGCGGTTTCTTAGTCAATTTCATTCTTTATGTTGTTCCTTTAAGAATCTGAAGGCTCAAGAGGTCGCATATTAGAAGAATTAGTAACTACAATAGCAAAAGAATATCTATAAGTTATTTTGACTACACAAGAAGAAACCTCATAATTGATCAGATATTGGAGGAACCAAGCTTTTCCACATTTTTCTTTATATATTTCTTACAGTATCACAGCACCAAACCTGCCAGAGATCAAGAAGTATTTGGATAATGCTCTCAGGCACATGGTGCAATTCTTGGGGCTGTTCTGTGCAGGGCCAGGACTTGGACTTCAAAGATCCTTGTGGGTATCTTACAGCCTAGGATATTTTATGATTCCAAGCATATATCCACATTAGCAAAACACATAATAAAAGGACAGTGTGTGAAATTAGTGTTGAGAAACCCACATCTCTAAAAGCTTTTTCTCTTGGTGCGGAGACTACTTCACATTTGTTCTTGTTTGTTCCCGTAAACTGAATGTCCATTTGTAGCAGGAATGAAATGCATGTACCACCAGGTCACGTAGTCTTGCAATCCAATTTTTTGAGTCTGGGACCATTCCACTATATGAACCAAAGACAAGTGGAGAGACCTGTGAGACTTGCTCTGAAGGTGCACTCATGAGAACATTAATATGGACACACTACCTCTTGAAATCTACCTATGCAAACAGATGCTGCACCTACTGAAAGAGAGGAAAGCCAAAATGGAGGAATATGAGAGATAACTGAGAAAAGTGTCAATAAAGCTGTGATGACTAGCATGAAAGGAAAACAAATCAAAGTAATATAGTTTGGAATCTAATGAGATCATGATAAAGTGATTATATATCAGAAAAAATTAAAGAATCTCTTATTTAAAATAAATTTAAAAGTGTACACACACACACATGCATGTGTAACCCCTTCATCATCAGACAGATTCCTACACAGCATGGCCTAGGAAGGACTTCATTTTTGGGTGAAGCCTTCATATAGTTTCTTTTCTCCCACTCTTTCTAGAGAGTATCTGGCACACAACCGCTTTATTGTGATCCCACTAGATTTCAGTCTACAATACTGTGATTTCTTTCAGATCCAATTGTTTCTTTTGAATGAAAGTCATTCAGGATCTGGATCTGAAATGTTCTCCAATCCATATCTGCTTATTATACTCTATATTATATTAAAACTTCTGACTTTAAATAAGCAAAATCCATACTAGGAAAATTGCAGGAGGGCTGATTTTTTTTTTTTTTTTTTTTTTTGGGGGGGGGGGA